>OY728131.1:1365243472-1366462401 GCA_963277665.1 Viscum album | reverse complement strand
AAGGCACCGGCCAGCCGTTGGCCCTGCACCGGCCAGCCGGTAGCCCAGTCAAACTAGCCGTTGGGTTTGACCAGTCAACCCTCTTTTGGCCTCCAACGGCTCCGAAGACCTCTCCAACGGCTCCGAAGACTCCCCAAGGGTTCCATGCCTATAAATAAAGGCCAAGGAAGCCCCGGACACTAACCGGATCATATACAAAGCCACCGTACACATTTTCCATCTTTGGCGTACCTCCGGCGGACTTCCTTCAAAGGAACCCACCTTGCTCCAACAACTTCCACATCCAAGGAGCTCCACCAAAGAAGCTTGGAAGCGGCCTTCAAACATCATCAATCAATCAAAGGCGCCCAAGGCTTCTCCAATTACGGGTTTTATTGTATTTATCTTTTTGAGCTTTAAATTTGGGTTTTGTGCCTACAAACCCCAACCTTTTCTCTATCCTTCCTTTCTTTTGGGTTTCACATCACCATTAAGGTGTGAAAAGGTTTCCAAGCTTTCCTTTAAATAGCTTGAGACATAGGTGAGCTATCCTTCACCTGTAAGAAGGATAGTGGGTTCTTGCTAAACCATTAAAAGCAAGTGGGTTCTTGCTTAACCATTTCAAAAGCAATCTGTAATAGGTCCTAGTGCTACCTCAAAGCCTAGTGGGTTTCTTGCTAAAACCATTGAAAAGCAAGCGGTAGAATCTCTCAACGGTTGAGTTGGGAGCGGAGACGTAGGCCGGGTTTTGGCCGAACTCCGTTATCAATTTCTTGTGTCTTGCCTTATTTATTTCCGCTGCATTTCAACTTTGATTTTAATTTGTTAATCATTTTTTTAAAAGGCAATTCACCCCCCCTCTTGCCATCTTTTCCCCGTTTTCTCCGACCTAACAATATAGTGATATTACAATGTATTAATTCAAGGGATTCCATTATTTATATTAATTTCGTTTCATTTTAGTACCCAATATCATCAGTCCGGGTTCCAATATCATAGATACATAGATCTTTAATCCAACATCATCATCTCGGGAACATAAAGCATCAGTCCAACACCAATATCATCGGTAATTTGAGCATTAGGCTACCACAAAATTCATAGGTACATGGACTATCATTCTATCACCAATTCACATTCATGAATTGGGATCCTAGATTAGTAATATGGAACCCCATGAAAACGTGTGGCATTTGTCCAGTGCCCTCTTCACATTGTTAACATTTACCCAAAAATATATATATCTTGATTACACATTGGTATCCCATTTATCACACATTCTCAATATAGTTTAAAATTTCTTTTATCAATCATAACCATGGTTCTCTAACTTCCACATATTAATGAACATGTGGAATTTCCTTATTTAATCACTTATAAAATTACAAAACAATTATACCATAACTCTTTAATCATTCAAGGTTATTCCAAAAAATCCCTAAAAATCTCACTATCGAAACATGAAACATGGATTTTGTTCCATTCCATAAAACCACTATTTCCTTTTATTATATTTCATAATTAATCATTTCAAGGATAATAGGAACACACCATGGGTATCCATTCATATGGGTCTCATATTCATCAACGATTTAAATGGGATCTGAGAAGAGTCTCTCAATTTAAAATAATTCAATTCACATTGATTACATAAAATAAATTGCACAACATTGAACAATAATAATTTAATAAAATATACTATAAATTTTTCAATACAATGGAAAATATCATGTATAAAACCAACCTTAGGGTATTTTTCAAATTCTCAACCAACCATACACCATAATTCGATGTGGAATGAACCAAATAAACATGAAGAAGAACCTCTTGAAACAAACACATGGATCAAGATCTAATGAAACATGATTCATTAAATCCTATATCTATACAATGAAAAATTCTAGGAAAACATCCCAATTCAATGTGAGTGAAATAAAAGAGAGAGAGGAACCTAAATAAAGAATATATCACATAAAAAGGAAGATTCAATTCTTCTCTATGATCTTTGATTAAAAATGGAATGAGTTATTGGATCCCCAACATCCTCGTGTGAGTCTCTATAATCTAAGCATACTATATTAGGATGATTTAGTTGATCAGGGTTATAAAAAGGGTGTTCATTAATTTTTAATCGAGTTTTTAGTGGTTTAATGTTTAACATTCACTATTTCCGGGGTGGGCTACACGGTTAGACCAATTGTGTTCCCTAACCATGCCCCCTACTATTCATGTAGTGCGTGGTTTTTTAAGCAATGAACAAAACATGTAAACCCCACTATCCAATGGGTGCATGGATTGGTGGTCAGCCGCATGATTTGGTAAAACCATGAACCCCAATGATTGTGGCTCAAAATGGGGCACATTGTTTTCTATAGAAGACCGTATGATTTTCCCTAGTCATTTGATAACCATGAAAACCCCTTAGGCATCCATAATTCTACAAATTCCCCAAAAATGATGTAGAAGAAAAAACGAACAAATGTATGATAAAAAAGTGTAAAATAATACCTAAAATAATGTAATATATTTTATAAGGATGGTTAGGATACTACTTTCCCCCAACCATACAGTATATCATCAATATAATGCACTTCCAAGCAGCACTAAGACTCCAAGGTGAAAATGTCAAGAAACTTGTCTTATATATCTAATCTCATATCCCTTATTTATTCATGAACACTGACATGATGCCACATCACATTCACTAATTATATATTCTTTCCCTAGAAATATTTCTCACTACAATCCACAATATAAAACAAAAAATCCTCTAAGGAGATATTTCCTCATGATCATCATTATAAACATTGATAACATGAGAAAGGTCAGGATGATACATAAAAAGTTTTTACACATGAAAAACATCATAAATAGTAATAATTTTTTGTGTAAGAGTTAATCGACATCCCACAATTCAAATCCTTTCTACAATCTCAATGGATAGAACAATCATAGGGGCCAAAAATTACTAATTCCAAATATGATGGTATCCCAATCTCAGTAACACGTGAATGAATAAATAGTATCCCATTTTAAGCACTTGATATTGAATATCATAATCATCATAAGACTTCTGTCTAATATGTATTGTAGCCATACATTTCTGAATCAATTGAACTGGCTCTGACATCTCCTACAGGAGATTTTGTCCCAACAACAGTTAATCCCCAACCTCCTTCAAACACAATGGTGACCATCATGGCATAATATAAATATCATAATATGGTACTATATGAATAATTTCATGATAAATATTGTTATAGGTTAACTTAAACATTGATAAGTGCTCCTCCTAGGACTCCCAAACATTTGGATGAATTCCTTAATAATTTTTTCTAGAAAATGGATAGTATGCCATGAATTCCCATATGTATGTTTCTGAAAAGTTGTACATATAACCACCAGAGTACCTAGCACCATATAAAAGTGTATCTTGAAGCATAAAGAAAAATTTGGATCAATATATTAAACAATAATTTCTATAACTCCATGAAAACGAACATTCTCAGGAACATAACTATTAGCTAATAAATTAACCATGAATGTATCTGTAATTAGAAATAAATGGGCTACATTATTCAAACAGCCCACAATCACCCATATAGTGTCATACTTCTTTGGTGATCCTAGAAAACCAACAACAAATTCTATGGTATCAATATCATAATTCCATTCCAATAATGGGAAGAGGTATTAATAAGACAACAAGTAATTGTTTCTCATCCTTCATCTACATCAGAGTTCTAGAGAAGAAAATCATGTATAAAATCCTATGACCCAGATCCTACCAATCATGATTCAATTAAAACTAAATCAATATAGTAAAAAAATTTAGTAAATAATCCCTCTCCAATGGAAGCGAAATATGAGAGAGTTATATAGAGTAACCTAAAAATAGAAGAGATTTCATACCAGATAAGAGTATATTCCTCCACTAGATCATAGATAAGAAAAGTAAGAAGTTTTAGGAGCCTATGAATCCTCTCAGGAGCCTCCAAAATCCAAGAAACCCATATTTGGTTTATTCATGTTATTAGAGGTATAAATTAGGGGGTTTGATAAATTTTAATCAAATTTTCATAGGTTTAAAAGTCTATGTGAATGATTTAATGGATTAGGCACATGGTTAGACCCATTTTACTCCCTAACTATATGCCCCTACCATTTATGGGGTGCTTAGTTTTTTCTCTTGTATTTCCTGGTTTTGATAAACTATGTGAGAATAAAGAAATTCCAATTGTATTTGTGATTAATGGTATGGGGTATTGGTCATAAGGGTTGTTCCAAATATGCACCCCTTTATAGTGGCTCAAATTGGGGGGGCCCAGTTTGCTGGGGTAAATTTCACAGTTTTCCTTAACTATGAACCAACCATGAATTAACACATAGGTTTGAAAAGTTATAAAAATTAATCTGAAATGAACCCAAGGTATGACCCAACCAAGGTATAATCATTACAATGGTAAAATAATACTTGAAAATGAGTACTAAATAACTCAAAAATGGTCAGGATCTTATACGAGGCTGTGTTTACAGGTTACTTTAGTAGAGGGAAAAATATCTCAAAAGTTATTCACAAAAAAATATAAAAAGAGATGAAAATGAAAATATTTTATGTAGCTCAATATAATTATATAATGTTGTCCTGGACTCCATGAATTTTTATTTGGAAGGTCTAAAAAGTTGTTGTATAGAAGGTTTAAGAAAAAGTGTATCGTGAAGTTTACTGAATGATTCCTATATGTATTTCATATGAATGTGTGTTTACTCTATTTTCCTATAAATTTGTTACACTATTATTTTCATGATCAGTTTTTTTTCAGAAAGATAACTCAATCTCAAATTATCTATTAGATAATATTCATTACAGACTTCACTGCACTATTTTATCAATTAAATATAAAAACGCAACTGTTATACATTTGAAAATACTCTTCTAAAAAAGTTAGACATGTAAAGTTATCATTACATAAGCATAGAATCATTATCATGGTAACTATTCATGGTAATTTCAATCACTCATGTGGTATATTAATCTCTACATGTGGTCAGCACTCTTCAATTATGGTATGCACTGTGCGGTATGTACTTTTATTCATGTGGTCACTTAAATTTGTCTTTCATATTTTTCATTTGTTATTGTGGTAGTTTTATGTATTCATTTATCCATAATAATAACACAGATGGGGAGTAAAACACATAGAGATGTTTTACTTACCATTACACAGTAACTGTAATTCTTCATGTGGTCAGTAGTTTCCATTATATGGCCACCTGAACATCAGTGTATGGTAGGTTAAATACACATGAGTTCAGTTGTGTTTCAATACATGGTCCGAACAAGAATTAGAAAATGATTATAAAATACGCATTTTTTCAGGTGGTAAGTACCACATGGTCACATGAACATCCAATCATTGGAATTAGTTCTAGTAGTATGTATGCATGATATGTTCCATGGTTTGATATTTTTGTATGATTGGCCAAAAAACATTTTACTATATCAAAATATTACATTATTTAAATGGATTATAAAAAATATTCTGGATCCTTAAAATAATTAGGGGTTGGTATAAGCCATAAATTTAAGTATAATTACGTATAATGCAATAAAAAATTTAAAAATATGCATAAAAATTGTATTTATTCTTATTTAGTAAAAAAATATGAATTGTATTGATAACCATGGAATTACTTGGTTTATTACTAAATAAATGAGGGTTACTTTAATTTCAATCCAAACATAAACTAAACTAGATCACATATTTTAAATGATTAATTTATATAATATTATTAAAATGGTATTTCATCTGAATAAAATATAATATGGGTTCCAAAATTTCAAACATAGGTTTATAAATTTAAAATATTATTTTTAAATGTTTTATATTACTCCATAAATAATTATTTTGTCAATAAATAAATTTCATAAATATTTATGTTATTCTTATGTCATGATGATGTAATAAATGTTATGGTATTCATAACAACTATGTTTTTATTATTCCAAAAAATTACATTTTCAAGAAAATTCCTAAAAGTTAACCCTAATATTATTTCGATATAATGAATCCAATTTTTTTTTATCAAATTAAAAATATAAAATTTGGTAATTTTAATTTTAGATAAAAATAAAAATTTAAATGAAAAAATATTTATTATTTTCAAAAAATAACTTTTCTAAAGAATGTGTGCTTAATAATTTTTCATATCAATTAAAAATTAATTAAGAGTTCATATTATTTAATATATTATGAAAAATTACCTTAAATCTGTTATGAATTAGTGATCAATTTGGTTTTTAAAAATAATAGTACATAATATATAGAAAAGTAAAATTCATTACAAAATATGCCTTCCAATATTAAATAATTTTTGTTTTTTAATTTCTAAAATTTATTAATTATTTCCAAATCATTGATCAAAAAAATTAACTAAAATCTTTCAAATTTATTTTTAAATTATATTTTATAAAAATTACCAATAAATTAATGACAGTATATAGAAAAAAATTACATTAATAATTACATGTTTTTATCATCCTATCATCATATTACAAAACCCCGCATGGTCTTCTTAAAATTTCTATGGTAGGATTAGAAATGTTGGAAACCATATGTGGTGATTTAGATATCGTGGATATTATATTTAATTAAATATTCTTGGTCTCCATCTATTAAATAACTCCATAAAGCCATACATGTTGAAGTTCATCTTGGGATTCGTCTAGGGAAACCCCCAATGCCGTTACTGTAACACCCCGAGATTTTATGAAAAATATTCTTTTTAATTTTATTAATGTCTTGTGTTGTACACTACACCAAAAGGAGCTTGAAAAACATGAATCCTTGACTTGCCTTGCATTACACGCAATCATGATCTTCCTCGATAGCGTGTGTAGTACGCAATACCGAGTTTCACTAAACGAGATATTATTATAATATTATTATGAACTAGCCATTATGAATAGTACTAACCAATTTTTGAAATTTTGTAAATTTTATTTTTCAAAATGGACTTAATTTTTGGATTCAGAATATTGAAATTAGCTTTGGCTGAAATTTTGGTACTTTTCGGATAACTGTCCTATTCTGATGAATAGTGAAAATTACTAAATTTTAATTAAAAATATGTTTTTTTAATCAAAATAATTAATAGTGATAAATTATTAATATGAGTGGTTTTAATGTATATTTAGAATATATTTTTACAATTTAAAACAATGTTGGTCATTGGATGTAATTTCACATTTAAACCAGACATAAACAAGTGTCAATCTTTTGATAGTTATTATCTCTTAAGAACACACTATTTGTTTTGACGATGAGAATTAATTTTTAAATTAATTAATGAAACTAATATGTTTTGAATTTGGTAAAATAGACATCATTTTTGAGTTCATAATATCAAATATAGCTTAGGCCTAATTTTTGGTATTTTTCTGGAAACTTTCATTATTTGATGAATAGTGAAACCACTAAGTGGTAGTTAAAAAAATGAATTTGTCATAAAACATAATTTTACCGCTTATGTGAATGGAATTTCAAAAATTCGAGAAACACGGTTGATGTGTGTAAGTAAAATGTGGTTCAATGAGATGTAAATAATTTTTGTTGAATAGTAACTTTTTATTTTTTTTACCACGGTTAAAAGTAAATATGGTAATTAAGGGTAAAAATGTTATTATTATTACCCTAACACATATCCTAATTATATTGGATAAGTTTAATTCCACCAAAAACAACCTTAGTAATACAATATGACCATTTAGGCCCACTTGGATTAGATTAGGACATTTATTATTATTTAATTCAAAGAAGAGTCAAAAGAGTTAAAATCAAAGGTTATTTACTACAACATTTTTAATATTGGGTTATACATAAGATAAATTCGATTTTAAATATTAACTACAAAGATAATAAAATTTCCTTTATAATTCTAATTTATTTATAATTTTTAGACATTAAATAAAATAATTTATTTATGACACAATAATGATGCAGTAATTACCATAATATTGAAACATTAAAATAATTGATATTATAAATTCCCAAATAAATATAATTTGAGACTTTTTATTAATTACACTAATTTTATAGGTTAATATAACATGTTAGTATTGATTTAATAAACTTTTTTCGAACTAATCATTCTGTTACGAGTTTCACAAAAATCAATTACAAAATAGTGTCAAAATTGACATAAAAAAGTTTTTAAAACAAATATTATATTAGTAACTGTTATTTTATTCCTAAAAATCCAAGGTTCGGCCAAATGACTTATATAAGGTTATATATATTAATAATAAACAACTTGGGGTTCGTTTGGCTGCTTATAGTAAGTTTATTAACCTTATAGTATAAGAACACAAGAAGACGCGGTAAAAGTAACATTATTTTACTTAATGTTAAATCTAAATGATAAGGTTAAAATAATATCCTAAACTTGTATACATCGTATTGGATTAGAGTATTTCGACCCATACCCACTTTATCTTCGAAATAATACCCTTTGGAACCATTATAAACCGAATTTGACCTTAATATAATATAATATTTTGAGATTTTCCTAAGGTGCCTCTCTCCTCCCTTATAAAAGGACACATCCTCCCTCTCTTCCTCACACAACTTTGAGCCTTCAAACTCGGCCAGCCTCTGCCAAAATCACTTCTCCACTTCCTTAGTATCATTCTAGAGTTCCTGGTCTTCTTCAAAGACCATCCTTAGTTCTTTAAGTGGAGGTTAAGAAAATGCATGTCAAAAAGAGGTAATATCCATTACCGATCTTTTTCAATTTCTTTCTTCTTCAACATCTTCTTCTTTGGTTTTTTCCTAATAAAGTAATAACATAAGTATCACTAATATACTGATATGTTATTATAAGTATGAAACAACCCTATTTCACCATCTATCCATCATATGAAAAAAGAAATCACCGCGCGTGCGTACGTACGGAATACCGTCTCCACGTCGTGGTGTAATCTATTTTCCACCACCACCTTACTTGGATGGGTATAATGGTGTAAATAATGACTATATATGAATATTATAAAGTGATACTAATTCTGAAATAGTATACATACACTCCAATACAATTCCACGATCATAGGAACGATATCATCACTCGTGCGTATGTACGGAATACCGTCTCCATGATGTGATGCGACTCGTTCTACATGATCATCATTTCATAATGATTATATAAATGAATTGAATAAATGAATATGATATATATTACACTAATACCATTCTGGAAATGAGGTATCTATAACCTAAACATAATAATAAGCATTTTTTCAACAAAACACGCATAAGAACAAAAAGTTATAAACACTCGAATAACAAGTAGGAATGAAATATTACTACTATGAAGCTAAGAAAATTACCATATATGATATCATAAAAATATGTATGGTTCTGGAATAAGTCAATAACATTATTTAAATCATTATACAAGATTTTTGGACACTTACGAAGCAAAACAGACCTAAGGTAAGGGAAATATCACAATCTCATTTTTATCCGAGATTGTTTATACTTTGGTATTTACTGGGGTGTATTTTTTTCATCCACATCCATGTTTCCTCAATATGTAATATTTATACCCTTATAAAATATTTGATATCCAATTTTACCCTTCAGTGAGTTTTTAGTAAAAGATATGAAAGGAATCTTTTGTCATTTTTCATACGAGGTACTTTTTGACTTTTCCGACAAAAGTATGAGAAGAATATATTTTTAACTTATACGGAATGAATGGATTTTTAAAACATTATTTCCAAGAATCTTACTTTACAAGTTTTCAAGTTTATTTTTAATCAACTTCTTTTAGTTAATATTGTATGACATGTTAAGAAATGAAAAATGTTTTTGAAGTAGAAAGTATATTTTCCTCAAGAATGAAGTTCAAGTGTTTTATCAAAATTATTTTCCATCTAAGATAATAAAGGGTTCTATTTCATTCCCTATTATTACAAGGATTTGATTATGTTGTGATGGAAATAGTTTTATGAATTCCTTTATCTTATATGAATTGTTTTATGATGCCATGTTGTTTAAGAATCCCATTTTTATTACATGGGTTATGCTATGATGTATGGTTTATGATTTTGTGGCACACATAATAATGGTATCATTATGAGATGGGTGGGACCTATATCTCCCTCCAATGAATTGGGTAATGATTTTATATCTCATGAGATAGGCATGGCTGGAATGGTTGGTTATACCGGTTCAGTGAAACAGGACTGAAACGAGGAATGAACTCGGTTCAGAAATGGACTATGTCCACTAAGATAGTCTTGGTAATGAGTCTTGACTAACAAGAAATGATTAGCTATTATTATGTGTGTATGCCACAAAGTTTCATGTTTTATGTTATGATTATTGGGATTATATTTCACTACTATGATTTATCCCATGTTATGAAATTATGATCTCATTTCCATGTTAAGATTTCCAAAAGATATGTTCTTATGAATATGATGTGATTGATATTTATTTTGTTTACCTTTACTGAGCATTTGAGCTCACCCTTTTATGTTTTCTTTTCCCCGGGATATAAAGAAAGGTTTTAGGTAAGAAAAAAAGGGAAGATCTTTATGGGAGATGTTGAAGATCATTCACCACGATTAGAAAATTATATTCCAAGTTTCCAAAGACACTAAACTATTACGGTCCTTGTGTGTCTGTTTTTGTAATTTACTATGTATTCTGAAAAAGTAATGTAATGTCCATGTACGTTAAGCTTTGGCTCTCTACAGTTGTTATCAGAGGAATGGTTTAGTCATCCTTTTAAAACTATGATGCAAAAATGTTAGTGAGATCCCTAGAGATATTTCTAAGGTATGTCTAGGGATATCTCTATGGTTATGTATACGTATAGGTTATAGTCCTAGAATTGCGCTAATGATCTTATAATTTAACCTAAGATGTTAGATATTGAGGGTACTGCCCCTTTAATATGTTGTTTTCTCTAGCATGATTTTTCCTCTCACATAATTCTTTTTGTGTTTTAGTTAATGGAGGGAACCAGAAGGAATTTGGTTAACATTGAATCCAATGGAAAAATTGGTGACTATGAGCAACAATATTTTGTAATGCCTAGAGAGAAAGATATTGTGATTATGCCAAATCAGTCATCGCAATATACGATTAACATGGTGAAATTTAGTGGTACGCGTAATTTATCAAATAAGAGGAAGATAGACTATTATGCATGTTCGCATGTTGAGGAGCATAAAGAAAGGAAGATTAAGATTTCTAAAGAAGGGAAGAAGAACCTTGAGGAATACCTCAAATGGAGGGACTGATGTTATCTGTGTGGAGAAAAGGGTCATAGAGTGACAAACTGTTAGGGAGTTCAATGTATTATTTTTGGAGAACATGGGCATTACCCAACTCAATGCCCTAACCTAAAGAGTTAATTCTAAATCAAGGAAGGACTTATTCCAGGACAATCATTGAAGAGGATGGATTGAAGTGTTTATGTATTGGTATTCAAGAATAATGTTGTTGAGGTAATTTTATTGTGTATTGGAATATTTTTGTATTAGTCTATTTTGGTTTTCAATAATTTTAAGGTACCGGTAACCATGAAAAGTGATTCAAATATTTTGGAAAGCAGATGATATGTGCATAATGAAGGGATAATGAGAAAATGAAATGTTTGACAGTATTCATGAGCTCATGATTGATATAAGGACTAAGTGATATCATGGTTTGAGTATATATAATTTTAAAGATTTTGGTATGTGGAAAGTGTTAACTTTTAACTGCATTCATGTTTTCACTATGGTTCAATGGGTATTCATTTTTCAAGAGAATACATGATTAAGGTATTCACATGATTGGAATGTGACCAACAAGATATATGGGGGATAAATGATGATATTCACATTCTTGGTTGATGACATTTCAAGTAATCATTTTCTTTATACTATGAGCTTGGACCGAAGTATTTTAGATAATCCTAAAGATTGGAATGAATTATGTTGTACATAAGTTAGTATTGTATAAGGATATAACTTTTGTTTGATATTATTGATGGGATGTTATAGTAATGTAGTTTTAGAAAAACGACAACTGGCAGGACGGGCGACAGCCCATTGCGTCGGACAAGGCTGTGGGAATCAAACCCACAACCGAAGTGCGACTGGCCTTTATCGCCTACCACTAGCCTACAGGAAGTCCCTGTTTATTATAAACTAGTTTTATTATATTAAGCAGTATGATATAAGAATTATAAGTCAATTTTAGGAACAATATGTGATTAATCACACTATAGATGGACTTATGTATTTTTTTTATAACTTTTCTAACCTTTTGTTTGAGATAGATGGAATGACCCATCATTCTATCACATGATCTTCTAAAACATCACGAATGACAAATTCAACTTCATTTCATTAAGAGATGAAGTGGAAATTGTCCAAAGAACAACCAATGGTGAGACTATACCAAAATCACGAAAGTATTTATTCTAATTCCAATTTCATCATCTTTAGGGAAATGATTTTGAGAACCAAAAATGTTGTCCTAGTGCCATTATATCCGTTGAATCAGATGGTACCATAAATCATCACAAATTTATGGCATTTTGATTATTGGCTTTTTCATAGCCATGTTCTCTACCACTCTTTATCAGAACATGATGGTTAGATTTCTCTTCCATATCCATATTTTCACCAATGTTATCCTATATGGAAACCCAGTGATGAGTTAATTTGGGTAACCGTTATATTTCATACTTTAGTTTTTAAAGTTCAGTTTTGGTATTTCTTTTTACGATGTGGGTTTCTATTAAAGAAACTTTCGAATAGTAAACCCTTTATAACCCCGACGAATTTCGAGGGCGAAATTCATTTTAAGGGGGGTAGAATGTAACACCCCGAGATTTTATGAAAAATATTCTTTTTAATTTAATTAATGTCTTCTGTTGTACACTACGCCAAAAGGATCTTGAACAAAACGCATCCTTGGTTTGCCTTGCATTACACAGAATCATGATCTTCCTTGATAGCGTGTGTAGTACGCAATACCGAGTTTCACTAAACGAGATATTATTATAATATTATTATGAACTAGCCATTATGAATAGTAATAACCAAATTATGAAATTTTTTAAATTTTATTTTTCAAAATGGACTTCATTTTTGGTTTTGGAATATCGAAATTAGCTTTGGATGAAATTTTTGTACTTTTCGGATAACTTTCATATTCTGATGAATAGTGAAAATTAATAAATTTTAATTAAAAACAAATTTTTTTAATCGAAATAATTAATATTGATAAATTATTAATTTGAGTGGTTTTAAAGTATATTTAGAATATATTTTTACAATTTAATACAATTTTGGTCATTGGATGTAATTTCACATTTAAACCAGACATAAACAAGTGTCAATCTTTTGATAGTTATTATCTCTTAAGAACACGCTATTTGTTTTGACGACGCGAATTAATTTTTAAATTAAATAATGAAGCTGATATGTTTTGAATTTGGTAAATTAGACATCATTTTTTAGTTCATAATATCAAATATAGCTTAGGCCTAATTTTTGGTATTTATCTGGAAACTTTCATTTTTTGATGAATAGTGAAACCACTAAGTGGTAGTTAAAAATATGATTTTTTTCATAAAACATAATTTTACCGCTTCTGTGAATAGAATTTCAAAAATCCGAGAGACACGGTTGATGTCAGTAAGTCAAATGTGGTTCAATGAGATGAAAATAATATTTGTTGAATAGTAAATTTTTATTTTTTTACCACGGTTAAAAGTAAATATGGTAATTAAGGGTATAAATGTTATTATTATTACCATAACACATGTCCTAATTCTATTGGATAAGTGTAATTCGACCAAAAACAACCTTAGGAATAAAATATTACCATTTAGGCCCACTTATATAGATTAGGACCTTTATTATTATTTAATTCAAAGAAGAGTTAAAAGAGTTAAAATCAATGTTTATTTACTAAAACATTTTTAATATGGGGTTATACATAAGATAAATTCGTTTTTAAATATTAATTAGAAAGCTAATAAGATTTCATACATAATTCTATTTTATTTGTAATTTTTAGACATTAAATAAATTAATTTAATTATGACACAATGATGATGCAATAATTACCTTAATAGTGAAAAATTAAAATAATTGATATTATAAATACCCAAATAAATATAATTTTTAGACTTTTTATGAATTATACTAATTTTATAGTTTATTATGACATGGGAGTATAGATTTAATTATCTTTTTTCGAACTAATAATTCTGTTATGAGTTTCAAAAAAATCAATTACTAAATATTGTCAAAATTGACATAAAATAGTTTTAAAAAATATATTATATTAGTAATTGTTATTTTATTCCTAAAAATCTAAATTTCGGCCAAATGACTTAGATAAAGTTATATATATTAATAATAAAGAACTTGGGGTTCGTTTTGCTTCTTATAGTGAGTTTATTAACCTTATAGTATAAGAACACAAGAAGACACGGTAAAAGTAAAATTATTTTACTTAATGTTAAATCTAAATGATATGGTTAAAATAATAAACTAAACTTGTCTAAATCCTATTCGTTGAGAGGATTTCGACCCATCCCCAATTTAACTTTGAAATAAGACCCTTTGGAACCATTATAAACCGAATCTGACCTTAATATAAAATAATATTTTGAGATTTTCCTAAGGTGCCCCTCTCCTCCCTTATAAAAGGACTCCTCCTCCCTCTCTTCCTCACACAACATTGAGCCTTCAAGCTCGGCCATCCCCTGCCAAAATATCTTCTCCACTTCCCTAGTATCATCCTATAGGTCCTGGTTTTCTTCAAAGACCGTCCTTAGTTCATTAAGTGGAGGTTAGGAAAAGGCGCGTCAAAAAGAGGTAATATCAATTACCGATCTTTTTCAATTTCTTTCTTCTTCAACATCTTCTTCTTTAGTTGTTTCATGATAAAGTAATAACATCAGTATCAATCATATACTGACATGTTATTATAAGTATGAAACAACCCTATTTCACCATCTATCCATCCTACGGAAAAAGAAATCACCGCGCGTGCATACGTACGGAATACCGTCTCCACGCCGTGGTGTAATCTATTTTCCACCACCACCTTACTTGGATGTGTATAATGGTGTAAATAATGACTATATATGACTATTATAAAGTGATATTGATTCTGAAATAGTATACATACACTCCAATACAATTCCACGATCATAGGAACGATATCATCAATCATGCGTACGTACGGAATACCGTCTCCATGATGTGATGCGACTCGTTCTACATGATCTTCATTTCATAATGATTATATAAATTTTTTGAATGAATGAATATGATATATATTACACTAATACCATTCTGTAAATTAGGTATCTATAACCTAAAGATAAGAATAAGAATTTATTCGACAAAACACGCATAAGAATAAAAAGTTATAAACACCCGAATAACAAGTAGCAATGAAATATTACTACTAAGAAGATTATAAAATGACCATATATGATATCATAAAAATATGTATGATTCTGGAATAATTCAATAACATTATTCAAATCATTATACAGGAGGTTCGGACACTTAAAAAGCAAAACGGACATAAGGTAAGGGAAATATCACAATCTCATTTTTATCCGAGATTGTTTATACTTTGGTATTTACTGGCGTGTATTTTATCATCCACATCCATGTTTCCTCAATATGTAATACTTATACCCTTCTATAATAGTTGATATCCAATTTTACCCTTCGGTGAGTTTTTAGTAAAAGATATGAAAGGCATCTTTTGTCATTTTTCATACAAGGTACTTTTAGACTTTTCCGACAAAAGTACGAGAAGAATGTTTTTTATTAACTTAAATGGAATGAATGGATTTTTAAAACATTATTTCCAAGAATATTCCTTTACAAGTTTTCAGGTTTATTTTTAATAAACTTCTTTTAGTTAAAATTGTATGACATGGTAAGAAAGGAAAAATGTTTTTGAAGTCGAAAGGATATTTTCCTCAAGAATGGAGTTTAAGTGTTTTATCAAAATTATTTTCCATATAAGATAATAAAGGTTTCTATTTCTATACCTATTATTACATGGATTTGATTATGTTGTGATGGAAATATTTTTATGAATTCCTTTATCTTATATGAATTGTTTTATGATGTCATGTTGTTTAAGAATCCCATTTTTATTACATGAGTTATGCTATGATGTATGGTTTATGATTTTGTGGCACACTTAGGAATGGTATGATTATGAGATGGGTGGGACCTATATCTCCCTCCAATGCATTGGGTAAAGATTTTATATATCATGAGATAGACATGGCTGAAATGGTAGGTTATACCGGTTCTGTGAAACAGGACTGAAACGAGGAATGAACTTGGTTCAGAAATGGACTTTGTCCACTAAGATAGTCTGGGAAATGAGTCTTGACTAACAAGAAATGATTCTCTATGATTATGTGTGTATGCCACAAAGTTTCATGTTTTATGTTATGGTTATTGGGATTACATTTCACTACTATGTTTAATCCCATGTTATGAAATTATGATCTCTTTTGCAGGTTATGATTTCCAAAAGATATGTTCTTATGAATATGATGTGATTGATATTTATTTTGTTTACCTTTACTGAGAATTTGAGCTCACCGTTTTATGCTTTCTTTTCCCCAGGATATAAAGAAAGGATTTAGGTAACAAAAAAATGGAAGATCTTTATCGGAGATGTTGAAGATCTTTCACCACGATTAGAAGATTATATTTCGAGTTTCCAAAGACACTAAACTATTACGATCCTTGTGTGTGTGTTTTTGTAATGTACTAAGTATTCAGAAAACGTAATGTAATGTCCATGTACGTTAAGCTTCAGGTCTCTACAGTTGGTATCAGAGGAAAGGTTTAGTCAACCTTTGGAAACTAGGATGCAAAAACGTTAGTGAGATCCCTAGAGATATTTCTAAGGTATGTCTAGGGATGTCTCTAAGGTTAAGTATACGTATAGGTTATAGTTCTAGAATTGCGCTAATGATCTTATAATTTAACCTAATATGTTAGATATTGAGGGTACTCCCTCTTTACTATGTTGTTTTCTCTAGCATGTTTTTTCCTCTCACATAATTCTTTTTTTGTTTTAGTTAATGGAGGGAACCAGAAAGAATTTGGTTAACATTGAATCCAATGGACAAATTGGTAACTATGAGCAACAACAGTGTGTAATTCCTAGAGAGAATGATATTGTGATTATGCCGAATCAGTCATCGCGATATATGATTAACAAGGTGAAATTTAGTGGTATGCGTAATTCATCAAATAAGAGGAAGATAGACTATTATGCATGTTCGCATGTTGAGGAGAATAAAGAAAGGAAGATTGAGATTTCTAAAGAAGGGAAGAAGAACCTTGAGGAATACCTCAAATGGAGGGACATGTGTTATCTGTGTGAATAAAAGGGTCATAGTGTGACAAACTGTTATGGAGTTCAATGTATTATTTGTGGAGAACATGGGAATTACCCAAATCAATGCCCTGACCTAAAATGTTACTTCTAAATCAAGGAAGGACTTATTCCAGGACAATCATTGAAGAGGATGGATTGAAGTGTTTATGTATTGGTATTCAAGAATAATGTTGTTGAGGTAATTTTATTGTGTATTGGAATATTTTTTTATTAGTCTATTGTGGTTTTCAATAATTTTAAGGTACCGGTAACCATGAAAAGTGATTCAAATATTTTGGAAAGCAGATGATATGCGCATAATGAAGGGATAAAGAGAAAATGAAATGTTTGACAGTATTCATGAGCTCATGATTGATATAAGGACTATGTGATATCATGGTTTGAGTATATAGAATTTTGAGGATTTTGGTATGTGGAAAGTGTTAACATTTAACTGCATTCATGTTTTCACTATGGTTCAATGGGTATTCATTTTTCAAGAGAATACTTGATTAAGGTATTCACATGATTGGAATGTGACCAACAAGATATATGGGGGATAAATGATGATATTCACATGCTTGGTTGATGACATTTCAAGTAATCATTTTCTTTATACTATGATCTTGGACCGAAGTATTTTAGATAAGAGTAAAGATTGGACTGAATTATGTTGTACAGAAGTTAGCATTGTTTAAGGATAGAACTTTTGTTTGATATTATGGATGGGATGTTATAGTAATGTCGTTTTAGAAAGAGGACAACCTGCAGGACGGGAGACAGCCCATTGCGTCGGACAAGGCTGTGGGAATCGAACCCACAACCGAAGTGCGACTGGCCTTTATCACCTACCACTGGCCTACAGGAAGTCCCTGATTAGTAGAAACTAGTTTTATTATATTAAGCAGTATGATATATGAAGTATAAGTCCATTTTAGAACAATATATGATTAATCTCACTATAGATGGACTTATGTATTTTTTTGATAACTTTTCTAACCTTTTGTTTGAGACAGATTGAATGACCCATCATAATATCACATGATCTGCTAACACATCACGAATGAAAAATTCAACTTCATTTCTTTAAGAGATGAAGAGGAAATTGTCCAAAGAACGACCAATGGTGAGAATATACCAAAATCACGAAAGTATTTATTCTAATTCCAATTTCATCATCTTTAGGGAAATGATCTTGAGAACCAAAAATGTTTTCCTAGTGCCATTATATCCGATGAATCAGATGGTACCATAGATCATCACAAATTTATGGCTTTGTGATTATTTTCTTTTTCATAGCCATGTTCTCTACCACTCTCTATCAGAACATGATGGTTATATTTCTCTTCCAAATCCATATTTTCACCAATGTTATCATATATAGAAACCCAGTGATGAGTTAATTTGGGTAACCATTATATTTCATACTTTAGTTTTTCAAGTTCAGTTTTGGTATTTCTTTTTATGATGTGGGTTTCTATTAAAGAAACTTTCGAATAGTAAACCATTTATAACCCCGATGAATTTCGAGGGCGAAATTCCTTTTAAGGGGGGTAGAATGTAACACCCCGAGATTTTATGAAAAATATTCTTTTTAATTTCATTATTGTCTTGTGTTGTACACTACACCAAAAGGAGCTTGAACAACACACATCCTTGACTTGCCTTGCATTACACGCAATCATGATCTTCCTCGATAGCGTGTGTAGTATGCAATACCGAGTTTCACTAAATGAGATATTATTATAATATTATTATGAACTAGCCATTGTGAATAGTAATAACCAATTTTTGAAATTTTGTAAATTTTATTTTTCAAAATGGACTTCAGTTTTGGAGTCGGAATATCGAAATTAGCTTTGGCTGAAATTTTGGTACTTTTCGGATAACTTTCATATTCTGATGAATATTGAAAATTACTAAATTTTAATTAAAAACAACTTGTTTTAATCGAAATAATTAATAGTGATAAATTATTAATTTGAGTGGTTTTAATGTATATTTAGATTATATTTTTACAATTTAATACAATGTTTGTTATTGGATGTAATTTCACATTTAAACCAGACATAAACATGTGTCAATCTTTTGATAGTTATTATCTCTTAAGAACACGCAATTTTTTTTGACGACGGGAATTAATTTTTAAATTAATTAATGCAGATTATATGTTTTGAATTTGGTAAAATAGACATCATTTTTGAGTTCATAATATCAAATATAGCTTAGGCCTAATTTTAGGTATTTTTCTGGAAACTTTCATTTTTTGATGAATAGTGAAACCACTAAGTGGTAGTTAAAAAAATTAATTTCTCATAAAACATAATTTTACCGCTTCTGTGAATGGAATTTCAAAAATCCGAGAAACACCGTTGATTTCAGTAAGTAAAATGTGGTTCAATGAGATGAAAATAATTTTTTTTGTGAATAGTAACTTTTTATTTTTTTTACCACGGTTAAAAGTAAATATGGTAATTTAGGGAAAAAATGTTATTATTATTACCCTAACACATGTCCTAATTCTATTGGATAAGTGTAATTCGACCAAAAACAACCTTAGGAATAAAATATGACCATTTAGGCCCACTTGGATTAGATTAGGACATTTATTATTATTTAATTCTTTGAAGAGTTAAAAGAGTTAAAATCAAAGTATATTTACTAAAACATTTTTAATATAGGGTTATACATAAGATAAATTCGATTGTAAATATGAATTAGAAAGATAATACGATTTCCTACATAATTATGTTTTATTTATAATATTTAGACATTAAATTAATTTATTTATTTATGACACAATGATGATGCAGTAATTACCATAATAGTGAAGAATTAAAATAATTGATATTATAAATACCCAAATAAATATAATTTGAGACTTTTTATGAATTAAACTAATTTTCTAGGTTAATATGACATGTGATTATTGGTTTAATTAACTTTTTTCGAACTAATCATTCTGTTATAAGTTTCACAAAAATCAATACTAAAACATTTTTAATATAGGGTTATACATAAGATAAATTCGATTGTAAATATGAATTAGAAAGATAATTCGATTTCCTACATAATTATGTTTTATTTATAATATTTAGACATTAAATTAATTTATTTATTTATGACACAATGATGATGCAGTAATTAACATAATAGTGAAGAATTAAAATAATTGATATTATAAATACCCAAATAAATATAATTTGAGACTTTTTATGAATTAAACTAATTTTATAGGTTAATATGACATGTGATTATTGGTTTAATTAACTTTTATCGAACTAATCATTCTGTTATAAGTTTCACAAAAATCAATTACTAAATAGTGTCAAAATTGACATAAAATAGTTTTTTAACAAAATATTATATTAGTAATTGTTATTTTATTCCAAAATATCTAAGGTTCGGCCAAATGACTTAGATAACGTCATATATATTAATAATAAACAACTTGGGGTTCGTTTGGATGCTTATAGTATGTTTATTAACCTTATCGTATAAGAACACAAGAAGACACGGTAAAAGTAAAATTATTTTACTTAATGTTAAATCTAAATGATAAGGTTAAAATAATAACCTAAACTTGTCTAAATCCTATTGGATGAGAATATTTAGACCCATCCCCTATTTATCATCTAAATAATACCCTTTGGAACCATTATAAACCGAATTTGACCATAATATAAAATAATATTTTGAGATTTTCATAAGGTGCCCCTCTCCTCCCTTATAAAAGGACACCTCCTCCCTCTCTTCCTCACTCAACTTTGAGACTTCAAGATCAGCCAAACCCTGCCTAAATCTTTTCTCCACTTCCCTAGTATCATCCTAGAGGTCCTGGTATTCTTCAAAGACCATCCTTATTTCTTTAAGTGGAGGTTAAGAAAAGGCGCGTCAAAAAGAGGTAATATCCATTACTGATATTTTTCAATTTCTTTCTTCTTCAACTTCTTCTTCTTTAGTTGTCTCATGATAAAGTAATAACATCAGTATCACTCATATACATATATCTTATTATATGTATGAAACAACCCTATTTCACCATCTATCCATCCTACGGAAAAAGAAATCACCGCACGTGCGTACGTACGGAATACTGTCTCCACGCCGTGGTGTAATCTATTTTCCACCACCACCTTACTTGGATGGGTATAATGGTGTAAATAATGACTATATATGACTATTATAAAGTGATAATGATTCTGAAATAGTATACATACACTCCAATACAATTCCACGATCATAGGAACGATATCATCACTCGTGCGTACGTACGGAATACCATCTCCACGATGTGATGCGACTCGTTCTACATGATATTCATTTCATAATGATTATATAAATTAATTGAATGAATGAATATGATATATATTACACTAATACCATTCTGGAAATGAGGTATCTATTACCTAAAGATAAGAATAAAAATTTATTCGACAAAACACGCATAAGAACAAAAAGTTATAAACACACGAATAACAAGTAACAATGAAATATTACTACTAAGAAGCTATGAAAATGACCATATATGATATCATAAAAATAAGAATGATTCTGGAATAAGTCAATAACATTATTTAAATCATTATACAGGAGGTTCAGACACTTACGAAGCAAAACGGACCTAAGGTAAGGGAAATATCACAATCACATTTTTATCTGAGATTGTTTATACTTTGGTATTTACTGGGGTGTATTTTATCATCCACATCCATGTTTCCTAAATATGTAATATTTATACCCTTATACAATAGTTGATATCCAATTTTACCCTTCGGTGAGTTTTTAGTAAACGATATGAAAGGAATATTTTGTCATTTTTCATACGAGGAACTTTTTGACTTTTTCGACAAAAGTATGAGAAGAATGTTTTTTTAACTTATACGGAATGAATGGATTTTTAAAACATTATTTCCAAGAAGATTACTTTACAAGTTTTCAGGTTTATTTTTAATCAACTTCTTTTAGTTAAAATTGTATGACATGTTATGAAAGGAATAATTTTTTTGAAGTAGAAAGGATATTTTCCTCAAGAATGGAGTTTAAGTGTTTTATCAAAATTATTTTCCATATAAGATAATAAAGGGTTCTATTTCTATCCCTATTATTACATGGATTTGATTATGTTGTGATTGAAATATTTTTATGAATTCCTTTATCTTATATGAATTGTTTTATGATGTCATGTTGTTTAAGAATCCCATTTTTATTACATGGGTTATGCTATGATGTATGGTTTATGATTTTGTGGAACTCATAAGAATGGTATCATTATGAGATGTGTGGGACCTATATCTCCCTCCAATGCATTGGGTGAATATTTTATATCTCATGAGATAGACATGGATGGAATGGTAGGTTATACAGGTTCAGTGAAACAGGACTGAAACGAGGAATGAACTCAGTTCAGAAATGGACTTTGTCCACTAAGATAGTCTTGCCAATGAGTCTTGACTAACAAGAAATGATTCTCTATGATTATGTTTGTATGCCATAAAGTTTCATGTTTTATGTTATGATTATATGGATTACATTTCACTACTATGATTTATCCCATGATATGAAATTATGATCTCTTTTGCAGGTTAAGATTTCCAAAAGATATGTTCTTATGAATATGATGTGATTGATATTTATTTTGTTTACCCTTACTGAGCATTTGAGCTCTCCCTTTTATGTTTTCTTTTCCCCGGGTTATAAAGAAAGGTTTTAGGTAAGAAAAATGGGAATATCTTTATGGGAGATGTTGATGATCTTTCACCACGATTAGAATATTATATTCCAAGTTTCCAAAGACACTAAACTATTACGGTCCTTATGTGTCTATTTTTTTAATGTACTAAGTATTCCGCAAAAGTAATGTAATGTCCATGTACATTAATATTCGGGTCTCTACAGATACCTCCATTCCAAACTAAAAAAATGATATTTGTAGGTAAGACTCCCACTTCTTGATGTTATTTATTCTCTATTGTACATTATATTTATAATGTAATTATATTAATTTATACCTTCCAATTCAATGGTTATGTTACAATGGTCACATTTAATAGTTTTATATTAAAAATATATAATGGTTCTTTTTTCTCAATGTTACATGTGAAAGATTCTATCAACCATAGAATATATATTTAATGATAAATATATACTAATATATTGGGGTTTTATACTTCCCCCCTTTAAATTAATTTCTAACTCAAAATTTCAATACTTAGATTATAACAACTGAGGGTGCAGTTTCACATTACATCATTAGGTTCATGAATATATTCCACAATAATATCATTTTTTCATAGAAATTTGATCGGGTTGGTGGTCTTATTCCTTTGTACAATATATCTTCAATCATATATCTCCACTAGTTGGTCCACATTAGAGATTTTTTTCTTCCAATTACACTCCTTCTAGGTTTTGTACATGTGATGGGTCTAGTATGCACGTCATCAAAGGGGACACATAGAACACATATTGTACTAGATAGAGGATTGGTGTGACTTCTATGTCATATGTTATATTCCTTGTATGATAAATAATCTCCAAGGGACCAATATAACTAGATATTAGCTTCCAGTTCTTATTAAATCTAATAACAGTCTCCCCAGATTATATTCAATGGAATACCCTATTACTAATTTCAAATTCTAGAAATCATTGAGGATTATCAGTATAACACCATTTTCTACATTTTTCCACTTTCATATATCACGGAATTATTTAAACCATCTCCGTAGTTTCATTCAAAAGATCTGTTCATAATGTATTCAACCCTTATACTACATATCAGTATGATAGAGTTCTATATCTCTTCTCATATAGAGCCTCATACTATGTCATTAAAATGAAATAGTGAAAGATATTATTATATGAGAACTAAACCATTGAATTATTTTTATACTAATATCCTTTGAAAAAATTTATAAGGACCTCAACATATCCTACAATGAATGAATGTTGATTTCATTATGACCATCAGTTTTAGGATAAGATAATATAATATTCCTTTATGTATCTACTGATTATTTAATATTTCTCTAGAATTTTTTATGTGATCCTTGGTTAATGATTATATACAATTAGTTGGTTTACTTAATAATGTTGTACAACTTACATTATGTAAATTTGTAAATATGATCAAGTGAGAAATCCTCTTGAAAAATGGTTAAGTGTGGTAATTTTGTAATATAATATATTACAATATAACAAGAATCATTTCTCTTAGTCTAGTGAAAAAAATCCATGGTGATATTCTCCCATTTTCATACTGGTATATATAATGTTATTATTTTCACATTATATTTATAACATTAATACACTAAATCTTATCATAATAATAAATGAGGTATATACACCCCAATTTATCTCTTCATGTTTTCCCACTATTTTTTCTTATCATCTTTATTAATCTTTTTAAATCATTGATTATTAGAGAATGATAATATATGTGAATCATATAAGTTATCCATTTTTAATTCTGGATTTTATTATATATAATTATAAAATATTATAAATTCACCATTTTCAATGTTGATGTCCAAAATACTTATTACAAATACTTTTAGCTCCAAATCCCTATTATAGGACACCTTAACCTTTATAGAGATAGAAGATTGATAAATAATTAGGGAAATGTTGAATTTTATCCCCTCTATTATGACTTCCAAATAAATCCTTTGAATATCCAAAAATATTAGGCGCCTTTAGAACATCTTCAATGAAAGGGTAGAATGATATGAGTTATTTAGATCATCTAAAAAAATAACATTCTTAGGATTGTGATGCCTTAAAAATCGTATTCATTGTTTAATAATAATCATATCCATTGGTTCATGATTAAATACTTCTATTTTAATATAAAGTTAAAGAGTTTGTCATGAGTGTTTAACACACTTTTAACCATAGAGATAATGCTTCCAAATATGTAAAGTGAAAATTAATTCTACTAACTACATATTATACATGGGTTAATTTTAGTCATTTTACATTAATTAATGTGAGGTATAATCTATAATCTTGTCATTTTTTCATAAAAACACATCCCATTCACTTCCACGATGCATCACTATAGGTTACATACCATCCTCCACTACATGGTTATATGTGTTTTAATGAAGTGATCGACGTCTTTTTTCCATCCATAAAAAATATCTTCACACTCTTCTTTCTAGATTTATATTACTCCCTTTCATGTAAACATAGTTATATGATTTTAAATTCATGGGAATGTTCTCAAAAAGAATAAATAGTATTTAGATAAAAAATAATATCTATGGATCTATATAATAGTTTTTATTCTAATACATTATTTAATCACCTATATCATTGATGAATATATATATATATATCATTTTTTGTGTTTACATAACCCTACAAGGACACATGTTTTGGCCAAAATTTATACTTCCTGAACTTCTAATATTGTTTATCCTTTCAAAAGGGTTTTGTCTCAATCCTAAAATAATTTTATTTTATTTATTTCACTTTTAATATAATATAATATCATTAATAAAGACTATAAAAAAGTTCATGTTAATATTTAAATAGATTATTCATCATATCTATGATGATTCTAAAATATTTCATATGCTTTAAAGGAATCAATGTGAATTCATTGTATTGATATCTTTAATGGGAAAATTTCAGGGTTATAACCTTTCCATTTACCCATAATTGATGGTATCCATATCGAATATCCAACATTACGAAGTATTAATCCCCTCTAAGTTGATTAAAAGGATTTTAAATACATGGTTAATAATATTTAATCTTGATCAGGATTTTGTTATGTTTGCAATAATAATTCATAGATACATTGATTCATCCTTCTTTTTGACGAATAGGACTAGTTCACCCACATGGTTATGAATTTTGGTATATAAAAGCCTTTTCGAGATTCTCTAGATGTTACATATTCAATTCTGTCAATTAAATGAGGGTCATTCTAAATGGAATCATTGATATGGGTTTGGATCTTGGTATTATTTCAATTAAACACTACCTCTTGCCTTGTAGGAAGTTTTTTATATTCATTAGGGAATACCTCAGTATACTCTCATGTGATTTGAATGTATCCAATATTGAGTTCCACAAAAATACATATGATTCATGTATCCCTCATTATTGAGCATCATGATCCATATTTAGGATTTTTTTCAATGTATTTTAAAATTCATTTCTTCATTGATATTTAATAATGGGATTATTTGGGATATGAAATTAGATCACATTTTTTGAATAAATTATATGATCACTATATAGTAAGGCCCAATCCACACCCAATATTATTTTAAATTATACCATGTTATGAAGTACAAGATCTACAAGAATTATCATCATATAATAATTAATTGGATACGAGTTATATACCTTGTATGAAATCATTTCACTACTAGAATTTTTCAAAAATAGTTCAAAATCTAATGTTTGAGGTGGTTAATTGATATTTGTAATGAATTTTACAGATATGAACGAATGAAAGGAACCAAAATTAAATGAGTAATTTTTAGATTTAAAGTAATGAATAAGTGTCCCTTTAACCACTACATTATCAAGGCCCACTTAATTAGTTTTTAATTAATTGGAACTTACTTATTACATTTATCTTCGAGGTAGTTGATCTATATTCTTATTATTATTCCTTGGATTAGGGAATTTATTTTCCAAATGACAAAACTCCTTACATTTGATGAATTAAAGCATAGGAGGTTCATTAGTATATAACTTATTATCCTTAATTATATTGAATGGACTATTCATACCCCTTAGATAATCATTATCACGGTGGTCATCACTTCCACAATTGAACCACTTTCCTTTCCTGCTGAATAAATTTCTGGAGTGATGCCTCCAATGATTATTGAATAAAATTGGTGGGAATTTTTTTCCGTATGTTATTTATCATTTGAGTTCTAATGAAACAATATTTTTCTTTTATTATCACCAAATACATTGGATTAATCATATTCTCTAGTTTTCATACCCTAAGTGGACATAAAAAAATTTATTTGTAACTAACAAAGTCCCTTATGGAAAATTATATTCAAAGGCTTTTTTGGACACTATTGAAACATTATATTTTCATTTTAGTATCAATAATAAAATTGGGGGTTTGCCTTTACATTATCATGAATTTACAATAGATTTATATTTATTTTATTTTCACATCCTGAACTTTCTCTCCATTTACAAGTGAAAAGTTTGGGGAAAATTTTTGGTGATGATTTTTTTATTAACCTCCAGCCATTTTATAGAGACCACTTCCTCCATATTCATCATATTCTTCACGATATTCCACTATTTGTAATATTCTCCTTTTTAATGATAAATGAATAAGATACAATATATATCTCTTTTTACCAGATAATTTAAATTTTATTTTCTATTTTTCGATCCACTAATAAAAAATTAGAGGATTAGAAGTCCATAAAATGGAGGATTGGAGTTGCTACCTGAAGGACATGATTGTATATTTCTTTTAACTTGGAATTTTTTGGATCTATAATTTATTTATGTTGTGGATAGTAAAATGAGAGAGATCATCCATTAGTAACTACAATCCATCTCTAGTCCCATTAGGGTTTTCATTCATAAAACAAGTATATTATAATTCACACACAATTGAAACTCAAATATTCACGGTTTCACCCATTTACTAAAATTAGAAATAGTTAACATGGGAAATAAAAAATAATATCTTAATAAAATATAAATAAAAAACTATATAATCTATAAAATTGCATTTTATGATATCCTAATATATGGAATCTCAATATTCAAGAATAACTTGCGTATAATATCCATCATTTCATAAATTTAATAATTTAACCTTCTAAATACACAAACAATCCCATACCCCAAAGTATATTGTATATGGAGACTGGCTATATAAATGTATTATTATAAATAATTATTTTAACATCTCCCACAAACATCTCTACATAAGACTTATTTCATAACATTATCCTCACTATTATTGCATACGGTTAAAGGAAACATAAAAATGAGTGACCTTACATATAAAGTATGTGAAAAACATATCAATGAGTAATTAAGGTTTTAGGTTATAATCATATAAGAATATATGAGATGGGTATAAATATCTCATTTAGATTAAAATAGAATCATAAGAGTTGTGAATAATATATTATTAAAGAATATATTTAATCAAAATAAATCAAACATATACCATGGAATAAGAATTTATAAACATAAGACAGTAATCATGATACATAGAATGCAGCATAGTCATGTGGAATAACATAGAAATATGGTATGAGTATAAGAATAGAAAATAATAACATTTTCAACATAGATATCACCAATCATGTCTATGCATAATGTTAGAAGGATTAATAAATCAAATAATACCCATGCATAAATATATGAACATTTCATACCACAATCATGTAAATATATATGTTGAAACCCAAATAAACACTGTGCATAACAGTGTTATCCCATAAGATATAAAGCCATACCCAAAGATATGGAGGGACATAACTGACTCCACAATATAATAATGATATACCATATATATGAGTGCCACATGAAATAAACCATACATCATATCATGAAAACTTATAGAGATAAAATGGATAGTCTATCCTTTCCAAACGGTATCGGAAAAACATGATTTAAAGAGTATATCATTTAATACCAAAGAATCAATCTCCCAAAAAGAGTAAAAAACTACACAGATGATGGTTACAAACATTAGTTCATAAGAGGTAAAACCTTTGAATCCATATCTAATTTTTTATTTTCCAGACACGTTTAATGGGATAGTGAGAACCCTCACAACTTTAAACAACAAGAGAAACTACAGATTTATTGATGAACAGTTTGATACGATTAGAATCAATTTCCCTAAACTATATCTAGGGAATTAAATTTACCTAGGAGTTAGGGTAGTCTTTCATGATGCCTTCATACTAATGTTCCATGTTTTCCAAAGCATTAATGAATTTCCCATTGTTAATCTACCCCATAGTAAATCCTCTGAGAAAAATATGAGCCAACTTAAGAATCCACAAACATTTTTCTTTAGTAGTGATCCCACAAATCATTCTTCCCGTATTCTTCAATTATTTCATATCTATATATTCCTCACCCATTTCTTCATCTGAGTGAAAATGCAGATCCATGCATTCCAGAATTGAGAATATCTGTCGCTGAGGGTCTCTGGTGGAGCTTGACTCATGTTGCTATCTAGGATCCCTTATCATCGTCGAGGGATTGACAAGGACACCAACCTCACCACCAGCAGACACCAGGTCGCTATATGCGTTGACCAGTACATACGAATTGCTCAAAATAATAGTATTCTTTCGGAGCTTCATTCCCTTACATGCAGACCATGTGATAGGAGGACTCGGTAGGTTAGAATACTCCTTCCGACGTTTACCCTCCTATTGTTCTTGATAAAGCCATCAGAATCAATTGTAGTGAAAATGCCCTTCTGTGAGGATTATCTAAGATATTCCTTCACAATGGTCACTTTGTTGGGCTTAGTAGAGGCATCCAGAACATCATCCATCTACTATTGGGACTCACCCACATCAACCAAGTGGTCCTCTCTTTGTGTATCCTTCGTCCAATTTAGATCCCCACTATCTTGGTAGTCATCATCACCCAACACTGCATATCGGTTTTGAAGGTCTATGTTCGATCTCCAAACTATAACCTTCTCCGCATAAGAAAGGGTCACCTACATGTCTTACATTGGCACCTAGGACTTTCCTGCCTGTTGATATCCTCATCCCATATAATGAAATTTCATTGAGGTGTCCTTCAGAGCCAGACACTAGAAGTTCCCACCAGATTCATGGTCCCCACAATGTCCCTCAATCACCTCTCTAACATTGGATGCATTTTTTGGAACCATCTGGATTGTTCTTTCCTCCATGTGAGCCTCCTTCACTACATTATTGTTAACTCCAATTGAGTCGCCTTCCAAAAGTATGTTCAGGATTTTTCATCCCTCATTACTACAACCCAAAACATCTTTACCATGGGGTACCACCTCATTAGAACCGAAGTATGATGAAGTTTATTTTCACACCATTGAACCTGGGATGTGCACACCCAGGTCTCTCATCAATCTGTTAAAAATGATAGAAAAATTTGGGATTAGAGAAGGGGTCATTTCTTTCCTCATAGAATCATGTGTTGTAAGACCAGAACTGAGTCATGTCGCCTTCATCTCTTGTTGCATTCTATATTCAGACCCACTGTTGGTGCCCACTTGTCCAACTACCAGTGATTTTCAGCTACCTTCACCCACACACAATCCCTTGTCTCCATCACTGAATCCCACAACATACCTAGGATCTAACCTCCAACATCTGCAGGATACCTTAGGATGACCAAGCTTCTTACAAGAATTAAAGAAGTCAAACCATGTTTCATATACTATAGGTTGTTTGTGATGAAACACTCCCTCTATTGTAATCCACAAAAACTCACAACTAATTTCCTATAAATCATGTTCTACATATATAGAAGGACAAACTGGGTGACAAAGTTCCCTGGTTCATGAATCAACACACAAAAATCTACCAACAAGGTTACATTGCATTCTAAAAATTGCGGGGTTTTAAAATGGTAAAGGGATTATTCATAACAATGTCTTATTTTTATAAATAATAAAATCCATCAAATAATATGATTTTGATATAAATATTTAGTATCATGATATATAAATAAGAAATAACATATAGAATAGGTAAATTTCATAAGAAAATAAAAATATAAAATAATAGTCATAAAATAATGTTTAGGAACCAAAAAAAGTAAATTGAGTCAATAAAATCCTTACATTGGATTCCTATTTTCTTGGACATGCTCTATCCTCATGTATAATAATCATGGACACATTAACCATATATTCCATATCCTTATTTTTATATTTCACTTTTATATTAATAATTTATATTCATTTTATGAAACTCAAATATTTTATATTTTTTATTTTTTTTTAAAAACTAATGTATTCAATAGATTCCTTCACATGAAAAGTTGGACCACAAAAAATGTGATACATTATGTAACCATTAAAATATAGTTATATAATTGTTGGGAAAAAGTAGATCTTCTATAATTAGAAAATATAGGTATGAATAAAAATAATGCTTATTATGCAAAATAAGGCATTGATGAAAATTCATTTCATGTAACTAAATAACAAATAATTGTGATTTAGGCCTCACAATGTAACCACTATAAAATGATTATTTTATGTGATTTATTTTATGAAACCAAATATATTCCTGGTAAGGAATACTATTTATATGAATACTATATATAATATAATAGCATTAATTATATTATTAATTGATTGGAAATAATAAAAAAAAAGTTTAATACATTGAAAAAAAATATTCTTTTATATAAAACTGGTTCTCATTATATATTATGATTTTATTTAAAATATAAAATAGAAAAATATATTTCTTAAATTTTAAAAAAGAAACATTGTTTTTGGATTTATAATTTCAATAAAATTTTAAGATTATATATTCATATTTTCCAATATAATTTATTTCAGGTTAATAGTTAAAAACATAATTTTTTCCAAAACTATAAATTTTATTCTATAATTAAATTCTACGCATGAAAATAAACATTTTCTAAAAATATGTTTCTACGCGTTACATACACTAATGTTAAAAATCTGTTTTCTTATACATGAATTTTATAAGATAAAATGAATTTCATATTCAAAAACATTTTTTAAATATTATATAATACTATTGATTTTTATTTTTTACATTTAATATTAAATTGCATAAGTAAAAACTAGTTACCTCAATAATACAAAAAATTGTATGTCTAGAAATAGTATCTATAAAAGACTTAGAAATATATTTAATACATGTTTTAAATTGAATATATTATTTATTATTCACATTATCCTATACCCTACTCAATTTTTCCCATTTCATAGTCTTCTTGGAATGTGAATTATGTTCTCTCTTTATACTAAGTTGAAATTTTTACAAAAAAAATTCATTATCACAACTTATAAAAGGGGCCTATCACTACTTCTTGAATTCAATTATAAAACTAGGCATTATTATTGAAATTATGTACTTAATATTTCCCCTATAAAACTATTCGTTTTAATTGAGCCAATTTTCACAAGATATTTCTCTCAAACCTCCTTTTACATGGTTTCATCGAAAGGGAAAGCCAATGTCCTCAATGTGAGTACTTTGTTTTCCTGATGTACATCATTTTCCTTATTACATTATAAAAAATAAAAATGTTCTAATTTATAAATAATGAAATTATTTTATTTATAATGAATTTTATTATTATAATGTAAAAAATATTTACCACCTTTTACCTTTTTTCATTAATAAAAATGAAATTGTCAATCAAGTGTTGGGGAAAATACCACCTCCAAAAAGTGATGACTTGTGTTTTTCACAATTTCCTGTATTAACTGATTATAAGGGTGATTTAAAAGTATAATTGTGAAATATCTAATATAAATATTATTGTTATGTGGAAAAAAATAATCCACCTTTTTCCCTTTCATTCATTGAAAAATGAAAACGTTAACTATGTGTTGTGTGGACTATCATCTCCTGAAAGTAATATATATATATTTTATATAGTTTAATTATTATTTATTAAAATATAATAAAATATGAATCACAAAATTAAATTTATCTAAATCAAATCATTATTATTTTTTAATTATGATATTATTCTAAATTAAAACACTTTCATAATCACAATCATCCTTTGACTATGGTATGCTCATATTTTGGCTGGTCTAACCACCTACCTAAAAATACTAAAAAATTATATCATGTATGACTATAAGAAAATAATTAAGAAAATATATTATATAAATAATTAAATGAATATTTTATTTTGTGTTTTTAAGGCTAACATTAATATAAACCTCATTAATTAAGACACCAATGTTCCTTCATTAAAAATCTCTGAAACATCTTCATCCTGGATTTTATCATTATGTATCATAAAAAATACCATAGAATGAAATTATTAAATAATAAATAATTCAAAATCATAAATTTCATTACCTTATATGGTCTAGTAATTATTAAATTTGAGAGAATAATTAATAAAAATGCAACTATTATGAAATAAATTCCATAAGATTAAGATAACTCACACATGATATTAAAAATAGATGATAACAAACTAATATACTTGTATAGGATAAATATAAATTAATTTTAGAAAATATTATATATATTAAAAATTATATTAAATAGGTGATTGTGAAATTTAGGTCTTTCATATGGGATTATAGAGTGAATTTAGTTGAGTACAGATACAAGATATGGATTTTTAACTCTATTTTATTCTATAGAGTAACAAAAATTATTATTGAAATATGTTTTTCCATGTTTTATTAATAATACATAATAAATAATTTATATTATATTCCCTAATGATTTTATATTTTTCTAAAATTACTTCTTATAACCACATTATAAAATTACACATACCCAAAATATTATGTTACTTGAATTCAGATTCTAGGTCTTAATTTCTATTTTATAAGACATACTTTTTAATGCAGAAAGATAATTTTATATAGTGTATATATTTATATTTTATACTATATAGTTAATAATAATTCATGGTATTTTATTATTATTTTAATTCCCTTTATCCTTTAGGGTATTTGATTTAGATGATTCCCAACAATAAGGTTCCTTTATCTTATTTTCAAATCCATGTTGAATGTTTGATATTTTGTACAATTATTTTTCTTATATAGTTTTTTAAATTACGAAAATAATTAAATAATAATAAATATATGTCATTTATTATATTTTAATTTCATGGTATCTCTCTCATGATATTTTTATTACAACTCTACGCTTACCAAAAGGGTGTTTTCACCCCAAATTGTCTTCATTAAGGTGTGATTCGTATTAAATAATTGTTTTTGTGATGTGTATTATTTCGTTGGTTTATTTTAAATATAATGTCATGATATTTTCCTTTAGAGGGTTAAATACATCGAAATACATCGCTGCCTTTATCATTTCAATATCATCTTTTGTTACAGGAATAATTTTTCTTCAAGTCTTTGATCTATGAACACACTATATTTACTTCATTTTATTAAAGGTTATTCACCAATATTTCACTTGTAAATTGATTAGGGGATATTATTAATAAAAAATTTAATCTCTATTCTATGTTTTATGGATTTTTACAAATACTGAAATTAAATTTATTTATTGGGAAAAATTAAAAAATTTGATAATTTTTATTTTAATGAAGTGGTTTATTGATGACTTGGGCATGTTGGTTATGGATTGTATATTATATTCCATTGATTCATATGAAAATTAATTGTAATTATTTATCGAGTTGTGGGACCTAATAAATATTGACATTATATAGATTGATATGACTCATGAAACAAACTAGAATTATACATTTCAAATCTAAGGATATAGTTTTTATTATCCATGTGAACATTTCATGACTATAGTTGTCAGTGGATATATTATACATTCATTTTTATTCTCTTATTAATTTATTATTAAATATCTTTACCTAATATATTATTTGATCTCTTCTTATGATCACTTGTTATTTTTGATTGTTATCGCATATGTTTACACTTACTTGGTGTTTGAGAACACGCCTAATTATGTTTTCATTTCTACATGTTATAACGAATTTTTTTTCACATGATATATCTAAAAAGATATCTTAGGTGGAGAAATTTTGGGATATATTTTAGACTTACTATATATTAAGTAGTTTATTATATATTGAAAATAAAATTTCAAATATTTTATATATAAATGAGCTCTATTTGTTTATGATTTTTAATACATCACTAAATCATGAAACATAAAATGTATTTGGAATGTATTTAAGGCACTATTTTCTTTATGTCAATTAATTTTTGTACATTTATGTTTGGAAATCTATAGTTATTATCAAATTGAAAAAATAAATTATATATTTTTATCACCAAATTCGGGAGTGGGGTGAGGGGATATCACACAATTATTACAAAGTTATTTTTATTTTCATTATATATTGATCATCGATGTTATCTGGTTTAACCATTACATATACATTTTAGTATAATGGGTTCATTAATCATTCCATGTTCATGAGTTCATAATCTATACAATAATAAATTTATGAATCTTTTATAATTTTTTGTAAAGTTAATCGTCAATTTCATGGGAGTTTTTTTGAAATTTTCTCCAAGAAATAATCCATAACATCCTTATTTTGTTCATATTTAATGAATAAATGGTTGTATATTAATAATGATTTAAATAAAAATATTTACCATCATAGAAATAAAAAAACATTTTTTACTTATTAATATTACATAAAATCATTAATTAGTTTTCCATAACCATCCATGATTATATTTTATAGAATCATTCATGTAGGTGGTTATATTGAGCCGAACAAATAAATGATATAATCAAAGGATGAGAATGATTATGATGTGATTTTATTATAATATCTTCTTTATAGAAGAATAATGATATTTTTGATGATATTAATGATACAAATTATAAATTATAAGAGGTGTTTCAATATGAAAAATTTAAATTAATGGTATTAAGTTATCACTTTCAAATAAAAAATTGTATCTCCTTTCAAAAAACATTTTGGTTTTGAAGGAATTTATCTCTAGAGATCATAAACGTCCCAATGTGGCATATAATTATTAGGATAAAAAATATTGTATAATATGAAGGGGAATTATATTTATATGTGTGTATTTGAAATTTAGGTGTAGGGTTCCTTTTATAAGTGAGAGGATGTGTATTTATTGTCAATATATATTACATGCAATAAAAAAGAAAACCCATTTTCAATGATCGTTGATTCAAATTTGAAAAATAGTGAAGATAAGATGAGGGTAGGTTAATTAACACTATAAACTCATTTAAATATTTTTTATAATGATATTTTAGGACTTTACCATTTAATTTCACACTTTCACCATATTTTAATATTTACAATGGTGAATAAAATCTACATTGATAACTTATTTTTATGACAAAAAATGACCCTATTACTTAATTTGGTCATTATGATTTATGATAATAAATCCATTTAATTTTATTCAATTTATAAAAGTTATAAAAATTAGTTCAATATAATAATGTATGATGTATTAAAAAAAATTTGTAGAAAAAATTATTTTTGATCATATAAATGAATTTATAATTACCTAGGAAAAAAATATTAATAATGCTGATACACATGACATTTATTTACATAATATTATATGTAGCGGTTTTTCACATTCAAAGTATGAAAAAACTAAATGGATTCCATTGAATAAATAATTAAATTTAAAAAAACTAAAAATATTGTTTTATTAAAAGAAAATATAACTTATGTTCCATAATATTAGACATAGGTATTTAAATTCAAATTATTATTTTTAATTTCATTATTTTACTTCTTAAATTAATTTTTTTTCATGAAAATGTTGAATAAATTATTCTTTCATTACTATATAATGAAAATGTATTTAAAATTATGATATGGTTAAAAAATGTATATTTTTATACACAAAGTAAATAAATTTTATTAGATTAATAAAAAATTCATTGTAAAATAATTTTGACATGATGAATTCAAAAAGATCATTATTTTATCAAATTTAAATTATATAATTTATGAATATTTCTTTTAAATGAAAAAATATAATATACTAAAAATATATTTTTTATTAAGAAATATTATTTAAACATTAAATGTTCTCAATCTTATTTCATATCAATTACTAAATAATGGGTATTAGTATTTTTTTCATATTATCTATGCATTTCATTTAATTCAGTATTCAATAGTGGAAAATTTTTTTATTAAATTTTAATACATATTTTGTTGAAAAATATAATATTTAGAAAAATCATAACAGTAAATTATTTATTACTATTTTTTAAATGTTTTTATTAATTTCCTAAAAATTATTCAACACCTTTATATTAAATCCAATATTTTAAATATATTTAAAAATTAAATACTATAAAAATTTCATATAAAATAATGAGAACATATATAAAATTTATTACATTATTAATAACAAGTTTATATCATCCTAACATCTACTTAAACCCCCATATAGACCACTATATAAGATCTGAGGGTATTAATGAATATTTTGGCAGTCTTAGGTGGTGATCCAACTAGCATGGAACTAATAGTTATTTTCATTAGCTTGATATTATAGCATAGTTGATGTCAAATAGGTCATACCTGTTGAAATTCAACTTGGGATTTGTCTATGGAAAACCTGATTGATAGTAACTTATTTCCATGCTCTGTAAAAGGATCTTCATATGGAAGACCACCACTACAGGATTTATTTACATCCCTTTTATATATAGATTTTATAATCTGATTACATATATTTGTAAACTCTAATTCATGATATTATTAGATTTTGAAATAAATATTTCTAATTTATGTTATGTCAAAATAGTAAGAGTGTTACCATTATAATAATAATAATTGACTATGTTAATATCTAAGATGATATATTTATGTAAAGTGAATATGAAGTAAATACCTCAGGATATTAGTACATTAGTTAATTTTTCATGGTAGTGATGTCAAATTAATAATATCCAATGCAAATACATGTGTGAATACTAAATGTGTCCATGTAAACATGGTTGGCCCATTATTTATAGTCATACATAGATGTATAATTTTTAACATTTAATAACAGACCAATTAGTTGGTTTTTGGCTGTAGCCTTAAGAGGATTCTATTGTTTTATGAGACCTTGAACCATCTACATTTTACATTATATATATTGTATATTTATATACATGAATATTAAAAAATTCATTATCATATATGTAGTATTATTTTTTGTAAATTTATTGTGATATTGTCCTGTAGTAATTGTGTCATTAAAAATATCATAGTAATTCACCACTATTTAGAGAACCTTGAAGTGTTATTGTAATATTATTATTGTATGTAAAATGGTTATATGATGATGTCTCCTGAAACCTAGATGATGTAGACTGTTAGGGGAGAGAACTTGTAAGAGGATGAGACAACATCTCAACAAGTTCCCAATTGGTAATTTTCAAGATGGGACATTATAAGGACATACCAACCATATAAAATTAACATTTATACATGTTATTGGATATTAATATCTATGAGTGTGTATAATTATCCTCAGACATTAATATTATTATTAATTCATATCATGAGACAGATACATAGATTCATTGTTGTAAATTGTGACGCCATCTGTTCATAGAAAATACACGTAGTTTTGTTCATCGTGAATGATGGGATAATAATGAATAATTCAATGAAGGATTTGTACCTTCAATATTTATTGAACTTGATATCATCAACTATTAATTGGAATGAAATTTTGAATATAAATTACATGGATATGGCTTATTTTGTATCTATATGTCCCATATCTCATGAAAGACACTCTAGAAGGGGTCTCTACATGACCATAAGAACGCTTACTGGAAATATAGAGGCTTTTGACATGTGGTAAGGGCATATGAGAGTCATGAGCAGATAGTTCCCTCTAAAACAAGGCCCATGGGTCATGCATAAATCTCCCAAATAATCTTTATGACTCATTCATATAACAGAAAACCCAATGACCTATAGAAAAAATAGAAACCCAATTGGGCCCCTATAGTACAAAATAGAAAGCTATAAATTGAATTATATGATGCATCAGAACATAAAATATTAATATTATATATAATTGGAAACATTTTATCAATAAATTAAACAATGACAAGTAAAATCTCATCAAAATTAAAAAGTATGATACATGGCCCCCATCCCAACTAACATAATGATCCTAACAAATCTTAATCCTCCATGTACAACATACTAAACCATGTGTCTATATCTAAGTGAAACATGTATCTTATGAGATGTTCCGAAGGTCTAGCTATAAATATTGAAACCCATGTTGTGTAAAAAGGTAGGGGTGATTCTAAAAACATACTAGGAATCCATGATGGCTAAAAAATATCCATTGTAGTTAAGATCAAGTGGTTGGGCACAAAATAATTATATAAGAAGTATAGATTTACCTATTACAAACACCACCTATATGATATAATAATAAATGAACGAAAAGGCATAAATTTAATGTTTTCTTGTTATATCAAAGCAACAACCACTCCTAAACATATCTAATTCATCTTTATTCCAGATGGAAGATAGCCACCATAATCAAAAACCTAGACCCAAACCCAAATATGTAGGGTATGAAATCTACGAAATTCTAAACCACTAAATAATGAATCTTAGTAGGGTGTCACAATAAGAATGAGTTATACCCAAATATATGGGGTAGGGTGTCCGGTCAAGTCTCAACCAATCCCTTATCACTCAAGGTATGTCGCATTCCACTACCTATAAGAGGACAATAGGGTGACCAAAAATCTTAATTTGTCCCTCCCCACTCTGGGGGGTAACATACCAAGCATCCTGGTCATCCAATATCACTCAAGGTATCAAAATAATGAAATACCTTGACCATCCAATCTAATTTAGGGGAGGTTGTATATCATATCTGTAAACACGCCATATCTATCAACTTTAGGACAAATAATTAAACACAACCATGATCTAATCCCTTTTATACTAGCCTTACAATCATCATATCACTCATGAAAGTGCTAGGCCATAGAATACATTACACAAACAGAAATTTGTAGACTATGAAAATTACATCATTAGACATATTTATTTAAGAGAAAATAGGGAACGTTGTTAGGTTCATAACTCACTTACTCATCATAGGGAACATGAAACATGGGACCTATCCAATTTTCTCAAACACACCCCAATAAAAATTTTATCCACAAAAATTTGTATGTTCTATCCACCAGTACCAATCCAAAAATTTCATAACAAAAGAAAACTTCATTGAATAACACAAATAATAGGGACCATGATGAAATTGTATGCACATCATGTAACCACAACCATGATGACAACTAGAACATATTCATTTAAGAATATAGAATCTCTCTAATGAGGTCAAGCAGACTAAAACATCTCAACTAAGGCCATATGGGTTCCCTTTGAAATCAAAGTGAAAAACATCCATTAAACCCATTTATAAATGGAATCACATGTCCTATTAATCACAGCATGAACATGAAAAAAAATCCCATCAAAACATTTTTTAGAAAATAAATTTTCAATTTTGAAATAAAATTTCATAACCCATTTCTAAAATCACCCATTTTCCATTGAGATTACCATTTATATTAACCCACAATTAAAAATCATTGTGAGAAGAAAAATCCATTTCTCAGGGAATTAAAACACTTCCCAAAAATTAATCCATAAATAATTAATCTCATACTCATTTGAATAATTTACTACAATCAAATATTTTAAAACATAATGTGGCCCATATTGACTATTCAGATGAATCTAGTCCATTCTTATCTATAATTGAAACCACACTTTTCATTATATGGGTGGAAAATAATAATATAATTGGAAAATAAATATAAAATAACATAATGATAAATTTATACATGTAAATCCAGGGCCACCTAATTAAACCAATAATCCATAATTTGATCATGTACTTTTAATGAACTCATATATGTCCAAAACAACCTATATCATCAATAAAACCCATAAAATTCATAAATTAAACTATTAAAACAAGAAACTAAATTTATCATAAATAATGCCAATATAAAAATGTGACCTCATAGTATCAAACCCATTAAAGATGGGATTATATCAAATTTATTCAAGAACCCTGGCCTAATCAACCAAAATGACTCAAATTAGAGCCCTGAGTCCAAAGCTAATTTCTAAAAAAACCAACCCTAAATAAATAAACCGAGAAACATGTAGTATGAAAAATAATAAAACATTCCTAGATTAGCATCACTCGGGATGTGCCTTATATTATATGAATGAAACTCCCATAAATTAATGAAATTTAATTGTAAACTAGTGAAAAAATATCTCAAAACACAAAAAAATATGGAATAAAATGAAAAGAGAATAATAAAATAAGAAAAAATGATGACAGGAAATACCTCACCTTAAATCAATTTGATAAAACCATCTAAATATTACCCATTTTGAAGGGATCCAAGGGATATTAATAGAGAATATTAGACAGGCTCTCCACTCTGTCATGTGACTAATGAAATAAGAGCATCAGTGGATTCCAAAAGATTTACCTAGGAAAATAAAAAACAAATAATCTAAAACTAGTTGGGGCCCTTTTCGGTGTAGTAATTTGGACTATAGAATAAATCCCCCTATCCTTGGTGTCCTTGTGATGTAAGTCCATATTTTTTGACATAGGGGTACTCCTCATCCTGAAAATTCAAATTTGGTAACTGCTCTATCGTACATTGCACCACACAATGGAAACTCCAGTGAATTTATTAAAAATACCCCCTATGTTAAATACTCTATAATATAGCATGGGGATTTACCCATAGGAACCTCTAGACTACATACATTTATGGTGTTTCATGATCCTTCTCACCCATGATACAACATTCTACAACACCCTTCCTTATACTATAGTTCCCTTTTTGGAGTGGAAATTTCTTCTAGAGGACCACAAAACCATTTTACAAGGACCACAAACCCAACATTACCTATGTATGTACTCCCAACACTCTTTTTCCTTGAATCTATATCAAAAATCAATCACCCACAAACATTCCTCCCTAAACCCTATTTTTATCCTTGAGATATTTCATTAGCATTACAAAAAAATATACTTCATAATAAATTATCATATCGAATTTTACACAAAAACACCAGTCAATCCATATCAATATAAATGCCCATAAAAACACCCAACCACCCCAATTGATGAATTACCACACAACTTGATCATGATTCATTAATACCTGATGGAATCAACTAATCATTTGATACCCACACACACAAATATGTACAAAACTCTTAGTGTATATCCTTGTTTGGAGCATCAAATTAACCATCATACCATTATACAAAACCCAAAATCACGAACTCACCACTGGTGAGACTCACATTCAGATCAAAATACCATCTTTCAAAGTAATTCATCAATACATGGAATCCATTGGACACCAAAAATGATTATCAGAATCGATTCAGTTAACTCACCCACATTCTAATTCTATCTCCACCATCCACCAATCAGTGTTGTAACAGCCAAGACCCTTCTAACCCGGGGTTTGAACACCCATGACTAATTCATTAATCCTCACCAATGGATTTCCCTTTTCCATCGCCTCATAGAAGAAAATAATTCGATCTATATAGTTGATATACTAACCATTAATGAACATAATATTTAGACATGACCACCCTGATTATACCTAACCACCAACATAAAACACATCTTATTCAATACACATACGATGCTTGACCATACCAATTTCTGAAAACACTGATGTCTCAACAACCAACTCTTACCTAATTTTTATAGTGGTCCCTACCATAACACTCTACTACATGTGTCTAATTCCATCTAATGGTGTTCCCCACTATAGGAACCGCCAAAATAAAATTCAATTAAATTTGTTCCAACCACAGACCCATCAAAAATAACATATGGCTACATGATATGAATTTCAAACACCCATCTCACAAGACCTCCAAAAGTGGATCTCTAGAAATATCAATGGAAAACCATCCAAACACACACAAAAACACTTTAGGATCTCTAGTTATATCATAAGAAACAATATAAAATTTATATTACATAGGTACAATATTCTTATTTCAAAAACCCCCTCAAAACATTTTCATACACCATAACTCACCCATGATTTCAAAACAACCCATGGAATCCACGGTTTTTCAATGGAAACTAAATACACCCTAATCATTGGACCATAATTTCCTTTTTCAAGAAAACTAATATAATTTTCCAAAACATTTTGATTCAAATTTCAAAAAATTATTCTTTATGTTTTTTAAAACACAAAAATTTGATCACTTTAAATTACCTAATCCACAATCCATTTTATGTAAAACTAACTCACTAAATCATTACATACATACCACATTAAATGGCATGATTTTTCATTTCAAAAACAAGTATTCTTTTTAAAATGGGTTTTTTACTCAAAAATAAATAATCATAAAAACCATTTCACTATAGTGTATAGAGAATAATAAATGTGTCAAATTAAAAGAAACCCTTCAAATCCATATTAATATAATCACACATTATAATATATTAGGGAAATCATTGATTATATTATAATTTTCATAAATTAATAATGGATTCTAATTTGGTTGTATGATAATCAAAGCAAAAAATAGGCTTTTCTATCCTTACATAAGAATTCCACTATCATGATTTACGATTAACTCACTAGATCCTAGGGGATCCATATGACTCATCCTGAGCCTCATCAATCCCATTATGGGATTTTCAATTCAATCCAACACCTCACTAATCCTTGAGTATATAGTAAGAAAAATAAAAATACATTATAAACATGTGTTTTAATTAATGTAATGATGAATAGGTATGAAATAGATCTACCTCCTAAATTCCAAAAACCTAACTCCACCTTTACCTATAATACTACCACCCCAAAATGATTCTGATAGAATTTTTAATTCCCAGACCTTGATCGCCCAAACAGAACCCTTGTGGTTATCTCTATAGTACACTGATTTTTCACACCCCATATTCCATAGGCTTCTAACTAGTGGTGAGGGCCTAAGATAGTAATAAATTGATTATTCCATGTAAAACACGGATTATTAGTTATTCCAAAATCTACTAAAAAATAAAAAATACACATCGATATAAAAATCACCCCCAAAATTTGAAGAAATAAAACAAGGAGTCATCAAGGCCCCCACATCACGTAATAGAAAGCATTAAATCTATTAATATGTTGAATCAAAATAAAATAGATTAACTATATATAAACAAGTAATCATTATATAAATAAATGGAAAACATCCTAGTACTTAAAGAATAATACTAAACATTAAATACATTCCCTACAGGATTAAATGTATAGTCGTACAACTAAATCCGCATCCTCCACATCTTACTAACGAATCCATTTTTCAATATATATGATATATTAGTTTCATGAGAGAAAACAATAAGGTCTATCCATGTATATTGAAACCAATTTTGTTTGTTCCAGTAGTTGGTTACTCAAGCATTCCATTAGGAATCCCCAATGCCTTACAAATTTTGATTACTATTGTGGTCTAGTGGATATGGATGAAATAAATATATAATTATTTTAGTCATTCCCATGTAACACCCCCATATAGAAAATATAATAACCAATTCAAAAATAAGAATATATGTCATGTTTTTTTGTGCTTACCAAGAGACTATGACACCTTACCATACTTACTTTGGATTCGTGCTGGAAGGAAGAGAGTAACCTCTAATGAAAACCCATACCCAACCCCAAATATTCATGGTCAGGAATCAAAGCATGTCCAAACCACATATCTAACAATCTAGGTATGCTGTCATTCTTGGTTGACCCTTCCAAATGATTTTGGGTAGGATGTCCAGTCAACTCTCTATTCATCCCTTCTCACTCAAATTCAATAACATGACTAGTCATGAAGTTAACATAAAAGGGAATGGCATGGTTTCCTTAGGTTGTAACACATTAATTCTCATTAAATGGTGGTCTCATGAAAGGAAACTAGGTCATACCATACCAATAAAGTGATATCACATTTGAAGTACCCTATACAACCATTATCAATAAAGGGATTCCACACATACCATATCAAAAAACACTATATCAATAAAGGTTATACTTGTAATTCACAGACAACTAGGACCCATACCACCCTATTTTTTTCAACATCCATCTCACTCTAGTTGGGGCCATTAATTAAGAACTATCACCCAAACTGATATACATTTGTTGTCAAAAGAATATGATTAGGAACATGCACACAATTGAAAATAGGGCTTGCACTTTGTCTCAAAACTCCGTAACTCATCACAAGGATCTAGTGTCTTTGTACCCATTCCCTCATCTCAAACACATCATAAAACACATATCAACCCTTTGGGAGGTATGATTCATCCACACAGAACAACCCACCACATTGATACCAAAATAAAACGTCATTTACAAGAACATATAACATGGATCACCATGTAACAACATACACACTAGGAAATAAAAAATAAGAAAAATATATGTACACAATATTTGGAGAATAATAAATCTCCCTCATGGAAATAGTCAAACCAATAATACTGAATTAATCCCTTCTATGATTCCTTTAGAAACTAATTCAAAATCGCCATTTAAATATTTTATGAAATTTATTCACATTCTATATTACTCACGATAGTCACTTTGAAAAAACATTATCAAAAATTTCTATATAATACTCCTTTACCATTTAAATATACAATTTCAAATCCCATTTATCAATTCACTAATTTTACATTGAAATTTAATTTTAAGTCAAACCAATTTAAAAAAGAATATTAAAATGTAAAGACCCTTTCTCTTTGAAATCAAAATCATTCTACTAAGAAAATCATAAATAGGGCCAACTACATGAATTCAGCTAATACATCATCATTAAACCATTTAGAAAGAGTTTTTCTTCACGTTAACCATTTTGGCCAACAATAATCTACCCTAATCTATGTGTGATATCACACAAGTCATACAACATGTATACAATAATTATAATTGAACATAAATATAAAATAACCAAGGCAACAAGAGACCCATTTAATGAAAAGTCCACCTTTCTCAACTAATGACCCATAATTAAATCTCATTGTAGTACTGTTCTCTTGAGTGTCCAAGAGAACAAAATTCATCAATAAACAACATAATATTAATTAATTTGACAACTAAAACCACAAACAAAATTTAAATTAGTAATTCCAAACACACTAATGACCATAGGGAATAAAAACCGTTACAAAAAATGTGTGATCCACACCAAACATACAACTAAACCTAAGAGACACAAAATTCAAAAATTAAAACCCAAAATTGATGGTAAATTTTAACAACAAATGAAAAAAATTATAATTAAATCCACTTGGAAAGATAATGAATATAAAAAAAGTGTCATATTTATCTTTTATTGGGAAATAAATTAAAAAATAAACATTAAATATTGATAAAGAGATACAGTTTCAATAGATAAAATGAAATACCCAACTAGAATCATATCCCAAATGAACCAAAATAAAAAAGAATAATGGTAGAATAAAATAGATGAAGATAGAAGAGACCTTACCTTGAATCAGCATGATGAAAATATCACATATCACCCAAATTTAAGGGAATAGAAAAAAATTAAAGGTTGTTACAATAGTGGCTCTCCCATCTAACTCAAATAAATGTGTCAATATGATCCTTATAGGGTTCCAAATTGAAACCCCTAGGAAAATAATAAATTACCCCTAAACGATTAGATATATCCTTTTACGTGATGGAAAAAGGGTCCATAGTGCAAATCCACTACGCCTGGGGTGTCCTACTGCATAACCCACTAGGAAGAAGAATAGAGGAACTCCATAAAACATTTTTTATTTCATGGTGTAAGGCTCAACATAGTTTACCACATCTAGAGGGTGGCCTAAGGGTCTTATCTACCAAATGCCCTCTACAGAACAAACTTTAGGCTACAACATGGGTATTTCCTCATAATAACCATCATATTAGAGGCCTTCATGTTATAACATTATTTTTATTTTCTATGACCCACCATACCACTATTTTCACCGTTATTTCATGGTGAACTATCTATAACTAAAATGATAGTTTCAGTTCCACCCGACCCTTCTCAAAAAACAAAAAAAATCACATGAACATCCAATCGAGTCTCATTTAATGCTGGAAACCACCTTCTAGAGGCATCCAGACACTAGGAAGTTTAATACAAGTCTCAATTTACAAAACATCCTCCACACTATTGGAAAAAAAATAATCATCCTCTAAATATCTTAACCCATAATCGTGATTGTAATTAAATGGTTATTGGTTCATTTTAGATATCCAAAGAAAGAAATTTTGGGAATATAGGTTAATGAAATAATAATGAAACCTACCTGATAATGTATAATGATATATGCATTATATTACACAATGAGCAATCATTTTTGGTTTTTGTAATTGAGATATTTACTTCTACTTCTTGGGTGCTTTTATGTGTTTCATGATGTTGATATTTAAATTTCTGTGAACTTTCCTAAATCTACTGATGAATAATCCCTCATGGTCACATAGTTAATGTTTATCATTATCTCTATTAAAATATATTTTAAATTAATTATTGGTATACATATAATTCTATATAATATCAAATAAAATTTATTCCCGATTCACTGATCTCATATAATGAGACAATATATTAAAATTTTGGTTGAATATTAAATTAGATATTTATTTTCAAGACTGTGACTATTATATTATATATTTAATAAGTTATTGAATTTATAATTATAATTATTTTTTGTTTAGTAAATATATATGAAGGGTGTAATGTGTAATCATGTTTAATGGAAATGATATATTAAATATCACTTAAAAATATATTATTTTATTTATTTAATGAAATTATATTTATTTTATCTGTGAGTTTAGTGCATATCATGTAAATAATAATCATATTATTATTAATTATACATGGCTTTCACTAGTGATTTGGAGAATAATAAATAGGATTTGTGTACTTATATATTCTCTAACCTTACTCTATAAATACCTGATTATATTATTTTCAAGGGTGAAATATTTTTTCATATAAAACATCCCCCTAGAGATTTTCTAAACCATATACATGATATTATATATAATTATTTCAAGAAAAAATAAAGTTCACTATCCATAAATTCTTAATAATGATTGAATAAATAATCATTCCTCAGATGGATTGTGTGGTGATCATAGTGGGTGATGCGAATGGATTGGTACCACCATGCTAGTAGTCAAAGTACCATTAGTGGCGATTTGAGATCATAGTAGCATGTGTTTTTCTCCACCAGAGGGATTATTCCTTGGATTCATTATATTCAAAAATGGTACAATAAAATGGTGGTTTATATGATCAATAACATCTCTAAATAATGAATTTAAAAGACTATGGTTTTTTTTAAACTAATTAATTATAAATTTGATAATAAAATATCTACACTCCTATTTCAGGATATAATTGTCAATATTCATTAGATTATTCACTGAAACCAAAAATATATGAGTTAGTCATAACCGAGAAGGTGTTTTCTTTATGTCTGGAAACGTTATGTATTATTAGATAAATGATGTTTAAATTTAAATGTATTTAATTTTTTATCATTAAATTAATTTTATTTAGTTTTTAATTTTTAAAGATATGTTCTATAATAAAATTGGAAATATCACTTATAATCTATTCAAAATAACATAAAAAAGGATTATAATACATGAAGTACATTTAAAGAACCCAAGTGGATGATCTAAGAATTTTTGGAATGACAACATAGGATTACATGTTGTGTATCCAGAAGAAAAACACCATATATCCCAGTTCATTCCACCATGAGAAGTCTATATTTATTCTGATTCATTGTTAAATGAATGGAACATGGAATCATTAAACACCATGTGTTAACCAGGCTATGGTGGATCATGAATTTATAGATTTTGCAGAATGCATCAAGCATACACATTGTAGATACCATGTTGATTTTAATAGTGGATTGCATATAGTTAAAGGTGTGTCATGTATTTAATACACAATAGGTGTGACTTAAATTCATTTAACATCAATATCACATATCGTGTAGCTTATATAGATTCCATAAACCTCATTAATAACTGTGGATAACATAAATTCCTTTTCTGTAGGGGTGTGTTGTTGATATGGGTAGAACCAGTGACATGGAGTGTATCTATTTATATAAGTAACGTAACCAATAACTATCTACAAAAAATACACACTATGACTGGTTGAAGAACGTATTATTAATATATCACAAATAGAATATTTATTTTTTTAATTATGCATAATCAACATTTTCATATGTGTCATTAATTAACATTACACGCCATGTGATAGGTTATTAATAATATTAAATGCTAAAATTGATTTATATATTAAACTATGATCTACAGGCCAGGTATGAAAATTTCATGTTTTTTATATTTCATGCATTAATATCATTACACACTACATAATTTAAATGTTTTAATGTGTTAGTAAGTTACTATACACATCATAAATTTATATGAGTACATGCTACATATGTGCATAATCATGAGTTTGACCGACCAATGTTTGGTTTAGATTTATTTTATTTTAATTATTTATTATTATTTTTAAATTATTTTTTTTAAATTTAATTTATGGTATGTGATTCATTCAGTCATATTATTATATAACGAAATGAATTTATATAGTTTCATTGATATAAACCTCATTACAATTTTGTTTTTTCCCTATATTTTCATGTGTGTAATGAATTTTAAATATCACACCAATGTGAGACTAAAATAATTTATTTTATTTTATTTTATATTATTTTATATTATATTCATCTATTTAATCTAGAAGTAATTAATTTTTTATAATTTTTTTACATTTTATTTTGAAATAATAATAATCATCAAGGATCACACATTTAGAATTCATGGTTAGGTGAACAGTGCGGTTCCCATGAGATAGTGTTGCATTTTTTAGAAATTTTTTCCCATTGACAGTGACTGTTTATTCAAATATTAAGGGGTTCCAAGGGAAACTGTTCGATATGAATAGGGGTTTCAATTTCTTATGAATGGTTGGAACATAGTTCTATGAATTGCGTATCCAAACCACTTTGGTCACCATGATTTTTTTTCCAAAGTACCATTCTTCCTCTAACAATTTTCAAATACCTAAGTCCTCATTTCCACTCCCACTCATTCATACAACCCATAGCCATGTCTCCTTCATGTTAATATTTCCCACAATTTATCCCCACTTCTCCCATAGTTATTAAATATGGTCTTATAATAATTCTGGGTAGAATTTCATGGTATATTCCCTCCCCTCTTTTCTTCCTCTACCCTTGTTTTATTCTTTCACCATTATTTTTCTATTATTGACCAAAACCTATTTTTTCAACCTTATTTTTAAAAATACCTTTTTTCTATATTGTGTGATGAATTCTAAACGCTCTGATAATCCCTATTTGATGTCCATGACTACCATGATTTATTTGAGGTAGGTTTCCCCGATTTTCTAAAATTTAATTCGAAAACAATTAGTTTGTTTGGTTTTAAAATAATTTTTTATTTTTTAATGTTTGTATTATATGTTTTATTAGATTTCAATGATGAAAATTTAATTTCATCATGTTTTTTTGACGAAATCAATTGTTATATCTATTTTAAATAATGATTCAAATCAAATTTATTTTAACCATGCACAAAAAAATTTATTATGTTTTCTGAGTGCATCTTTAAAATTTATATCAATGTTTTTAAATATTTTTCAGGTTATAAAAATTAATTTTAATAACGTTATACTTGTCATTTGATGTTGTACTTGAAATTACTAGTCTTGATCAATTATTTTGGTGTTTTATTATAATAAATAATTTTCTTTAAAAGTGTTTTAACACCAGTTGAGTCATGTGATAAATTACATGATGATATTTTATACTTTTAAAAAAATGTATAAAAAGGTTATTTATTATTTAATTGATTTAAAGGATTGTTTGAAATGATATGTTTTTAGAATTTTTTTGTAAATGATACTCGAATTTATTAATTAAGAACATGGAATTCCAATTCAGTTTTCAAGGATGTATGTTTTGAACTTTTATGTGTTTTAAAAAATCTATGGGTGTGGGAATCCTCTTTAGGTAATTATGAATATTCACCTTATTTAGGTGATTCTTTAATATATGTGATGTCTATGTGATAGGTCATTGGAATTATTTATTGAGATATATTTAATAGAAAGGGTGATATTATTGTTTATGATTATTGATGGCTATCCTTATTACATGTTGAATCACCCTTGATTTTTTTCATGGTAACCCAGGTAGTTATATGGAATGTCCATATTCATATTACATTAAGTAATAAAATTCTAAGAGTTTACTACCTAGTTGTTCTATATATAGGGGATAGTGTGAAGTGTCCCTCAATGAAGCTAGGTAGAGGCTAGTCAGGTGGCATTAATTATAGAAATTCATTTCATGGAGGGTTGATCCATTTTTTTAATGTAAATAATTGTAACACCTTAGGACCTATGGTCGATCCCATGAAACTTATCCTTTGGTTAGATGTTATAAATATTGGTTTCTCTTGATATTATTTTACACGTCAGTGTCATTATCTAATATATTATTGATATTGTGTGACTTGGTATAAAAAAGGATTTTTGAATAATTTTTAAAAAGAGTTATTTAAATGAAAATGATTTATTTCTTAAGGAATGTATGTTTTAAAGGAAGCATTTAAGAGATATTGTTTCCATTTATGAAAAATACAATTGATTTATTAGAAAATAATGAAAATATGTTAATATTTTTTATGTAATTAATAATGAAGAACCTGTGTTCTTATTGTAAACCAAAAAAATATATAAAATTTATTTGAAATTAAATTTTATTCATGTGGGATGGTGAATGGTATCCAACTGAGTATGATTAGGATCATAGAAATTATTATATTTTGGATTCTGAATGTTCGTTAAACTGTTGATCATTTATGGGGCTTGTATAGATTTGAGTGTGGTTATTGAATTAAGGTGATATAGAGGTCAGTTGTTTACGTTGTTTTAGTTATTTTTATTTCTAAATTGGAATAGAATCTAGATATATTACCTTTATTTATTTAATTGGTTGTTCATTAATTATGTTGCATTATGGATGTCTAATAATACAGGTTTTTGTGTGAAGGAATTTTGTAGGTGAGTTATGGGTTTTATTTCCTTTAAATTGATTAAATTTTTTATTTTTATTATTTTATAATATTGTTTTTAATGGATTTCCATTATAAGAATGGGTAATAATGAATTTTATAGTAATGTTTTTTCTCTATTTAATTTATTTTGATTGTGCTAAATCATCCCCCATAGTCTGATTAATTCTCAGGAGATTTATTCTAGACTATGGAGAGAAAGAACACCCCTGTGGATAATGGTGAAATGGTTTAGGTGGAAATTTTGTTGGAATCCATGGTCAGTTCATTACATGCATGGTTTTTCTCCCAAGTTATTGGAGGTAGTTCAACATGGATCTACATTGATGTGAACAAAGGTGATACATAAGACAGAGGTGGAATGTTTTAACTTCATCTAGGACTATATCAAAGAGTTACTCCCATAGGGTTGATGGATTTTTATTTTCCACATATAAAATCTTGTAAATAAATATCATGATCAGGAAATATATTTTATAATTTCTGTTTTCATGGTCATTTATTTAATTTTATGGAATCTCTATCAAAATCACATTAATATATTAATTAAATATGAAACATGATCATGTTAAATAAAAATAACATTATTTATCAATATTTTATCTTCAGGTTTTATTCCACTTAATTAAAATACCCTTAATATTATTGAGATATTTAAAAGGATAAAATAAGAAAAATTTATGTGTAATAGAAAAACTCAATGAAATATTATTTCAATAATCCTTCCATTATCCGATTTAATATGGATATCTAGTGAAAGTGTTTATTCATCAATTTATCTAAGGAACATTAAATAATATGGATGTCTAAATAATATAGCAAGTCAACATAAATTAACATATTTTGGATTTAACAGACTTTGTATATTCAATAAAAAATTCTAGTCATGTGTTGTGGATATCCAAATTATGATTTATGGATTTGGAACTCCACTCAACGAAATAAATAATCTTGAAGAAAATAGTTAGAAGGAATATTACCTCAATACCTTTTTATAATTTCCCTAGAATTTTATAGGTAATTAAATGTGAAATATGGATCCATTACACTAGAATTTCAATTATATGGGAAATTCTGAGTGCAATGTTAAGGGCCTTGGGACTTTATAAAATAGAGGGAGGACAATAATAAAATTAAATTCATTTGAAAGAAACATTTTGTATTCATAAAAAGTATTTATTTCGGGTTTTATAATATTTTAGTTAAATAGATATTTTTTCATCCAAGTTATCCTAGTGATCTGTACTAGAAAAGGAAAATATCCTTACACTTATTAAATTACAGGAATGGTTTAGGTCCCGGTGCATTTTATTATGCCATGAACAAAATCTTTACATGATAACATCCCTAATTTCTAAACCACCTACTAAGGAGTAAAATGATGAAGTGTTATTTATCTATAAACAACCTCTTGATTTTTTCACTAGAATATTAGTGATTCATTTTTTAATCTATGTTTGATGAGCTCATGAAATCTCATGATATCATGGATTCTTATATCATGCCCAAGAATCTACAAGATTTTTATTATGCGATTCATATAAAAGAGATCTTTGAGATATCCATGTTACTCTTCATGGTAAAACTAAAATAGTGGAAAATAGTTGATCCTAATATATTAAAAATGATTGGATAAATTAAGCATCAAGACATTATAGGGTTAAAATATTCCAGTGAATTGTGCACTAATATCATCCTTGAATTACTTCCTCATAGAATATATAGCATTGTGGAAAATTTTAATATGAATAATATTATGAAGTGCATCCTATATACCCGTAATCTTCATATCCAAATTGATAATCACATAAATTTTGAAAATCCTTCTGTATATATTATAAACTAGAGTAAGAGAAAAGTGAAGATCTCCAAGACTTACACCAAGTCTATGATTCTATGTAGTGCTAAGCTATGAGAAAGAGAATCAGGGAGAATGAAAAAACAAGTTGTTATTTACTTATTATGTGAATAGAATGGGATTCATAAGCATAAATGAAATTAATTGAAGTTAAATATTCAACTTCAAGTGTATTAATCAATGAAATTTTTTTATATTATTCATTGGGTATTGAACAAAGCATGATTACATGTGTGTAATTCATACACTATAATCATGAAATGATATGGAAATTACTATAAGTTTAGTGTTTTCATAAAGAACATAATTTTGGGTGATTATGAAATTATTATAGAGTATTTCAAAAGTTCCAAAATACCATATTGATTAAATTGGTAGTATTTATTGTATTGATAATTACAAAAAATAATCGTATTAGTTTCATTAGACACATCGATGAATTGTTTCCCATTTAAAATAGATGTTATTGTCATATTTAATATATAACTGATTGTTTGGAAATTCTTAAATCCCAGTAATTCTAATTAGTTAATCAATAATCAATAGAATTACTTAGTTTACATCATTGATTTAAGTTAATTATTTTCAAATAAAACTAGTAGTGGTTACTAAGATTATATCCATTGGGGTGTTAGAGTCTGTGTTTATCTAAAATGTGAGGTATACAGACTTACTCTCTATAATTTATTTGACAAAGAAACATTTATTAATAAATATACTCCAAAAAAATACTATAGTTAGTTCCAAAAAATGGAATTAACTATAATAATGTCATAGCTAAGATTTCAGTTCATATACTTCATCAATGTTTTCTATTATATTTTAAGAAGTCTCAATGATGGAAAATTACAATTGGTAAAGAATATAGGATCCTCTAGGCTAGTTTCTCGAAATGTATCACAACATAGAATTCACATAAAATTAATATGTGTAGTAAATTTTATCCTAAACTCACTTTTCCTTATACCTAATAATTTTCTTGACAGTAATAGGGGATCAATAAAATATCTAATAGGTATTGAAAGTCTTCCATAATTTATGATGATACATGCTTCCAAAATAACAACATATTCAATAATTGTATTAAAACTACATTAACTTGTGATATAATATTAACTACAATATGATAAGGAATGGTTCAATTATTTCTTCAAGTGTCTAATGGGAATAATTTTTTAAAGGAAATCATTAACTAAAAATGATTCTCAATAAGATATTAAGGGTATATCTTTTAATTATCCTATAGTTTCTACAGATACTAATTCCCCTTATTAGTCTAGACCAACTATATTTATATATGAGGAAAGTATATTTATGTTGACATAGTTGATGAATAAAATGTATCTATTTTTCCCATGTAATACATTGGAATATGTGTACAAATATTTCAAAAGAGAGGGGCTAATACGACATGCTATTCAGAGACCCAATGTGCCCATGATAAATTTCTGATATATATTAAATTTAAAAAATATCACTTGTATGATATTTTCTTGAAATATTGTAATAACACTTAAAAGGAGTATCATATCATAAATTTTAGGATACTATTGAGTTCAAACCATGGGTTTTACCCTAGGTGTGACATAACCATTGTCAGTGAGAGGCGATTGTAAAAACATTTTCTTGTGTAGAAGTAATAAAATAAATTAATAGATTTAATTTTATTTCATTTAATTTAGACAATGAACTTATAAACTCTTATATAAACCCGATAATAGAAAAGTTTTATGGTTATACCCATAACCATTGAGTTTTAGAGATGAGTTACGGGAGGAGCCTCTCTGGAAAAGCACTACAGGATTGAGCATTGGAAATTAGTGAGCCCATATAAATTGAGGATCTATCCAATGACAATGATGTGGATTCATTCTTAGCTCGTGATCGATGAAAATTAATGTATTAATTTTTTGTGTGTATTTATCCCTATTTCCATTAGGCATGATGAACATGAATTATTCACCTAAAAATAATTCACTTATTGATCATTTAATTTGGGTAATTATTTTTTCTTCATATGGAATTGGGAATGATATTAAATTAGTTTAATTATTTATCTTCATTAGTCAATATAAAACAAAAAAGAAAGGCCAATAAGAACACTGGATGAGGTATGTTCTATATTTTTTTAAATTTTCTCTCCCGATTCTACACATGTTCTTAGTCATCTTTTATTTGGGCTGGTGGTTCAATGAATACCCATGAATTGATTATTATGTGTTTTACCTTTGGTACAACAGATCGGTTCCATGGCTATATTTTTGGGATTAGTGATGGAATCTTGTTGGGTGATGAAGGTGGGTAATCAAGGTCATATTGGAGACCACTAGTTCAGTTTCAGCATGCGGCAGTGGAGTGGCCCGATGAAATCCAATTATCTATTGTTGGGAATATATGGAATCCAGTCGTTTTGTGGCATGTGTGATGTTATTATATTTAATAATAATAAATTCTGTGATCTATTGTTATTTTTTATAATAATAATATGATTTATTTATTATTATTATAAATAATAGTAATGAAATATAAAATAAATGACTAGAAAATAGTTGGGGCACCTAGAAGAGGGTAGGTTCATGATCCACTTGAGATAGAGAAAGATAAATTTGTATATTATATCACTAAAATTTTATAATAATAATAATAATAATTAAATGAATAAATAAAATTTGTCTTAAAAATATCTATTGATGATGCTCCATGAGAAGGGGGTTTACTCATTGTGTGTGAGGTACTCTTTAATTAATGCGATGATTATATAATAATAATATTTTTATTAAAAATAATAATTATAATATAAATGATATTAAATGAATAGTATTTAAATGGGATCCTTGTGAATACAGCTTGTTTATGGGGATTTTGTGGTGTGGGTTTCTCTCCATTAAACGTTAATATAATATTTTTAATAATAATAATAGTAATAATATAAAATGTTGTAATTATTATTTTTGGTTAAAGAATATTGAATATGTTATATCATTAATCTGTGATGTAGTGTTGAAAACAATGCTATGACATCATGATCATGGTAGTGAGATGAATGATTCATGACCATTGATGGATACCATTTTCAGACTCGCGACTCAGGCCCACAAAATATCATTTGATCACGGTGTGGTGAAATGGGTTCTTTTATCCATATTTTTGATTTTGTAAATGGACTTGCCTATCTTGATCATTTTTTCACTCATATGAAAATGACATAATCTTTTTTCATTTTAATCTATTTATTTTTGATGTATAAGTGGATTTGTGTTTTATCCCATTGGACCGATACTGATTCTCACATGTTCATCAGCTTTCTTCTTTATTTGCATGCAAGAACATGATTAGTTCACCCAATGTTTTTTTCGTATGTATAACATGGTTTTGAAATTTTTTTTGCTGTGCTAGAGACATGAAACAGAGTGATGTAATTGATACGCTTCTTTAGCAACACTTATCCATTGACTTTTGAGTGTCTTCCCTTTGTCCATTCCAATGTTGGTGCATTTTAGTATTCTATTATCATCATAAAGGGTGACCCCATTACAATTTCCTAATGATTTGTATAGTGAGTGTGAGTACCCTTTTAATGGAGTGATTTGACTCAGACCACTTCGACTACTAACTTAGCGGCATGGACCATGTAATCCTCTGTGTGGACTAGAGAAATCATAATTTCCCTTCATGATAACTTATATAGGGTTTGTTGGAATTAACATGAACAACAATACATGGTAATTGATCCCCTAACTGGGATTATATTTCCAAGATGATCTTATGTCCCTCTACTATGCCCAAGGAATTGAACCCCAATCTGTGTATCAATATCTGATATTTCCAATTAGCTATAGTCTGATCAATTCTGTATCTTGGATGAAACCTCTCAGATTTCATTGTGTTGAATCATGAGTAATGTGAACTCAATGATTAGTGTCGTCAATGGTAGTATATATTTTGGTGTATTTTCTCCCGAATAGGCATTACATGGATTATCTAAGCATGAATCTTAGGTTGGTAGAAGTTATGACCTTGTGGGACGTGGCATATATTCTGAGTGCATCTGGATATTTTTGTTATATATTATATAGACATATACGTATGTAGAGCCGTCTATTACTATTGATATTTTTTTCTTAATTATTTCATGGTGTCCAGGATGGTATTCTTATACTCACCCTTTCATAGTCTCTACCCACATGTATCGTGTCTTATGCAGATGAAGAATCTCTTTCAAAGTCCATGGTGGACTAGGAGAAAATGGATCCAAATTAGGCAATACAGGCTGAGGTGTATACATGTGTTTCTTTTGAAAGCAGTCCCACTTTTCTGAGAAGGTCGGAATTGACATTTCATTTTTTATTAGGAATTTATTTTACTACTTTTAAAATTTTCTAGTAGTTTTTATCACACCCTGGGTTGGGATTATAGATGTACTCATTCATTGTTTTCAGTTGTATTACATTGATCATTATATATTCTTGAATATTTTTGTGTGTCCAAAATGATTCATAAGAAAAATTCTCCGCATTTCTATGATATGACTTCATGGCACTAGTTGCATGCCCATGTCCTATTGGAGGTGGGTTTGTGGTGGTTTCTTATCGAGCTCCATCGGGTCGGGTTGTGAATGATTGGAATCATTGTGTGTGCCTCTCCCAAAACTTTTATGACAATTCCTACTATGATGATCACATTTTGGAGTTTCATTGGTCTATCTATGAGGATAGGTTTTGAAATAATGTAAAAAGATATTTTTTGTTTCGAGTTTTTATCTTAGGCTATGGTGTCCAAAGTTGGGGTGGCGACCGACATATCCATTCACCATGAACATGAAAACCTAGTTGTAAACATGGTATATGTTAGAACTTTTTGTAGGTAATACTTTGGTACATGATTCATATAGAAATGGTCTTTGGATTCCATTTCCACTATGAGTCATATATGTAGATATACACACTGATCATTGTAAGCCATAATAATCTTCAATATGCCTCTATAATGACAGTCAATTTGGATTTTATGATTGTTTTATGTTGATGAACAGATGTGTGATTATGTTTTGGTTTACAGACCCACTCATCTGGTGTTTTTCATTAGCTGGTAACCATGTAGTGCAACCCCATGATGAGAAGCACGTGGATCCTTTTGTAGATCAGGTAGATGATTTTCAACGTGATTAATTGTCAGTTCATCTAGAAGTACAATGTGATGCTATATGCAGGCTAGGTATGTTTTGTGAGTCTTAGTTATAGGGATTTAAAAGATTATATGATGAGATAGACCCTCATGTGGTAGAGTTTTTATTCAAGGAAGTGGTCTATGTTTTTTACGTGTTTGAATCCCAACTTATCGTATGGTTGTGCTTGCAACTCCTTTTCTCATTTGAGTAACAATTATCATCAGTATTACCAGAAGATTATGAACCTTTGTTGTGTGTGCATCGAATGTTCCAGAGTTAGAGATCCCCTATGTTACCTGGTAAGATAGACCCCCCCTTCTATGGTGTTTGAGGATTGGAGTGCTCATATGTTGTAAACGTTCCTCTTTGTTGAGACCCCACCTTGATGTCGGTTCATGTAGAGAGATATCCACTGGGAGATGCGAGGTGTTGGTAGATCATTTCCTGGGTGATGAGATTCTATGGATGTTGTGGTTGAGGTTACTAATGAACTAAAGCGTTAGATAAATCCAACATGTTATTGTAAAAAAGTTTCATAAGGAAATAGTGAATGCCAAGTAGGAGGAGTCTGCAATATTTAAAGCCATATCCTTAACCTTTCTTGGATCTGTTTGTGGTAGTCTTCAGTGATGGTACCCTCATGTCCTCGATGTCAGATTGGGAGTACGTGAGATATTGGATGATACTTCTAGACATATTATGGGTGTGATAATTGTATGAAATTCCTCATGGATATAGTTATAAAAATATGTCTTCTCAGACATTGGAGTGATAGAGGTCCCTACCGAGGATGAGGTGGCCTGAGCTTAAGAGCCACATAAGGAATGGTCATGGTAGAAAATGTCCACCATAGGGTTTTTTATCTGCTATTGTTAAGAATGTTGATGGATTAGATCACATATTTAATGTTGACCCAATATAGGTGTGGATGGTGAAGTGTACCTTAAGTAGATAGTTGTAACCCCTTCACTTATTTAGTGAGTTAGGCAGGCTCAACTTGATAATATTAACTTGGATTTCTTATGTGATCGGGTATCTAACAGATAAATTCTTAATTGAGATTCTTTAACGGAGCGAACCACATCATAATGTTTCTAGGAACATATTGTGATTTCAGTAATGATGTTGTCAAATGTTCTAATTAGATTGTTTTCCCAAAGAAGTATATTTATCGGATGTGAAGATGGATTGGGATCTTTTGAAATTGGAGAGGCATCTAGGGGAGTTTCAATGAGTTTCTTTTTCAAAATCATTATTTTTCATCTATATATTGAATATGACCAACAAAACGATGTAAAGAGGTCAGGGACCATATACATGGTGTATGTAGTCAGTTTTGTAGAATTCCCCTATAATTAATCATTGAATGAGACACTAACTTTATGGAATTATTAGAGAGGGTGTGTGGGATTCCTTTGGGGACTATGTAATAGTTGGTAGAAATGTTTTCCCCCCACCATCTGGCCCTGTAGAATAGACCCTTCATGTTCTAGTGAACATGATTTGGGTTTGCATGTTTTTTTTGAGGCATTGTCAGGATGATTATCTACCATTGTTGGGGTTTTCAGATCATGATGGTTACAAATCCACCAATACAGTATCACCTTTTTAGGCCATGTATTAGGGAACTTACAAGATAACATTATAATAGTCGAAGACATTGGGTTATTACACTTTGTTTTTATTTTCAATGCTAGTTTTGGTGCTAGTGTTGGTGGTAATGGTGTTCAGTTTATGCAAGGGATGATGGGGACTATGTGGTAGACATTAGGGACCCTTAGGGGACAAAAGATGGATACCATTATAGTTAAGGAGTTATATAGTTTTATCCATGGTGGTATGATATCTCAAGGATTCTTAGGCCCTTTATTTTATTTTTGGTGTGTTGGGTTAGAGATGTGACATACTGCTTCACTTCATGGACATATTAGATTTATTTTTTAGTATTCTATACAGGTCCTATCTGAGGAGGAATGTTCAGGACTAACAATGTGGTACCGACCTGGGTGTTTTTGTTTGTGGTAGTAGAGTTTCAATTCCAAGAATCTACTGTCATTGAGAAGCAGCTAATGAAATACCCTTTGTGGTTGAGTGAATTCCTTGAGTGAGTTTTTTTATAGTATAATAAATCATTTGGAGAGCTCATGGGATTCGGAGACCTTGTTGACAACTCAGTATCCCCACATATTGCTATGTTTTTATCAGAGATTAAAATATTTAATGAATTGAATAAATAAATGTTAATGTTTTTTTGTAAAATTTTGTAATATTTATATAAATATTTTTGGACCCAGTAATTGAAACTATGTGAGATTCCAAGTCCCGATGTGCTCAAAATTAATTTATTAAATATATTAAATCAATTAAATATAATGTGTGACTATTTCTACTGAAAAATATTTGAATAAATATTAAATTAAGGCCCATATTAGAAATATAAGGGAACCATTTAGTTCAAATTGTGGTTTTTCTCAAGGCATGATAAATCCATTGTCTGTGCGAGCCATTGTGAATTATTTATCATCAGATAAAATAAAAAAAATAAGTTAATTACATTTTTTTATTTTATTTTTTTGACACAGGGACCATATAAAATCATATATAGACCAAATTATAGCCATCATTTAGGGTGTTCATCATAACCATTTAGTTTTAGAGAAGATCCAATGGAAGAGCTTCTATGAAAAAATGCTGATGGATCGAGTTTTGGCGATTGGAGTGCCCAAGGAAATCAAGGATCTCACCCATGAAAATGGTGTAGATTCATTCTTCATTAATTATTAACCCAAATCAAGGCAGGTAATTGTTTTTTAGGTTTTTTATTTTTTAATTTACGCATGTTGAAATTGAATTAATCACCTAAAAAATTATTTCAAAAATCGATCATTTATGCCATGTAATATTTTTATCTTCATAGAGTATTGGAAATAATATTTCCATACTTTTATTATTTCTATTCATTAAAAAACCAAATAAAATTAATTGTGGCCATCATTAACACTAGATGAAGTTTATTCCTCGTGTTTGTGTTTCGTTCTTTTCCCTCCAAATTCTATAAGTGAACATTGTCAGCATTTATTTTGGAATGTGATTCAATGAATACCCCAAAAGTGTTTATTTTGCATTTTACCATTTTAATAATGTATCCTTTCTCTGAATACAGTTTTCTGATGGTGATAGAATCATGGTTCATGATGACATAATGCGATCATGGTTGGCTTTTAGACCCCCCGGTTTGGTTTCGGTGTGAATCATTAGAGAGGCATGATGAAGGAAGATTCATGAGTGGTGGGAATGGATGGAATTAAACCATGGGGGAATGTGTGTGATATAATTATATTTATCAATAATAAATTGTGGTATTTATTATTCCTTTTAATAATTATAATAATATAATATATTTATTATTATTGGTAACAATAGTAATGAAATATAAAATAAATAAAGGGGAATAGATGGGGCTCCTAGATGATGGTATGAGCATGTTTTTATTGATATTGAGAAAGATAAATTAGTGATATTTTCTCATGGTTACTTGATACCAATGATAATTAATTTCATAAATTAAATTTGTTTTAAAAATATGTTTTTTTGAGTATGCTTGAGAGGGGAGTCTTCCTAGTGCATGAGTTCTTGATTTTTTCTTGTGATTTCAAAATTTCATTTTAATTAATGATAGTTATATATTTTAAAGAAAATTAAGGCTGAAAGGTGGTAGGGATTCTTCCTAATTTCAGAATGAAACAATATATATACATTTGTATATATTTTTAAATATATATTTATTATATTATGTTATAAATATTCTGTTTGTTTTGTTTTTTTTTATAATAATGTCATTGATATTTCAAAGTGATATTGTTATGATATTAAGCATTAAATTTATCACAAGTAATTTATCTCTTACTTGTTATATTTATTTATTTTATTTTATATGATGTTTTATATAATGAGTAATTTTTTTAAATATCCATTATATTGTAATTATATTTTATAACATGTGTGCTTTCAATGCCATTTACTTGAAACAAAATATTATTTGAAGAAAGTGGCTTCAGAATTATATAACTTATAAAATCTAAATAAAATCTAAATTATATTTAATACACTTAATAAATATATAAAAATAATCAAAATAACAAGATTTTTTTTAAAAAAATAAGGAAAAGTAATTTTAGTATCATAATATATTGTTACACTAAACCATTAGAATTTTATTTACAATTTTTTTTTAACATTCCATTCAATTTGAATTATTTCTTATACATATGAAATTATGATTATATTTGAAAACATTTTATATTCATATGATTTGTTTTAGTTTTTATTTATATTTATTTTATAGTTTATAATATATATGATTTTAAAGTTTCTTACTTGAAATTTAACATGCTTTCCTATATTACAAGCTGGGGAAAATATGTCATTTTATTTTTATAATAGAAATGTTCCATCGTTCGGTATAAACTATTAGCTAAAATATTTAAATACCAGGGATGAATTCTATAACCTCCAAATGGAATTTTAGGAATCACCCTCAAGAATAATATACAATCATCCCAATATTTACGACACTATATTATTTTTCTCATGATTCCAAAACTAAATATCTACAATTCCTATCAATACAAAAAAAATTCTAATATTTTTAAAATACTCATTAATTATAAAAAAATGTAAAACATATATTGTTTGGACAACATCACTAAACCTATACACTATAACTACCTTAAATATAGTTGCAGGTGTGAGAGAATTGAAGTGAAATTTAGTTAAATGTGTCATTGATTCTGACCAGTATGCGAGGAGTAGTGGATGATTTATTGTGGGTTGAGAATTCTGTGAGACTACTACATTTCTAGAAAAATTGTCCAAAACATATAATAATCATTCCTCATCATCATTAATGTCTCTATCCATTCCATCATTAACAAAATATTCATTGGAAGTCATATTTACATGTATATTCGGGAGATCATCTAGGTTTTCCTCTTCCGCATCATTGGGAGTATCCTCAATTTCATGGGATAGACCATCTTAAATAACTCTTGTATGTATATGTCTTAGTAAAATTGGACACTGTTATTTACCATCATAATCATCAACATATAAATCCATTATTGAACCATCTGACCAATAGGAAAACGAATTTATTTCCTAGACCCACTGCTCATCATCATCCAATAGACAAGCTAGATGTCATAGTGTATCCTGGAATAGAAAATTTATAATGCTAGAATACATTATATCTAATCCATTCCCAGATTTAAGAAACCATGAATTCGGTCTTCATGTTCACATAAGGTTACATAGTGATATATCATAACCATTTTTGATTGTTGTGTACTAAAATAAGCTCCTTGCTCATTTTGAAGAATTACCCCATAGTAAATAAAATATGAAAACATGACACTATACATCAATAATATTTTTTATATATATTTTTATAGTGTAAATAATATTGAAAATTATGGTTGACCATGTAATCTTTATGATACAAAAATTATATAACATATTTTCATATCATAAAATGTGATACTAATGTTTCATTATACAAATGTTTATTATAAATTAAATTACAATGTTTTTTGGAAACTTATGTAAAAATAAGTTAAAACATTAAATTAGATTATTTATCCCTGAAAAAATGTAAATTATGATCATATAAAGTGAAATGTGAGTGAAAAAATTTAAATAATACATGAATTATATACAATGTACAAGAAAAACATTATAATGTTTCTACATATTAGGGTATAGATGAGAAGATTGTTACTTTGAATGTGAAGTAAAATCTCGATTATTTTCATGTGGTATCTTAATAATATCTTTCAAACTTATGAACATTTCATTTCAATTTTTAAATGATTAAATCCTTCTAATAAAACCAAGACTGTATGGGGAGGACTATCATTGGAATGTTGAAACCTTATGAAAATTGAAATGTTATGTGTATCTCTATTGATGACTTAATTAAGATACCAAATGAAAATGTGCTATATTTTTCATCACATTTGAAGTCCGGATCATATTATCCAAACATAATTGAACTAAAAAATTCCATGGTGTTTCTTATCTAAGTTATATTCATGTGTTATTTAATGGGTTATTTAGTCACTTTCACTATATATGATCATAATTATTATTTTATAATTTATAAATAAAATTATTTGATGTTTCACATATATTTACCCTGGATTCCATATGATTATGTTAATACAATTGACAATGAAGGTTGACCATAAAATCATCATGATACAGTAATTTTAAAACGGCTTCTTATATCCTAAAATAAAACACAGATGACTTATTGCACAATTTTTAATCATCTTAAATGTATTTTAGTATTTTATAATGAAAATTTGAATCATCTGATGAACATACCATGTGAGTGTCAAAAAAAGTTTGTAGTAAGGCATGTTGTCAGCACTAGTTTTGATCGAGTATAGTTCAATGCAGTTTTTTATGTTTTACACAAAGTAACATTTGTTTTCAACCCACATACACATGTAGTGCATAAAATGAGATTCTATTTCTTACATAACCACATAATAATTTGAGACCATCATTTTAGAACATTTCATTACATCCTAAAAGATTACAATCGTGTTTTTTAGTTCAATTTTTATCATTCATAATTATTTTTTCAATGGTATATAAAGAGAAATTCATTTATCTAAAACATATCCATTGACATTATCAAAATAGGCATGCAATAAGGGATGAATCATTTAAATTAGAGGAGTAAAAAATCATGTTTGTAGTTAATCATATTTTTAATCCAGTTTTTTCAACTTCCCACTTTTGTTAATTTTATATTAATTCAAAATTTATTCATTGGATAATAATCATTTTTCATTCCTTAATCCTTTTTAATCATTATTTATTAATATCTTAATCATTAGTTAATAATTATTTAATATTTCCAAAATCAATCATTAATCTTTTGCAAATAACTCATTAATCATTTGTTATACATTATTTAATCATTAGTTAATCATTAGTTAATGATTATTTATTAATTAGTTAATCATTAGTTATTCATTATATAAGAATCATTCAATCATTCCAAAATATTTTCATAATCATTATTTATTAATTCTTTAATCATTACTTGATCATTAGTTAATCAGCAATTAATTATTTATTAATCATTACATAATAATTAGTAAATTATTAGATATTCATTAGTTAATCATTATATAATCATTCTTTAATCATTCATTAATTAGTCCGGAATAATTACTTAATCACAAATTTTTCATTACTTAATCATTAATTAATCATTAGTTATTCAGAAATTAATCCTTAGTTATTCATTAGTTAATCTTTAATTATTCATTAAATATTCATTTATTAATCATTAGTTAATCATTATTTTGCCATTCCTTAATCATTGCTTAATCATTTCTTAATCATTATTTATTCATTACTTAATCATTACATAATAAATAATTAATCAATATTTCATCATTAATTAAAATTATTTGAACATTAATTAATACTTCATTAATCATTCTATAATCATTCTTTAATAATTAGTAAATCATTATCTATTCAGTCAATAATCAGTAGATAATCATTATAAATCATTACTCAATCCTTTGTTAATTATTGGTTAATCATAATTTAGTCAAGTTTAATCACTACTTAATCATTATAGAATCATTAGTTAATCATTTCTAAATCATTAATTAAACATTATATAATCCTTACTTAATTCTTATTAAATAATTAGTTATTCATTCTTTATTCATTCTTTACTCATTACCATATAATTAGTTAATCATTATTGGATCCATAATTAATTATACCTTAATAAATTTTTAATCATATGGCATTCATTATTAAATTATTATTATATAATTACTACATGTAATTATTTATTAATTCAAAGTTATTCATTATTTAATCTATACATAGTAATTATTGATTTAACTCTTATTTCTAAACAATATATAACTAACTAAACTACTAAATGAAAATCACATTTAGATCTAAATAATAACAAATCAATTAAATAAATAAATAAATTTAAATTAAATTAGAAAAAATACTTCTAAATGATGCATTGTAAAAAAATTCTTTTCTTTTAGGCCACTGGAACCACCATGCGGAATGTAGGATTCTTTTAGAGAGAAAGAGACGTTGTGGAATTTAGAGAAAGAATGGAATTTTGAAGTAAGGATAAGGGGTTGGGTGTCCTTTTATATGGAATTAAGAGACAGATAGAAGAGGTAGTCACCATTTGCATTTATTTTTGGTAAAAGGAGGTAATAATAGTCCATAATTTATTTTATTTTATGAAAAAGGAGGATGGACCCCACTAGCCTTTTCCATGTCATCGATCTAGTTTAATGATAGGAAAAGGAATCACACCACATTCCTCCTTTCAAAAAAATATGAAAGTAGCAGGGCACATACTGCCATTCTCATATAAAATTCAAAATAAATTGACCTCTACAGGTTGAAAAAATTCATCAAAAGATTCAAATATACTAAAATATGTCCCATATTAATTTATGTTATGATAATATAATATAAATATTATTATGATAATCAATTTTAATAATACAAAATATGTAAAATAAAAAGTTTTAAAAGGGATCCATGTCTGTATAGCGTGAAGATATGAGGTTTGGAGCATGGGTTTACTTCCCTTAAACATTAATTTACTATTTATAATTATTTCAATAATAATAATATTAATTATTATAATTATTACAAGTTAATTAATATTGTATCAGCCATATATTATAACATAGATGTCAAATGACAATCCAGCTGCAGTATCACAATAACTGTATAAAGATTGATGATCCAGGACTGATGATAGATAACTTGTTCGACTTGTGTCTTAGGCTAACAAAACATCATTCATGCATGATATGGTGAAATTCCTTTTTTCACCGGGGTCATGTTGGGATATTAAAATAGAATATCCTAATCATTTTAACAAAAGGATCATAGTAGTGTGAAATGTATTAGAATTTATAGTCATTTTTTGGGGACATATTAGTGGATTTATGTTTTATCTCTTTAGACAGATGAAATTCTTCATGCGCTCTCTACATATTCCAATACTAGATGTAGGAACTAGAGTAGTTCACCCTATGTTTTTTTCCTATATAGAATTTGGTGATGACCCTTATTTTGTTTTCATAGACACTACATGATGTGATGTAAGTGAGAGTCTTCTTCAGTGTTGGTTAACCAGTATTGGGTGAGTGAGTTCCACTAGTCCATTCCAATGTGGATTCAGCGTAGTATCTCATTTAATTTATAGAGGTTGTCCCCAATGCATTTTCCTGATGATGTGTGCAGTGAGAGACATTTCCCTTATTATAGGTTGAGTTGACTCAAACCACATCTACGTCTCACTCTACAATATAGAGCATGTATTTATCATAAAGTCATAGAGAAACCCTAATATTCATTACTGATACCTTAGATAAGTTTTTTTTTGTAATTAACATGACGGACACAACATGAGTTGTGATCCCCTATCTAGGAGGATGTTTCTAGTAGGTTTTTGTGTCCCCTATTGAGAAAATGGTGTTGACCCCTATATCAGTGTCAAGATTTAATCATTATGATGGGGTGTAGTCGATCGAGTGTGTATCTTAGAGGAAAATTCTCAATTTCCATTAAGTTGATACCTACAGTGTGAATTATATCATGTGTTTTGTCAATGGAAGTATAACTCATGGACTATTTTATCTCATAAAAGAATTTTGTGGAACATTAAAGAAGAAATCATAGGTGGGTAGAAGTTATGACCTCATGGGATGTGGTGTATTTTGAGATTATATCTAGATATTCTAGTAATATATGATGAATACAAATACTTGGTCAGAGTTAACTATTACTCATGATGATTTGTGCTTTTTTATTTTGGGGTGTCCTACTAGGTATCATTATACACACCTTTACATGGTCTCAGAATACGCATATCATGACCTGTGTAGATGAAGAACCATTCTGTGGAGTCCATGGTGTACTAGAATTAGGTGGATATATATTGGGCTTGACATACTGCGTTGTATACCACTGTTGAAAATGAAATTTGTCACCATATTTTGAGAATGTCATACATTACTTTCCAATTTTAGTTGGGCCTGTATTTGACCCCCATTTATGTTTGTTATTCATTGATCAGACTCTTATTATGGAAGTATATTATTATGACTTCACTATTTTTAGTTTCCCTACCATTAAAATTGTATGGGCTTGGATATGTGGGTGCATTCATATATCTACTCAAGGAAAATGACTCACATTTTTTGTGATGTGTCTTCTTGGAATTAGTCTATAACCCATGGCATATTAGATGTGGGATTTGGGTGGTTGTGCCTCTGGACCTATCAGGTAGGGTCATGATAGATAAGGATATACATCAATGAATTATAGGCTCTATATGCATATAATATTCCATAGAAATATACACTTCACTATGTTTTCTGGCTGTAATTGTTCCTAGAGATGAATACTATATAGGTATTTCAAAATGTGAAGTGGATTTAAAGTCACCAAACTGGAGATGTATTATTCAATATTTATAATTATTCAAATAATAAATTAGTGAATGGAAACATGAAATTCATGGCAATTCTATATTTATTTATTCAAGGAATCCACATTCCAAAATTCAGGGGCACTATATTTTGAATGTTTCTATACATTATAATACTAGTAAGTATTCAAGAGGAAATACATATAGATTGTTTGAGTTGATTCCAGTAAATTATTGTCTATTATTAATGTTATTTCTAATTCATAGTTTGTTACAAAACCTTTACATCAATCATTATTCTAAAATCCATATTAGTTCCACTTGTCATGGAAATATTCTATGATCACATTATTGGGTGGTTGGATATTAAGTCCAATTTTCTAATTCGAGATGCTATGTAACATGAAAAAATGAATTAACCAAAAGGTATAGTGACACCACTTAATTCCAAAATGATATTATAATTACACATATCCAAATATGGATAAATTCATTCATTGTAATCATAGATTTTTTTCGGAATGAATAACTACCATTGGTCTACAAGTGGTTAGTGGGAGTGGTATTGCATTTAATATATGATTTATTAATAACATGTGGAAAATAAAAAAAAATCCTGAAATCTTTATAAGACAAAAAAATGTATTTATTTAATTATTACTTAAAATAACATCACATTTATATGGAATTATATTTATAAATTTAGATATATGGGGTTTCTTAATGTATACATGCTACATACCATGAAAATATAGAAAAATTTAACATTAAAAAAATTTCCATGTCATATGAAATAAATTCTCTTTATGATTGCATCCATGGGAATAAGATGAGATTTTCAATAAAATTTCACAATAGTACATGATATGAATTTATCTACCTAGTGTTGTTATGTAGGATCAATTTTCTTTCTTTCAAACGGGATTTTTTTAAAAATCCACCATTCAGTTGGTGTAACCTTGTTTTTTTAATAAATTGAACTCTTCCTTTTGTAAAAGATCATAAATTAATCATGTTTAGGCTTAATATTTACGTTTTATGGAGTGAAAATATCAAACAAAAAAATAATCTATATTGACTTATAGTTAGAACTATTTGACAATACTTGAGAAAGTAAAAATGTATTAGTTCTATGTAAAAGGAGACACCAGAATACTTGTGTTTAAGGGGATATAACTATAGTGTTGTATCATATTATTTATGATCTTAGATCATACCAAGGATAATTTAATTAGAAATAAAAACATATTAAAGCCTTTGGATACCATATCGAATATAACCACATACATTTCAGCTTATGATGCATCTTATAATTAGTTTAGTATTAATTTTTTCAATTTTTTATTATACCATAATAATAAGAGTATAATCATTATTATGATAGGATTTCACTTTGGTATTATCTGATATGATAGATTAATGATAACAGAATAATAATTTGGTACTTTTGGATATAGCACTTAATGTATTTTTTCAATTTTGTAAGGTCATAGTATCTAGATTACCTATATGGACAAATAGTTATTCCAACCACATCCATGGAAATTTGGCAGGCCTGAAAGCTATAACAATTATCAGTATAAGAATGTTTAACAAGTAATAACTAGAGTGTTAATTATAAATTTTCAATTTTACATGTCATTGCCTTTTAGATATTTTTCTGGGTCCAAAAAACATTTTTTGTTATATCGGATATATATTCATGAACTTAATTTTTAAAGAAAAAATCATTATATGTTGATTTTTTTTCTATTCAAATTTAATCATTATATGTTATAGAGCTTATGTCACATTTAAATGATCATAGAGGTTCCATTATATTAAATTTCCATGAAGGTATTCTTAATTTATTTCATATGATCATATGATATCTTCTTATTGGAAACAAATGATGAAAACTATCATCTGTGAGTACTCATAATCCAATGAGAGTTATTCTCATTAATATTTCACTGACTAATCAATAAGATGAGATATTATAAGAATAGAACCACCATTAGTAAGTTCAAAAGTATTAATGTCATTGGATATCCCAATCTATGTGAAAGTGTAATGATCCTTAGACTATAAGATTATTATTAATTCATTTTATGAGTCTCATACATAGTTGGTATATTGGTTGTGTCATTAATGATATGTTAATAATAAATATTTCAAGGAATGATTTTTCTCATCTATATTTATGTAATTTTATATCATAAAACATTTATTGGAATTAAATTGTCAAACTAAATTCCATATCCATGTTGTATTATGCAATGCATTGGTCTGGATCTACCAAACGACATCTGATCGATGGTCGCTACAGGCCTCCAGTGTGCCTCATCATTTTTAAAATAATTGCAGCCAGAAATGAGTGACGAATATAGTTCATGGGGATATTACCTCTAATGTATGGCCCATAATAGAATCTTAAATTTATCAACTCCTATGAATACCCCCTTTGTATAAAAAAATATCAAAAACCTATAAACATAAAACAAGGAGTCAACAGGGCCCCCACATTATAGAATAGAAAGCAATAAATGTTTCTATATTATTAATCTGAACATAGAAAATATATTGTAAATAAATATGAAATTATCATATAAATAAAAGGAACATTGTCTTATACATGCAGAGAAAAAATGAAAAGTAATATACATAGCCTCCATCCCAACCCACATATTCATCCTCCCAAATACAAGGCCTCCATGTCCAATAACCTGAACCACGTGTTCATTTCCATGTGATAACTATATCCTAAGAGAAAATAATAATGTCTACCCAAATTCATCTAAACCCATTTCGTGTATATATGTAGTGGGAAGTCCAATGACGTAGTAAGAAGAATCAATTACTCAATAATAGTGAGGGATGTTGTGACCATGTGGATATAAATGGAATTAAAATATAAAGACTATAGTCTTTACCATTACACACACACAATTGGAAAATATAACACAAAATATATTCAATATAATACAAGCTATGTTTTTATATACTAAATAGTACAACACTCCACCTGACTACACCTGCTTCGAATCCCTGGTGGGAGAGATATAGTCACCTTAGACCACAACGACGACCCAAACCAATAGATATAGGTTAAGAAATTTACCAATTTTAAACCACTATCTTAAGAATAATGTTAGGGAACAAAATAATCCAGGAACATACCTAATGATGCAGAGAAGGGTTTCCAGTCAAGTCTTGACCCATCCCTTCTCACACAATGTATGTCACATTCCATATCTTCACTACTACATGAATGTGTATGGTTAGGTGTCCCCAAATCTCCACCCATCCCTTATCAATCATGGGATGTATCATTCCAAGCATCTACGTCATGCCATCTCACTCAAGTTATAATTCACATGAAGTACTCTAGACAAAAATTTCATCAATGGAGTCCACAGATAATGTCCTAAACAACACCTTGTCACTCAAGGTTATCCTAAAAATTGACACATAACTCAGACTCAATCCCTTCCACAGAGATCCTTTCCTCTTTATCTCATATATAGAAGGTCCTGGACTCAGGATTCATCCCCCTAAATAGATATTATTACCTAATAAAATTATATAATTAGGGACATATATGACATAAAAATAGAGAACACATATTATCTCGTAACTCATAAACACATCACTTGATGATAGTTTCCTGGGACCTATCCCCTTATCATAAACAGATCTCAAAACCCCTCACTAACCTCTTAGAAGTCTATTCCACAAACCTAAACTGACAAACCACTTTTATAGTGAAGGAAATCATCGTCAACCAACACACATAGCATGGATAATTGTGTAATATTATAGACACCATGAAACCACAAACACAATGAATAAAATTACATATGATTTGGAATACAGGGATGCAACATCATTAGGCCGAATTGACATAAAAGATTCAACCAATATCATGTGTCTTTCCTATGGAAACCAAGTCAATATCCCCATTTTAATCCATTTAGATATAAAAATTCATGTTTTCATGCTCACATTATACCCTTTCTGATAATCTTATAACAAATTATTTAGAAAACCTTTTTCCCATTTATTAATATCCTTTCAAAATCCATTTCTAAAATCAATCATTTTCCAGTTAAAAAATAATTTTATAAAAAATATGTTTTTAAAAAAAATTATGATTAAAATCCAATGAAGTTTTAAATAAAACAGTTTCAACTATGAAATATGTGAAAATGGGAATTGTAACATATTCATCCATGGTCCTCCATAGAAATATTTGTCAATATATGCACTCCATGTTGAATATTGGGCCAATGTGAGTTTATTCTAAAATATTTATGATATCACACAATCCATGAAAATATACTCTAATAATAGTTATGGAACGTGAATATAAAATGACAATAATTATTAGTGACACAATTACGTTAATGGACACAAAACTCAACCAATTATCCATATTTTACTCTCATGCTCATACTGAACTCCTCTAAGTCCAAAAAAACATGTCTAATAAAAAAACACTATCAAATCAATAAATTAAACAACTAAAACCAAAACCCAAAATTTTCATAATATACATCAAAATCATCAACAGACCACATAATTTCAAAAAAATGAGAAACTGTGTGTGGTCTTCTCTTAGAATATTCCCAAACCTAAACGATGTAAAATCCCTAAATTAGAACCCCAAATCTAATGAAAATTTCACACAATATTTCTAAAATACTAAATAAATATATTTAGATATATAGCTTATGGAAAACTAAGACTAGTGGATTTATTTTCTCCTCCATGGATATCCTCTATAAGCTACACATGAAATCTCCATAAATATGGATGGTTTCACCTTGAACCCACGAAATTGTGTAACATCCCAAGTAAGTAATGAATAATATATTTTCTTATCTATGTATTTTTATGAATTCTATTTATGAATTAGATATTGTTTTATAGGCTTAAAATGAAAATAAATCCAATCTTAGTCATAGAATACTCTAATATTATTAAAAGATTGTTTTACCGCCGTTTGTTGGCAAACCTTTTTTAAATAAATCTTTTGAAAATTTTATAAGCTCTATTTTTCAAAATAAACTTATTATTTTGGATTGGGACATTTAAATTTAATTTGGATAAAATTTTGGTATTTTTATGACAATGTTCATTTTTCAATAAATAGTGGAAAATACTACAGTTTACTTCAAAACTTCTTTTTCATCTAATTTATTTATATAGTTAGATTATATTTTAATTTGGATTTAAAGTTTAAATACTATATATTTTTACCATTTAATCCAATGTTGGTCATTTCAATTAATTTCAATTTGAAATTGGTCATTAACAAGTGTCAAACTTTTGATAGGTATTGATTCAAAAAACCCGCTATTTGTTTTGACAACGGGGATTATTTTTAAAATAATTACTGAAATTTCTGTGTTTGAAATTTGGTAAAATGGATACCATATTTGGAAATTTAAGGTCCAAATTATGTAATTAATATTCTTTTGTTTTTTCATTTTATGAATAGTTATGACAGTAATTATCTTTAATTATCGTGATTAATTAGTAATCGGGTAGTTAAGGATAATAAATTCATGTCATAATAATAAAAAAATTACCCCCAAATGTGACTTAATGATACTGTTTGTTTTATGTCCGACCATGGGATTCCATGTACCATCTTAAGGTCCCCATAGAATCACTTTTGGGTGATAGTGACACATTATCATTTTTTTAAAAGAAAGGAGAATATCACAAGAGTATGTGACTCCTAAATACAACAATTTTAGTTTTGTCTATGTAAATGATATATTAGACTATAAATATTCAATGGAAAGTTAAAAATATTTCATACATCATAGTATTTTTTTTATAATTTTTAGACATCAAATAAATTAATTTATTTATGACACCATGATGATGCAGTGATTACCTCATTAATGAAGAATTTAAATAAAATGAAAATATAATGTAAAAGATAAGACATAAACTCGTAAAAAACCAATTGGATGGGTGGATTTTGAGCCATTATCACCTTACCCTCGAAATAAATCTTTTTGGGACCTTTAAAATCCGAAACTCATTTTTTAAATAATGTAACATTTCATGAATAACCAAGAGTTCACATCATCCCTCTTATAAAAGGCCCCCACCAATACCCTCCTTACCCAAACCTCTGAAGCCATTGGCTTGGAAAAACAATGCTCTTTTTGTCTCTACACATACTTCTATTCATCATCGAATCATTACCTTAGTCAAAAATCTCTTCAAGAAACCCTTTTGGGTCAAACTATGGGGAGTTACCCGATTTAAAGGTCAAGCCTTCTCTAATGTTCTTTTGTTTTATTTTTCTTCTCCAAAACCCTAAACTGTTTTTATTCATTTATTTTGTAACAAAACCAGTATATTAAATATAATAGGATTTTTTATGAGAATTATTTGATTTACACTAACACACACCACCATCTAATGGTTAAAGAACATACTGTTTCTGTGGATGACGAATTTGTGCCTCACGAAATGATGATTGTTCAATATTCGTTTAACACCTTTCATGGTGGCCATTAAGATATAACTCTAATTATATATTATATATATTATTTTTATGTTTTCATTATGCTTATATATTTTTCATTTATGGAATACCTTTATGGTTTCCATTATTGGTAAACGCGATATCTTCGTTTTAGGATGTGCGGACTACCGCCCACTCAAAGTGACTTGATTTGTTAATGCCATATGTGGGACCTATAAAGGATGGAGTTAATAATATTATATATGATATTATACTAGAATTATAATATACCTTTATATCATTACTGTTTAATTCCATTAAATATGATATAGAAATGATTGGAGTGTTCATGCGTACGTAAGGCTTACCGTCTCCATGAACGGTGCATTCCACTTCTTACCAATAATTGTTATGTAATATTATAAATTCACGTATACAATGGATATATATGTTATATATGATATCTAAATCATGAATATAATTTTGGATATAATGGATATTTTAACACATGAACAACTTGTAATTATAAGAAGTTTATCTTTGACTCAAGGACCAATAATCGACAAAACGATCATTATAAACAGAAATGATTAAATAATGTTCATAAAATTATAATAAGTGATATAAAAGGAATAATGAACTTGGAAAAGGTTAATAAGCTAGTACAAATTAACTCTAGTTTATTATTCATGAGATTAAAGAATGATCGAGTCATGTCGGACACGAGGTAAGGGACTTCGTCTCAATCTCCTTTCATTGAAACATATTTTGTTTTATAAACTACTTTATTTTATAAGAGGTATAAAACCCTTTTAATTTTACTTTTATTCAAAAGGAATCTTTTTATATGAGGCGTTTTACTAAATTACAAAAGGAATTTTTAGTCTTACGTATGTGGAGACAATGACTTCTCCACCGCCGTGACCATTATTTGAGTTTCGACTTCCTCTACAAGCTATAACATTTTTTAAAATTAAAAAATAAATACCATTTTTTACTTTTCTTTTATTTTGGTATTTAAATTGGTTTTGATATATTTTTGTATATCAATGTGTTGTATAGATATCTTGTGATTGAAAAGTGGAAATTGTATGTTTCATCTATGAATGTTTTATGTGATACAATTATGTTTTGGTTCCTGGGAATTGTTTATGAAGACGGGTGGTCCCATGATAAACTATGGGTAGGTGAGCCCAATATAGATCTCCAATGACTTGGGTAACATGAAGGGGTTAAATTCTAAGGATTCTCTGAAGAGATTTTGGGAATATACTATGATGGGTAATCCAAATGTAACCATGAGGGTTACTCCCTACGTAAGAATGTTATGAATCTCCCAAGTTACATTTATGTATTATGATTTCTATGAGTTATTCATGAATCTTTTGATTTCATTAGTTATGTTATTGTGCTTATGTTTTATGAGTAATGTATGATTTCATTGATTCTTATGTATACATGGACTAATGTTTTCATTCCGTATTTTTATATACCTTGTTCAGCTTTTTATGCTCATCCCATGTTTTTGAAATGTTTTTTACAGGTCAAGGGAAAAGCACATGATGTGATGATAGTGTTAAGGAAGATTCAAGAAAGAATCCTTGTCTTATTTTAAATATTTTTCCTTTGATGGGAAAAATTAATATTGACTTTTATGTAACCACCTTGTTTAAATGAGGAATGTAATGCATGATTTATGATCTAATTCTCTAAAACTGTCAACCTGAAAAGATCCTCAATGTGTATTTGTGAAATATCTCATGATTAAGTAATGTTTATGGCAGGGGACTTCATGTTTGTATTAGAGGTTTATTTAGATAACTTTAGGAATTGGAATTCTATTAAATTATTATCCAAAAATATTCTTTTTATGGTAAAATTGAAAATTATATAGAATTTAAAGGTTACCATGTTTCTTCATCTAAGACATGTTTGTTCATAATTGTTTTCCACAGAGGAAACATGGGAGCAGTGATAGGAAGGAATACCAAAGGAAATGACCTTCCGAATCAGCATCCTGAGATAGTTGGAATTGGAACCGAACAGTTTTTTGCAGTAATGGCGTAGTTGAATCAAGCGATAAATGGTGGTGGTATCCATGTACGAGATCAGCTAGATCAACTGCAGAGGAATATGTCAGTGGTGGAAAATTTAATGAGGCAACATCCCCCATCATTCAAAGGATCATCTGACCCTGTGCTTGCTTAATGGTGGATTAATGAACTAGAGAATGTTTTCTATTTCATGGGGGTGTTAATACAATCAAAAGGTTAGTCTCTCTATTTACCTTTTGGAAGGTGAATCATATCAGTGGTGGTCGATGGATAAAAATATTAGGGACGCTGATGAAATTGATTATCTAGACTAGGATGAATTTAAAGTTATGTTTCTCGAGAAATATTTTCCTAAGGTTATTCAACATAGGATGGAAAAAATTCTTGTAAATGAGGCATTTGGTGACTCATTGGCTTCTTGTGAAGAAAGGATTACTCGATTGGCATGGTATGCTCCAAAATTTTATCTGACACATTGATAGTAAAATCAATCTTTTTCACTCAATATTAAAGACAACATAATGAAGGGAATTAATTTCTCGTGAGTTCAAAATTTATGAAAAGCTTGTTAGATGTGCTGATAATGGTGAAATGGAGTCTGTCGATGATCAATTGTTCTATAAAAACCAACATAAGAAGAGACCGAGGTAGCAGGAGAAAGGGAAGAATTCCTCAAAAATGTCTGATTGTAAGAAAACTATGTTTCCAGTTTGTGATAAATGTGGTAAAAATCATGATGGGGAATGCCTTTTGAATTATGGAAAGTGCTACTGATGTGGTAAGATGGGACATAAGGTTCGTGATTGCACTGGAAAAGATATAGGTTATGGTAAGGCCAAATATGATTTACAGTTAGTGAAATGTTTCAAGTGCAATGAGATGGGTCATTATGCAAACTAGTGTTCGACAAAGAGTTCAAATGATGGGAAGCAGTCAGACTACAAGCTGAATGGGGTGGTGAAATCTTTTTTCACTACTTTAGCAGATGTTGGGCCATCAAATGAAGTGGTTTCAGGTAATTTGTTTGTTTTATCAGATTATGCTAGTGTGTTTTTTTTTTGATTCAGGGTCTACACATTCTTCCATATCTGAAACATTTTCTAGTAAATTGGGAATACCATCTCAAGAAATGACTCCCGATCTTATGGAAAAAATAGTTGGGGGAAATGTTGAGGCAAAAAGAATTTATAAGAATCTTCCTATCCTTTTCCGTGGAATGAACCTACTTGCAACCGTTATTGTTTTACCTCTAGTAGAGTTTGATTTTATCCTGCGTATGGATTGTGTAACACCCCAAGCTTCCACGGTACACTTCTCCTTGAATAATATAGAAGCATGTATTGTAGGAAATTTCGACTTTTAACACACACAACAACCAATCATACTAGCAGTTATGAATAGTAATACCCACTTTTTAAAATTTTATACACTTTATCTTTCAAAATGGACTTCATTTTTGGATTCAGAATATTAAAATTAGCTTAGGGTGATTTCTTGGTACTTTTCTGACAACTTTTATATTTTGATGGATAATAAAAATTACTAAATTTTAATTAAAATCAAATTTTTTAATAAATATAATTAATAGATATAAATTATGAATTTTAGTTTTTTTAAATTATATTTAGAATATATTTTTACAATTTAATCCAATGTTGGTCATTGGACATAATTTCACATTTAAACCGGACATAAACAAGTGCCAATCTTTTGATAGTTTTTGTTTCTTAAAAACAGGATTTTTGTATTGACAACGGGAATTAATTTTAAATTAATAAATTCAAAATATATGTTTTGAATTTGGTAAAATATACTTCATTATTTAATTCGTAATATCAAGATTAGCTTATGATTAATTTTTGGTATTTTTCTGAAAACTTTTATTTTTTGATGAAGAGTGAAAAACACAGATATATAGTTTAAAACAAAATTTTTATTTTAATAACTATTTATTTTATTTATATTATTTAATGTCAAAATAGATACATAATACCTATATATGATCAATGTAATTCACTGGAGTCAGTTTATAATAATTTTATATATATAAAAATTTTATTGAACTTTTCACCATCTTTTCCCACCTCCTAGGAGATTTTGAAAATTCATATAAAACATAATTTTACCGCTTCTGGGAGATGAATATCGAAAATCCAAGAGAAACGATTAATATCACGGAGTAAAATGTGGTTCAATGAGATGAAAATAATTTTTTGTGAATAGTAACTTTTTACTTTTATTTACCACGGTTAAAAGTAAATAGGGTAATTAAGGGTAAAAATGATATTAATATTACCCTCACACATGTTCTTACTCTATTGGACAAGTTTATCTCCACCAAAAACAACCCGAGGAATAATATATTATCATTTAGGTCTACTTAGATTGGATTAGGACATTTATTATTATTTAATTCAAAGAAGAGTTAAAAGAGTTAAAATCAATGTTTAATATCTAAAACATTCTTAATACAGGGTTTTGCAAAAGATAAATTCGATTATAAATTTTCATTAGAAATCTAAAGAGATTTCTTACATCATGGTATTTTATTTATAATTTTTAGAAATTATATAAATAAATTTATTTGTGACACAATGATGATGCATTAATTACCTTATTCATGAAAGAATCAAATAAGTGGAATTATAAATATTAAAATAAATATAATTTCAACGTTTTATGAAATCTACAAATTTTCTAGGTTAATATGACATTTTAGTATTGATTAAATGTATTTTTTTTGATGTAATCATGTTGTTATTATTTGAACAAAAAACAAATACCAAATAGTGTCAAAATTGACATTAAATAGTTTTTAAAACAAATATAATATTATTAATTGATATAATGGTCTTAAAGATCTAAGGATCATCCATAAGACATATATAATAATATATATGACAATTATGAACCAATGGAGGTTCTATTGGAAGTATATATTAATTTTATTAACCATATAGTGTAAGAATACAAGATGACACGGTAAAAGATAAATTATTTAACATAGAGTTAAATCTAAATGATAAGGTTAAAATGGTAACCTAAACATGTCTAAACCATTTTGGTTGAGTTGTTTTTGACCTATCCCCACCTTAGACATTAAATAATCAACTTTGGTGCTATTAGAAACCGAATATTAATTTATTATAAAATAATATTTTATGTTTTTTCTAAGGTTCCTCTCACCCCTCTTATAAAAGGGCACTCCCCCTTCTCTCTAATTCACACCTTCTAAGCCATTTTTCTCAGCCAAACCATCACCAAATACCCTCTCAAATATCCTCCCTTAATCTTAGAGGCCTTATTTTGATCAGAAAGCCAACCTATGGTGCCCTTTTGATCAAATCAAAAGGAAGAACATGAAGAAGAGGAGGCTAAACGTACCCTCGACTAAAGGAAAGTGCAAGGTAAGGGGTTTTCATCTCACTCCTTATTTTCATGAGATTAATGACATAATTCCACTATTACCATTTTTGTTCTGTATTTACTTCCCATAATTGTATTATTTGGGTAATACGCTTTAATTTATGTTTATTTACATATGTATTGTATGATACAACTTTCATTGAGTATATGTTTCGTATGTTACCAAATTGGTAAGGGTTTATTTCCCAATATTTTCATTATCCGTGGTTTTTTATACATAATTATCTACTAGGAATTCTTTATCATCCACATCCATTTTTCCTAAAAATTTATTTCAAAACATTGCTACTATTTTACAGAATATGGGTTAAATTCATTTGTACCCTTGTTTGACTTTTTATAAGATATTTATAAAAGAATCATTCCGTCATTTTCCAAACAAGGCCCTTTTTATCCTTTTCAGCAGAATTGAGGTAAGAATGTATCTTTTTAACTTATACGATGGTTGCGGCTATTTTTCACCATTATAAAATCAAGGAAGCTTCCCATACATGATTATAAGAATATTTTCAAGGTAAATTTTTTCTTATACAATTATGTGACTTTTAAATGATTTAAAAAAGAGATATTTCTCTCAAACAGTTTTGATTTCATCTATGTCAACATCCTTTGTTAAATTTTACACTTGTTTGATGTTGATTTATTATGGTACAAATATTCCATATTGTATTTAAGGATTTGTGATATGTTTGACTATGGATGAGTTATTTTTATGCCATTAATGGTTTATGATTAGGGTTTTTGCATTTCATATGTTAGTTTCAATACGAATTTTTATGTTATATTTCATCCTATTATTAAGATGAATGTGTTGGACTACTATGTTATGGGTTGGGGACAGGTAAAAGTCAGTCCCCCGGGTTGGGGTTCAGTTACAGCAGACCCTCCGGGTTGGTGTCCGGTTATTAGTGGATCTCTGGGTCGGTGTCCGGTTATTAGAGGCACTGTGGGTTGGTGTCCGGTTATTAGTGGCACTCCGGGTTGGTTTCCGGTTATTAGAGACACTCTGGATTGGAGTCCGGTTACAGAGGCTCTCCAAGAATGGTTCCTGTTATAGTAAGCCCCTAGGACTTGGCACGAGGCCTTGACAAAGAAATTAAAGTACAACATTATGCATTCCACCATTATGAAAGTGGTTATTGATATTGAATGTGATTATTCGACTTGTAGAATGTCCATGAGAATAATTTAATGGAAGTATTTGTTTTTATTTTTTCCATATTATGCTTAAGTTCAAGTTTAAAAGGGTTTTTTTATTTATATATTGCCTTAAATGTTTATTCCTATTTATGAAAGTTTACGCTACACTATTATCATTACTGAGCATGTGAGCTCAACCCTTTCTATGTTTTATTATACCAGTATTCCAAGAAGTGTATTATGATTGATATTCAGGGTTATTCCAAGGGAATAATGGAATTCATAAAGGATTATTTGTGTTGTTTTATATGTTATAATGTGTAATGTAACATTCATGTATGTAATCTATTTTCCTAGATTTCTAAATTGATCGTTCCTTTGGGACTTGATTCCCTGTAATCATGCTAGTGTATTAAAATAATGCACCGACTCTGGGTAACTGGGGTCGAGGCGTTACAGTTGGTATTAGAGGAATTTTATCAATAACATTGGAAACAATATTTAGATAAACTCTAATTATAGCACATCGCCCTAAGATAGACATTGAGGATTAGTATAGACGAACTTCCTATAAATTTGGTATTGTAGATATTTTGTGAGCTTTCCAAGAAAGACATCCCTGTGTGGATAAAAGTAGGTAGATGAAGCTCTAGAATAGATGTACCTAGGGGTAAAACCTAAAAACACCTCTTTGAGCTCGACCCGAATGGGAACTAGTGCACGACGACGGGCCTTGTTGCACACTTGGTTACGACACTCCTGAGGGATATCCTTAGGATTATTCTTATTTTCATTATAAACCATTATGAAGGGCTTATGAGTATATACTTACTCAAAGAAAAAAAATCTATGCTTATGGATTATATCCATAAACTGTTTAATTTATGTTAAGTGTTTTAGAAGTTCAGGAATAAGTATTTATATTCATAAACTTATCTAGTGCATACCATTGTTTTGAAATGGAACCTAGTAGAAGGAATGAGAACTCCACCAATACACATGATCCAAAGAGTAAGAATGATGATATCTTTCATGGTCCTAAGCCAGAATTTATAAGGGAAATAGTCTCCCACGTATTATCATCATATGAATAAATAGTATCATGTGTTGATAACATATGTAAAGAATTCTCAGAGTCCTATGTCTTTAAAGGGAAGCCATAGAAGAAAATGATGGTGGAGAGAGTGACAGATAAAGGGAAGAAGGTAAAGAGGGATTTTCCCATATGTGATAACTGTGGAAAGAATCACCTAGGAAAATGCTAAAAGGAATGGGAGTATTTTATGTGTGGAGAAAAATGACACCAATTATGTGACTGCAAGGGTAAGAAAACGGTTTGAAATGTACAATGATTCATCTGCAAGGAGTTTGGACACTACACGAACCAATGTCCCAATCATCAGGCTATGCCACTAATGATGCTAGTGGATAATAATCATGTTATAACACTACAACAAATGATGAGGAATGATTGGTGTTCTTATATTGTTATTTTGTAATTATTACATTTTAGTGTTGTATCAACGATGTTCAAGAAATAAATAAGGATTGTACTGTAGTACTATTTCATTAAGGATTTGGGATTTTATCATACTAAGAAAAGTGACACTACAGCGAGTTAAACTTTTTTGATATTACATGGTTGAAGGAAAGATAAACCATAATATGGTTATAATATTGAGGTACTGATTTTGTAATAAGATATGGTTGATTTGGGTAAATTATATTGGATATTCTTGAAAACCTTGAAACTGATTAATGCTTTTTCATTGTTGGATTTTACAACTTTTTTGATAGAAGGAGCATATATAGTATTCTACAAATAATAAGGGTGCATGAATGTAATCAATAAGGTTTTATGGTAATTCAGGATGTTACCATGTTTTAAATTAGTACATATTGAAGGTGTTCACATGTTATTACATGGTAAAAAGGATCTTCATTGTGTTTAACTTCCTTATAAATTCTGGACATTGAGTTTGGATAATAGTATTTTGGATAAGTCTAAAGGTTGGAATGGATTAAGTTTGAAAGGATATTTTTTGTTTTTTATAAAAGGACAACACGTATACTGTGTCACAACCCGTCGCGTCGGACAAATCTGTGGGAATCAAACCCACAACCATAGTGAAATTGGGGTTTATCGCCTACCACTGGACTATGTGAAGTCCCTGGACTGTATAATGTAGTTTTTAATGGGTTTGATATGTGAATTATACATTCATTATATTTGGAACCCTATACGATTAGGATAAATAGAGTATTTTTGAGTTGTATTATGTTTTGTAGTGAAAGATGAGTTTGCGGTAGAAATTTATTAATGGATAAAACTCTATTTATAATGTAAGTATATATCCTTATGATCTTAGCCATTCTCATAAATAAATACCTCAAAATTAAGAAAAGGAACATAGAACAAAAATGTTGTCTTTGATGGTACCTTAGATCATCACAAATTTATGGCTTTGGGATTATTCGCCTTTTCATAGCCATGTTCTGTACCACTCTCCATCATATATTGATGGTTATATTTCTCTTCCATATACATATTCTCCTACATGGAACCCTAGTATGTGTTATTTTTTGGAACCTTCATACTTACCACTCTTTATTTTAAATTGAGGCCTCATTAATCCATTTTTCGATGTGGGATTTCAACTAAGATATTTTGAAATGTCAACCCCAAGTTTCCAATACCGAGCATCAATTGTGAGGATGCAATTTATTGAAGGAGGGGAGAATGTTACACCCCAGGCTTCCATTGTATGCTTTTCTTTGAATAATACAGCAGCATGTGTTGTACGCAACTTCAAGTTCTAACACACATCACAACCAATCAAACTTGCCGTTGTGAATAGTAATACCCACTTTTTGAAATTTTACACATTTTGTCATTAAATATGGACTTCATTTTTGGGTTAGGAATATCGAAATTAGCTTAGGGTGATTTTTTAGTACTTTTCTGATATCTTTCATATTTTGATGAATAGTAAAAATTACTAAATTATAATTAAAAACCTCTTTTTTAATGAAAATAATTAATAGTGATAAGTTATGAATTTTAGTGGTTTTAAATTATATTTAGAATATATTTTTACAATATAATCCAATGTTGGTCATTGGACATAATTTCACATTTAAACCGAACATAAACAAATTTCAATCTTTTGATAGTTATTGGTTCCTAAAAACACACTTTTTGTTTTGAAAGCGGGAATTAATTTTAAATTTTTAAACTCCAATTATATGTTTAGAATTTGGTAAAATAGACTTCATTATTGAATTATTAATATAAAAATTATCTTAGGCTAAATTTTTTGTATTTTTCTGAAAACTTTTAATTATTGATGAATAGTGAAAAACACTGAGTTATAGTTTAAAACCGAAAATTTATTTAAATATTTATTTATTTTATTTTAATTATCTGATGTCAAAAGAGATACATAAAAACTATATATGTTCAATTTAATTCATTGGTGTCGATTTATAATAATTTTATATATATAAAAACATTATTGAACTTTTCACCATATTTTACCCACCACCTCTGAGCTTTTGCAAATTCATATAAAACATAATTTTACCACTTCTGTGAACTGAATTTTGAAAATATGAGATAAACGGTTAATATGAATGAGTAAAATGTGGTTCAATGAGACTAAAATAATTTTTAGATAATAGTAACTTTTTTACTTTTACTTTCCACAGTTAAAAGTAAATATGGTAATTAAGGCTAACAATGATATTAATATTACTCTAACACATGTCCTAATTCTATTGTAAAAGATTATATCGACCAAAAAGACCATAGGAAAAATATATTATAATTTAGGTCAACTTGGATTAGATTAGAACATTTATTATTATTTTATTCAATGAAGAGTTAAAAGAGTTAAAATCAAAGTTCAAAAACTAAAACATTTTTAAGATAGCGTTTTGCATAAGATAAATTATATTATAAATGTTCATTAGAAAGATAAAAATATTTCCTACATCATGGTATTTTATTTATAATTTTTAGATATTATAAATATAAATTTATTGGCGACAGAATTATGATGCAGTAATTACCTTATTCAAGAAGGAATAAAATAAATATTATTATAAATATTAAAATAAATATAGTTTCAAAGTTTGTATGAAAACCATGAATTTTCTAGTTGAATATGATATGTTAGGATTGATTCAATGTATTTTTTTGAAGTAATCATGTTGTTATTTTTTTAACAAAAAACAAATACCAAATAGTGTCAAAATTGACATTAAATATTTTTTAAAACAAATATTATATTGTTAATTGATATAATGGTCTAAAGATCAAAGGTTCTGCCAAAAGACTTATATAATAATATATATGTCATTAATTAACTAATTGGGGTTCGATTGGTAGTATATAGTATGTTTATTAACCATAGAGTGTAAGAATACAAGAAGACACGGTAAAAGATAAATTATTTAACTTAGAGTAAATTCTAAATGATAAGGTTAAAATGGTAACCTAAACATGTCTAAAACATACTGGTTGAGTTTTTTCGACCTATCCTCACCTTAGAATTTAAATAATTATGATTGGAGCCATTATAAACCAAATATGAATTTATTATAAAATAATATTTTAAGTTTTTCCTATGGTGCCCCTCACCTCTCTTATAAAAGGGCACTCCCCCTTCTCTCTAATTCACACCTTCGAAGCCATTTTTCTCTGCCCAAGCCTTCCCAAATACCCTCTCAAATATACTACCTTCATCCTAGATTTATTAGTTTGATCAGAAATCCAACCTATGGTGCCATTTTGATCAAATCAAAAGGAAGAACCTGAAGAAGAGGAGGCTAAACATAACCTCGACTAATGGAAAGTGCAAGGTAAGGGGTTTTCATCTCACTCCTTATTCCCATGAGATTCATGCCATATTTCCACTATTACCTTTTGTGTTGTATATGTACTGACCATAATTGTATCCTTTGTGTAATACACTTTAATTTATGTGTATTTATATGTGCATCGTATGATACCTCTTTCATGGAGTGTATGTTTCATAAGTTACCAAATTAGAAAGGGTTTATTTCACAATCTCTTCATTATCCGAGGTTGTTTATGTGTAAATATCTACTGGGACCTCTTTATCATCCACATACATGTTTCTTAAAAATGTATTTCAAAAAATTCTTAATATTTTACATAATATCGGTTAAAGTCATTTATACCCTTGTTTGACTTTTTTATAAGATGTTTATAAAGGAATCTTTCTGTCATTTTCTACACAAGGTCCTTTTTAACCATTTCGACAGAATTAAGGTAAGAATGTCTTTTCTTAACATATATGGTGGGTGCGGCTATTTTCCTCCATTATAAAATCTTTGAAGCTTCCTTTAAAAGATTATAAGAATATTTTCAAAGTAAATGTTTTCTTGTACAATTTTGTGACTTTTAAATGATTTAAATAAAATTTATTTCTCTCAAATAGATTTGATTTCATCTATGTCAACATACTTTGATAAATTTTACACTTCTTTGAAATTGATTTATTATGATAAAAATATTCCATATTGTATTTAAAGTTTTTTGATATGTTTTTCTATGGATGAGTTATTTTTATGCCATTAATGGTTTATGATTAATGTTTTTGAATTTAGTATGCTAGTTTTAATATGAATTTTTATGTTATATTTCATCCTCTTCTTAAGATGAATGTGTTGAAATAGTATGTTCCGGTTTGGGGACCAGTAAAAGTAAGCCCCCTGGGTTCGGGTCCGGTTACAGCAGACCCTCCAGGTTGGTGTCTGATTATTAGAGGCACTCTGGTTTGGTGTTCAGTTATTAGAGGCACTTCGGGTTGGTGTCCGGTTATTAGAGGCACTCCGGGTTGGTGTCTGGTTATTAGAGGCACTCCGGGTTGGAGTCCAGTTACAGAGGCTCTCCGGGTAGGGTTCTGGTTACAGTAAGCCCCTGGGTCTTGGAACGAGGACATGACAATGAAATTAAAGTTCAGAATTATGTATTCCATAATTTTAAAAGTGGTTATTGATATTGAATGTGATTATTCAACTAGTATAATATCCATGTGAATAATTAAATGGAATTATTTCATTTTATTTTTTCCATATTATGCTAGATTTCATGTTTAAAAGTATTTTGTTTTCGTTATACATTACCTTAAATGTTTATACTTATTTATGAATGTTTCCGCTATATTGGTATCCTTACTGAGCATTTGATCTCACCCCTTTCTATAATTTATTTTCCCAGGATTTCAAGAAGTGTATTGTGATTGATATGCAGGGTTAAGACAAGGGAATAATGGCATTCATAAAGGATTATTTGTGTTGTTTTGTATGTTATAATGTGTAATGTGACATTCATGTATTCAATCTATTTTCCAAGACTAATAATTCGATCTGTCCTTCGATAATTAATTCCTTGTAATCATGCCAATTTATTAAAAAAATTCACAGACTCTGGGTAACTGTGGTTGGGTAACTGGGGTCGGGGCGTTACAGATTGGCTCTATGTTTACCATGCTAAGAATGATTGTAAAGCTAAAGAAGTATCTTTTCAGATTGACTTTCAGTTTGTGTACAAGAATGAACCCTTACTTTTGGTAACATATCAAGAGGATGAGAAACTTCTAAAAGATGGAAATGAATGTTACCTTTCACGTATTGTTGAAAACAATGTAACCATTTAGATTAATGATGTGCCAGTGGTAAATGTATATCCTGATGAGTTTCCTTAAATAATACTAGATTGGGATGTTTAATTTACTGTTGACTTAGTTCCTGATGCTAAGACAATTTCAAAACCCCCTTATCGAATGGCTCAAATTGAACTTTTAGAGTTGAAGGATCAATTTCAAGATTTATTAGAGAATGGTTTCATTCGACCTAGGACATCACCATGGGGTTCTCCTATCTTATTTTTTAAAAAGAAATATGGTTCAATGAGACTTTTCATTGATTATAGAGCCTCGAATAACATCAGGGTTATGAAAAAATATCCTTTTCCTCATATTGATGATTTGTTTAATCAGCTATAGGGAGCTCAATATTTTTCAATGTTTGACCTGAGATCGGGGTACCATCGCTTGAAGTTAATGGAAGATGATATTCCGAAGACCACGTTTCGTACAAGATATGTCCATTATGAATTTGTATTAATGTATTTTGATCTAGCCAATGCACCTTCTATATTCATGGACAATATGAATAGAATTTTCCATGAGTTCTTGGATAAGTTTGTGGTTGTTTTCATTGATGATATTTTGGTGTTTTCTAAAAGTAAAGAGGAGCATGAAAGACATTTAAGGGTTATTTTGCAAACCTTAAATTAAAGTAAATTGTATTGGAATTTCAGAAAGTGTGAGTTTTGGTTGAAAAAAATTTCTTTCCTTGGTCACATTGTTTCTAATGATGGAATAAATATTGGTCCCGCAAAAACAAATGTTGTTTAAGAATGGCCAAGACCCATAAATGTATCCAAGATTCGTAGTCTGCATTGTTTGGTAGGATATTACCGATGGTTTGTTAAACAAATTTCACAGTTTTCTAGTACAATTACTAACCTAACTCGGAAGGGTGTTATGTTTATCTGGACAAAAGAATGTGATGATTGTTTTCAGGAATTGAAAAGAAGATTGGTGAATGATCCAATTTTTCCAATACCTTCCAGGAATGGTGAGTTTTTTATCTACAGTTATGATTCATTGAATGGATTTGGTTGTGTCCTAATACAGAATGATCAGGTAATTTCTTATGCCTCACGTCAGTGGATAAATCATGAGGTAAATTAACCTACACATGATTTGGAATTAGATGCTGTTGTTTTCGCTTTAAAATTTTAGAGACATCATCTGTATGGATTAAAGTGTGAAATATATTCCAATCACAAATGTTTAATGTATATATTCACTCAGAAATAATTGAACATGAGGCATAGGAGATGGCTAGAATTAATCAAGGATTATGATTGTACAATTCATTACCATCAAGGAAAAGCAAATAAAGTGGCTGATGCTTTGATTCAAAAAATTAATGCTTCATTAACAATGTTCTGTTTGGAACATGATCCTTTGGTTAAGTATTTAATGAATTTTTTCTTAGAAGTTGTTGGTTCATGATCTTCTTCTGTTTTGTTTCAGGTATCAGTGAAATCTTCTCTATTAGACAGGACTATCAAGCACAGAAGCAAGACAGTGAGTTGAAGAAAAATGTAGAGCTAGTTCAGAAGGGTAAGTTGCCTGAATTCAACATTGATAATGATTTTGTTTTGATATTTGGGAAGAGATTGTGTGTGCCTTGTGATTCACAGTTTAGAAGGGAGTTGATATTTGACGCTCATAGTTCTCTATTTTCAGTTCATCCAGGATGTATTAAGATGTATAGAGATCTTCGGGGGTATTACTGGTGGGATGGAATGAAAAGAGACATTGCTGAATTTACTGTGAAGTGTTTGACTTTTCATCAGGTTAAAGCAGAGCGGCAGTTACCGAAAGGGATGCTTTAGCCTTTAACAGTGGCAGAGTGGAATTGGGAGAATATATCCACGGACATCGGTTTGGGATTGCTGAAGACACCTCAAGGTAATAATACAATCTGGGTTATTGTTGATCGCTAGAGTAAATCTGCTCATTTCCTTTCTATACGAGATAATTTTTCCCTAGATCAAATTTCTCATTTGTATCATAAAGTGATAGTCAGGTTACCTAGAGTTCCCCTCTCCATTGTATCTGATCATGATACCGGGTTTACTTCTATCTTATGTAAAGTACTTCAGAAGCCGTTGGGTACTGAATTAAATTTTAGTAGAGATTTTCACCCTCAATCAGATAGGCAGTCAGAACGAACAATTTAGACATTGGAGGATATGCTACGTGCTTGTTCGATGGATTATCTGGGAAGCTGGGACCAACATCTTTATTTGGTTGAGTTTTCTTATAATAAAAGTATTCATTCCAGTATACAGATGGAACCATTTGAGGAATTATATAGGAAGCGGTGTCGAAATCCATCTTTTTGGGATGAAGTGGGTGAAAGGATTTTTATGGGACCAGAATTGGTAGAAGAGTTGGAAAAAAAGTTAAGCTGATTCAGAACCACATGAGAATAGCTCAGAGTCAACATAAAAGTTATGAAGAAAACCGGAGAAAGGATCTTTCTTTTGAGGTTGGTGATCATGTTTTTCTCAAAGTTTCACCATGGATGGGTGTGATACGATTTGGTAAAAATGGAAAGCTGAGTCCAAGATTCATTAGACCAAATAAAATTCTGGGGAGAGTTGGATCAGTTGCATACCGCGTGTCTTTACCTATGAGTTTATCTCAGATACACAATGTTTTTTCATTTTTCAATGATAAGGAAGTACATGCCAGATTCATCTCATGTTTTGAGTCTAGAGGTAGTTTAGCTAGAATAGAATCTATCTTATGATAAACAACTGATCCAGATTCATGACCACATTGATCTAGTTTTGAGGAATAAGGTTATTCATCATGTAAATGTTTTGTGAAAAAACCACATTATTGAAGAGGCAACATGGGAATCTGAAAATTCAATGGGGGATAAATACCCCCACTTATTCGATAAATAAATAAATCACGAGGACACAATTTTCTAAAGGGGGGAAGGATGTAAAATCTCAAGTAAGTAATGAATAATAAATTTTAATATATATATCTATTTATGAATTCCATTTATGAATTATATATTGTTTTATATTCTTATAATTAGAATAAATCTTATCATAAGCATAGAATACTCTAATAATTTTAAAAGATTGTTTTAGCATCTTTTGAAGGAAAACATTTTTAAATAAAACTTTTGAGATTTTTATATTCTATATTTGTCAAAATAAACTTATTCTTTAGGATTGTTATATTGAAATTTACTTTGGATATGTTTTTGGTATTTTCTAAGAATGTTCATTTTTAAATGAATAGTGGAAAATACTGCAATTTACTTCAAAACTGCTTTTTCATCTAATTTAATTATATGGTTAGATTATATTTTTAATTGGTTTTAATGATTAATTAGAATATATTTTTACCATTTAATCCAATGTTTGTCATTGAAAATAATTTCAATTTTTTATTGGGCATAAACAAGTGTCAAACTGTTGATAGATATTGTTTCAAAAAAACCCACTATTTGTTTTGACAACAGGAATTATTTTTAAATAAATTAATGCAATTTATGTTCTTGGAATTTGGTGAAATGGATTCCATATTTGGACTTAGAATGTCCAAATTATGTAATTAAGTCTCTTTTTTGGACATTGTGAATAGTAACAACAGTAATTATCTTTAATTATCGTGATTAATTAGTAAACAATTAGTTAAGGATAATTAAATAATAATATCATAATATTAAATGACCCCAACATGTGTCCTAATGCTACTGGATGAGTCATGGCCGACCATGGGATTCCTTGTGCCAACTTAGGGACCCCATGGAATCACTTTTGGGTAATAGTGACACTTTATCATTCTTTTAAGGAAAAGAGAATATCACGAAAGTATGTAACACCTAAGTAAAACAATTTTAGTTTTGTCTGTGTAAAATTTCTCTTAGACTATAAATAGTCATTGGAAAGATAAAAATATTTCCTACATCATAGTTTTTTTAATAAATTTTAGACAGTAAATAAATTAATTTATTTATGACACCATGATGATGCAGTGATTACCTCATTAATAAATGATTTAAATAAAATGAAAAGATAATGTATAATATAAGACATACAATTGTCAAAAACCAATTAGAAAGGTGGATTTAGAACCATTATCACCATATACTCGAAATATATTTTTTTGGGACCTTTAAAATCCGAAACTCATTTTAAAATAAAGTATCATTTCAAGAATTTCCAAGAGTGCCCCTCCTTTCTCTTATAAAAGGACCCCAACTCTACCATCCTTACCCCACCTATCATGCCATTGGCTCGGACAAACTCTAGTCATTTTATCTTCCACATCCCTCTATTCATTATATAATCCTTACCTTAGTCAAAAATCACTTCAAGAAACCCTTTTGGTTCAAACCAAGTGGAGTTACCCGATTTAAAGGTGAAGTCTTCTCTAATGTTATTTTGTTTTATTTTCCTTATCCAACCCCCTAAACACTTTTTATTATATTATTTTGTAACAACACAAGTATCATAAATATACTAGGCTGTTTTATGAGAATTATTATATTTACACTTACTAACACCTCCGTCTAATGGTAAAAGAATATACTATTTCTGTGGATGGCGAATTTCTTCCTCATGAAACAATGATTGTTCAATATTCTTTTAACACCTTTAATGGTGGCCATTAAGATTTCAATATAATTATATATGATATATATTATGTATATTTTTTCCTTATTCTTCTATACTGTTCATTTATGTAATACCTTTATGGTTTACATTATAGGTAAACGCGATATCTTCATTTTAGGATGTGCGGACTACAGACCCCACAAAGTGATTTGATTCGTTAATGCTATATGTGGGACATATAAAGGATGGAGTTAATGATTTTATATAAGATATTATAATGGAATTATAATATCACTTTATATCATTATTATTTCATTCCAATAAATACTAAATAGAAATGAAATTAGTGTTCATGCGTACATACGGCTTACTGTCTCCATGAACAGTGCATTTCATTTCTCACCTCTAAATGTTATATAATATTGTAAATGCATGTATATACTGGATATATATATGATATATATGATATCTACATCATTAATATAATTCGGGATATAATTGATATTTTACCACATGAACAACTTGTAATTATAAGAATTTTATTTTTGACTCAAGTAAAAAAGATCGACAAAATGACCGTTATTAACTTAAATGATTACATAATGTTAATAACATGGTAATAAGTTATATAAAAGAAATAATGAACTTGAAAATGGTTATTAAGCATGTATAAAATAACTCTAGTTTATTATTTAGGATATTAAAGAATGATCGAGTCAAGTCGGAAACGAGGTAAGGGACTTCGTCTTAGTCTCCTTTCATTGAGGCATATTTTGTTTTATACAAAACATTATTTTATACGTTGTATAAAACCATTTGAATTTTTTTATTTAACATGAATATTTTTATATGAATAATTTTGCTAAACGACAAAAGGTATGTTTTGTCTTACGTATGCAGCAACAATGACTTCTCCGCCGCCATGACCATTATTTGAGTTTCGGCTTCCTCTACAAACCATAACTTTTTTTAAAAAATAAAAAAATAAATACCATGTTTGAAATTTCTTATATTTTCGTATTGAAATTGGTTTTGATAATGTTTTTAGTATATGAATGTGTTTTATTGATATCATGTGATTGAAATGTGGAAATGTTATGTTTCCTTTATGCATGTTTTTTCTGATATGATTATGTTATAGTTCTTGGGCATTGCTTATGAAGACGGGCGGTTCCGTGATAAACTAAGGGCGGGTAAGCCCGATATAGCTATCCAAGGCATTGGGTAATGCAATGGGTTTAAACGCTAAGGTTTCTCTGAAGAGATTTAGGGAATATACGGTGATAGGAATTCCATACATAACCATGAGGGTTACTCCCTACGTAAGAATATTATGAATGCCTCAAGTTACCTTTATGTCTTATGATTTCTATGAGTTATTCATTAATCTTATAATTTCATGAGGTATTCTAATGTTCTTATGATTTATTAGTAAAATATTATTTCATTGATTCTTATGTATACATAGAATAATGTTCTCATTCTATATTTTTATATCCCTTACTGAGCTTTTTATGCTCATCCCAGAGTTTTTGAAATGTTTCTCACAGGTCAAGGGAAAAGTACATGTTGTGATGATATGGTCGAAGAAGTGTCAAGAAAAATCCATGTTTTATTTTAAATATGTTTCCATTGATGGGAAAAATTAATACAGTCTTTTATGTAACAAACTTGTTTAAATGTGGAATGTAATGCATGATTTATGATCTAATTCTCTAAAAATCTAAACCCGAAAAGATCCTCAATGTGTATTCCTGAAATATCTCAATATTATGTAATTTTTAAGTCTAGGGCCATATAAATTGTATCTATGAACCCAAGCCTTAATGAACCATATATCAAATTAGAAGAAAGGGAGAAGAACAAGTAGGAATATAAGAGAGTCTCTACCTCAAATAAATTTTATGAAACTATATGAAACATCCAAGATTGATGGATATCAGGTAATATAAAAGGTGATACAAGTTAAGCTCTCCCCTATGACTATCAATCAAAACATTAGAAATTGGAGTCTGATGGGGTTCCAAATTAGAATCCTTTGGAAAATACCAAATAACCACGAAAATATAGGTAGGATCCCATTGTGGCTTGGATATTTTGGCCACAACACAAATCTACCTCACCTGAGGTTCCCTATGGTGTAACCCCCTAGTTTGTGGAATATGGGAACTCCATCTACCTCCATTAGTGAAATGGGGAAAGGATCCATTGTCCCATCCTACCTTCGGAGGGAATCCTAAGAGTCTATCCCATATGGGACCTACATGAATGATCCTCTAGGCTGCAGTGTGGGGTTTTCCCTACAGGAACCATCACAGTGAAACCATTAAGGTTGTGCTATGTACCTTCTTGATGATGATAGATCACACCACATTTCCTTTAATTACACTATGGTTCCCTTCCTACAACTAAAATTTTAGATGAAAAACCACTCTAACATTCTCTAATGGCCACCAAAGAACATTATTCACCATACAAAACTCATTCTACTTCATAAACACCACATAGTTACATCAAAACACTAATAAATAAAACTCAATAATAAATTCACTACATATCCTCTACTTCGGAACAAAAAATTCAACCATTCTACAAATATCACAACCCATAATGATTCTATATATTAAAAACTCCCCCTATTATTCTCTTCATCCTTAAGAAGTTGGGGTATTAATCTAATAATAAACTTCAAACTACATCCATTTTAAATTTTACATGAAGTCACAATTTACATTCATCAAACACCCAACATGCTTCCATTTTGAAAATATAACATCCAATCATGAACAGTCCAGTGTTCCCACAACATCTCCAGTTCAATTATAAAACCATGTTAATCGCATCACAAACGATAGTACAAATGTGATTTATAATATTCCAAATATAATTCATTAAAACAACAATATCAAGTTATTCTCATGAAAACTTATCATAAAAATTATAAACCTCTCTTATTGGCACATCACCACACCAGTTGATCAAAATTTCATAGCTCCAAAATCCATCCCTAAATTTTCAAGACAAAAACATCAAATTACAAAACTAACTCTTGATGTAGTTCCTTTGTAATATCCTTAAATAACCCATCCAACCGTTATGCTCGACCCAAGATCACGAATTAAACACCATTCCAACTCACTCTTATATCACATTAACAACTTTTTTATTATATCACCAACATGTAGAATCCCTCTAACACCACATCTAAATCTCCAAATCAAGACAATTTTCTCACCGAGATCCCAATATAAACTCAATCCATATCTATCTAGTTCTATAACAACCATGAAACTTTTCATATGACAATTATAAACCCATGAGCGATTCAACGTTCACCATTATAATAATATATTTATTATCACCTCGTAGAACCAAAACATCCAATATCCATGGCCCAACTCATTCACATTAATTCAAGCAATGAATATATGTGATCACTCAACTCATAGCTATGCACAAATGAAAAACACCACACATTTAACCCCATGATAGTGATCATCCAATCATGGAAATCCCAAACACAAAAGTGTCAATAACCAACTCATCCTAGAGGTTACAATGATCCTGGCCATAATACCCCAATAAACAATGATGGTTCAACATAATGGTTCTTTCCACCATAAGAATAAACTATAAAAAAATCCAATCATTCAATACTATGGACCCTTCAAGACTCACATATAGATAATCAATACTAGCTTCAAAAATCCAACACACGAGACCACTATAAGTTGATCTCTTGAAATATTAAGGTCATTTGGACTAAACAAATGAAAACAACAAGCAGGTTTCTCCTTCTCCATCTCAAAAAAAATCATAGAAATCTAGTTTATAATGGCACTGTTTTCTAATTTCAGAGAAATCACTCAATATATTTACATACATAAAATATCACCCATGTTTTCAAAAAACCCTTAGAATCCAAGGGTTTTCACCAAAAACTAAAATATCGAAAATTAATAGGCTACTCAGCCATTTTTCTCTGAAATCAATTATGTCTTCATAATTATTTATAAATATGATTTTTAAAGAATTTATCTTATATCTTCACAGAAATTAAAAAATATAATCTTTTTAAAAACACATGATCCTTGATCCATTTTATTAAATTCTAACTCATAAAATTGATTTTTGGAGCCTATTAATAAACAAAAACAATAAATGAGGACTTAATCAATAAATAAAAATACAAAAAATATATATTAAATGTATTTTGGAGTAAGAATTAAGTGACTTTATGGAACCATGAGGTACACATGTACACAACGTTGAGACACTGTGGTCTTCGGATGGTCACTTTTCCCACTATATAGTCTAACCACATAGTTTTGGAGTGTATGTTTAAGATGACAAATGAGTTTTTTCCCACTATGTGGTCCTACCATGTGTTATTAGAGAATATTTTAAAATTTATTTGGGTGGTCCTCCACCCATAATGCGGTTCAACCCTATGGTGTCAAAATGCCTTTTTAAGATGCTCTGTGAATTTTCACTCCCACCATGTTGTTTGAATCTCCAGTTTTAGGGTGTATGTTTTTACTTAATTTGGTCCTTCCATAAACTTCATTCACCATTCTTGACTCACCATGTGGAATATCTCCCATGTTTTCCTATCATAAGAAACTAACAACTCAAAAATTATTATAAATACCGCACTACTACCCAAAACATAAATCAATATTAAGTGGTAGAAAAACCAAACATTGAGACATAGATATTGAATGAAACAATAGAAATACTTATGTGTAAGATAATTCTTATACCATTTAAAATCGGAAAGTAATAAAATGAAAATCTTTTAATGAAACAAAATATCCCTAGAATCTCCATGAGGCCTAGTCCATGGATGACCATCCTTTGTAGGACGACAACATGGAATCCAATCCCATAGAGGATGAAAATGTGGAGACTAAGTCTGTGAGGTGGGCCACATGATATCCAATCCTATGATTCATGTTACATAGTTTGAATATTTATATGGTTGAACATGTATAGTCCACTCTAACTAGGTCAACCAAAAATTGTAGAATAACACAATTATGACCACACACCATTTATCCTTGGATGGAAACCCCATGAGGTGGACAAAAAAGGCCATTCTATCCTGATGGGTGCATGGAAAAAATCGTATAGTTCAAGCTGACCGTGCATAATTTTCTCTATGAGACTCACATTATGTACCTCATTTCTTTTTTAAAAGGAACATCTCATCCATGTTACCTTCCTTAATATAGATATATCCATCAATATGGTATAATTTAAAATTTTGAAGACATTAATGGATATATCCTGCCAAGGTAAAACCCCTAAAAGGAAAACATGAATCCTCCTCTACAACCCCAATACACATAAGAATAAGGCATGCACTATTGTGTGTAACCCTTTTGATCAAGAAGTCCCTTGATAAAATGTCTTATTCATCCTTCCTAACTGACATGCCTTACATGTTTTTGGAAATCATGTATTCCCCAAATAATGAGGTATAAAATCACAAATACGATAGTGGGAACTCTTTATATTCAGTCATGGATTTATTCTCGATTTATAACATTATACCAAAAAGTTAATCCCTATAATTTTAACACCATAGTTTTTATTATATGTGCCCACATTACTATTTCATCCATATCATTACCTCTCCTACAGAATAGTAGGAAAATGAGAATGTGGGTTTTCACCTTACTTAAAAGTCCCAAGATAATTATCAACAGTAGTTTCATCAACAATATTGGGACACTAATTATGGGATACCTTAGTAAAAAATAACAATTCAAATATAATTTTACCCTCTCATACAATGATTTGTATCTCGCGTTATCTCTTTTTTATCACACTAATAATGTCTCGAGTATGGTTACAGATCTGAGTCTATCATTCCATAAACCTAATCAAAATTCCTCCTAAATGGGATTCCTAATAGGTTTAATCCCTGGTCAATCATAACAACATTAACCATTTCATCCAAATATGGTTTTTATATGAAACAACCATGGAAGACTCATATTTATAAAACATAATTAATTTTCTTGTTTCAAACCATTGTTGATATATAAGTCCCCAAAAGATGACATTAAACTGTGTTTTCATTTTCTTAATCATGTGAAATAAAATTGTACAACATCGTTCTTTCCACATGACATTAAACTCCATGGTATGTTCAAACCACATGCCATAAAACTATACAACATGAAATATGTAGGTTGTGTTTTACAATTAATGGGATACATAGGATACCACAATAATGTTCAAACCTAATATCAATAGTATGTATATCATTCCTCATTGTTCCATATTCTCATGAGCTTGGTAAACCTTACTTGTTGCGTTGTATTCCTTCTGAGATCTTGTTCACCACCACTAGCTCCACATTTAATGTGAAGCATCCTTTTATAGGTTTGTATTACTAATAATGTTATCCACCACATGGAGAGTTATATTCCTTATAGGTATTAATAAAATTATTCTCACCATGGCCAGATTCCCAATATAACCATCCTCTTTAGGCCATCTACCTAATGAGGTCATATCCTACTTAATGGTCTATATTTCCATGATCCTAATCATTTATCATAATTTTCCTATAATCCCTCTAACCCCAACCGGAATGGATCTCCCTTGCATTAGTCACACGACAATAATTTTTGATAAAATTTTAAATAGATGTCCATTTCTTGTGACTGTAAAATTCTTGGGATAAGTTCTTATAATATGACCATAAAAGGTAAAACTACTCTTATTCAGTGGTTTTTAACAATGTCTATCTCCATTTACTTCAAAAGGATAAATATGTATCCCTTTTCAAAGTTTTGATCCCAAATCCATAACAACCATCACCTCCCTGGATGTTAATAAACTCTAGAGCACCTAGCTGTGTGGATTTAAACCATAACACCCTAAAATGAAGCATCACTAGTAATTAAATCGTGGATTTAGAACCTATGATTGACATAGTTGTTGACATATATACATGATTTTGATCTATTTTTATCACAGAGTTAACTAGTATAGGCTTGGGAATTCGGGAAGGATTTTAAAAATTGACATAAATATATAAGATTCATGTAGTTGGTAATTATTTCACTAATGGGGTGTGATGGCCATAACATCCCATCCTCTCAACCTATGGGGATTCTTAATTGTAAATCATAAGAAATATTAGTGACTACCTACCTCTTTAAAGTAGGACCACTATGAAACATATTGTAATTTATATGGGAGTCATTGGGTTATTGATTAATTTAAAATAACGTATCAAAAAATAATCGTAAAAAACATTTTGAGCCATAAATGAATACTTTACTCACTAAAAAAGGAAACACCCAATAACCCACACATCAGGCTATTTTGTTTCATGTGATTAAACACAAATAGTTTTGAACTCGATGCGAATGTTTTAATAAATGAAGTAAAAGGGTCATTAATCTCATGTGAATGTTATTGATCAATCATGTGCTTTGTTATTGGAAAACACTATTCATTTTTCTTATTTATGGTGTTTTACATGTAGCTTATTTTTCTATATTTTTGTTTACCTGATTATAAATGCACATGAGCATATATATATTTTTTCATATGATTGTGAAAGAACATTATTTGGTTTGTATTTTTTTACATGATGGTGTGAGGAAATGATCATGTATATCATGATTCAAAAGATTGTGTATGGACGTGATCATATTTTTCTTTATTTAAAATTTCATGGATTATTGTACTTTTATCACATTACAATGTCATATATCTATGATCATGCTACATTGTTCATTTTTGTTATCTCAATGATTTATGAAATGTTAGATGTTTTTTTAATTGAGGATACATGTCCTTCTACCATAACTTATAGGGATCCGTTATTGTCCCGTGTTCTTTTAATAATATATCACCCCCTTAATCATGTTTTCTAATATTATATTTATCAATTCATTAATTAAATGTAGTTATGTTCCTCTCTTATTGAGTTTTTGAGATCAATTCATTATTATATTTCCCATCACTGGTTTATAAATATTCATATAACTTATAATAATTTCAAAAGGGTTTCTAGTGTGGTTAAATTATATAGGGATGTTAACATGTTTTATAAAATAAATTTCATCTATAACTGGTCCTCAAAGAAACTAAACTATTCATTCTTGGGATTTTATTGTTATTTATGACATGTAATGTTTATCTTATTGTAATGTTGTAAACAAATATCAGCCCAACTCACATTGCATCAAAACCATTGTATAAATATTTTTATTTAACACCAAATCCAGTAGTGTGGGTTTAGGCACCTTAGTCGTTCTGGGATATAGCTCATACAAGTAAATTTCTTTCATGTTTGATAATGTAGACATTCAGTATACTGAAGGTTCTAATGGATTTTGGATCAATCATATCCTAGTATATACACTAGGAAGATTGGGTTATGGTAATAATGACTTCTATCCCCCCAACGATTACCATTAAAGGGTATAAAAATTAAATAAACTCCTGATGTAAAATAAAACTCACTACCCCGTATGGGGAACACACATTTGACTCTGAGTTTAGGGTAATATAATAAGAGATATCATTCAAGGTCCTATCAGGAAACCATGGATTCAGAACCATAATAAACTATCAACATCATACAATCAATTCCAAAAATACCATATCATTATAAAGGGTATAGTGATATATGTTGATTGTTATCCTTTTGAATATTAAGAATAACATTATGAAGATGAATTTTTTAATAGTAGAGAAGTAAATAATCAAATGACGAATGGTGAAACGCATATCACGATTCAAATTGGAATTAATACCCCACAAAAAACCCATTGATTTTACATGGTGGTGATTTTATATTTCATATCAATTGTATAATTTCATACGACCTAGTCTCATGAAGATACAATACTTTCGAGTCCTCATTATCCCATGTTTACAAATAAATAGTTGTGTCAATTGAGAAAAGATTGTCTAAATTTAATCAGATTATACAATGGGAGAATGTAACTATATGTGAAAATAATCTATTAAAAAATTCTATGTATTTTTTATAAAACTTTTAAGAGATCTGTTCTTCATCTCCATGATTATAAAAGTCCCTCGCATCGATATTTCCCCGATCCAAAGATACCCACTCTTTATTAACCAGTGGTGAAAATCACCCATATTGTCTACTAAATCCCAATATTACACTTTTTCCCTTTTAATACGGTATTAAGATGAATGGGGAATAAGAGGATGGTCGTAGGTATTTCCCACCAGCCTTTGAGGAATTTGTTTATAACACAATTTATTAGATTGAACAAATAAAATTGATTTTGTATGTGGACCTTGGATCACACTGATTACAACATCCAGGATTAATAAAAAGTATGAAACATAAATCATATTTTTAATAATGTAATCATATGTCCTCTCCTTGAATTATATAAATATTCATGAACTTCATTTAGATGTGGTCACCCATAATATTGGTTTTCCAAGATATCATCATTATTTCATGTAGGCATCATATATTGTGCAACCATCACATGCTTCTATGGTCAAGGCCAAAGTTAATTATATTATTAAATCCAAATTAATTATACAAATATAATATATGATATATATTTCCAACAACATATCCATTCTGGATAAGAAAATATAGGTTAAGGAATGCATTGATTTCATAAACCTCAATCGGACCTCCCAGAAATATAATTTATCAGTATGAATCACAGATCTCTTAATCAATAAAACACTAATATTATAATCCATTACTTTCATGGATAGGAAATCATGATATTTATAGAAAAAAAATAAACACTGACGATGAGTAAGACACAATATTCAGAGAACCCCAAGGGATATTTATCTATCAGGTCATGCCATTCAAGTTTAATAATATTGGTTCCACCTATAAAGTTGACCAGCATTGTATCAACAATAAATATTTGGGAATTATCATGGAATTATACACAAAATATACAATGGTAAAAATCCAATACCATTGTGATAATTTTTACGAACATTAAAATATTTTCAACTAATTTTTGTAGTGAAAATTTAATATAAACCCGCTAAAGAATGCATTCTCAGTGACATTAGAAAAATTCGAAATCATAATGTTATTCCACATTGGAATCAATGTATAAAAAGGGAATACAAGTGTGATCCTTCAAATATCAGCTCCTCAAAAACCCAAATACGTGAGTGGGTTTCAAGGATTAATAACTTATATTTGGAATTTTATATATAACTTGTCCATAAAATTCGTTCCCTGCAGAAATCATTTGAATAAGGGAGTAGCATATAGATTGGGTGTGGACTTTCATGAATCATTCGAAAATATAATGTGATACATACTGCCCCAACCGATCCTTATGCCACTAGATGATGGTAATAAAATTATCTTATATATAGACACCATGGAATGATTTCATGGTGACCTTATCAAATAGAAAAATCATATATGCATAGAAAAAAGAAATTGTTATCTCATTGGAACAATACTGTATACCGAGATTTGATATTCTTACATCAAGACAGACATACTTGGACAAATTTTCACCATAAAAGAGATGATAAAATACATGAATCACCAAATAATTCACTGGTTATTTTATACTGACCTACTCATGTGAAAATTTAATATTCTAATATTTATTGGATTTTTGGATCGGTGGGTGGTAATCCTACAATAGTTCAGAATTGAATTATTTTAAAATAAGGTAATCAAAGAAAATAATCTAGCTAAATTTATTACAGTACATTCTACCTTCTGATGTACATAGATTAACGTTAAAAACCTTGAAGAAGAGTTTTTTACTATTTATAGAACTCTCTATACAGGATTGAATTACTTTTATTGAAACCTATCAATGTCTGACTAGGAAAATAATGGAAGAACCTAATCAAAATATAGTTGGTTTGACGAATTTTCATTTTCTTCTCAGTGAAGGTCGTTATACCCCATTAATTTTTATTATAAAAAGGAATTACTAATAAATACTAACACTAAGAAGCTATTATTATTCTCTTATATATATACCTATTACTATATGTAGGTCATTTTAATTTTAGATGTTATTTATATGTATTAATTATGTAGATTAATAGTTGGTGTTTTATTAAAAACGAACAACATACACCCTTACTTGTATTAATATGGGGACTGGTGGATGAACCCCACTTTAATATAGCACTTAATAAAATACATTATTTACTGAAGTGGCCCAAGTGAAACATATGTAAATAAAATATTGATAACATGATTTAATTAATATATTCCACAACTAGTCTCACAACCTAAGGACCTAAACTATTTGTGTCTTGAATTCTAGAAACAATAAAACACTTATTTTATATGTTGTGAATATTTTTCCATAATATATATCAACTCTTTGACATTCCATGAGATATAATCGTCTTGAAATTATAGGAAAGGGAAAAAATCAAAATGGTTGAGATAAAGTATCGTGTAAGGGATAACATAACAAATTCTATAATAGTCTGATAAAAAACATATGGAAAAGAATAAATAAATGAAAAAAAAAATTATTTAAAAATATATAAATAAATATTTATATCCATTGGAATAAAATATATACATATAATCTAAAAAATGTAACACGTTTACCCTATAATGATAAAATAAACCACGAAGTATATGACATGAGTCATGGAATATTGGAACGGATGTGGAAAAATAAAAAACATTGGATTTATTTTTTTGAGAACATGTATACCCACCATTCCACTCCCACATAAACTTTTGAGTATATATGAATGTTATCACACTATCCCATTGTGAACCTAGATACTTACTATCATTTTCACATGTAAAATTGTGCGTAGAGATATGCATCAACATACTCACCTTTTTTGAACCTACATTCTCGCTAACCTGTTCACATTAAATTAATATCTCCTAAGTTATAATACTTTTCCCAATAAAATGAAGGTATATATAGGTCTCATATATCTTATAATCCATGATGTTGGGTTCTTAAAAAAAATATGAAATCAAATAATAAAATAACAATTAATAAAGAAATTGTGGCTTTATGAAATTATCAAATATTATCTCAGAATATAACTTCAAAAGTAAAATAAAAAAGTACCGACACTTATTGACACAAATAAAATTAATTATAAGAGAACATATAATTTAAATCACTATTAACAATTACATTAGAGTGATTTCATTTGAAAATATTTGATACTAAATCCTAAAATGGTATTTTTGAAAACATTTTGTTTTCATCATTATAAATGTTATAGTTAAGAGACACATTTCTAAATGACTCTTGTTTTTTAAAATAATTGAAAAAAATTTATTTTATGGAAATAGATTCGTAAATAAACTATTTTATGCATATATAAATATAGAAAAACCCTCCAAATGGAACGGCACGGAAAATTATTGTCCAATAAGAAATTTTATAACTCAATGAATGGATTTTGAGTTACCAGGTCCCTTACCATTACACTTAATTTCAATAGATGTGGATTAAACTTTTTTATTATTATGATAATATATTAATTAACAATTCTAGAACCATATCCTTGTACATTTCTATTTTTACACTTAATTACTAACAATTCTCATCATGTATTAGAGTGTTCTAATATCTTTTAAACGTTGTTTTTTAATAATCATTATCATTTTGAACTAGGTTCATTAAAGTGGTGTCAATCTTGTTTTTTCTCCCAGATGTCATAAATTAAAATATATTAAAGGTACTAATAAATTTTTATTTATTTTTATAGATAAATTTATAAAACTAATAAAAACTAATTTTAGTCACGTTTTATGAAAATTAAAATGGTGCTGAACTATTTTTTCGGTTATTTACAGATATAAATGGTTTACCATACATTGATTAATAATTTTTATTTTATCTAAAAATAAACATATTAATTATATATATTACCTATATATATCATATATAATAATTTAAATCCAATCATGTTTGTATGTGAAGGAAAACATGTCTATTCATGGAGGCGGTAGTCTATACAATGCATGACTTCATTTCCATTTCTCTTAGTGGAAAAGGAAAGCAATGTTCAATCATATACCATAATTAAAATAACATACTATTATAAGAATTATATATATTTTTTAATTAAAATATGGTAATAATTAATTTATATATGTATAAAACAATATAAACAAATAGAAAAAACAAATATAGGTTATAAACTTGTACCTCACCTCTTAGATTGCCTCCATTTCGAGAGAAATTAACTATTTTAATTATACTATTTTGAGAATAAAATAAATAATTAAGGTTTATAGTATTTTTTATAAGATAATATTGTATATTTTTGGCCTAATTTAGGAGTTCTTGAGAGGGGGGGATGAAGAGAGAAGATCCCATTTTATAATAGGAAAGGGACTATATTTTTGTAAATACCCAAAACTTCTGAAAAATGGGAATAAAGAAAAAGAAAATAAATCCAAATATGAGAAATAATTTATTAGTAAGGAGAAAAGTTTAATAAAAACTTACACCAATCAATATAAAATATATTCCAAACATGTTAGGCCTTTTACCTTTAATGTTACTAATTTTCTCAATTTTATTTTTAACAATTGAAACTTTTTTTAACTAGGTAATTTATTAATTATGAAAAAAATAAATTGGTAATTATTATATAATTTTTTAATAACGATTAATAATTCAAAATAAATTTTTAATCCAATTTTTATATGTTACAAAATTTAATTTTAAATTAATAAATGTATAATCTATTAAAAACCACATTTATTATGAAATATAATTTAAATTCTAAAATGTTTAATATATGTTTATAATCCCAAAACAACCAATTTAAAATAACAACTTAACTTATATAATACTTATTAAGAATGATAAATTTTTTTTTTTAATTCATAGATATATACTAATAAGGTCATAAATTCACTTTATCTTTAAAAAAAGAATTTGGTATTATTCACCTATAAATCAGTCTATTTAAAAAATATAAAAAATTAATATAAAGATAATATGGTTATGATAAATAAAAAATTGGTGTTAATTATTTCCAATTCATATCCTAAAATACATAAATTTCTTTTAATTAAAAACATAAAATGTAGTGAAAAACGTTTTTTATAAGAAAGACACTTTTATTATATTATTTATCATTCTTTTCATTTCCAATAAATTACTAATTAAACATGTGTTAATCCTTTATTAATAAAAATATATATTATTCTAGAAATAAATTGTATTTTATGAAATATATTTCATCAATTTCATAGATGAACTGGTTGACTAAATATTTATGGTGATTATTATATATATATATATATTTCTATTACCACTATTTGTACCTAAAAATAATGTATCTACCGTATAATGGTATATATTTGTTTTGTTTTGTTGTTTATTTTGTAGAAAACTACTGAACATGGTATTTATTTAATGAGGTGATACTAAATTCGTAACATTCTACTCCCTTGAAGATAATTTCATCCTCAGAATTTCATTATATGAAAGTAAACGAGTGGTTTTACTTTTATATCATAAAATAATGTGATTTACACATGTACTCCTCAAACATATGATTTCTTCAATAAAATTTGACAAGATGAGTGGTATTGTTTCACAACAAATAATCTCTTCGATCTATGATCTCGGAGGTCTATTCATAATACGAGAGGTCATGTTCTAACTGCATATCTTATTAGTTTAGTACATGTGATGGATCCAGTGTGTACTTCCTCAATAATGATGCATAGAATAAATATTTAACTTCATATATGTGATGATTTTGTTCTATATAATAATATATATCACCAATTTTCATTTAAATTCATTTAACATGATCTCATCAAATCTTCAAAAGTATGAATTGTCCTCTCAGACAAACCATATTTGTCAGAGGTTGGTAAGTTGTAAAAAAACACAACTCAGTTCAAAAAACATAAAAAATACTCTTCTCAAATCTTAATGTAAACATTTAATATCAATCATATACAATATATATGGGTACTGGATGAAGTCTAACCACATAATTAATATATATATATTGTAATGTTGATCCAGTAAAAAATATTCACTTATATAAATAAAATGCAGTAACTCCAAAATGTGATCAAGAAAAATTTATATAGAATTGTGACATTCAGAGTTATGGTTGAGTCCTATAATGAAATCCAATGTGTCTTTTTCTCATTTCCCTATAAGTTTGGGTACTGGTTTCATCATCCCATTATCCTTTTATCACAGTTCCTTAATATTCTGACATACAAATCATCAAGATATATTCTCCCTGGTTTCCATCTTCATGTTATCCCACAAAAAAGTTATATATATATATATATATACATATTTATACATCTCTGGAGGATAAAGAATAAAGAGTTATTTTTATAATCCAAAATATCCTTATTCAATTTTAGTATACATGATATAACATATGATTGTCAATGTATATTACATTGTCATTATCAAAGTTGATCTCTAGAATATTATCGACCTTAACTTATAGCTGCAAATTATTATTCTAGGATTATATGATCCCTACATGAATATAAGTTTGAGATAAAATTTGGGAAAGGAATAATTTCTCCCCTTTTTTTATGAAATCAATATTTCCCCTTTGTATATCCTTGAGTATTGGGTCTTGTTCATTATTTATCATGGAGAACGTGGCATGATATTTTCTACTTAGAGAATCATCTATATTATTTACCTTTGAATGTGGTAATGTATTTAGTAGTCATATTATTTATTTATTTTTTATAGTCTATTTTTAACATGTTTAACTCATTCTCCATGAATATATATTTCAATATCTTACAATCAATTTATATATTACACTTATCACTATAAATTTAATGCCACAAAATTTTCAATAAAACTTTCATTAAAAATTATTCCAAATAAATTTTTGGGTAATTATAATGATCCATTAATTATTATGATTAATAAATAAACACCTTTAACTATTTCTTGAGGAAACATATAAATCCTTATAATGATTCATCACTATAAATTATAAACCCTATGCAATAATAGGGTAATGTAAGATTAGGTGATGTGAATTTTTTTTAATATCCTTGATTCATTCATAATATTTTACTTTTCCCAGGGATCTTGTCTTGTTTTCCGATTAAAATTTTTAATGTATTTTATATCCAAATTTTTTTTCCAAAAATTGGCAAAAAAATATCCCATTAATTAATTTAAAACATTGGTTTTAAGTGATAGTGGTTATTCTAGGTCATTATTCAATAACCTCAGTCTTTGACAAATCAAAAAATATACCCCATCATGTGATAACATGACCCAAAATGATACTTTTCAAACCAAACTCCATATTTTTGTATTTTAAAACACTATCTTTCCATGTTTTTAAGAAAATCCTTAAGTGATCTTCATGTTCTTAATTTATTTTGGAATATATAATGATATAATATATAAAGACTAAATAAATTGAATTAGATAATATATAAATACTCTATTCAAAACATCCTTAAAGGTATAAGGGAAATTTTTAGTTATTGATAAAATCATTGTAAACTCAATATGTCCATATCTTTTCTGGAATGTTCCCTTTAGAATATCCTCCCTTTTACCCATAGTTTATTACATCCATATCGAAGGTCAATTTTTTTGAAGAATGTTCTAATATAATTTAAATGAACTAGTCATCATTATAGGTTAGAGGATACATGTTTTTATTGTGATTTTCAATACTCATGGTAATCAATGCCAATACAATTTAATATATCATTCTTTTTAAAAAAATAGAACTAATGGACCCTATGGTGAAGCACTATGGTGTATAAATTAGATGTCAATATTTCTTTTAATTGATTATTTAATTCCTCTAATGTAACTATATACATTTTATAGGTATTCTTTGAGATTTTCAATTATCCATAGATGATTTTAGTTTAGAATCCAACCTGATGTTCTTGGGGACGAATAGACAATTCATCTTTCAATGCATCCGATTATTCCCATAAAATATGAATGTTATCAATGTTTACAACCCCCCATGATACTATATTATTTGAAATTCTTGTTTCTTGGCATCAATGCCAATATTATATAATTTTTTCAGAAGATGGGGAAATGTATTCCTTGCATTGAAACTAGATAATCAGATGATTATGGATACAAAAAGAGATTTCCCATTCTGAGAAATTGATTTTATATTTATATAAAGAAATCCATTTTGTACCCAGAATTACGTAAATTTCAACTACAGGAAGAAGAATAGGTTTTGATAGAATTATGTCTCAAAAAATATCGACTACATAATATTAGTACACAATATTTTCATTTAGCATGAGACCAGGTAGTTGGATGTATAGCCTGATATTCACATTTTCAGGTGATGAATCCATATTTTTAGAAACATTATACGATATAAAAGAATGTGATAAACCATAAAAAAATGTTGAATTAATGATTTTACTGTGTAGAATGTGTGTACCATTCACTACTTATATATTTTCCCCCTCTATAATAGTTATTTCATATTCCCTCGCTTTATCAATCGGTTAAAAAGTTTATTGTGGAATATTACCTTCATTAAGTCTGGGGATAAGGAATTTATTCCCATAATCCCCATACTATTTTAATTTGAAGCATTCAATAGTGAGTGCAGTATCACCTGGGGACGTTTTCCCCTCATTGGTGTTATTTGTCCTATATCAATTGCTTTAATATTCACAATATTGATGGCCATATTTACGACACTTATAACACATTCCTGAACCTCAAAAATAATTAAAAGAGTGTTTCCTACTATATCATTTACATTTGGACATTTGGGAGTTCTTATACCAAGGAGACTATTCATTATGTCTTATGTGATACTCTTTCTTTTGATTCTTTTCTTCAAAATCACATGGGTCTCTATCATCAATTTCAAACTTAATGGATCATTATAAATCGTCCTTATAGATTCTAAATTCAATTATATCTAATTTCATCGGAATATTGGGTTTTAATCCACTATATAGCCGATCAATATTATTTTAGGTCTTGATATATACTATAATGTATACCTTATAATCCACATGATTTTTTCCTCATAATATTCAACACACTCATCTACCATTCAATTTAATTCATGGAATAATTATTCCATATTAGTGTGAAGATTATGAGAGTAGTGATTAATGAATAATATTCCCTTTAAATCATACACCTTAGAGAATCTAAATCTCCCATTTCCATTGTATTCCTAATAATATTCTACCATTATTCATCATAAGCATCCAGATGATAGACAAACAAAAATATCTTCTCATGCACCATGAATTAAAGGGAATAAAATATATTTTCCATCATAATAATCCATTGATAAAAAGTCATTGTGTTTTCAAAACCATTATAGTATGGAGGTAGATGATGTATAAAATATTCAATTGAAATTTTCACCATTCTTTGTATTTCTGGGAGATCACCATGATTCATGTTATTATTAAAAATGTGAGCGAATGGATTGAGCATAGCCATGATATTTGAACTCGAGTTCACTTATGATTTAAAAAATAACTACATTCTCTATTATATTCAGGATTATATTGATTCTTTTTACATCCTACAATGTCCTTGATATAGAAACATCCATTGTGAGGATACATAAGTTAGTAAACATATAAATCAAAAATCTATAATGATAAAATTAATAACTAAAAAATAATGAATATACTATTTGAACCATTGTTTTAATTACAAAAAAATCATTTTTCTAATTAATATTAATGAATTTTATGTCTTTTGGTAGAAATTTACAATATAAGGTAGATTAGAAAAAATGGATAATTGTTTTAAACACCCACCGCCAGATATGACTTGTTATTTAGGACACCACCAATTTGAAAAAAATGTCTAATTATGGGAATGACCCACTAAAAGAAATGAGACATCATTATAATGATTTTTCAGCTATGTATGGAAAACACCATCCATCATAGATAACCCACGATAATTTGACTAAGTATTGAAAACACTTACAATAAGATATAAACATTGGATATTAAAAAAAGTAATGAAAACACCTACCATCGACAATGATTCACCATCGAGATAGAAAATTTAATATGTACATGAATGAATCGCTACGAGAGGATGACTCAATATCAGAACAATGTCATCTCTAAATATTGAAATGTTTTGAGATGACCTATCACTGAGAATACTCACTGCTGATATGAGTCACCATTTCCACGACTCAAAACCATCGTAAGTCACTTCAACTGTTGTGTAACCATTCATAAGAGTCACTTCCCCTAATTCAATTTATTTTGAATTAAAGAATGTTAACATCTATATTACTGAATTTAATATTGCGAGTTATTTTTAATGATTTTTCTAAGATTATTATTTGGATGCAGTAATGTTTGTGTCAGTTATCCTATAGAAGGAGTAGAGGAATTGTATGATGCCACAGGAATATTGTTGTTAAAAAATGTATTTGACTCCCTCATGAAGAGATAAGTAATAGATAGTGATATAGACATACAGGTAAATTGAGATGAAAATATATCGAAAGAACATGAAGAGTTCCACTCAATGAGAGTTTTCACAATACATCTTTTCTACACATTACTCCGAAAAAGTAGAGCACATAGAACATCTAGTTCCTTCCCATATTGTTAAAAAATGAGTTTATGACACTCTTTTCTATTGTAATTTTTAAAATCATGACTCGAGATTCTACTCAAGCTACATCCAAGGATTCACAGGCTTAAATCACATCAAACCAAGCAATAAAATATTCTTTACATATGTTATTTTATTTTCCTATTTATTATATTTACATTACAACCAGTCCCTATTTACACTATATTTTAAACACACACTGTCTCCTAGAATATAACGTTAATATACTTGCTATCTTCAAACACTATTTACATTTGTTTCTCACATGTTCTGGAAGAGGCCCTCTAGAAGCCTTTGTTTTTTTATTCCCACAGGTGCTGTGGAAGAGATCCCATATGGCCTCTAAAGGTAGTTTTTTGTTGTTTACTAGATCCTGGTTATTGATCAAATATTGTTTTATATAATATTCTGTGAATAGGGTTATTTCCATATGTAGATTATTAGTTCTCGTCTTGAGAATGATCCACTTATATTTATTTCACTTTGTGTTATTTTTATTTTTTTACTTTCAATTGAATTTGTTTTAAACTGTAAATAAAACACCACTTCGATGGTTATTTTTAATTAGTGTTTATATGTTATTTTGATTATGTAAATTTATTTTAAAAAATAAATTATTATTAATATAATAATTTAACTAAGACATAATCGATATTTGATAAATCATTTAAAAGATCATATCTTTTATTGATCGTCTATTTTGATTAATGTGGTTGTTTTAATAATTATTGGGATTTCATTTTTAACATGCTTTTAATAGAAATTTTTATTGGGTACTCATTTCACAGACCCCCCCCCCCCTCTTGAGATACTCACTCTGTCCAAAATTTGGTATCAAATGATTTTTTAAAATATTTTCAACTATGATTTTAGTTTTGTTTTAACAATATTATTTTTATATAAATTGTAAATTTAGTTATCTAATTGAATAATAGAAAATAATTTCATTCTATAGAAAAAACACCTTTATTAAATGGAAATAACTATTCTTAATAAAAAATAAAGACCAAAATGCATATTATAAGTATGGGGTTTTAAATATGGTATATTATTGAATATATATATAAATTACGTAAAATTTCAAGAGCTTCTTGGGATGATGAAACTAATCATTCCAATAATTATAATTACAATGCTATGAATTCTATTTACTTTGCATTAGGATATGAATAATTAGATAAGATATCTACTTGTGAAACTGATTTTTAAATTTTGTATACATTAGCCATTTCTCATGAAAGAACTACTATTGTTAAAGAAATGAGATTAAACACTTATACAATTAATATGATACATTTAAGATGAATTTTGAGGAGATTAATTTTTATATGTATTTCAAGCTCAATGTGATAGTAAACATAATAAGATCTTTGGGGAATCTAGTGTCAGAAAAGGATCAAATTATGTCATTGCTGAGATGTTTTCTAGATTAATTGAGAGGGGCTTCCTTTTCAATAAAGGGATATAACATGATATCAGTAAGGAACCAATCAATGAGTTGATTTAGGATTTTATGATTTTTGATGAATATATTATATTTAATCAGGAATTGTATGATGAACCTAATAGGAAATCTTTTTCATTCAAATCTACTACATCAAAACATGAAGAATAAAACCCAATTTTAAAACTCATATAATGATGAATAACCTTTCTATAATGACAAGGGAATACTTTCAATAGAAGTTATATGAAATTATAAGAGAAAAATAAATTCTTCAGGAAACCATGCTACAATGTATAATATGATAATTGCTGGAATTTGAAATAACACATGAAGATAGGAGACAATTCAAAATATATTACATATTATTAGTGTAAATGAAAAGGAAAATTTAAGGGTGACTACCCTAAGATGAAATATAAGAAAATGTATGATGACATAGATATAAAATTTAAGAAATCCATGAATGATATATGGATTGCCTTTAAGGGCAACTCCTCGGAATCAGAAATCACTCATGAAGAAAATCCAAACATATAAAATATGTACTTCATGATAAATATATATGAGTTACCTACTATATCTCATGTGTATAATTTTAATCATTCTGTTAATGAAGAAAATGATGTTGATATGTAAAAAAAATTTGATTATTTAAATATTCCTGATTAAAATTTTAATGAACTCGAACAAAAATTTATTGTTCTTAAGATATAAAATGTTTTATTTGTTGATATTAAGTATCGTTTTACTATAGATAAATAATAAAATGCACAATTATTGAAGGAAAATACTAAACTAAAATTTTCAAACTATAAATTAAATAATTGAATAAAGATATTAATAAATGGAATAGGAACTCTCACTGAAATTCCAGGAAATCAAATAGCACCAAAACATATTACTAGTATACGTTACCAATCTGGGAAAAGGAGAGTGTTTAAGTGCATTTTTTTCCTAAGTAAAAATATGTAAATTCAAATGCTATTTATTTTTTAAGTAGACAAAATAATGTTTTTAAATAGAAAATTATTCAATTTTATTATAATAATCCATTTATGAAAATGTGGGTTCCAAAGGCCCAAGTTACTAACATATCTAAACCCATGAAAATACGGGTACCAAAATCATTATCAGTATAAAAATTGTTTTATAGGAAATATTCTTGAAACACTCATGTATAAATCAATGGTCCATGGACAGTAAATATTCCATTAATATGATTTAATATTACTCGATCATGAAGAAACTCATAATGTTTGATGGTGGAAATGTCACATTTGGTGACAATTCTAAAGGAAATATTATTTTCCTGCAAAAAATCAGTTACAGCAGCTTAGTTTTAAATTATAACGTAATTATTTTGAAGGATTAAAATATAATATTTTTATCATATCACAATTATTTAATTATATTTTCCATGTTAAATTTGAATAAATTGATTATATTTTTTGTAGTTCTAAAAAATTATTATTATTTACTTCGTTGATAATTGAAAATGTGTTTGTTGTTAATCTTGATTCAATTATTTCTCAAAGTTATTCTTACTTATGTTTCATTCATATATAATCATGGATTTTGAATGGAAGTCTAGACCATTATATCATTAACTCACATAGATATCTTACCAATAAAGGTTTAGTCATAGATCTACTCAAACATCAATTCCTAAGTGGCAAATTTTGTAACCCATGCTAAAAATGGAAACAACACATTATATTTTTTGAAATTACAGAAAGAGGTCTCAACTTCTCAACCTCTTGAGTTGGTTCACATGGACTTGATTAGAAAATAGAAATATTATTGTTTAAATTAAAGCACTATATCTATATACTTATTGATGAATTCTCTAGGTATATTTGGGTGTTTTTTATCTTGAGAGAGTGAATATTTCTCTTATTTTACTAAGTATTACAGATCTCTATAAAACGTATGTGGGCTATGAATTAAGACATTTTATGTGACAATGGTTTGGTTTTTGAAAATCAAAAATTTTATTCTTTTTTCTCAAAAAATGGATATAAAAAAACCTCTCTTATAATGAGAATCCTTAGTAGAATGTAGTTGCAAAAAGAAGAAAATAAACACATCCAGGTATTTCATGGACAATACTTAATGAATATGACTAGCCTATATATTTTTGGTATGAGGCTGTGAAAAATCCTAATATATAATTAATTTAATTTTAATTAGACCTAACATTAAGAAAACCCCTTATTAAATTTGGAATAATGAAAACATTAAGGTTAATAACTTTATCGATTTTTCTTACAAATTCATTATTCATTAAACTATAGATAGTATTGAAAATTTTGACTCCATATTTGATGAAGGAACTTTCCTCGATTATTAAAATTATAGTGAATCCTATAGAGTTTTAAGCATAACAACAAAGGTTTTGGAAGAGTCAGTACATGTCAATTTCGATGAGAAAGATCAATATTAGTCTAATACCCATTTATAAAACATTGAGGATGATTTTTTGACATTAACTATAAATTCCAATAATTTTAATTCGTATATCAAACATGCATAAAAATAATCCTTTTATGAGGAAATTCCACATCCTAAAGATATAAAATAACCTCAAGAGACTAAAAATACATTTTATAGAGATGTTAGTACAAATATATAACATCATTTAGATACAATCTTCTGATATATATATAGAGTTACACATACTAGTGATTATCTATGAAATCGTGTTTAACATCAATAATTCTTATCAGGGATTGAACCTAATAACAACAATGATGGATTCAGTGATGAATTCCATATAATTGCTATGAAAGGAGAATATAATAAAATTGAAATAAATATTGTTTGGGAACTAATTGATAGAACCAAAGACACATTGACTGTAGGCACTAAAGGGTGTTTAGAAACAAGGTTGGTGACTTTTGCCCAATAGTAAGGAATAAGGCCATAGTAGTTACATAAGTGTATATTAAATAAGAGGGTATAGACTATTAATATCCCTTTTCACATATATAAATGCATGAAACCATTAAATTTTTTCTTTCCTCTAAAGAAAATCTATATTTGGAATTATGTCAAATTAATATAAAAAGGGAATTATTGAATTGGTATATAGTTGAGGATGTTTCTTGTCCAATAAGCCCATTGATTTCAAAATACCGATTTTGAAAATCATTCTTTCATGTTAATTAAAGTTTTATATGGTTGGAAGAAATCTCCTCGAGATGTTTAGAATAGGCTCCACTCTTTATATAATTCAAAAGGATTATGAAAATGTATAGTTTATCCTAGCATATTTATAAAAATAATTTTTAATGATGGTTTAAATTTTCAAATATATGTTGATGATATTATTTTTATATCTTATAAAAATTCACTATTTAATGATTTTAAAATATGATAAAATTCATTTTGAAATGAATATAATTGGGGAACTGGGTTTTTTTCTTCGTTTTCTATTTTCTCAAAATAAAGAATGTTTTATTTTAAACTAAATTCAATGTATTAATTACCATATAAAATATTATAATTTAGATTGAATTGAGTGTAGTAATTCTCTTATGAGTACCACTATTAATTAGGATCATAATGAACTGTGGAAATCTATGGATCAAACAAGTTACAATCATGTCATTAGAAGTATTCTCTACATAACGGCAACCAAACCTAACATTATTTTTAGATTGTATATCTGTGATCATTTTCTAGAAAACCATAAATATTAAAACTTTGATACTATAAAAAATATTTTTGAATAACTCAAGTATAAAAATAATTTATGATTGTTTTAAAATAAAGGGAATGAATTTTACAAAGTTATTTATTCATATGTAGACATCAGTGGTTGAAAGAAAGATATAAAAAAACATGAGGACATTTCTTTTTTTTGGAAATTTATATAGTTTCATTGTAATGTAATAAATAAAATTATTTCTCACTATCTACTACTAACGCTGAATACATAGATACGGGTAGCTCTTGTGAAAAAATATAGATGAAACACACTTAACTACACTATGGATAAAAATTATGACATGTGACTATAAATTATAAAAAGTCTAGTGCTATAAAAAATTAAAAAAAACTTTAACTAACTGTAGACCAAAACAAATTCTTGTATGAAAAAAATGATAGACTATTTTCAAAAGGGTGATATATCTCTGGAAGACAGTGGTACAGAACATTAGATTCATGATATTTTCACTAAGCCATTGCATTCTGAGTGAATAAAAATCATAAAACATGAATTATGTTTGATAATTTTTTTAAGTTTAATTTTATAGAACACCTTATTGATTTTTACCCACCATTAATTTTTACCCATAGTTGATTTTGACCCTCCATTGAGTTTTTCACTTTGATGAATTTTAATCACCATTGATTTTTACCCACTGTTGTGTTTAACCCATTGTTGAGTTCAACCCCCCATTTTGTAACCTGCCATTGATTTTTCCCACCATTGATTTTTACCCATTATTGAACCCACTGTTGAGTTTTACCTACCATTTATTTTTACCCAACATTGAGATTTCACCACCATTTAGTTTTACCCACCATTAGATATATCATGCCTCTATCAATTTCTCTCAACTAGTTTTTAATATTATTTTTCTAGTTTATTTATATTGGTTATTTATTTATATAATTGTTAATCATAAATTTATTATATTATTTATATTTTCAATTTATAATACCTAAATCCCTAAATGATATAAATTATGCACATCTATAATTTATAATTCTCTCACTTACTTATTCCTTGATCTCAAACATCACCAATATGGTTTTCTCTCTTAACCATCAGCCTTATCTCGCTAGTATCCAAACCATCAAATCCAATCAACAAGATTACAGAGAAAATTAACGTTGAATATTCTCCCAATGAGTTTTGTCTTTTAGAATAACAGAATGTGAAATCTATACATTTTACAACTGTTATGCCAGTGAATATAGAGCTTGAATATATATTTGTGACCCCTAAAAAATAATTTTAGTCTAGATGGATAATATTGAGATACTATTTTGTAGTAAAAGTTATAAAATACTAGTGATGGGTGCAATGGTTTTATTCAAACGGGAGACCCATAATCTTTTGTTTAGTGTTACAGTTTTTTCAGTTTATCGAGTTTAGGATCGAAGAGGATGAAGAATGGGTAAAAAGTAAAATATATGGCTGAAAATTCACTTATATTCACGTAAAATGGATTGGTGTTTGGGAGTACCACATGAAGGTATCTGAATTTTTTTTAAGTTTCTATTCCTGATTTAATTTACAAATTTGTGTATGAGTATTATTATACAATATTTACTATAGATTGTATAGTGGAAAGACCGGTTTCTACTATGCTTGATAGAGAATAATGCCTAATTTTCATGTTTATCCATCTTATGTTATTCTAAAGAAAAGTTGATTGCTCAAAAATGAGGTATCAAGATTTTTATATTCTGTGTTTTATGAAAATAATCGAAAACATAAATCTATGTTAATTTGTGATGACTCATATGATAGAGATGATCAAGACAACTTCGATATACAACTCTCGTATTTTTCCAATGATATTTTGGCCATAAAGGATACCGAAATATTAATTGATTGAGGAGAAGAAACATTAGTTAAATGTGGATGTTTTTTCATCACATGATTAATTTTAAAAAGTATGGAAACTATTTGTAATCCCTCGAAGAAACAATGGGTTGATGATGGTTAAAGGAATTATGAAGATATTAGTCTGGTTGATTATCCAAATACACTAAGGAATCACTTGGATCATGTATTAGAGCGAGATGAAGTGGTTGAATATAATCATCTGGAGGAAATTGACGAAAAAACTACCTCTGGTAATGAGGAACAAAAATTTTTATTTGACGAATGTAGTGATCCAGACCTCCCCATAACATCCCTTACTATTACTTATAGAGATCTTACACATCCTAAGTCTATCCATGTTCAAGAGACTCATAAAGAAGGAAGTTTTGAATAAGAAACCAATGTGTCTTTTGATTATGAATTCATAAATAATTATATGTCCCATAAAGAAAATGGATATAGTAAGAATGATGATGTAGGAGAAGATGAAGATGAAAAAGGAGTTGGAGAAATGTGGAAAATGGAGAGGGAAATGGAATTGTATATAGAGATGTAAATAATGGGCATTTTGACCATGATGGTCCTTCTAGTCACATTAGAGATAAGGATATTGATACTCCTCAGTCCCTATTCACTTCTCGAGGATTTTAAGTTCTGTCTATATTTGAGGAGAGACACAAATTAGTTCATGGTATGGATAGATCATCTACATATGAGAATGAAGATTCAGTTCAGGGGGGAGGGATCTCCAAGACATGAAATTCACCATGTTGATCCAATATATAGTGTTCATAGTGATCCTATTGCAGAGTTTTAGATAGTTAATGAGAATAAAATTGCTGAACAGTATGTTAGTGAGCTGGTGGAGCATGAGTGTACTATTGTTGAGCCTTCTATGGTTATGAAAATATCAGGTGAGTAGATATCTATTGAGTAGTTAGATGTCATGCCTATTTTTCTACCTACAGATGATAATAACTATGGAAATCCATCTTTTAGTATAATATACTCAACTCCTGAAGAATCAGATAAGTTCCAAAGGTATTTCAAAAATGTTCTGTACTACTCAGACTCATATGAAGAGTGACCTACTAGTCGACAAGTACTAGATCCTAAGGGATCATTGGTATATTAGATTTATATTGAAAGGGAATTGTATATGTTTTATTCAGATTCTCTATAACATACGATTATCTCTACATCCTTTCATACGCATGGTGTTTCATCATTTCTTATTGGTTCTATATCAAGATCTAATATATATTTCTTTACAGAATGATTTCACACTGATTTTATATTGTTATTGAATAATCAAGCACCTCTAGTCACCATGTTGAGTGAAATAGAATCAAGAAATTTCTTTTAACTAGTGATGTGTAATATTCATCCCAAAATGATGCATCACATCCAATAATAGTAAATAGAGAATAAGTGGTTTTCTATTGAGTTGGAGACTTTATGATAAATAATGGATTAGACAAGATCTACCATTATAGATTGTATAGTTGCTTTTATCGAGAGGGTGGAGAATCGTGCATAATTGGATTCTAAAAATATTGCAAAACCTCCAACTCTTGATGTTGATTTTATGATGATAGTTTTTAGAGAGGATCTTTTGGCTACTTCCGGAGATGATCCTGAACTTCCTCAGTAATGTTTGTGAAAAATATCATAAAATAATGATCACGACCATACAATGTTTAGAGAGTATATGAATGATGTGAAAGATGATGTACATACCATCAAAAAGGCACTAAAGTATTATATATGTTCAATATATACTGAGAATGAGCTGAATACACAATTCACTTTCTATGATGAAAACCGTATAATGCCTCCAGTCTCTAAGGATTTTAAAGAGAAACTGAATAAGTTTAAGGTGATGACCACATTACTTATGTTATTTACAAATGAAAATAATGAGTTATTCAGTTCTATGGAATATTTTTGAAACATTATTATTGACATCATAAAATTAATTAAACACATTACCGATGTTTTTGAATCTAAAATGGTGGTTCAAGATGAAATTGTAGTGACAGATCATCTAACCCCACCAACATAGGATATAGAGTTCTTCATTATAGGTGAAACCTAATATCCAAATCCGCTGATACCTTCTCATTTCCATCCCTTCTTCATGACTCCCAAATAAGCAGTCCAACATCTCAGAACATTCATTATCATAATGACTCATTAGCCACCAATTATCTGAATAGTTATCCCATTGATTACCTCATCCCCAACTACTGATCCTCTTTCTTCTGTCATGGGTAAGGGAAAAGAACCACATAGTCCTTCTACCCATCCCAAAAAACATTGACACTATTATTTAAGATATTTCTAAGAAAATTTTTTCTGGTAATTTTTGTTGTATTTTTTCTATAATTCAAATTCCTTTTCCAGTAAAAATATTACTATTATTCATATTCTATTTCATTAAATTTCCTATTTTATTCTCACTTTTTGATAATCTCAATGGGAGTAAATTAAATCTATGGAATTTATTTATTTTATTACAATACTATTCCATTAGTACAACCTTATCTTTGATACTAAATTTTAATTACTTATGGTATTATTTTTAATTTCACTTCCTTTTCTACCATATGTTTTTACTTTTACCTATCTCTGATACTATTTTATTTTTATGAATTTTAAAATCATTTCTATTTCAATGTACTTTTATTTTCACACCCGAGTTTATTCTATTTATGTTTTATAAAATTCAAGGATTTTTATCATCAAAAGGTGTTCATTGTGGGAAATATTGTTTTAATAGTCACAAAATCATTTTATTATGATAATTAATGCATTTCATGGTTTATGGAATCATTTTTTAATATAAAGATGATTATCAAAAATCTGGATATGTTTTGGAAATCACCACCACCAGACATGACCCACGGTTGAGGACGCCAGTAGAGAAATTTTTTTGATAAATATTGAAAAGACCCACCATTAATAAAGAGTCACCACCAGAATGTTTATTAAGATATGTATAGAAAACACCTAACATCAGAGATGACCCATAAAATTTTGAAAAATAATGGAAAACATTATCCATCAGCAATGATTCACTATCCGGATGGAAAATTCAATAAGTTTTAGAATGTCTCACCACCAGAGGATAACTAACTATTAGAACTTAGTCACCATTAAATTTAGAAAAATTTTAATATGACTTATAGTTTAGAAGACTCATCATTAAGATGAGTCACATATGGCATGACTCACCACTAGATTATGTCACATATAGTGTTGTGTCACCATTTTGTAGATTCACTCCCACTGTTTTGATTAATTTTGAAATAAAAATTTATAATATATTTATTATCGAATTTAATGATGACATTTGTTTTAATTGATTGATCATAAACTATTACATGGATGCCTTAATGATTACGTTAGTTTTACAACATGATGAGAAGAGAATCTGGATGATTATTACTATATACATCTATTAATTGATATAGTAGACTCCCTCATGTAGAGACATGTGATAGAGAGAGATATGCACGCACATGTGAAGTGAGATATTTTTTTTCAATAAAATAATGATTCCCACTCTCATAGATCTTACTAAAAAATAAATATTAATTATCATTTTGAGAATGTGTAGCAAATCAAGCTTCATGTTCTTTACCATATTTAGGAATAAAATATTTCATGATACTCTAATCTAATAAAAATTTAAGAAACATGACACTGACTTCTTATCAAGATACATTCAAGGAGTCACAATATTTAGAGCACATAATATGGTGAAATTACATCTTCTTTAAAACTTTTATTTTACTTATCTACTTATTATGTTCAAATTTTGAGCATTGTGTGTTTACAATTTATTTTAAACACACACACTATCTCTGGAGAATTATGTGGGAGAGACTCGATATCTTCTAAATCCATTAACATATATTTTTCTATATGTTGTGGAAGAGTTCTATGGGATGACTTTTCTTATTCTATTCCCATTGATGTTTGAAAGATATCCTACATAGTTTGGAAAACCGTGTTTTTGTTGTTTACCCAATCCGAGTTTTGTATTAAATATATATTTTTTATAATCTTCTAGGAAATAGGTTATTTCCATGTAGAGAGGATTAGGTATTGATTGGAGACCGAATCTAATATAATAATCCATCTTTTTTTGGTTTTGTATTTATAAATTAAATAGAATCACATTTAAAATATAAAAAACCTCAAATTTTAAATTTATTCATAATTAATGATTATATAATATTCTAGATAGGTGTCGGGTTTGGCGTCTTTTTCATGCATCTGGTCAAGGATGATATAATAACCAACATTCATTATTTGGGGTTATTACCCCTATGTACAATTATTATAGAACAAAAATCCACTTACTAGATTCTAATAAAGGTTTAATTTTCTAAGAAATCTAAATAATACATACTATAACAAAATATCATGTTATTATCTTAAACGTTTCCTTAGGGTTTTTAATAATGTTTTATAATCCATATATGCAAAATTAAAAAACATTACTTTGATACCATCTAATGAAACCCATAATAAACGAACATAAATAACACATTGATACAATGGATCAATTATAACATCCCAATAATAGTCGTATAGTATAAGGACCTAAGTCTTTAGATTCATGGACACTAGAAACAAAAAAAAACATATGTTACATTTTTTGGAAATTTCTCTATAAAATTAATTAAATAATAGGCATTCCATGAGGAATAATAATATTAATATCCATATGAAGGGAAAATATTGGAACTTGTTATCTAAAATTCCATGTAATGGACTACATAACAACTTCTATGATGGTTATATCATTAACATGCTGAGAATAATGAATAAAGAAAAATATATTATTTAAAAATAATAGAAATCAAACTATTTTATCCATAATCCTGAATGATAGACATAAAATCTAAAATTATAAATCTTTTACCATGGAATGAGAAAAAAATGAAGCATATAACATGATCCTTGTGACATATGATAGAAAGTGGCATCATAAAAAACATGGGATTTCTTATCTTTGTGAACATGGATAACCACCAACCCATTCACTGGTAAAATTTTGAACAGAGATATATTTCCTCAAACTCAACATTAGTTAACCAAGATACTATATAACCTTTTAAAAAAATGTGAGTAGAGATAAACACTATCTCACAAACCCTATTTGAACCTCACTACTCGTTAAACATTTCACATAACATTTCTATCTTATGAGAGATAAGCCTTTACCAAAATCATTAGAGGAAAATATATATCATAATAAAAATACAATCTATAAATTTTTGTGCTACATCATAAAATAACCATCACTTATGAAATATACCATACGATGAAAAATTTCTTTTAGGACATTATCAAATGGTAACTTATAAAATAGATTCAAAAGTAAAATCAAATGATACCAAAAATTATTCACCAAAATAAAATAAATTATAAGATAACATAGAAGGTTAATCATGAAACGTAACACTATAGGGGTAGATCATTTTAAAATAATGAAAACCAAATTATGAAAAGGTATTTTTGAAAACATTTTGTATTTGTTATTGTAAAATTCACAGTGAAAAGTATCACTTCAAAAATATTCCTTTTATTTCTTGAAATAATTGAAAATAAAACATTTTTATGGAAATATATTTGGAATCAGAAAATATTTTTCAACATACTTGAATATTTTATAACCATAAAAATATAAATTCCTGTAAAATAAAAGATCAATAATATATTTTAAAACATAAATAATGAATTTTGAGTTACCAAGTCATATACCATTACCCTTTATTTCCGATGAAATATTTAACCCATATGTATAATAAAAAAATTAGATGTTTAATAACCATATTCATATAAATTTTATTTTATAGTATTTATTAATAATAATTATCTCTAATAATTATATTATTTATTTTGTTTTCAACATCAAGTGTTGGTAATCGTGACCGTATTGAACTAGTTTTCAAAAAGATGATTCATCCATACATTTTCTCTAATTATCATCATTTAAAAAACATTAAAGGTTAAAAAATTTATGTTTTATAAATATATATATTGTTATAATATCATTATATAGAATTTTTTTCATGATTAATGAAAAGTAAAATGGTGATGAACTAGTTTTAGGTTATTTATCGATATTGATGGTTTACCTGATAAAGATCATTCAATTTTTTGTTATCCAAACAGAAAAATATTAATGTTATATATTAATTATATATAATATATATAATTAACTAGTCAAATTCTTTTTTTATGTTAATAAATATAAAAAATGTTTACTCATGGAGGTATTAGTCCACACAACACATGATTTTTGTTATCATTTTTATTAATGGAAAACGGGGAGGGTGGTTAATTCTTTTACCACAATTAAAATAACATAAAATTTAAAATTTTAGTGATTTAATAATTATAATATGAGAAACAAAATATATAATAATAAAATAACAAGAATAAATAATAAAGTAAATATATGTGTGGAACTTATACCACAATTTTTGGATTATCTAATTTCCAAATGAGATTAATCCTTTTAATGGTATTATTTTAAGAAGAACCGAACATTATTAAGGTGTATTTGAGTTTTTATGATATTTTTTTGAAATATTATTAGATTACCTAAGTGGTTTTGGAGTGATGGGATGTATAGATATGTTATTCCACTATATAATAGAAAATGGATGACATATTGGTAAATGATAAAAAAATCAACAAAAGGAAGTAACTCGCATGGAGAGTTCCTCCAATGAAAAATAATTTAGTGGAGAAAAGATACGGTCCATCCAAAATTCCAGAACTCAATTAAAAATTGGTTTTAAACATGTCAAGGAATTTACCAATAATGTTAATCATTTTTACCAATTTAGTTTCCATCACTAAAACAAGATTATACCAATGTAATTTATCATTTATTCCAAGAATAAAAATGGTACATATTAGTTAATTTATAAAATGTTAAAAGTTTGTTATTAATTTTGTTTGATTCAATTTATAAAACTGATGAGATTTGAAATTAAATTATGAAATATATACTCTATTGGTGAACAATTTTTTTTTAAAAATATCACATATATTCTAAAATGTAAAATATGGGGTTATAAAAAACCTATTCAATTTATAAATTCACTTATAAAAAACTAATTTAGTCTTAGAACATTCTGTCATAAATTTTACATTCATACTTATATTCGAATAATGTCCTAAAGACATGTTTTTTTGTAAAAATGTTGTTTTTAATTTTTCACCTAAAAATAAATCATTTGGAAAAATATTAAAAATTAAACCATAGATATTTTGGAGTTGATAAATAAAAAATTGTTGTTAAAATTTTAAAATTCTTTTCCTAAAATATTAAATTTCTTATTTAAAAACATTTAATATTGATAAAACCATTTTTATATGAAAATATATTTTTGTATATTATCTATAATTCTTATTGTTTATGATAAATTTCTTGTTAAATTAGTTTTTATCCGTTATTCATCTAAAAATATAATATTATTTTATAGAATTAAATTTTAGAAAAGGTATTCCATTATTTTCATAGAAATACTAGTTGAGTCAATATTTAAAGTGAAATTTATTTTGTTTATATATATATATTTATTTATAATTATGTTACCATTGTTTTTACCTGCCAATTCTAAGGATACCATATGATGTTCAATATTGGTTGGGTGTTAGTATTCTGTATGGATCAGACCATTGAGAAAATTATTTTCTCAAGAATGAAAAACATAGGTTATCACATATATGAAATTTTTTCATTAAGGAATATGAAAATATAGCCATAGCCTTTTCTAATCCTATAATATATGTGAGTATTTTTTGTATCTCAAAATGTAGGGTCTTCTCTATAGCCATATTCAATTTCATTGATTAAATATAGGAAATAAATTCTTCCATGTATAAATGTAATCCAATATCAACAATAAACTATGTTGATACAAGATGGATGAACCCATGATAGAATATCTATGTAGTGGGATCATTTAGTTGGACCGATGAATGAATGAAAAGATCTGTCGTCATGTGATAAAATTTATCCACTATGATAAACCAAATGAATAGAAGATCTTCTAAAAATATATTTTAATAGATTCCATCTCAAATTCAATTAAACTGGATAAACCATCATCACCATGTTTGATGTTCTTTCAAGCTCTTGCAATGCTCATGTCACGAACAAATCTGTGGATTCATCTATCTGGAAATCTGACCCGACTAGTGACGTAGCCTGAAGGGTGTCCATGATCCCCATGGGTTAGAAACTAGTTCACATGTATCATTATTTCACTTTTGGGATTTGTTTCAGCCAAGATAAACAACCATAAAAAATACAAACATAAAAAATCACACCATTATCAATATCCATAACAAAATAAGATACTAAAATATCAATTTAAACATTTTATAACTCTACCCAAATACCAGTAACACCCTAATATTTTCTAAATTACACTTATCAATTTTTTATCTTTTAATATTTTTTATTTCATGACACACCAAATATATATTATATATATATATAAAAATTTATTTTGGATTGAATTATATATAAAACCAAGATAATGTTGCAAAATATGAATCACTTAGATTAGAGTTATTAAATAAAAATCTTTTTTTGGATTCTATTACACACAATACCAAGTCCCTTGGATATATTTCATAACACACAAGGTCCTGTTTTACCTAACGAATATATATTATTATTATTATTTCTAAGATATTATTATAGTTACCAACTATTCATTTGAAAGGGTATAAAAATTAATATTATATAAATTATAAAAATATGATTTAAACATGTATATAAAATGATTTATCTAGTTATCAATTTTTAGAAATGAATGAATGAACTATTTGAAATTAAATATATTTATTTTCAAATAGAAACAAATTTTCTATGTACAAACATAGTTTTATCTCAATAAAGTAAAAAAACTACATTTTAATAATGTTTTTAATAAAATTTATTTATTATATATATAATAAAATAAATTATACTCATCTAATAAATTTTCTAGGTATAAGATAATATTAAATCTAATTTTATGAATAAAAGATGAATTTTTCTAAAAAGAAATTTTACCATTTTTTAATTGATAATCCATTTTAAATATTATTTTTGAAAGATTGAGAATAATTATTTGGAAAAATATAATTAGTTTTTTAAATATTAATATCAAAATTTACTTCAGGTTATTTTTAGTTATTTTTTTGTGAAGATGCATTTTTTGATGAATAGTGAAAATGATGAATTTGAATTCAAAAATGCTTTTTTGTAAAAAAATTTTATATAGTCAAATAATATTATATTTTGATTTTATTGTATAATAAGATCAATTTTAAAAAAAATTAATACAATTAAAGTCATTGGAATGAATTCTATATTTAAATTGGTTATTCAAACATAGCCAACATTTGATCATTTTTACTTTCAACCCCTATTTTATTGTCCCGTCTATGGGACTAATTTTAAATTAATTTCTACCACAAATGTGATTTTTAATTTTACATAAATATATTAAATAATTTTTTATCATCATTAATTATAATTTGTAATAGTTTCAATTTCATTTTTGACCATAAATGTTAGTGAAGTTGATTAAAATTAATTACAATGTTTTTGAGAAGAATTAGCATAATAGAGAAATAAACCATAATATTGGGGCCCATAATGACATACACACTTTTCAAACATTAATTTTATGTTAATCTTTTGACCCAATTCTAACGTTTATCTAATTTTTTCTTTTATTGGATACACTAGTTATATGAATAATATTGGTGGAATTCCATTTTAAAATATATACCACAATGCCACTCCTCCTCTACTATAAAAAGGAACACCCCCTCTAACTTATTTATGCCACTAAATAAATATTAATCACCCAAAAACTAATCAATTAATATCAAAATATTCCTCCCTTAATCATATAATCCATACTTTGGGGATAAATCTATCCAATGAAGCCCTTTGTGGCCAACCAAAAGAAGTTACCTAAAGAAGTGGTGACATCCATCCTTATGATACTTTATTTTATTTCAATTTTTCCTCTTCTAAAAACTTATTAATACATGATTATATAATTAATTCAATATAATAAATATATATATATTTAATTTTAATGTTTATACCAACACATACACACACTTCTATCTAATGGGTAATGAACTTATCATTCATGTGTAAGGTGAACTACCGCTTCATGAAATTATTTTGTTCATTTTTCCATTACCTCCTCTCATGTATGGATATTAGGATGTAAAATATGGTTTATATGATATATATGATATTTTAGATGTATTTAAGCCTATATAATTATTATATAAAACATATCTTCATGTTTCCAATTTTTTGTTAATATGATAACATTTTTTGTATACGTGTAGACAACTGCATCCTTAAAGCGATGTGATTTTTTCTCACATTACATGAAACATATTAAGGATGGGTTTAGTAAAAGTATATAATATATATTACATATTAATACTTCCGTAATTATATATATATATAAATATATATATATATTTCTATGTCATTTAATTTATTAATTTCAATACGATAAAATAACTGAAACAACTTTCATGCGTATGTATGGCCTACTGTCTCCATGAACAATGTATTCCATGTCATATTTATATATTTTATTGATTAATATAAAAACATATACAATGGATATATATTATATTTATATCATTTTTACATTATTTAAAAAATTAAATCATGATATAAGAAATATGATTGTGAATAATAAGTCAAAACATTTACAAAAAGCAACACGAATATTACGTGAACCATGATGTTAACGTTGAATTGTTAAGAAACATTTCCTATAAATAATGAAAAAAATAATATATGGTATTATATATAAAAATATGTATCTTTGTGAAATTTATAATATAGTTATATTTATTATATAGGAGTTTCGAATATGTATGAACAAATTTAGGACATAAGGTAAAGGATTTCTCATATAACATTTAGTTTCTATGAGACACAAGCGATGTTCACCAACTATTTCTTATATGTGGTTTGTTTACAGACCATGTATTTATTATATTATTATTATACATATGTTTTTTTTATTTTAATATCTTTTGGATGTTATTTCATTCATGGGGTTTATATTTCAGATGATACCAAATCGGTACACAAATCTTGTCTAAATTCACATTCTTTAAGATACATTCCTTGTTATGAACCTATATTCGAATACGAGGTGTACATACTACCATTTTACATTATATATCATGATAATACTTATTTTGAGTATATTTCAATCATCATATAATTTCATTTTCTTACATGAGGATGATAATTTAAAGTTACCAATTGGTAATATTTTATTGAAACAATCTATTAGTTTATCAGGATTTTTTTATTATTATTCTTCCATTGATGAAATCATATGATCCATATCTAAAAAACTATAATGACTGTTATTATCCTATACTTTTTCATGATATACTCATGTAATGGTACAATTTTTTCACTCATTGGTAAAAAATATAATGAAGAATGTGTTATTAAGAAATATTGAATTTACCTCCCTCTGCAGGAAGAAATATATTAACTTTCAAAACCATGTTTTCTAAAAAAAATTCAATATTATTTTATTATTGTTCAAGGATTATTAAAAAAAATATTTTTAACCATTATTTATAATTTTTTAAAGTATCTAAAAATATTTTCATAAATTATTTATATACATTTAAATTATTTTCAAGGAAAAAAAGATTTCAAAATGTTTGTAGTAATTCATTATATTTTTTAGAAGTATTTTAATTTTTTTTTTCATGATTTCACTAAAACTTTTCAAAGTATTTTAAAATTAATATATTTGAATAATATTTAAATAATATTTTATAATATTTCATTTAGATGATATTGAAAACATTTCCATGATTTCTTTATATAGTTTCTAAGAAAAAGGTTTTTCAACACATTTTCAAAGCTTCCTTTATATGAATAAATTTTATATTAGTGAAAAAAATCAAATGGTTTAATATTTTAAAAATATTTTATAAAAAATATATAATGGATAATTTCTTTATGAATTTTATTAACATATATATGCAAATTTTTTCCTCCTAAGATGACTTATGTTAGTGTTAGTCGTTCCTTTCTAGGGAAATGATCTGGCGATTAAATTCATGTTTTTTCTTTGAATGGTTTATATAATGGTGGTATTATTTTTACGAAACCTATTTCCCATTCCTGGTTTATATGTTTATAAAACATGTTTCTCTTTCATGGATTATATTCTAATGAAACCTACAACTTTTCACATGTTTTTCATTGATGAAAATATTATGAAATGTATCTCGTTTCTATATGTTATGATATGATTACATGTTTATGATAACCATTTCATTTCATGGGTTATGATATTATTATTTATGATCATATGGTACACATTGGTTTTATTTAATTATGAGTTTTGTGGGACATATACCCCCCTCCAATTAATTGGTTAAGGATATATATTTCATGAGATAGAATGGATAGAATGGGAAGTGAACATAGATTAGTAAAAGAATTTGTCTACTACCATGGTCCTTAGATTGAACATTGACAACTAATAGAGTCATGGGAGAGATCCATGACTACCCAGATAGTATTTAGAGTAGCTCATAATACTAATATGGAAATAGAGTAATTTCATTACAACATTGTAAATCATTTTATGTGACTGTGTGACTTCCACAAAAACTATGTCTTATTCTTAATTTATGGTCTCTTGGATTATCATCTTTATTCCCTTGTGCTTCATGTCTTATGATCTATTAATATTTATCCCATGACTCATGTATGTGATCATTCATGTGCGTGGTATGATCTTAAAATGTTATTATCATGGTCTCAAACCCTTATTCTATAGTTATGCTTATTTATATCATTTTTTACCAATACTAAGAATCTAAGATCACCCCTTTCTTATGATTCTTTACCCAAGATATGAAAAATAGATTTAATTAGAATTACTAAAATGGAATATCTTTTTGGGGAACATTTAATATATATATTACAATGTTTAAATATTTTGATTAATCTAAACTACTAAAATCCTTATAAATATTTTTTTTAATGTGATGAATAATCTTTGAAAATGATTTAACATCCATTTATGTTAATCTTAGGTTGATATTATATCAAAATAAAAATATAAGAGAGGAATAAACTAAACCATATCTCAAAAACTCAATGCAAAAATAGTTCTATCACCCTCAAGCCACCTCCGCCAACACCTTAAATTGAAGATCACTATAAACTAGATCCTCCATAAACAACACATAACATCTTCCATTTACCTTGGTCAAACAAAAAAAGTCCATAAACACCCATGGGTATATGTAGGGTGTTATCAAATCCCTAGTAGGCTTCACCCCAAAATTAATTCCATGCAAATAAATTATATGACAAGTTAATATACATGTTTTAAGAAAGTAATTGAATACATCTTCAGTTAAAAAATTTAAGGAGAACATTTTCATGATAATAATTTTTTGAAATAAAGATTACAGAAAGTTCCACCATATAATTATGGTAAAATAATCCTCACAAGAGCACCATAGGAAATCTCGATAGGATATTGCACTAGTGGGACCTTAGGAACCTCATATCTCAATGATAATTATATATAATCCTTGAACCATAGCATCCACATTCATGAGAATCTAGAGTAGAATCTATGCATAGTTCTAGTTGTCTCCAATCGTCATCATAGTTTATATAGTGTTGCAATGTCAATCCTTATTAAAGAAATAAGGCATCAATCCTACCAATCTAACTAGAATACTAGTCCAAGACTACCCACCTAGATTCCTATGATTCCCATTGTGCTCAATTTTCATCTCAAATGTTGCATAGATCACCACTTTCACATGCACACAATAAGTAATAGAAATATAGATGAAAAACTACCATATTTAATAAGAAAACCCTACTTCAAATCCATTTACACATCAAATTCATTTTACAAAATTGTTTTTACAACTTAAAAAGTTCATTGAACACATTTTCAATGTGAAACAATATATCACACCTGAAACCCATCCAATTTATTTTGGAAAGTTATCTTTTGAGACATACGTACCTCAAAAAAATTTGAAAACACTTTTTCACCAAATACATAATCCATAGAATTTTTTTTGGAAGAAATGAAATAGTAGCTAAATTATCTAATACTGATAAAGAATAAAATCACCTACCTTATGCTCAGAATCATCCATTATCTGATGAAAAACAACAATTACTCAACAAGGAGACCCTAAAAAGGATATATCATACTATATTTATCATCATTAAAACCAAATAAACAAGTTCCAAACCGTTTTTTGGTAACAAACCCACTAGATAGAGAAGAATCCAAAAATGAGGAAAAAATAACCCTAGATGAAATGGAAATTAAAAATGGAGGTACTTAATTGATGATTTATTGAATATCAACACCAAATACACCAGGAGAAAATAGATCTATGTGAGACAAGGGAATGGAAGGATGTTCCTAGGGATATAAATCATAAATGGGGAATAAAGGGGATATATTTTGGATAAAATTTGGGGAGGATAGAAAAGTAAATTCATAATTTTTAATGAGTTAGATAGGACACATGGTTAGCCCACAAGGTTTTCCAAACCTTGCAGAAACTGTGTGGTATCATATGTCCAAGAGGAAACTAGTTGCATGGTTTCCATGGTAGGGATAAGGCCCATTTGACAAGACATGTGACTCGGGTAGTGCCACTATCTTGGGATATGGTACCTTTTAGGATGGTGCATGGTTTCCCCTAACTGTGCACTGGATGTGTACCACCTATTGATGAGTAAATAAAATTATTTTCTTAGAAAAAAACTGTTATGAATGTAATATAACTAGATCGTATTAAATTAGACCATTACAATACAAAAAAATAAAATCCAGGATTTGAAAACTCTCCCCATCTTTAAAAAATGTACCACTGTAAATTCAAACCATAGTCAGATCAGAGAACAAAAAATAGACACTTCTCCCTAACCCATGACTTTTTCTCCCATGTATCATGGTCATCATTCCCATTCGTCCAATGAAATTAGAAAGTTGATATGGGATTAACCTAAATCACACTTTCTTATGAATAAAAAATATATACTGGCCACTAAAACATAAAAAAATATAGATTTAAATCCAACTCTTCTAAATTAATCATGCAAGATGGATCCAGATTATATTGTTTCAGTTGCAAGACAAGGAACACATCATGAATCAATGTCAACTGATAAGGAAAAGATAATTAATATTCCACCTTACCAACTCTATAAAAAAACAAAAAAGTTCTAACATATATCGGCATTAGATTCCATTGCTTACCCAAACAATGTAGACCCAAAAATGTAGCCACCCTGAAAAACACATGTTCCTATATATAAAAATTCAATGCTCAGCATCTATTGTCGGCATAAGACATGTGATGGATTTGTGTTATCAAAAACCTTTGTCTAAGAAAACAAACTTTATCAGATGTCTCCTACATGAGACTTGGTCCCAATAATGAGGTCTCATCTACATCTTCTAAACATAAAGTTAACTGGTATCTCTATACATAAAGAGCCTCAAAGAGATCCAATCCTATCAAGTATTGGTAACTATTATTATAAGGAAACATGAACAACCCCAAAGGGATATCCCATGAGCATTAGAAATCCAACACACATTCTCAGAGCATGTCCTTCAATATCTGATTCACGCACTCTGTTAGACCATCCATTTAAGGATGGTTTGTTGTACTCAACTGGACTAGTAACTTCATTTCTTCTAAAGACCATCCCAAGACCGTGTGGTTTAAAATAATTCCCCTATCAGAAATTAAAGCTAATGGAACACCCTGAATCATAACTATATCATAAACATAAAACCAAATCAATTATTCTAATTTGGATTAATACTTAATCAGAATGAAATTTTATGATTTGGTCATACATTTAGTCATTACCTAAATTGTGTTCCTTACCAGTGGTGTACGAGGTAAACTGATACTGAAATCCATGGCATAATTATCCCACATCTAGGTAGGAATGGGTAATGGATGGAGTAATTAGAATGGATTCCGGTGCTCTTATTTATCCTAATAATATGTGTAACACCAATATATGAAGATAGCTATGCGTCATCTCATACCTGGAACCCAATACTTAATGACTTGCTTCCTAAAACATCTTGGTGGAACATGGATGAATGACCTACTAATACTGGTGGTTATCCTGCATCACCAATATAAGTCGACAGCCTTAAAATATTAATTAATTTTGAGATATGTCAATAATTTGTTATTAAATCACAACAAGGTTCTTTTCATGTTTAGAGTTTTAGATAATTCGTTCGGAACTATTACATTACATCTCAAATATTACAAAATAGTCGCATCTACTCTATCCAATGTTTTTCACAATAATAAAACTCCTTAAATAAAATAAGAATTATTTTCTTAATATAAATCTTCTTGAATTCTTCCTTTCCATGACACTTCATTATTACATGTGAAAAACATTACAAAAACACAGGACGAGCATAAAAACATCAGTAAGGTATATTGAATAAGGAAGGAAAACAATAGTATATAAATATCTACAAATCTATATTCCAGAAAATGATTATAGTGGAACACATCCTTTAAACATCGTCTGTGGTCATCCCCGACATAAGTGCCCCAGCTTATCATTCAGATCCAAAATTCTAGAGTTATGATATACCCAATTCAAAAATAAACAATAAAATTGGATCTGATATACTTGATGTTATGCCTCTATGAATCATACTGACTATAAAATAAAGGAAACAAAACCCCATTCTTGAACCCTTTTTTCCATCTTCCTAGGACCACAAATTAGATGACACGATGGTCTGAGCATCATGATCATTAATTAAATTCTCCTTTTCTGGTATATTATTTTATTATAAATAATTCATATATTCACATTATGTTTATATCTCATCCATAGTAAATGGATTGTACCACCTTCTGTAGTTAAATAAATATGACCACAAACTGCAGCTATACATGTTTAAAATCACCTGACCTTAAACACTAGCTAAAATGATTCAACATACATGAATTTAAAATTACCATGGAAATAGAAACAGAACTAACCATGTTTGAAAGCCACAAAGGGAAACCTCGGGAAAAAAGTAAAATCATTTTTCATTGAACAATCACATCATATGATTTATCCAACAGTGAGTGTCTAAAATTTTAAGGTACAAATTCTCTTAGGTTGAAAACCCATCAAGGGGGGACTAAGATAAAGTAAATCATTTCCGAGTAATTCAACACAATATGAAGTTTATAAAAAATATTGTATGATATAATAAAATTCTAAAATATAATGGTGAAAATATCTCCCCCATAAAATAAAAGTTCTAGTCATCATGAAACTTGTCCAAGAAAATAAATAGAGCACTCTATCTCTCTTAACATTTTAAAACGTTTTCATAGAACCCAAACCCTCAAGAATATTTTAATTCTCATTCCAAATTTCCCCTTTATGATGCTCATAATGTTGATTCAGTCATCCAAATTGACTAAATTAGTATATGGTAATAGTATTTTTACAAATATTTTTTAATGATCTCTGGCCAAGACTAAATCATCTAAATTGACCAACTTGAGTGTATTATGGTGGTATTTCATTCTATATATGTTCGTGATCTATGCCCAGGATGAATAAATACAAATAGAAAATATCTAATGTATGATTATGGTCTTTAATATTATATAAGTCTATAAGCCATGACATGGAGGAAATCATCCAAATGGGCCAACACTAGTGTTTGGTGATAGTATTTCATCTTATATTCATATGTGATCCATTACCATGAGTAAATTATAAAAATATATAGACTCTAGTGTTTCGGGATGTTTTTTCTACTTATATCCATCCATGACCCACACCCAGGAAGAAACCTCACAAAATCAAGTGTCCAGAAATCATGTTTTTCCACCTTCATTCCAGTTTAATTTTTTATTGGATTCATGTTATCTATCTGATATTCATTTAATGTTTTATAAGTCAATTTGGAATAAATAATAATTTGAAGAAGTTGTAAAATATGTTTGAAAAATGATTGATGAAAAATTTATATGCATCCATTATATAATAAAACAATTAGTATCTACAAGTTCGAATCTCTCATTGTCTTTATATAAAAATATAGTTAAATTAAAATGATATTGATAGTCAATGATCAATCATTATTTGAAAACCAGTAAATGATTTGTGGGAAGCAGTCATGGATTTCTAAAAAATCACCAATTTGGTGTATTTATCCTCGATTAATGGATGTATTTACTAAAAATTATTAGTCAATTACTTGATCTTTTATTCTCATGACCCAAGGTCCATACTGTTTTCTAGAATTTGTGTTTTCACTCTCAAAATGAGCCTCTTATTCCTAGAGTCCTATAATTTTCATAACTGTCCAGTCACTAATTTCTCATACATTGGTAACAAATTGATATAACACTTTCATATAACAATCCATAAATTCCACTCAATAGATTGCATAATCTAAATAGAGGAGATAACATTCTTTTTGGAATTGGTTTCTATCAGGTAGTCTAGAAATGGAGGATAAGAATATTTAGGGGTCATTAATAAAAACAAACTACACCTAAACTCTGTAATATCTTGTAGGGGACCTCTGCCTTATCATATATCTCCTCTAATAAATTCTCCATAATGATGGTGTGGACTTCGCATGAAGCCTACCTCCTCACTCCCTGGCCATCAGTGGTAGATTCATAAACTACACTACAATCATTTATTTTTACAAAAATATAATTTGTAATTATATTCACAAGGGTTGATAAAAATTTTGTGATATTTAGAGAATATTTATCAGCTTCCACCCCCTGGATAGTTTTTTTACCTGCTCAATAAAAGTAGTCTTCAATGGAAGATCACTATTTGTCAGTATAGTGAAACTAATTTCATTAGTGGGGTTAGTGACTCTAGTCAATCACATTGATAATGTGTCTTACTTAATGAGACTAAAACATAAATATAATGACTCTAAATTAATTTTATAAGGATTAGTCATTGAACCCTATTGCTCAATAATAATCCACAAGATATCATTAATAAGTTGGTTATGTAAAGACAATGTATTCTTTACCACCAATATTAACTATCCACATACCCCATCGTGATATATTTCTACTGATTCCTTAGTATAATAACATGATATGTTTCTTAGGAAACCCATACAGGTCATTATAATCTAATAATTTGAATCCAATCATGCCTGGTTTAGCCTCAGTTGGCATATGATAGCAAGAGGATTCTCTTTACTAACCCTGGTGAAGGAGAGTATAGGTACCCATTGAAAGAACATCAATTAGCATGAAAATATTTTAGGGTAATAGGTATAAAATAATATTTACTTTTCCAATAAGCATAAAGTTACTTCATCTCAGAAATAAGTATTAAAGGATACACTTTTAACCTCCCATTACCTTTTTTTATGATCAAATTTGAAGTAAAATCATATTCTGTAGTTGTGCAGGTAAATTTATTTCATAGAATTTCAGTAACTTTTTTGGACACTCAATGATGTTTTTCAATCACTAGGAATTTTTAATATCTTGGGGGATATAATATAAAATACTTATTTATAAAACATTGGTACTCATAACCCTTGATGTTCTCTAAAATTGACCCCCAATCTTATATATGGATATCTTTCCTATATATGTAAAAATTTACAGTAGAACCCAGTGATAACTAGCAAATTCATATTAACTATTTTAGCATCTTCCAGTAGTTCTTCTATAATTTGGGTACCAACCCTAATACTCGAATGGGAATTCTTGGTAGGGAAGATCCATCCACTAATAATCATGTAGAAAAATTATATTAATTGAACTGTGGGGTTACATTTGGTTGGACCATGTATTCCCATAAATTATACTAGATTGTTTATAGTGTACAATAATATTAACAATCAGCATCCATATATTAATGGGAATGGCAGTTCGTTGAGTAACTGAAACCTAGATTTGGACTGCTGGGTTGAATAAAGGAGTCCACCCATTTTCCAAATGGGATGATTGAACTAATATTAAGACATATTCCCTATATTAATACTTCATTAGATGAAAAATCTTTTACTAAGGGAGGTGTCATATTTACATCCTCCTAGACATTCAACATATGAATGAAATCCTAATACAACCTCCTAATGATTGGATTACAATCTAATTATCTAATATAATATAAAATAATCTTTACCTCAACTTGTGGAAGATGTACAGTATAATTACTAGAAAAAAATAGATGAAAATTTAGGAAGGATCTTGGCTAATCATCATATCATAAAATGATATTTCTTTAATATATTCTAAATATAAATAAACCAAAACTGAGCAGTGAAGTATGTATACCGTTGATAACCCAAGAAGTCCCCATACCATTCATCGAAGAAACTACCACCAGGGCGTAAATCCTACAAGGGGCTCCATCCTTTGCTAGGATTTTCTAGTGAAGTAGTGAAAATTGACGATTACCTATGAACAATAGGATGTTGATAATGATCTTAATTTCCAAGGTTTAGAGGATTGACTTTCATTAAATATACACCCCCATGATGAGCCTATGGGATAATTTGACTATTTGGAATGATGTTCACATAGATATAACTCGAGGAGGATAAAAAACATGTATATGCTTTGTTAGGAGTGGATGAAACAACAAACATGTCATATATCAGACAGATGTCATATATAGATAATCTATCAAATAATGGATAGTCTCGAAGCTCTGAAGAAAAAGATTTCTATAGGCTTTATTATAAATAATGATGTCGTATTGAGGATCATCCTAGATGATCCTAGTAATAACAATCCTTCTTTTATCAAAATATAAAAAAATTTAGTGTTGATATGTTCGTTCCTGAAATCCCAAAGGCCTATGATTTTTATTTTTATTTTTGTATAATCCCTATTTTTAATGGTTTGATGGGGAAACCCTTACATGACCCATAGGCCCAATACAATCTCGGCATAACTATATGACCCTAAAGGCCCTACATACCTGAAATAGTAGAATAGTCCTTCCCTTTCTAATTGAAACATTTATTCCTAGTGCCAACCTTGCATGGCTACACAGCTAGCAATGGCCACGTGCAGACATGTATGGTTCTTAGTACCAATTCCAGATTCCATACCCTCTCATTAATCTCAATCAGGTATCCCAAAAAATATTGCAGCTGATACTCTAATTCACATTGATCTATACTTTTGAAATCATCCCATGTATATATATTTTTACCCATTGCTGATGTAATAATCTTATCCTCACTGTCGCCTCAAAACCAAGAATCCATTATCACCGTATAGGACCACCATAGCTATCTCCATCACTATCAAGGATCCCCATTCTATCAATACAACACTTCTCCTCATCACTTTAACGTCCATCATACACCACCCATTATCAAATAATAACTGAATAATCATCTAACATAACTTTTTATTGAGACCTCTAGCTGATCTGACCTACATTATTGAACTAATCCTACAATTAATGAATCTAATCACATGAGGACCCACCTCTTGTAATGTTCCCAACCACCAGATGAGATGGCGAATATTCCCCCAAGTCATCAATAACAAATCAACACAATGATTGGGGTTTTCTAAAATTTGATCATGGTATTTAATATTGGATTAGGGCATTCCTTTAACACTATGTCAGACCCTAATTTCTAGTCCAGAAGAGCTAGAATCCATTGTTTTTATATATAAAAATGACGGCAATCATTCTCAAGATTCAAAAGGGATGAAAAAATTTAAAATATGATTGAATTTAACTTCTTTATAAGTCATCACGTGAATATCATAGTAAACCACATAGTTCATGAGGGGTTCCACATGGGTAAAATAGGCTCAACTGGGCCATAATGACCACACAATCTGTGATGTTGAATAATGATATGCAAGGTTATCCATAAAAACTAAGGATATTTTCATGCAAAAAACTCTACATAGAACACTAACTAATTTTGTGGAAGGATTTTGTTTTCAAGGGTGAATTCATCATAAAGATTCATAGAGGAGTTTACGACTGAACTTTATAGAGAACGTGAAAATAAAAAGTTCTTGAGAGACATATTTATAGGGTCTTACCAAATAGTGGACCACATGGGGACAGGATTTTATTATTTAAGTCCTCATGATTTAATTCTTATCATTTTGAATATACCAATTTAGAGTGGGTGTTTTTTGGAAGAATAATAATTTAAAAAAAAATAATTGAGGAATCAATAAATAAAGGATAATATCTCAAAGATGTTGCAAATTTTTATTGGGAGAATCCTAATGGGACTCTATGGAACCATGATGTCCCCAAGCTGGTGAGGTTGAGACACTTAGGACATAGTGTGGTATCTTATACTAAAATTTGGTTTATCAATATGGTATCAAATCGTAAGACTCTCTATGAGGTTGTTCTCCCACCATGTGGTCCAACCCCGAGATGTTAGGTTATTTTTTAAGACTCTACATGAGGTCTATTCACCAACTATGTGGTTTGACTATGGGGTGTTGGAGACCCTTTTTAAGAAGCTCCACAAAGTTTATCACCTACCACATGGTCCGAAAATGTGGTTTTGGTTCGTCTTTTTATAACACTATGTGAGGCCCATCCATAGACATAGTTCACTATTCCTGAATGACCACATGGAATCACCCCTATGATTGACTATACTAAAAAATTATAGACAAGGTAATTCATTTAAATACCAAAATCCACTCTAAAAATTTTTGACAAAAAAAAACATACCGTCTCCCTAGGCAACGAGACACATCGAGTGTTGAATATAAGAGAAAACATTCAACTACCTGAAATTTCAATTGCATAAAATATAGCATGTCAAAATATATAATCCCACTACAGAAAAAAATGGAATAGGTATACCCATGAGACCTAAACCATGGAGGTTAATCAAATGGAGACCAAACATATATAGGCTAATCCTATAGAGGTCGACCACACAAAGGCCATGCATGTAGATTCTGATCACGTGAAAGCCCAACCAATGAGATAGACCATAGAGAACCAAATCAAATGATTTAAACCGTGTGGAGTCTAATCCCATGAGGCCAAACATACAAAGTATAATCCCATTTGGAAGACCACATGGTGACCAATTCCTTGAAGACGTCCTCATGGTGGGACCACAAGAACCCAATACAGATTCCCAATAGTGGGACCAAATTTATGGAGGTCGACATGGCTAAGAAAATTCTAGATCATTTTGTAGAACTCACAATATTGACTTACTAACTCATTTTATTTTTCTATAGGTTCCTCCCATCCAAGAAACAAACATTTTTCTAGATATCTCCATTAGTGTAAGAAAATTTTGAATTGAAATTTCCTTATATTTTTTCCATAACAGTCAAAACCCTTAAAATTCCATCTTAAAGACTCTTCCAGAACCTCCAAACATATGTGATCAAGAAATAAACACCGTAATTCACCCCTTTATATCATTAATTTCCTTAATAAATGGAATATCTTATTCACCCTCCCTAACTGATATGTCTCCCAGTGGATTTCTAATCATGAATCTCCCTAATAATGAGGGACCTAATCATGAGGACTATAGTGGGAAATTTCGTAGCTCTATTGTGGACTTATTATCCCTTAAATGATCTATCAACAAATTGCACACCACTGTGAGTAAGAATCTAGTATTTCTTATTGGAATCCATATTCATCCAACCTCTATATCATAACCTATCCCACAAATAGGCATGATTTTAGGGGGTGGTATTACCTCATGGGTATTATACCCAAGATAGTTTTCATTGGAAATGTCATCAACTAGTTAGGGACACTCGTAATGTGTGGCCTCAGTATAGATGATACATTATAATATAATTTTATAAGCTATTGTAATGATTTTGATCCTCCATTATATCTTGTTTCTCACACCAAGCATGACTAAAGTGGGCTTAAAGATCTGATTTGATCATGGCATCATGATAATCAAATGTCCCTCAATATGGACCTCCAACCATGTGTAATCCATAGTTAATCATTCCCTCTGTAATAAAATCATCCCAATAAGATGTTATTTAGGGATAACCATGATATCATCATATATTTTATCCTTAATCAATCCAATATAATCACACATTTCAAAACACATATATCCAATAGTATGATGCTAAACTATGTGGCCAGTATAAAAATCACATATTGTAAAACTACATGAAAATGCCATTACCGCATAATGTTATATTGTATGGTATGTCCCAATAAAATGACCTCAAAATGTAAACATTTTAACAGATTATATTTTATTCATATTAAATATGATATGTATGGTTTATCTTTGAGGTTATAACCCCACATGAAACCCATCTACTTCATTCCTCATCGATCCAAATTATTATTATCCTGGACATCCTTACTTGTTGGTCCATATTTCTTATAATATCTTCTTGACCACTAATAAGGAAATTTACCTTGTAGATAATTTATATATTAGTATATATTTTCATTAAATTCATTCCCACATTCAGAGAGAAATATTCTCTCTATGTAACCAGAATATTATTCTCACCCATGCCATATTCCTCGAAGAACCATCCAATATGGTATATATTATAAATTGGTTTTTATCATAATTAGTGGGACATATTCCTCTTATCCAAATATTCCATTCATAGAGCTATATTAAAATTAATGTCAACCAATATAGGATTTCAATTCATGAATCCTACATCAATATTTTCTAGGAATATTTCAATTAGTAATCCAGATTGTATGAATTTAAACTACTTGGAATCGGTCTTTGATACAAAACCTTAAAAATATCAACATGTACAGTTATATGGAAATTAAATATGTGGTTATGATTTATTTTATAAGGATTTTTAGGTTTACCTTATAGTGGGTGAAATCCTAACTACACAACAACCATCAACTCCATTAATGATAAAAATCTATAGAGAAGTTAGTTGTATAGCATTAAAAAAATACCACCATGACATTAAGAATAACTAATAAGTAAATAAAGGTTAAATAAACTCTAATGAAAAATAATATCAACATATATTCATCTTTTTGATACATAATTATCATAGGGTTAATCAATGTAAAAATGTGAATTTTGGAAAGACTCACTAACAATGATTTAAATCTATAAGAGAGTCCTATGGTAGGAAATAATTTCACCCAACTTGGTGAAATGAGCCTATGAACACATAAATTGACTACTGCACATTCATAAGTGTCAATAGTAATAAACCACGGGGGTACCTCCCTTTTGAAATTAGGTCCAAAATGACATCAAATTTCATATATTTGAGAGTTGTTGGTTGTTTCTGGTTCCATACAAAAATCCATCCGTAAACTGGTAAAAATATCATTTTATGAAAAACTCATTCCACCACATGAGTATTATTTTTAAAAACAAGTTTTAATTTTAAAATATTAACTTTTCCTTTTAATTAACTATCCTAACAACCACATCCATGTGCTATCCAAACAAGAACATTCACATCCAATCAAATAATTCCCTCAAATCTATATCAATATAATCATCCCTTAAAATATATTAAAATGTTATCAATTATATAATATGTTTTCTCAATTAATAATTTAAATAAATGGATAATCATGTGAAAAAACGTCACTCATATTCTAATGTATCATGTCCTAAGCATGCAACTATCATGATGTAAGGAGAGATAACATGATCCTAAATAAACCATAAGACTCATACCCTATCTATTCCATCAAATATCGGGACTCTTTGTTCAATCCTACACCTCACTCAACCAAGTGTTCTTAGTCCCAAAGTTGTACATCCTTTGGAAAATTTACTTTCAACCCATTTCATGCTTTCCTGGTATGAATTCAATCAACATTCATTGTTTTCATAACCAAAATCCACCTATAACTACACCGCCCAATAACCAAAGAGGATATGATACCATTTATAATACCTCATAATAGATATCCGGAAAAAACACAAGGAGGGATCTCTATGTGACCATAGTCACTAATCCCCATTTTTAAGAAGGTTTCGACTATTAGTGATGGCCTACTATAGTCATGAGGATGATATTCCATCTAAAACAAGCTTTATATGTTATGACTGAATATACTTAAAATTAATCATGACTTATTATATAAAAGTCAACAAAAAAATATATATTCACAAAATAAAGATCAAATAGGCACCCTATGATCTATAATGGTTATTATAAAATCTATTTATATGATTAACCAAAAAATAATATATTAGTTTCATGTAAACATGGAATCAACATCTATGATAATTTTTATTCACCTATTTTTGAAAATTAAATGTTTTTTATTAATTAAATTTTAATGGTTAAATAAATGATGTATTTTATTAGCTTAGTATTATTGTTTTTATCTTTCTTTTTAGTTTATCCTTATCTCTTCTTCTGGTCTATTCTCTAGGCATGGTTAATTCCTTACCCAACCTCTTTTGAGAATTCTATTAGATTGAAACAAGTGGTTTTTTATCACCATGGTTTTCATTAGGAGGATCCACTTTTTATACTATTTACCTATCATCATATGTTTTGGGTACATATTAGGTTGTTTAGTGAGTTATGTTGGTATATTGATCATGGTTTTTCGTGACCATTGTGGTGTTACCTGATATGGATTTTATTAATTACCCTCCATGAATAGTTTTTTTAGAATGTTCCACACCATTTTTAGGGGTGATTTTATTGGGAAGAAGCTGTCACTGGATTGGGGGTTATGGTTACGTCACCCAGATATAAGAGAAGAAGAGGGATACACTTACAAACCAACTTAGTCTAAAAAAGAATAATTGAGGAATTTTAAGGGAAAATTTCATCATCTTCGATTCTTGATAGGGACATATGATGAGATCGAAGAATTTTTTGGCACTCCTGTGGTCTGAATGATTAGGATCAGAATAGAGCGGACCATACTTGGTGATAATTATGGCCAACACTGGTTTCATGGAGGCCCTTCATCAATGACTTGAACATAAGATTAATACCTATTAAGGAGGTATGAGGCCATTATTTATCTTCTTTATCAATTCTTGTTCCCTTAAACTTTTTTGTTTCAAAAGTATTGATTGATTGTGTTGTGTGATATCGTCCAATTTTTGTGTTATATGAATATACATTGGCTTGGATTTTTCATTATTACAAGGCCTAAAGAGACCTTAAATTCTAATAGTTTCCAAATATTATTTTTAATTTTTCTATTTTCAATATTTTTTCCATATATGATTTATACTACTATTAAATTTTCATTAAAGAACCTGGTTCCCCTACCTCATACACGTAGGAAATTTTAGACAAGTATGTAAAATACGGGTGTTTATTTATTTATTTCTATAATTATTTTTTTTAATTAGTTATTATGATGTTTAATGCATTTTGAATCAATTTTTTCAAATGTATTCCAAGTTAATCAGTTTGAATGCATTCCATTCTGAATTTGTTTTTAAGGTTTTTATTAATGTTAATTTGTGAAAATATTATTTTATGTTATTTTTTATTTTGATTATTTTATTTTCCAATCATCATAAATCATATTAGTTTAATGAAAATTTAATGTGGTATTGGTTATATGAATGCATTGTTTCTAGAAACTCTTTTATTCAGAATAAAAACATGTTTTATATATAATTTTTTAACTAAAATAAGATCCATATATATCATTATGTTGTGAAATAGGGATTTCCCTATAAGGAAAACCCTAATAGTGGGTATAACATCTAATATGTAATTTAATTTATATAACAAAATATTAACTCCATTGTTATATTAGGTGGGATTCTTTTACAACATTATTGTTTGTTACACTAATAATCATTGTCGTTTATTTGTTTTGTTCTGTGGCCTTTTCAATTTTTTATATTGATAGATATATTTGTATGAATTTCTTTGGTATGTGATATTCCTCGTAGTGATTTGAGGGTCTGAGAATATTTTGAATGTGTTATATTGGTATTAGTATGATTGAGATATCGTTAGGTGTTTCCCATGTGTTTTCATCCTTGTCCCCATTTAGGATTGAGTTAGAATTGATCACATAGTTTTGTTTCTTAGGTTACCCAAATATTTTGAGACATACTTTTGGTATAAAATAGATTATGTTGGGTTTTTCTCTTTTTTGGTATATATATTTAAATTTTACTCACTGGGAATTCTTCTAGTCAATAAAATGGACTCAATGTGGTTTTAGTTTTTGCCCTTTTCTGGAAGAGGTTTGTGAGACTACATCGGGATTAATGTGGATTAGTATCTTCTTAGAATAGTTCTTTTTCATGAATTAGACTCTTAAAGGGTCCATAATTATGGATGGGACTATGGGGATTTGGGTTGAGTGTATATGTTTTTTAGATTCATGAATCCATTTTCATTTGTCTGTGTTTTTTATGTTGTTTTATTTGAACTATTTCGTGACTTTAGCTTCTTGATACATTAAATTATTAATTTTACATGTCTTTATATTTCATGAATGGTACTTATATTTTTTGTGTTCTTGTAGTATCAAGTGATCTATTATGACCTATGATGGAATGATTTAAATTGAAGATCAAGAATGTTATGATTAGATTTTTGGGTAAGTAAATGTATGTGTTTTTTAAATGTGTTTTCTTACTTTATTATGATATTATACATATGGTATAGTAGATTGTATTATACTTCAATGAATTTGGGTAGGTGTGTTTCATTGTGTTTCACATAGAGAACACACTGATGTACTATTTTTATTAGTTAGGATTTAATGTTCATTCAAAATAATGTTATTAGTTTAATATTGTAGGTATATTGGGTGTATCAATTGATGAATTTAATTTTTATGAAGGATAATTTTAAATTTTTATTCATTTAATTTTTGTAAAATAAATGGATTTAATTGATTAGATCTATATTGATAAATAGATGTAGGATTTTATTTCCTTGTCCTTATTGTTTTTTATTTTCTATGTGGGTTTTCCCTTATCTCACTTCCTAGCATACTCTCTAGTTGATATGTGTTCCTTACCATATATATTTTCTAATCCATTTATCTGATGGAAATAAGATGTGACTACGCACCCTATTTTTCATTGGATAGATATGTTGTATAAAAGTTTTCCTTATTATCGTTTTTCACATTCACTTACTAGGTTGTTTTTGATATTATGCAAGGATGCCTCTCTTTCTTATGAATTTCTTTGGTATTTTGCTTTTATCTAGTTTACATTCATTACCCTCTATGACTCCTTTATTTAGGATGCATCGCACCTTTTTTTGGTTAGAGGGTTTAGAATAATCTCTCATGATATTGGTTGTTATAATTTCTTCACCAGTATGGAAGAGAAGAGGAGGTAGATGTTTGTGGGAATTCTTACCCCACCAGAGAAGAAGAAAACTAGTTGTTTAGAAATGTTCATCATATTTGGTGCTTGGCGAGGAGCTCTGATGAGATATTGGTGTTTGTCGAAGATCCTTGTGCATGGATAATGATGATGAGTATGCATCATCACATTCTTGTAAATGATGATGACCAACACCTATTGTGAAGAGGCTATTAATTAATGATGTAAATGTGATTGTGATCCCTAATAAGAGGGTCTCAGCCCATTGTTTATCTTTTTTTATCAATTCATGAGTCCATGAACATGTTAGTTTAATTATTCATCAGGGTTGGGTTGTTCGTTTTGGTCCATGGTGTGTGGCTATGTTGATCCCTAGTCTCGATTTCATCATGAGTCACAGGTCTTCAATAATAATATCTTTGAATATTTTCATCGTGATTCATTGCATTTTATAGATATATTTGGATTATTCATGTTTCATTTTAAAACCTACATTGTGAAACTCAGTTCCCATTCCCCATGCATGTAGGATAATTGAATAAAGTACATAAAATCCTAGAGTTTTTTCTTTCATTATTTACCAATTTTTCAACCTGACTATGGATATTTATTTTACCTTTTGATTCTATTATTTCAAATTAATTTAGACTTTTTAAATTTCAATGCATGAAATTTTTTCGTTATGTTTTGGATCTAATGTAAATGTTAAATTATGAATCCATAATGTTGTTTTCTCTATTATTTTGATTATATTTTTTCTATCATTATGTATCAACTCCATTTATTGAGAATCCAATGACACACTAGTTATATTCTAGTATCACTTTAACAACCTGTTGTATTTAGAATTATAAACATGTTTTTATGGAATTTTTTGAACCAAAATCTAATCCATATATCTACTAAGTCTATTGAATAAGTACTACACAACATTACAGTCGTCAGTAGTATAAATAAATGGAACATTATTCAGTAATTTCTAAACAAAATTGAATAGTAAAATACACATTTGTCGGCCCTACTCACATAATCACAATATTAATTCCGTATCCTATATGATAATCTAAATTAAAAACATGTCTCAATCCATTTAATAAATATGTCTTCAGAGAAAATATTATTTTTTACCCACTTACATCAATACCCAAACCATGTATGTTGGTAGGGTTGTGTCTAATGAACTTGTAAGAATCGTTAATGCCTCAATAATACTGATTTTTTTGTGAAAAGTGAATGTGAATGAACAAAATATATAATAATTATATTCATTCCCATTCCACACACCCACTCATAAAATATAACACAATATTCACACACAATCATAAATGTCATGTTGTCATGTGCTAAAATGTCAACTGCAACACCTAACCATACATGCTTCAGCACTATGATGGAAGGAAGAGAGTCACTTCAAACCACAACCTGGATCCAAACCCATTATGAATTGAAGGAAATAAAAAAATGTTCAAAACACTACTTGAAGACTCTTGTTCGAGTTTAAAAAAACCATGACTTGTAACTAATGATTAATGTTAGGGTACCCAATCAAGTCTCAACCCATCCCCTCTTAGTTAAAGGAGGTTACATTCCATGTAATGTTTGTTACCTGAAGGTGAATGGTAGGGTGTAATCAAGTATTATTATATCACCTTTCACTCAAGGGGGTTTATATTCAAATCATTCAGTCCTTCTCGTCTCACTCAAGGGACGGTTCACAGAAAGTTCCCTGGCTAGCCATAATCACTCAAGGGAGGTCTTAAATCCATTATAAAGAAATGACTTTTTACAATAGGCTATCTTATACATTTACACACAAATAGAACCACACACCTCACATGGAGGTCCTTCTAGTGTCATCTCGCTCGTGGGGGGACGTCATGATCCATCACCCACACCAGAATCTAACACTTATAAACAGTGAATCATCAAGAACCCATAATCAATAGAAAAGAGGGAATGCATTTAATATCACTACCAACTAACATATTATATTGAGCTAGTAACTCATAAAATATCCCTTCATATCAAATAAATCCCAACCCCCTTATCATCCCACTATGATTTATTTTCTAGTATATCTTGACCAACCTACAACATTGATATTGAAGGTAATCATCGGGTAAACATCACAAACCAACATCCATAACATCAATCACCCTAATATAGCATAAAATATGGTTAACAAAAACCATAAAGCAAACAGGCAGACAATATTTGACAAATATGTCATTTCTCTAATGATGTCAAACAATCCAATATAACTCAACTAAGCCCTTTTGTCTTTCCTTTAAAAACAATGCCAGAATCCCCATCATATTTCATCTCACTCACACTAGGAACTTAGATAAAATACCTTCAAGAAATCTTTAGAAATACCCTTTCCAAGTTCTAAAATACATTTTTTAAATACATTTCTAAAATCACCCATTTTTCTTAGAAGTTCAAAATTATGTCAAACCCCTTTCAAATCATGTTTTAAAAACAAAAATCACTTAACCTTTCAAATCCAAATCATTATACCAAAATATACAAAAATATTACCACTGACACTCATTCTACTATGTTTTCAAAATCACATAACATGGAAGGCTATGAGGTCTATGATGACTACTAGAGCAATGCGTGTTCGTCCCAATATATGGGCATGATCAAACAAGTCATCCAACATGAATATAAAATAACCAAAAGAACAAGATACCCCTGTAAATTTAAGGTCATCAATCTCAACTGATGATACATATTATGATCACCATCTCAAACCAACATCATATAAGTCTATGAGAAAATATCTCAAAACTAAAAATGATCAAATTTATGAATTAAACAATTAAAACCAAAAATTCTAATTCGTATAACAATTCCAAATTCACTAGGTGGTCTCATGGAATCAAAACCATGGGAAACAAGGAGTATCCCACTAGTAAAATCCACCTCAACCTAATCAACATAAAACCCCCAAATTAGAACCCTGAATCGACGATCAATTTGATAAAAAATCACCAAAACCCATAATTAAATTTTTCAATCATCATACCTTAAGGAAAAAATGATACACTTCGTGATTTTATCATATATATTCAACCTCTACAATAAACACATTAAATCCACATAAATCTTATAAACCCTTGAGATATTAAAATATATTTATCTTTAAATAAATATATTTTCATTGATTGCTTGTCATAAATGAAACCCTGAGTCTAAACAAACCATTATGTATTATACTATTTATACACAACTGTAATTTTTATGGGGTGAATAGCAATAATCACATTTAAATAAATATCTATAAAATATATATATATAGAAAATATATTGATAAATAAGTAATCAATTTTTAGTAATGTAATTATATGGTACAAAAAAATAATTTTACCGAAAAATGGGTTTTATTCCTTTTCATGATAAAATAAAAATATTAATTTCATCCTTTTTTGGAAAATTTATTTGAAAAAACCTAATTTTTTTTTGAAATAATCATATAAAAATTAACATAGGTTTAAATTTGGATATGTTTCTAAAATTATCGATTTTTTATGGAATAATAAAAAATACATAATTTTCAAATATTATCATTTATTCATTAAATAATGTATTTCAAAAGTACCATTTTATTATGGATTTTGTCTTAAAGTGAAATATGATCATTTATATTTATAAAAATTTAATTAATTCCATTGAAATCAAAAATACTCATTATTTTGATAAAAGTACATTTTTATCTATAAAATACATTTTTCAAAAAACTATTTTCGTTGGGCTTTACCTATTTAATTTAAAATTGATTTCATCCACATATAGATATTAAATCTTGAAAAATTTATAAAATATTTTTAATTAATATTTTTAAATTCTTTAAAATGATTTATTTATTTTATGGTAATTATTAATAGTTTTCGTAGTAATTATTTTCACCTTCATAAGGGTTAAATGGGTATAATGAAGAAAAAACAATGAGATGTGGTCTCAAAATCTACTCAGAACATTCATTTATTTCATTATAAGGAATAAATTTTTCCATGGGAATCATGAACTTTAATCTATATCATTTTTGTTCCATTTTACCAGTATAATAAAATTTAAATTATTTTATTTAATGAAAATTCCATAATGTTAGTCTCTTAAATTTAGTATCTATTAAATGTTTTCAAAATAATAAAAATAATGTTATATCAGTTATAAATGTTTATATTAAATAATAATTATCCTTTTTAGAATGGTAATTTTCTTTTGTGGAATTTTTGAAATAATTACATTAAATGGTCATAAAACATAGAGAGAGTGAATGTGAAATGAGAAGAACGTTCATGTATATGATTTTAAAAACTCTAAAAGTAACATTTTTGGGGATATTTGTAATAACCCAGAAATTATATTGATTAATATAACATATTAGGGATATTTTAAATGATTATATTCAATTTAAATTACTATATTTACATCATTAAAATTTAATTAAATGGATGGTGTCCAAAATGACATTAATGATTTTTTATGATAAATAATAGTTTATTAAATCATCTACAAAAGAAAAAAATAATTAAATTAGATAATTATAATATTATATGGTCTAAAAGATCACCCATTTTCCATTTATGATACAATTTGTTTCTTATATGTAAAATTATATCCCTTTCAGATTGAACTAGTTATTCCTACGTTTAAGGATAAAAATATTTAACGAATGGGTTAACAAAAAAGATAAGTTTAAAAAAAACCAATATAAATTTTTTTTATTATACTATTTTTTCAATATCTTATTTTTAAATTAATTAATTCTTATTCTTGATTCATTATAGTTGAGAAATTTGTTAATTATATTTAAATATTTTAATTAATTCCAAGTGTGTCATCTCCCTCTATTATAAAAGGACGCCCCTTATCTCTTTTATTTACACCAGATTTAGACATCTATATCTAAAAATCCAAAAAAATGTTTCTTATAAACTTCAATAACAATAAATTAGTGTTTCGGTCCTTCTTAAAATTCTATTGATTGGATCATTATGAATTGATTTAATAGAGGTCTCCCGAATAAGAGGCAATCATCTTACCTAACATAGTTCAATTTATTTATTATTAATCCTCTTAAAAACAATGGTATTAATCATTAAATAATAAATTTAGAATAATTAAAATATTTAAATGTTATTATGATTATGAAACCATAATTTTTCACCCTCTTTTCTATCAAATGGCAAGATAATGTATTGCTTGTACATACGTGTTCACTGCCACCTCCACATAGCGATACAATTAATTTATTGTTACGAACTTTACTAGGATGTTATTATAATTTATTTAATGTTTATATATGATAAAAATAATATTATAATGCTTCTACATTTATAATATAATGCATACCCTCTTATATTTCTATCCATTAGAAAATAATAATGTCACCTGCGCATATGTGTGGACTATCAACTCCACAAAGAGATGTGATTCATTTTAAATTTCCACATTACATTGATTGTAATAAGGATATATTTAATCAATATATATGATATACATGATATAATAATTTGTTTATGGTGAATTGTTCTTTATATTTTTTTATCCATATAAAAGTGAAGACGGTGTTCATGGGTACGTACGACCTATCATCTCTTTGAATTGTGCATTTCATTTTTCAATCACTACCTTTTATAGATGATTATATATAAATGTATATAATGAATATATATTTCATTTATATCATAAATAAAATTTCATATATTATGGAATCATGATCAACGTATATTATCAAGAACTACCATAAATAAATTCTCAAGAAAAATGATATAGTTAACACCTATAAATAAATATTTTGATAAATAATTTTTAACTAATTGGTGTGAAATATTATAAGTGGATCATATATGATATAATAATTAGGTAAATTTATCAATTATATATTTATATTATATATAAATTTATTATATTGGATTTTCTGTCGTCATTAAATAATGTAGAGGTTTAGGTAATTTATTTAGGTTTCGATCTCATTTTGAAAAGTGTTTCTTATTATTGAATTTATATTAAATGAAATTATATAATCTGTTCTAAATAGATAAAATTACTTTTATTCACCTATATTAATTTACAATTAATTCATTCTTTTTTCCTTTCATTTTCTTCCTTTCATTTACTTAATAGACCAAAGGAATATTTCAAACGAAAACAACTTCATTTCTATCATCGGATGAAAATCATTTTTCTTCCATATCCATGATTTAGAAAAATGATTTCAAAATTTTTTATATATAAGTATATTATATTTTGAATTAATTGTTAACCATGATTTATATTTTTACAGGAAAAAATTAAAGTAAATCTTCTTTTCTGTTTCCAGAGGTACTTCTGACTATTTACTTAAAACATTAAAGGAATTATCATTTTAATGTACAAAAAATGACCAGAATTTTATATCATCATAAGGGATCAATGATTTAAATAATATTTTACATGTTTCCAATTTTATATTAAAAAGTCTATCTTCCATAATGTTTGAGAGCATTTTAATATTATTATATTATTTACAAATGAAAATTTAATTTTCCACAAAAAATATTTTGATGATCATTTAATGTAATTTTTCATCTATTATAATGTCTTTATTACTTAATCGTAATAAGGGATATGATCCAATGATATCATATTTTTTCTTTCTCTGTATGATTTATGATTATGATGATGAATTTCCAAGGAAATACATTTTATTTTTCCACATGTTATGTTGTATTGATGTCCTTTATCATCTAGTAGCATACACAAGATAAAATTTGTGACTATGTGGTGGGTGGGATCAGATTGTTATATCCCTACAATGTATTAGGTAAATAATAATGTTTTACGAGATCAAAGGGTACATGGGGGGTTATCCTAAGCCCAAAATAGGGTACATGGGAGGTTCTCCCATGCCTGATAGAGGATACATAAGAGGTTATCCTGAAACTGAATCTTGTACATATGAGATTATCCAAAGACAAACTTGTAAATAATGCCTTTCTGGGTATCCTTGACAAGATATTTATATGATTGTGATTATTCCACATTTATTAAACTCCTTTATTTCATTATATGAAACAAAATATTCCTTCTCGTGTATAATATTTTTATTCCTATATGATTTATATCTTATGAACAACTGAAATTTATGTCATAACTTGGGTTTATGATGAAAGAATACTTGTGTGTGATTTTCAATGTTTAAATTCATGTTCTCAAAATTTATTATGTTTTCTTTTCCCTTTTATATGAATAAAATTTATAATTTTGATTTGTTTATGAAGGGTTATAGTTTTGAAGATCTAGATTGGAGATGATGTAAAACATTTAAGAACCTGCTGTTTATGCATGCCTTTTTCGAAAGAAAATAAACCTTTTTTTGTTAGAGCATATATTCTAATGTTATTTAACAAATATTCATCCAATAAAATCTAATATCTATGTATGAAAATTATGGGTCACTATTATTGGTATCGAAGTAATGTTTAGTAAAATATGGAAACTAGGATGAGAAATGAATAGTGAGAACCTTTAGGAGAATCCTATTTAGGATAATTTACTAACTTATGGTAAATAAATGAGTGTGATTTTCCTATAAAAACATCATTTTCTATATACTATAAGTGGGAGTGATTTTTTCACAGATGAATCTTGGGGTAATTAAGCTGAAATGAGTTATTAACTTATATAATGGACATTATTCTAGTGCATGGTGAGTGTTCTCTAACAATTCACCTAGATTGAATATCTTAGAGGATATGATTGTGTTAATTCACATTTTCATTATTAACCATAATTAACGATTTTATTTTATTATGATCATGAGTAACCTAGGTTAATCCTAAGATGTTATATATTTAAAATATTGTGTCATTATTTAGACATCCAATAAATTCTTTTTCTTGATTATGTGGTTTTTGACTAGGATTATTTTCTCACACACTATACTTTTTGGTTTTAGTCAATGTATATACATAAGAGGAATCGTGTTAAAATTTTATATTATGGAAAATATAGTGATTATGAGAAACTAAATGGGATTATGACTAGATTTAATGTCATTGTGATTTTTCCTAATAAATTATTTTTAAATATGATTAACAACCTATCCCTTAACCAACTGTCAATATATCCAAAGTAGAGATGAATATAGTTTCTAGAGAGCATAGGCAGTGGATACTATGGTGGAAGGAATGCTAAATTCCGTTCAAGTCAGAGATGTGGATAGATACACTGTATAAAATGTCCCAAAGAAACTAGAAAATATTTTATGTTGGGGAAATAAGGGAATATAGTAATGAATTTTAATGTAAAAATGAAGAGATAAATTGATGGAAATGATTTCATCTTCAGGGTCCATTAATACTTCATTGTCCTTAATGTGTGTTACATGGGAATTATCCTAGTCAATTCACTCTTCTAATTTCTAACTCATAGAATAAGAAACTGTATATATCATATTGATGTTATAAGGAATTTAATTTTTTAAAATATTATTCACATATATTTTGAGGATATTTTGGAAATGGATCATATGTATTCATATAAAGCCAATATCATTTTCCAAGGATGGGAAGTCACATTTAATATTTCATACAAACCAATGATCATCGAAAATTGTGATAATAAATATAAACATATAATGGAAATTGCATTAAATATATATGTATTTATTCTTACTGAAAATAGTTGTTTATCTCATATGTTTTCTGTGAAAATCAGCATAAAATATATTTTTATTGTTTGACAGTTTTTAATGTGTTTTTATAAGAGTTTCCTAGTCTTATAAAAAAAATAAGTTGGGTTTTCAATAGAAATCTTGCCTCGTGTTTTTCATTTTTCAAATATTCCATATTGAATATCCCCAATTGATTTTTAGGAATATATCAGACAAATCTTAGAGAATATTCACAAGGGAGTAATTCATCCAAGTTTGTCGTTGTAAGGTTCTCAAATTTATTTTCTTAAGAAACAATGAGGGATAAATGTGACTCTGCAATGATTATTGAGTAATTTATAAGATCAAAGTCAAGAATAAGTAATATATATTTACGATTTATTCAATTAATTATGAGGATCTCCATAGGTTTCCAAGATTAACCTTCAATCTGGATACATTTAGTTGAGGTTAAAAAGTGATGGAATATCCATGACAACATTTTGTATGATGCATGTACCCAAAATTTATGGTGATGATATTTTATCTTAATAATTACACTAATATATAAAATGATTTAATGAGACACACACCTGGTTCTACAACCTTATAATTCATTCCCAATAATGGTTGAACTCATAAATATTTCTCACCATATTTTGTAGAGACACATAATCATTCTATGATTATTTAATCTTAACATGGATAGATAGTGCAACAATCATTTGATGAAGATAATATTTCTCCCCGTACATCATAATTAAAAGATCAATTCATTTAAAATCCAAAAAATATTGAATCTTTTGTGATCCCCATCTTTTTTGATCTCATCAGTACAATACTTATTTAAATAGTTGTTGGATAAATCTCATATTTCTTCATTCGATATTCATCCTAAAAAAATGTGATGATGTATAAATATTAGAATGTGATTTTTTGTAAGGACCTAGCAATAAACATTACATATTCTAGTGACATTAGACTTGAATTCACGGTATTTCATTCCCAAATATATTTTAGTTTTAGAGTTGTGTAGAATTATTGTAAACTCTTACAATGTATACCCATACATTATATATAGAAACTTCAAACAATTATCCATTTTTTATAAAAAGAATCTATAAAAAAATCATTATTTATTTTCATGATAAATCATCATAATTTTCTTTCGGACTTCATCATTATTATTATTTTCCCTTTAACCATATGAATATATTTTAAAAAATGTGATGAGCAAAAAAATCTCAGATATGTAAATAAAAAAATCAAAAAATAAATCATTATTTGATAAACACATAAAAAAATATACCTTTTTCAAAATATACGTTTTGTTAAAAATAATCAATCTGTTACCCATGAAATCACCTTTCTATTTCAACTATTTTAATAAATTTTTTAATAATAAGTAACAAAGGAAAAAGTAAACCCCATAAAGGTTTATTTTAAAACCTAAAAAACACATGAAAACATTCTCGCTAGATTTTTAGTTCCACCCTTGAATAGAAAAATAAAAATTCCTTTTAACAAAAACCCAATAACATACTTTATGAATACATGATATTTCTACAGAAACAAAGAAAGCATAAAATAAATTATATAGGTAACTTGGGGAATCATTTTCATAATTAAATATGATGGAATCCTTATAGTTATAATAAAATATCTTTTAATATTATGATTTTAATAACTATTGCAGTTATACTTGGAGTTACTATCACAGTAACATTTGGAATAACCATATAGTCGACTTCTATCATACCTAGTAAATTTGAGGGTTCCCACAAACCCAATCGTATTTTTTTTATAAAGGATCCAATAATCATCATAAAAAATTACCTATAACCCTATATTAATCATAAAACATGAATACATTCTTCATAAATACATTTCTTCAGGAAAATCACTTATTATAAAAGAATATTTCTTTCATACAAAGGGAAATAAATTCATTTAATGTACCCATGTAATATTATAAAGGAATGTTCAAAACATTAAGAAACAAAAAATCAGGAAAATATTCTCTTAATGTATATGTTTTAAAAAATATTTTTCCTGAATTTTTTAAAAATATACAATAAAGAGGATTATTAATGGAAATTCCCTTAGATAAAACATTTAAAATGAGGTTTTGTTTTGTTAATGATTCCATTAACTTATGTATGAAAGAATTATATAATTTAACTTAATTTACTATATAATCAAATTATATTCATTAATTTATTAAATAATAACCTATTAAACATTTATTATATTCATTATAATTTTATAAAGTTCATTTATGGCCATTTCATTTTGTGGTAATGATCAATTTTTTCATTCAAGGATCATTTCTTTCAGAGTTTCTTGCTTATTTAACTTGTGTATATTCAAGGATGTTCATGTAAAATTGTAATAGTACCCGTGAAGTGTAATTATGTGGTATTAATGCACTAAAATAATTTTTAAAGTACCCATTTATCATTTTTCCTTTTTACATGAGGATGATTAATTCGATAAAATGTTAGTGATACTAGTTTGTTAAATATTTGTGATTTTTTAACCAACACAAATTTGTTTAATTTTATTTATTATCGTGTCTATATATTAGTTTCAAATCACAAAATAAGTTATAATATACTTATTAAAATATTATTTAACCATAATAATAGTTTAATGACCAGCCTTGATGGATTTAATGGAAAATAAAAATTCATTAGCCGTAGAGATGGTTAATTTCCATATTTGGGAAAATGGGTTCCTTTTATTGAATAAGAAGATACAAGAAAATGTATAGATATAATATATTCCATTAGAAATATAAATTTACATTATTTAAATGATATTTTATTTTTTATTAATTTATGGTAGATTTCGGTGAGTATAATATAGAAAAAGAAATTATGATTGGTGGTTTAAGGAAATTGCATGTTGAATATCACTACCTTGAAGGACCCCTTAAGAAACATAGAATTCAACACTTCATCAGACAATATCCTATATAATTTGAATAGGAAATTTTGAACAGAATAATTAACAGTTTCTTTGATCTATAAGGTTTAATTGGTGAAATGAGGTGTAGTAATTGGTCAAATTTTATAATTATTCTGAGGGTCACGTTAAAAATTTCCTAAAATATTAATGTATAATAAGAACATTCACGAGGAAAATAATTCCATATAGCCTCTAAATTCTAATTGGATGAAATTTTAGAACATATTTTATCCATTATGTCCTTATTTAATATTTTCATTAATTTATGAATAATGTAATAAAATGTTATATTCATGAAATATCATTATTATAAAATTTAATAATATTAAATACCATGACTTTAAAACAATAATACAAAGAATAAAATTAAAATAATATATTTTATTATATCCTATAAATACCATTTAAATCAAGATAATTCTTTTATTACCTTGAATAACTCAAATTTAATTTATTTTAATATCTTTTATTATATTTCTATATTAATTTAGTTATTATAGTTTCATCCTTTTGGAAGAAATTATGTCAATTATCAATTAAATTATAATTAAAACTAAATTACCATGATAAATATAATTATTTTACATATAAAAACACTATTTAGTGTTGAAAATATTTTATGAATGACCATATCCTAAAAATGTAATACTTATTAAAACAATAGTGTGATAAGTTTGAATTTTCATAAAATCAAATACTATAAGAGAATTAATGTCAACCTAATGGATCCAATAAGTAATAAATTCAACCCTAGGATAATTTTTTATGAAACATAAATATAAAATAAAATTGGTACAACTATTAGGGAAATTTCATATCCCTTATAATGTTATTTTTACCCTTAATTACATGATTTACCATTAATTGTGGTAATAAAAATTACTATGTTTATTATACATATTTTCCAAAATTAAAATTGAAAAATTTATTAAATTTAGACCATATAAATAAAAATATTAAATCCATTTTATAAAATTCTAAACACATAAGTGGAATAATTTAATTTAAAAATAAACCAGGAAAATTCTATGTAATGCTGTTTTCCTAGAAAATAACTTTTTAAATATAAAATTTTTCTATAATAAATTCAAGTATAAAATCAATCATAAAACCATAATTGTATTAATAAAAATACAAATGTTGTAATTAAAATTTTAAAACTAATCAAAATAATAATTTTACCATATTAATAAAATATAGTTCTAAATAAAAAGGTATATTTTTCACTAATCATTAAAAAATCAAACTTTCCAAAAAATTATCTTAATCTCTCGATAATAAAATTTTGACATGATGATTTAAGAAATTCTTTTCATTTTATCATTGAAATTTATTAAATTTCCCCGAAATTATTTATATTAGATGTACAAGAAAATCAATAAAAATCATTTCTTGAAGATATTATGTTTTTGATTAATAAATTGGATTTTCTAAGAATCTGATAAAATGAAATTACTAAAAATATAGTATATATTTAAAAAAAGTTAATTATCATGTTATCAATGAGTATGAGTATTATATATTTTATAATTTTATTAATACTCTTCATTCCCACCAATTAAGTCACTAGGTTAAAATGGTCATATTAAAATAAAAAGATTTCGTTCTTTTTTAATCATGATGTTAAATATCTTATAATATATAAAAGATAGTTTTTATTTTTAATGAATTATGATTTTATATTCTCCCACCCCCTCCCAACAAAAATAAATTTCATCGTCTCAATTTTAACATGGGATTGAAAATAGGTGTTTAACCTTTCAAAATACATTTTTTTAAATCCCACATAATAAAAATTATTAGCAAAACATTTATTTGAAAAGATATAAAGGGAAACAAGAATCTATTAAAAGATAACTCAAATGAGGTTTCAATATATGATAATTTAATTGGGAATTGCAAACATAGGCATGGAATTGAATCACATCTGTTATGTACATACATAAAGTGATATAGAATAGGTTCATAAGAAAGTTAACCACTAAAAAATCATAAATATATGATGCGTTAAAAGTCCATTGATTTACATATTATAAAACTATGTAAATAAATTTTTTTTGTTCAAAAAACGTTTCTTTTAGTTGGGAAATCCATTTATAACTTAGAATAAGAACAAACGGAAACAAACGTACTTGAAAAGTAAAGTTTCATCATTTAATATAATTTTTTTACTACAATGGTTATCTTATAGCTTTCATTGTGCATCCTACCCAAAAAAATTAAACTTATTAATTCAAAAAGTGTTTTTTATCAAATAATTTTAAATTTAATCTCCCTTGGATTTAAATAAAACTATTACTAGAAGAAATAATGGCATACCTTGATTATGGTGTACACTTGATTTCATTATCATTTTGTCCACATAGATAGAAGGTACATGTATTACAATAGTTAATGAGAGGTTAATCAATGTCCCATGCTTCATTTTTAAAGATTAAAATTGTAAAACATTAATTAATGGATATTAGAATAAAAATATTTTTGTAAAATCTTTTTTTATGACATATTGTAATGACCCATCCCAGATGCTACTAAACAGGTACTCCGAGCTCATGGGTTACAAAGCCTCATGCACACCTCCCCATATAACAAAGGTTTCCAAATAGTAGGGAGGGATGAGGGTGTAATAGTACGGATACTATGAACTCATATTAGAATAAGGAAAACATAGAAATAACTAAGTATCATACATAGTGAAACGTAAAACATGTTCGGAGGCAGTAAAAAACTGAAATAGAACTTGATGTAATAAAAAATAATATGTTGTAAAATACAAAAAATTCTATGTCATGTGATACAAGAATGGCCAACCAAAGTGATGACAATATAAATACAGGAGTATAAAAAAGAAAATATAAAAGTACGAGGATATAATACTAACTCCGAGCTAGACCACGTACACAGTTTCCATACACTGTCGGACTACACCAACCCAATCAATGGAACTACATGAGCAGTTATGCTCGAACATGAAACTTTGGGCCTCATCCCTATCCACTATGAAACTCATGCTCAAACTAAAAATCCAATAATAGTTATAGAAGAACACAATGTATCATCTTTATGGGTGCATAATAATCTCAATAGTCCACCCCAATAAGAATCTTATAATTGTGTTGTTATATGTGTAAACAAAATCAAGGTGCTCAGCCTAGTGAAAAAAACTGAAATTTAAGCGAAAAAATGATGATACCACATTCGATCCCTAGGTCCTTATTTATATCTAATTGAAAATTTTATACCATGTATGACCATATCTATCTATGTAGATATACATGTATAGTACCATACCTATACATATATACATTAATATTAATATTCACTATCATATGAAACCAAATAACATAAATTCAAATAGTAGTCGAACACCAAGTCTCTAATCCCAGTCAACTAGAATTATCGTGATATGGAATTATGTTTGATTTCATGCCACTCATGTTGTGTATCATTAAGTCAACCACTAGATCTATAATCCCAACAGAAATATACCTTCTTTGGCCAATGGTGAAAAGGTCTCAGAGAAAGCTATGTCACCACAGGGGGATACTCATCTTACACCTGGGTTCACTTGTACTCACCTGAAATAACTAACTAGGATATCATATACGAAAAGTATATCAAATAAAGAATGATTTCAGGGAGTATATCTGGACATCTGATGAGACTCCATGCTTCAGCACTTGACTCTCGTAACTAATTTGAAAGAGTGTTATCATTTCAATAATATATCAACCAGCCTATGAGCCCGTCCAAGGAATCCCTATATTGGGAACCCAAGAATCACTCAAGGGGTAAAAGTCATCAGTCCTATGAACCCATCCCAATCATCCCAACAAAAGGAATCCAATTATCACATAAGTCATTCAAATCATCTATCCATTGAACATATCAATGGAATTCCTATATCCAAAATCATTATATTACTCAGGGTATAAAATTCATTAGACCACAAGGCCATCCAATGCATTTCAACAATAGGAATCTAAGTATCACTCCAGTAATTCAAGTCATCAACTTACTGAGCCCATCGAAGGAATTCCTACAACGAGAATCCAAATATCACTCGGGGTATAAAAGTCATCATACCAATGACCTCATCAATTAAATTCCTATAACATGATTTCACATATCACATAGGGTATACAAGTCATCAGACCACTGAGCCCATCCATATAATTCCTACAACAATAATAAATGTATCATGTAGGGTATATAAGTCATCAAACCACTGATCCTATCGAAGGAATTACTACAACGGGAATCCATATATCACTTAGTGTATATAAGTCATAAGCTAAGTATCAACAGCCGGATACCAGGATACACCTCTGGACATCAAAATAAAATATATATCACAATACCTATACATTGAGTCACAACAGTCATGTCCCAGGTAGTTCATATGGTTGTACCAATGAAATTTCATAAATAACATTTTTCAGAATCCAGATCCCCAAAAGCAAATATGCACATCCTAGTGAGAAAAAAGGATCCTAGGAAGAACATGTTGGCATCCCAATAGAATTAAATATATATCACGTTAGGCTCAATAGGAACCAAATAAGAATCACCTATGGTAACCATCATTTCATCATAAAGACCAATGTTGGAGATATAATCGAATGAGTGAGGGTGTCCAAAACGCCCAACACACCACTCTAGTCACATCCCCATGGTGTTACATATTTGGTAAGTGTTATTTGGGACACCCACTACCATATCTAACAAAACCCAATGTATAACTCTAGTTTCATTAAACAAGGGGATCCTTATAGGTCCCTCAACTCAATAATTCATGAGGTATATTACTAGGGATAATCAGAATGACACACAAGTGTAGGTATCCTACAAGGGACTCCATATACCAGAATATAAGTTGAGGCATCCCTCAAGGTATCCTTATAAGGATATGGTCTCTCGGCCTTATAAGAAATAAGGGAACATCTCACAAGGGGAATGTCCTCAAAATCATAAGTCACATAAGATAGTTCATAGCTCATCTTGGATCAAGGTATCAACTTGGATGGTCCAAACACCCAACCTATCATTCATTCCATGTATCACGCTCATGATACAACTGAATTCAAAATCTGAAAGAATGACCTCTCTATATAGATGGGATCCTTAAAAACCCACTATAATTCCTCAAAAATCTCAACAGGATTCACCGTTGTGATCTACATAGAAAAATACACGGAATAGAATACACTCTGGATAAATTCCCAATCTAGTTCCAGAATGAACAAAACCCCCCCTACGGGTTGAAAAGAAGTAGTACACATTGTGTCTCCCACAGTAAATGATGTATAATCCAGCAGCCCCACATGGTTTTGTACTCATGCTGGCATGGGCATTTAGATTCCCCTGGTAAACATTGTGTAAAACGGGTACACGATGTATAGCCTACATAGGGTATCATAACATGTCCCTCAACTGGAATATCTGTATTCTTGTCCAGGCTCTGTATTTTTACCTGGATTTCCTTCAACATAGGGTCTGACCTGGTATGCTACATGTCCATGTACCGTTACCTACGTAGCCATGACAGGGTACTTGGATACAGAGTTGAGTAATAGAACAAAGTGTGTATAACCCATACACAATGTTTACTCCTTAAAACACCATCTTCCATTAATTGGAAGAACACATGTCATGTCACCCTAGATGTTTCACCATGTAGCTTGGTCTTACAGAATGGAAAACCATAAATCAGATGAATCCCCGATTTTCTCCCCCAAGACAATAAATATGACCACAATTATCCTCATACAAGAATTATAGTGCTTTCAAACACGAAATATTAATCGAATGGGGATTTATGCTAAAAAACATAAATGAGCTGACATGTGGGAGGAAATCATCGAATCATGGCTCAAATCTGTTGTCAATGGTTATCACACGTCAATCCAGTGCAACGAGGGCTTAACGACAACTCCACCCTCCTTACCTCTCCCCCTCCAATTCTCCATCAGCCTCTCCCCTCTCAGTTGGGTGGAATAATAAACCACATAAGGGCATACGTGAGATTTAGATGGAAGTAAAAAATTAAAAGAAAATTAAAATAAAGAAAAATAATTAAAGAAATGGGGGAATAGACTGGTTGTGGTGTCCATCACATGTTTATGACTTTCCTGGGACAATCTCCACATTCCAAATTCAATGGTGGAGCTCCATTCAAAAGATACGTCCAAAAGAACCTACATGAAAATTTTAATATTTAATTTATTATCTTTTAAATATTAATTATTATTCCAAAATTCAAATGGTTCATATTTCTACAAAACTCTTTTCCGAGGGTAAAAACAATGTTCTAGGACAAATTGTGTGGTCAAAAAAATTATCTGAGATCATATTCTAGTTAAAAAGAATATTTAACCACGTAGAATCATTTAAAAGTAATAATTCATATTTCTACTCAAACCGTGGTCTGGAAGAACACGGGTCATTACACATATAATTTCAAATAATTTGATAAAAATGACTTTTATAAGACATTATGATCATTTTTTTTAAACATTAAATCAGTGGTCTTTTTAAAATACAAAATTTTTGACCCATAATTCTATAAGTTCATAATATATAAATATGTTTCATAAGTGTATCATTTATTAGAAGCAATGTTAAAATAATAAAATCCTTAAAAATATTGATATATGGTAAACTATTTTAAAACTCATTAATAATATGTACATTTTTTGAAAAGATGAGAAAATTGAGAAATTGGGATTTGATTAATAATAACCCATGAACATTTTAGGTATTGACGTATAGAGGAGGTGTTTTGTATTTCTTACTAATATTTTCATGATTTTTTATGTTAGAAATGGTATTAAAATAAAAATTAATTTACATTTTAATAATTATTTCATATAAATCATTAGAAAGAGAGAAAATTGTTGTTTGAGATCCTCCACCTTCTGATTTTAAATGAATTTTCGTGATATGAAAAAATTATATAACAATTATTTTTCTAAAATAATATCCATAGAAACATATCCTTTGTTTAACAAAAAAAAATTAATCTATAAAGTTGTTTGAACCATACAATGATACCAACTATACTGACATAGCCTTAAACATTACACAATTTAGTGAATTTAGACTACAACTCACTTTCTTTCGTCCCAAAAGATATTTTATGTTTAAATATGTTGATATTTATGATAAACAATTACAAATTAAACTCACACATTACTTATGGAAACATCTAAATGATATTCATTTTTTTCATAAAACAAAAGTCTTTAAAATAAAAAATGATTTATCTTCATTATAAATCATATAAAATTTCATAATGACCTCATCCTTGTAATTATTATCCATTAAACTTAGTAAAATATTTTTAAAATGTGGGGTGAACAAAAAAATATATTAAGAGATATAAAAATAAATATATTATTAATTGGTACCTAAATTCATTAAAAAATCCCTTTTCAAAATATATATTACGTTCAAAATAAACATTTTCTTACCCATGAAATTAACTTCTCTTAAAATATCATTACATAAAACATTTAATAAGAAGTATCATAGTAAAGATAATACCCAAAAAATTTTCGTTGAATATATATCATGCTCTTGAAAACTATTCCCAAATATTTAATTTTCACCCTTTAGGAATCACAAATGATTTCCTTTGATCAAAAACCCAATAACATACACTATGAAAATATGATATTTTTGTAGGAAAATTCCAAGAATAAAACAAACTATATATTTTATTTGGAGCATAAATTTCATTATTAATTATGATATAACCCTCGCAGATACTAAAAATAACCCTCACATTTATACTTGACATAACTGTTATGATAATACTTTGGGTATTCATCAAAATTATATTTGGAATAACCTTATAGTGGACTTTCCACATACCCAATGCATTAGAGGGAAATCAAAGACCCACCTCTTTTTTTCATATAATATAACCACATATCATCATAAATAATTCCCAATAATAATAACAAAATCATAAAAAAATAATACTTTCATCATATATACATTTCTTGATGAAAATCAATTATTTTAAATACAAAATTCACACATTCAATGTGAAATAATTTATTCGAAAGAAACCATGTAATATTTTAAAGGGTTATTAATAAAATTAAGGAGTCATTAAATTAGAAAAATCCAAAAATTCCATATATGTTATAAAAACATTTCTTTCGAATTTTTTAAATAGATACATTATAATATGTTATTTTAATGAAAAACCTCGTAAATAAAAACTTAAAATGATACATTTTTGATAAAATATTAGATAAAATCTAAAATTTCCTTTTTAAAACATTCATATCCAAATAAATATGCTCCTATAAATTATTTTGAAAATCATGTAAATGAATGAAAAATATTTGTAAACTAATACATTAAATAATTAGAAATGTGGTTTTTTCATTAATGAGTCACTTTCCTAATTCTGGAATGTGTTCTCCACAAGCAATTAATGTGACACCCCATTCATTAATGGTACACTTCTCTTTTAATAATACAATAGTGTGTGTTGTACGCAACTTCGAGTTCTAACCAACCATAACCAATAAAACATGGCGTTATGAATAGTAATACCCACTTTTTAAAATTTTATAAATCTTATCTTTCAAAATGGACTTCATTTTGGGATTCATATTATCGAAATAAGCTTAGGGTGATTTTTTGGTATTTTTCTGAAAACTTGCAATTTTTGATGAATAGTGATAAACACACAGTTATAGTTTAAAACCAAATTTTTATTTAAATAAATATCTATTTTATTTAAATTTATTTTAAGTCAAAATAGATACATACTACCTATATAAGTTTCAAGTAATTAATTGGAGTCAGTTTATAATAATTTTAGATATATAAATTTTTTATTGAACTTGTCACCGTCTTTTAACCACTTCCTAGGAGAATTTGAAAATTCACATAAGACATAATTTTACCTCTTTTGTGAGTGGAATTTAAAAAATCGGAGAGACACAGTTGATATGACTGAACAAATTTTTATTCAATAAAATGAAAATATTTTTTTGGGGAATAGTAACTTTTTACTTTTATGAATCATGGTTAAAAGTAAAAAGGGTAATTAAGGTTTAAAATGATATTAATTTTACCATAATGCATATCCTAATTCTATTGGATAAGTTTAATTCTACCAAAAACAACCTTAGGAATAAAATATGATCATTTAGGTCCACTTTTATTTTATTAAGACATTTATTATTACTGTATTTAAAGATGAGTTAAAAGAGTTAAAATCAGTGTTTAATAAGTTAACCATTTTTAATATCAAGTTATATAGAATATAAATTCTATTATAAATATTCATTAGAAAGATAAAACGGTTTCCGACATAATGATATTTTATTTATAATTTTTAAACATTAAAAATTTAATTTATTTATGACACAATGGTGACGTTGTAATTACCTTATTAATGAGATATTAAAATAATTGATATTATAAATATCCAAATAAATGAAATTTCAGAGTTTTGATGAATTAAACTAATTTAATTGGTTAATATGACATGTTAGTAGTTTATATATGAATTTATTCTGCTGTAATAAAGTTTTTAGGAATTTAAAAAATTATTTATTAAATAATGTCAAAATTGACATAATTTTGTTTTAAAAAAAATACTATATTATTGGTTGATATAATATTCCTAAAAATATAAGGATCGGAAAAAGGGCCATAATAATATTATATATTCCATTAATGAACCTATTGGGTCTCTCTAGGTAGTTTATTGTAAATTTTTTAACTATATAAAAAAACACAAAGAGATATAGTAAATGTCAAAATATTTAACTAAGAGTGTAATCTAAAAGATAAGGTTAACATAATGTGACTCAAACTGGTCTAAAATCTATTTGTTGGGTTTTTCTCAACCCATACCCAAATTATCATTTAAATTATTCATTTTGGATCCATTAGAAACTGAAAATGATGATATTATAAAATAATATTTCTAGATTTTCCTAAGGTGCCCCTCACCCCTCTTATAAAAGGGCACTCCCCCATCCCTCAAATTCACACCATAAAAGCCTATTGGATCATCCAAACCCTACCTAAATACCCTATAAAATGTCCTCCCTTCATTATAGATGAATTTATTTAATCAAAAAGCCAACCTATGGACCCCTTTTGATTAAATCAAAAGGAATAACTTGAAGAAGAGGTAAATATGTCACCACCTCTTTCAAGTTCCTTTCTTCTTCCACTTCATCATTCATTGTTGTTTCAATTATAGAATAATAACTCCAATATCTACTATATAATTTAATTTCATTACAAATATGGTACAACCATATGTATTATCCTATCCATCCTTTGAATGACATGTCACCATACGTTCGTACATACGGCTTACTGTCTCCACGTCGTAGTGAAATTGTTATTCAATACATTATTATATGGATTGGTATAATAATGATGTGTAATTGATATAAATAAAAAATATAACATTATAATGTTTCTTTATATATGATATTCCATCCAATTATATATTATTTTAATATCAAAAGAATGATATTGTCTTTCGTGCGTACATACGGATTATAATCTCCAAGAACGACATGAGATTCATTCCCCATCATATCCATTAAAGAATAATTTTTATTAGATGAATAAAAATAATGTTTAAAGACATAATATCATTTTGAATATGAACAAGATACATCCTATCAATTATAAACATTACTTACGTAATAAATTATATGAAGGAAAACAAATCAGTTAACACCTGAAATGACGCTAATACTAAATTATTATTAACAAAGAAATGTTAAAAGATAATATATGATATCATATTAATGTATATGATTGTTTTATAATTTAGTAAAAATTATTTCACCATTATACAGGTCGTTAAAATACCCTTGACTATTGAAAAGTACAATGTAAAGGTTAATTTTACAATCTCTCTATTATTAGAGGTTGCTTTTACATAAGTATCTACTAGGAACTCTTTATCATCCACATCCATGTTTCATAAAAATGTATTCAAAAACTTTTTAATATTTACTAGACAATGGGGTTATTCCATTTATACCATTTTTTGACTTTTTATAAAATGTTTTGAAAGGAACCTTTCTGTCATTTTCCTATCAAGGTACCTTATGTCCTTTTCGACAAATTATAGGTGAGAATGTTTTTTTAACTTATACCATGTGTCCAACAATTTTCCGTCATTATAACATTGTCAAATAATCCCTTGAAAAATTATAAGAATAATAATTAATTAAATTCTTTCTTTTATAATTTTATGAATTTTAAATGATTTCAAAATATAAAGAGATATTTCCCTAAAAAAGGTTTTGATTTCATCTATGTCAACATCCTTTGAGGGATTTTAAGCTTATTTGAAGTTGATTTATTATGATACAAAACATCCAAATTGTATTGAAGGTTTTGTGATATGTTTGACTGTGGATGTGTTATTTTTACACCATTCATGGTTTATGGATAAAATATTTACATTTCATATGATTTTTTTAATACGAATGTTTATCTTATGCTTAAACCTTTTCATATGATGAATGCATCAGACTTAGTATGTGAAAGGTGGATCCCGCTATTGTTCCTCGATGCATAGGTTGGCCTCAAGAGACAAACTAGTGTCGTGGAACAAGGTCTTCAAAAAATATTATTTGTAGTCATGGAACACGGTCTTGACTATGTCGTTATGAAGTCTGGGATTATGCATTCCATCAATATAAAAGTGGCTATTGGTATTGCATGTGATTATTTGACATGTAAAATATCCATTTGAGTAAGTAAAGGACATTTTTTTTCTATTTTCCTTATTATGATGATTTTATGTTAAAAAGGATTATGTTTTAGTTTTTTTCATTAACTTAAATGTTAATTCTTATTTATGAATGTTTTCTCTGTATTGTTTTCCATAATGAGCATTTGAGCTCACCCCTTTCTATGTTATATTTTTTCCAATATGCGAAGATGTATATTATGTCCAAACTGTAGAGATAGTCAATGGGATCTTAGTATTGTTTATGGAGACTATTTGTTGTAGTTTTTCACTTTATAGTGTAATATAAACCATATGAATGTATCTAGTACTTCCAAGGATACTAAACTAATCGGTCTTTTGAGAAATGATCTATTGTGATCATGACAATGTTATGTGATAATGCACCGACTCTGGGTAACTAGGGTCGGGGAATTACAGTTGGAATCAGAGGAAGATTAGTACAAACATGGGAAACTATATTTAGATAAAATCTTATTAGAGCACATTATCCTAACATAGACATTGAGTATTAGTATAGAAGAACGTCCTAAAATTTTGGAATTGAATATATTTTGTGATTTTTTGAAGGAATACATTCCCATCTACATACGAGAAGGTAGAGGTGGCTCTGGAACAGATGTACCTAGTGGTAAAATCCAAAAACAATGCTTTGAGCAAGACTTGAATGGGCACTAGTGCACGAAAATGGTTCTTACTGCACTCTTGGTTACGATACACCTAGGGGATATTCTTAGGATAATTAACATTTTCATTACAAACCATTATTAAGGGATTATGATTATATACTTCTTCAATGAAATCAATTTTATGATTATGGATTATATCCATAAACTATTCAATTTATGTTAAGTGTTTTACAAGTTTGTATTTATGGGATGTGATTCATAAAATAATCTAGTATATTCCATTGATTAGAAACGGTGCCAAGTGGAAGTAATGGAAACCATATCAATGCATGCACTCCATGTAGGGATTACCCTCCTACTCAAGATAATTATAGTGGAGCTGGTGATGCAACTTGTGCTGATCAGGTAATTACCATACTGGGACAAATCAATCAGGTTATGAATAATAATATTACCCGTATGGAGAACCCTGATCTGTTGCAAGGAGGATCAATGTTAGATCTCTTCATTAGGCAACAACCACCAACATTCAATGGGTGTATAAACCCACTAGTAGCCGAGCAATGGAAAAATTACTTAGATAAAATAATCCTCACCTTGGGGAGTAGCGAAAGGAAAAAGGTTTTCATGGCAATTTACCTTCTCATGGGAGATGCTAATCAATGGTGGACATTGATTCAAAACACAAAGAAAGATTATGATGTATAAAATATGGAATGGAGGGAGTTTAAAGAAATTTTCATAGAAAAATACTTTCCTCATGACCATCGAGCGGATATGGAAAGACAATTTTTGAGTCTGAGGCAAATGGAGGATGGGAATGTCACAAAGTATCTAAATTTACAAGGATAGTGAGTCATGCTTTAGATTATATACATAACCTAATTATTAATATTGAATGTTTCTTTGATGGGTTAAAACCATTTTTCCGTCTAGCAGTAGTGTCACAATCCTTCTCGTCATATTAAGATATTGTCTCATGTGTTATCAAGTGAGAGAAATAATTCTCTAAGTATTAGGACTTTAAATAAAGGAAAGAGAATGAGAGATCTGTTGAACACTATGGAAAAGGAAATAAGGGGAAGAAGGTAAAAGTTGAATATCCATCCTGTATTAAATTTGGGATGAAACACCATAGTACTTTCCTGAAGGGAATGTGATTCTGTTACATGTGGGGTGAAAAAGGCCACCAAACGCATGATTTCAAGGGAACAAAAGAGGCTGTCGATGAAGAATTATACAATTGTAGATAATGGAGGCATTATGTGAATGAATGTTCTAATAATCAAGGGAAATTATCTCAGAAAATTCCAATGGATCAAGGCCAAGCTTTTTCTATCACTACTACTGATGTTGAAGCTCCAAAAGATGTGGTGGCTGGTAATTTTATTTTTTCCTCAAGTTTAGCGAATGCTTTATTTGATTCTGGATCATCGCATTGTTTCATATCTTCCTGGTTTTCTAAAAAAGTTAGATATTTTCGATTTGATTTAATAAAGGAGTTTTCAGTAGAAACTCTTAAGAGATGTATCATTGCAACAATGTTTTGTGAATCAGTCCCCATTAGGGCATATAAATGTTTTTTATCTACTGATTTCATACACTTACCCAAGATTTAATTTGATACAAACCATTGTATGGATTGGATTTCAGACCATGATGTGTAAATTTATTATAAGAAGATTGAGGTTGATATTTTTGAATATGTTACGGAGTACCTTATATTTAGAGTGAAAACGTTACCACAAAATTCTTATCTATATCCACCTGTAGTAGCTAAACTAAATTCAATTATTGGGGAGGAAGAGAATGAAATAATTATGGATGAGGAATGAAATGTTAAAAAAGAGTATGTACCTATTGTTCTAGAATATGTTGATGTGTTTCCAGAGGATTTACCTGGACATCTTCCGGAATGAGAAATTGAGTTTTCCATTGATTTAATTCATGGTTCAAGGCCTATATTGAAGACCCCTTAGAAAATGTCCAATGTGGAATTAGTGGACCTATAGAAATAACTAGAGGAATTTAGTTATAAGTGTTTTATTCGCTCTAGTGTTTCTCTGTGGGTAGCCCCTATCCTTTTTGTTAAGAAGAACGATGGATCTAAGAGGTAGTGTATTGACTATAGGGAGATCAATGCTATAAAAATAAAGAACAAGTATCCCCTACCTAACATCGATTATTTATTTGACCAATGCCATGGTGCTCAGTTCTTTTCAAAGATTGACCTTCGATCTATATGTCATCAGTTGTGTCTGAATAAGGAAAACATTCCAAAAATATCCTTTCGATCAGGTATGGGCATTAAAAGTTTATAGTAATGCATTTTTTATTGACTACTACACCCTATGACTTCATGGATCAATTGAAGAGAGTTTTCAAGCAATATCTTGATGACGCACTAGTGTATTTATTTATGATATCTTGGTATAGTCCAAAAGCTATGAATATCATGAAAATCACCTTTTCATTATCCTGAAGACTCTTATGAGACTTGAATTATATAGGGAGTTTAGAATGTTTGAATTCTATCTTCAGGAGATTTATTTTCTTCGTCATATTGTCTCTAAGGATGGAATCTCTATTGATCGTTCCAAGAAAAAGGGAATCCAATAATGTCCAATACCAATGAGTATAACCGAGGTATGCAGTTTTATTGGTTTAGCATGTTATTATCAATGTTTTGTCCAATATTTTTCCCGGTTTTCTAACCCATTAATAATGCTCACAAGAAAATGGGTTAAATTTGTATGGAAAAAAGAGTGTGAAGAATGTTTTGATATACTGAAGTGAAGATTAGTCAATGCTCCTATATTGACTCTACTATTGGGGAATGATGGGTTTGTTATCTATAATAATTTTTCAAAGAAATCACTTGGTTGTGTCATTATGTAGAATGATAGTGTTATTTCCTATGCATCACGACAGCTAAAAATTCAAGAGAAAAACTATCATGCTAATGATCCTGAGTTTGGAGCTGTAATTTTTGCTTTGAATATTTGGAGACACTATCTCTATGGTGAAAAATGTGAGATATATACTGATCACAAGAGTTTGAAGTATATTTTCTCACAGAAATAACTCAACATGGGGAAAAAAAGATGGGTTGAACTACTCAGGGATTATGATATCACCTTACACTACCACCCGGGGAAAGAAAATAAGGTGGTTGATTCGTTGAATAGAAAGTATCATGGAGTTTTGGATAATATGAGAGTTGAAAAGGATCTTATATACATGAATCTAGTAAATATAGATATGGGAATAACCATGGAAGGTGAAATATCAATTCTTTTTCAAATGCTTTCAAAACCATATTTACTAGAAATGATAAAAACTTCTTAGGTTGCTGATGAGGAGTTTCAAAAGAAGGTTAAAGCTGTGAATAACAAGAGAATTAGTGACATCATATATGAAGATGGTATTTTGAAATTTTAGAAGAGGCTTTGTGTTCCAGATATACCAGATCTAAAAATAGAATTGTGGGATGATGATCATAGCTCCAATTCCAATATACACCCTAGAAGCAGTAAAATATAAAGAGATTTGAAAGAACATTTTTCGTGGGACAACATGACAAGGGAGATTGAAAATTTTGTGTCAAGATGTATGGTTTTTCTATAAGTGAATGATGGAACAATAATGTCTGAGGGATTCGTGCAACCTCTTCCCATACCTGAGTGGAAATGGGAAAATATTATGATGGATTTTGTTATGGGACTACCAAATACTCCTAGAAGGAAGGATGCAATATGGGTCATTATTGATCGTCATACCATGTCAGCACATTTTATTGATATAAGAGAATATTTAACACTTGATCATTTAGAAAGACTATATATTAATGAAGTTTTATGACTTCCTGGAGTACCCATATCAATTTTTTCTGATCTTGATCCCTATTTTATATTATGATTCTGGAAAATTGTTCAGAAAGCCTTGGATATTGAACATCAGTTGAGCACTGCCTACCACCCTCAAACTAATGGATAATCAAAACAGACTATTAAAACCATAGAAGACATTTTGAGATCTTTCTCACTTGAATTTCAAGGTATTTAGATTCAATATTTACCTCTGTTAGAATTTTACTATAACAATAGCTTCCATTCAAGTATTCATATGGAACCATATGAAGCGTTATACTAAAAGAGATGTCACACACCAACCTGTTGTGATAATATTGGTGAAATAAAACTCGTAGTACTATAACATTTGGAGGAAAAGACGGAAAAGTGAAGGTAATTCAAAACCACATCAAGGCAGATCAAATTAAACAGAAGAGGTATGTTGATAATCGAAGGAAGGATTTTGGATTTTAGGTAGGATATCATGTTTTCATGAAGGTCTGTCAATGGAAGGGTGTTATACATTTTGGTAAGAAGGGTAAATTTAGTCCCATGTTCATCTAACCTTTTGAAACCCTTGAACAAATTGGGGATATAGAATACCATTTGGCTATACCACCAAGTATCTCTAATGTTCATGATGTGTTTCACGTATCACTGTTGAGGAAATACATGCCTGACCCGACACATGTACTCACCTATGAGAAATTTGAACCGGTACCCGATCTATCTTATTGGGAAGAGCCTGCAAAAATTCATGATACTATAGAACAAGTGCTAAGAAACCAGACGACTCGTATGGTACAAGTTCTGTGGAGAAACCATAATATGGAAGAGGAAACATGGGAACACGAGAAACATATGATAAAGAACCACCATAGTCATTTTATGTAGTAATTTTCTAGAAATTTCAAGGATGATATTTTTTAGAGAGGAGAATGTTACACCCCATGCTTCCACAATATGCATCTCGTTGAATAATACAATAGTGTGGGTTGTACGCAAATTTGAGTTCTAACACACCACAGCCAATCAAAATAGCCGTCATGAATAGTAATACCCACTTTTTGTAATTTTATAAATTTTATCATTCAAAATGGTCATAATTTTTTGATTCAAAATATCGAAATTATCTTAGGGTGAATTTTTGGTATTTTTCTGAAAACACCAATTTTTTATGAATAGTGAAAAACACTGAGTTGTAGTTTAAAATAGAATTTTTTTTTAACAATTATTTATTTTATTTTAATTTATTTTATGTCAAAATAGATACATAATACGTATATATGATCAATGTAATTCAGTGAAGTGAGTTTATAATAATTTTACATATATAAAAATTTTATTGAACTTTTCACCATCTTTTATCCACCTCCTAGGAGAATTTGAAAATTCACATTAAACATAATTTTACTGCTTCGGTGAGTTTAATTTTATAAATTCTTAGAGACGATGTTGATATTAGTAAGAAAAATTTGGTTCAATAATATGAAAATAATTTTTGGTGAATTGTATCTTTTTTCTTTTATTTACCACGGTTAAAAGTAAATAGGTTAATCAATGGTAAAAATGATATTAATTTTACCCTAACAAATTTCCTAATATTATTGGATAAGTTTAATTCTACCAAAACCACCATAGTAAAAAAATATTATCCCTCAGGTCAAATGGGATTATATTAAGACATTTATTATTATTTTATTTAAAGATGAGTTAAAAGAGTTAAAATAAAATTTTAATAAAGAACCCATTTTTAATATAGGGTTATATATAATATAAATTCTAATATAAATATTAATTACAAATATAATTATATTTCCAACATAATTATATTTTATTTATACATTTTATAAATTAAATTATTTAAATTATTTATGACACAATGATGATGTAGTAATTACAATACTAATAAAATATAAAAACAATTTATATTATAAATATCCAAATAATTATAATTTTAGACTTCTGATAAATTAGAAAAATTATAGTATAGTATGACATGATAGTATTTAACAAATTAAGTTTTTTCAATGTAGTAAAGATGTTAGGACTTTAACGAAAATAATTTGCTAAATAATTTTCAAAATTGACATAATTGAGTTTTTAAAACAAAACTATATTATTGATTGATACAGTGTTATGAAAAAGCTAATGTTCGGCCAAAGGGAATAAATAATAGTATATATGTCATTAATGAACCTATTGTAGTACCATTTTCAGTGTATTGTATGTTTATTAACTATATAATATAAAAATACAATGTGCCATAGTAAATGTGAAAAGATTTAACTAAGAGTTAAATCTAAAAGATAAGGTAATATAGTAACCCAAACCTATCCAAAATGTATTCGTTGAGTAGTTTCCAAACCATCCCCAGGTTATCCTTTAAAAAAATTAATTTGGAGCCATTAAAACCAAAAATTATTTTATTATAAAATAATATTTCTAGATTTTCCTAAGGTGCCCCTCACCCTTCTTATAAAAGGGCACTCCCACTTCCCTCAAATTCACACCTTAATAGCTGTTTGGCTCGACCATCCCCTACTAAAATACCTCATCATCTATCCTCCCTTCATCCTAGATGCCTTAATTTATACTTAATTCCAACTTATTATGCCCTTTTGATCAAATCAAAAGGAAGAACCCGAAGAAGTGATAAATATTTCATCAATTCATTCAAGTTCTATTCTTCTTCCACATTATATTTCTTTGATGATTCCATTCTAAAATATTAATCCAGTATCATCTATATATTGTGATGTTGTTATAAATATGGTACAACCATATTCATTATTCTATACATCCTTTGAATAACATGTCACCATATGTGTGTTGGTACAAATTACAGTCTCCACATCATGGTGTAATTGTTATTCAATACATTATTATTTGTATGGGTATAATAATGATGTGTAACTGATGTAAATAATAAATATAAAATTATAATGATTCTGTTTATATGATATAAAATCCAATTATATATTATTTTAATCTCAAAAAAATGATATTATCGCTTGTGCGTACGTACAAATTACCGTCTCCACGAACGCGATGACATTCATTCCCCATCGTATCCATTGAAGACAAATTTTTAATAGATGATTAAAAATAAATATTAAAGACTTAATATAATTCTGAATATGAATTAGATACATCCTATCTATATCAAACATTACTTTCTTAACAAATAATATAAATAAATATGAATAAGTCAACACCCGAAACGACGATAATACTAAGATATTATTAACAAACAAATGTTAAAAGATCATATATGACATCATATTAATGTCTATGAATCTTTTATAATTTAATAAAAATTATTTCACCATAATACATGAGATTAATCTACCCTCGACAAAGGAAATGTACAAGGTAAGGGTTTAATTCACAATCTCTTTAATATCTGAGGTTGCTTTTACGTAAGTATCGACTGTGACCTTTTTATCATCCACATCTATGTTTCTTAAAAATGTATTCTAATTTTTTTTTACTACGTACTAGAGTATGGGTTAAGACATTTATACCCTTTTTGATTTTTTATAAAATGGTTTTAATGGAATATTTCTGTCATTTTTCAAACAAGGTACCTTATGGACATTTCGGCAAAATTAAGATAAGAATGTTTTTTTAACTTATACGGCGGGTGTGGCTATTTTCCACCATTATAAAATCATTGAAGCTTCCCTTACAATATTATATGAATATTTCCAAAATAAATGTTTTATTTTATAAATATATTAATTTTAAATGATTTCAAAATAGAAAGAATTATTTCTCTAAAAAGGGTTTTGATTTCACTATGTCAACATCTGTTGATGGATTTTAAGATATTTGACTTTGATTTATTATGATACAAAACATCAATCTTGTATTGAAGGTATTGTGATATTTTGGACTGTGGATGTTTTATTTTTACACCATTAATGGTTTATGAATAAAATATTGGCATTTCCAATTCTAGTTTTAATATGAATGTTTATGTTATGTTTAAACCTTTTTATATGAGTAATGAATTAGACGTAGTATGTGACGGGTGGAGCCAGCTATAGCTCCTCGATTAATCAGTTGGTATCAAGAGACAAACTAATGTCTTGGCACAAGGCCTTTAAATAATCTTATTTGTATTCATGGAAAAAGGCCTTGACTATATGGTTATGAAGTCTGGAATTATGTATTCCATCATTATGAAAGTGGTTGTTGATATTGCATGTGACTATTCAACTAGTAGAATATCCATGTTGGTAGATAAATGAAATTATTCTGATTTATATTTTATATATTATGATGAAGTTTATGTTTAAAAGGATTTTGTTTTAGTTTTATACATTGCCTTAAATTTTATGCTTATTTATGAATGTTTTTTCTATATTGTTATCCTCACTGAGCATTTGAGCTCACCCCTTTCTATGTTTTATTTTTCCAAGGAGGCGAACAAGTATATTATGACTAACTAGCAGGTATAGTCAATGGGATCTTATAGTAGTCTATAGAGACTATTTTTTTGTATTTTTTTCATTTTATAACTTAATTTAAACCTTTGGAATATATATAGTACTTCCTAGGCTACTAAACTAATAGTTCTTTCAAGACTTGATCTTTTGTAATCATGACAATTTTATGTAATAATGAAATGACTCTGGGTAACTACGGTTGGGGAGTAACACTTAATATTCTGCATTATATAATTATATTCATTAAATACTCAATTAGTAACCTCTCACACATATATTTTATTCATTATAATTTTATAAAGTTCATTTATCATCATTTAAATTATTAAGATCAATTTCGTTTTTCCAGGAGCGTTCGTTGCATTATTTTATGATTGGTTATCTTGTCTATAGTTATGGATGTTCTAGTCAAATGGTAAGAGTACTAAAAATTTGAAATTATATTGTATTCGTACACTTCCTTAATTTTAAATGTTCCTTTATATAATTTTTCCTTATAATGTGATGAATATTTATTTTATACATTGTTAATAATGATTATTTAGTTTAATTTTTTTGGTTTTTTCGACCAATGAAAATTAGTTTCATTTTATATAATATAATGTTTATTTATTTCTTCCATAACATCAAATATGTTATAATATAATTCTTAAAATCTAATTTAATTATAATAAAAGTTTTATGACCAACCTTGGAGGTAGCGATGAAAAAAGAAAACACATTATCCACAATGATATTTAATCTCCATAATTTGGAAAATGATTTCCTTTATTTGAATAGAATAAGATGTGACCAGAACCTATATAATATTTCTGGGGAAGTGTATAAGATAATTTGTCTGAGTATGGTAGAGCTATATGGATCAGGTTGGTGATGTGAAGTTATGGAAGCAGTTCCCTTTTATAATTAAGGTGAGAGACACTTTAAGAATTTCCCTAACTATTAAGATATAAAAAGACTATTCAAAATCCAAATAATTCAATATAGAATAAAAATTCATAGGTGATGAAATTTTTTAACATATATTTTCCACCCAAGAAATTATTTATTATTTTCATGATTTTTTAAAAATTTAATAAAATATTTTAATCATGAAATATCATTATTGTTAAAATTATTATTATGTAGTACTACAACATTAAAACAAAGAAAATGATTAAAATTCAATAATAATATTTTATTATATCATATAAATTCTATTTTTATCTGTATAAATCTTGTATCACATTTAATATATCAAATTATGGTTACTTTATAATTTTTTAAATCATTTTTTTGAATTTCCCAATAATTTTATAATTATTGCATCATCATTGTAGAAGGCATTAAGGTAATTCTTTATTCTATAAAAAGTATATATAAATTACACAGATGAATAAAAATATTTGAAATTTAAAAATAATATTTATTTATGAACTTATCTTCTATATGAAAATATATTAAAAATGTTGTAATTATTAAAACAATAGCGAGACAAGTTTGAATTTTCTTAAAATAAAATACTCTGTAGGGATTAATGTCATCCAAATTGACCCAATGGGTCATATATTCAAACCATTTGTGATCATGGTTGAATATAACTCTAATAATAAAATTATTTTAATGGTTGGTGTAATTTCAATCTCTATAATATTATTTTTACCATTAATTACCCGATTTACTCTTAACCATTGTAATTAAAATTACTATGATTACTATTCATATTGACTAAAAATAAACGGGTCCTCTTAAATAAATTTATAAATTATGATTCTAAATATGGTATCAATTTTTTAAAAATTTAAAAAATAGAGGTTGTTTAATTTTAATTAAAATTAAACGGGAAAAATACAAATAAAAAAATTGTTATTTTTTTGAAAAAATCCTTTTTTAAATATAATATTTTTATATTAAAATGACATATAAAAAACATTTAAAAAACAATGATTGGAATAATATAATACAAAATTTACAAAATTAAATATTAAAACAAATCCAAATCATAATTTTACCTCTTAAATAAAATACAGTTGTCAATAAAAACAAGTATTTTTCATTGTTCATTGAAAAATCTAAATTGTCATAAAATTTTCAACATTTCCCCAAATAAATTATTTTAAAATGATTATTAAAAAAATTATGTTCATTTTTTCCAATAAATTTATTTAAATCAAGATAAAATGTATTATTATTATTTTTACAAAAAATTTGATAGAAATCATTTTTTTAAGAAAATATATTTTTGATGAATAAAATGGATTTACTAAAAATATAATAGAATGAAGTTACTAAATATAATTAATAATTTAAACATAATTAATCAATAAATTGTCAATTATTATGACAATTGTATATTTTATTATTTAATTAACACAATTCATTCCATACAATTTAATGTCCTAGTTATAATGTTCATATTTAAATAATCTGGTTTTTATTGTTTAATTGTAGAGTTACGTATCTCATAAGAAATTAAACATATTATTTTAAAAAAAACATACTATGTTGCAATTTATAGTGGTAAAACATGAAAATAAATATTCCCAATTATGTATCTCGGTGATTGGTATGTTGGTAAGTTAAGGCTAATTGATAGAAGTCTAAGGGGATGTTACTAACATTACCCATACTGAAATGGAAATGGGAAAACATCACGATACATTTTGTTATTAGACTCCCAAAAATGTATGAAGGTTATAATATTATTTTGGGATGAATTTGATCACATTAAAAATTCATAACATCATAATTCTCTCAAAGAATATTATTCTCTAGATCATCTTTCTTGAATATAAATTAAGTAAGTTAAATGTTTATTTAGAGTACCATATTTTATTATATCTTATCAGCATTCGAGATTTATAATGATGTTCTTGAAAAGTATTCAGCATGATATGGAATTAGAGTTATGTTTAAATATTTCATATTATCCTATGATAGATATTCCTTCTAATATAACAATTCATAGCTTATAGAATATGATGAGGTCTTGTTCTATGGATTTCAAAGCTAGTTGGGATCCACACCTTCCTTTAATTATGTTTTTTATAATGATATCTTTCACTAGGGAATTCAGGTGGATCATTATGGATCCCTCTATAAAAATAAGTGTATAACTCAAATTTATTATGATGAGGTTGAATAAGAATACATATTGGGACCATATAAGGCTAAGGAAACTGAAAAGAAAGTCAGAACCATTTAGTTTCGCATCAAGGAAGCTCTGAGTCAACAATTTTATTATGAAAAAAATATTTTGTGAAATATATTATTTGAAATTAGAGATAATATATTCCTATGAATTTTTCCATTGAATAAGGTTATGACATTCCTGAAATTTTGAAATTTTATATCTAGCTACATTGGATCCTTTGAGATTCTTAATTGATTGGTAATGGTAGCTTATCTCTTGGTGCACTCACTAAACCTCTCTCTAGTTTACAATATGTTCAATATATCTCTCTAGAGTAAGTAAATACCTAGTAACTGACATGTACTAAACTAATTGGTTTTACTATGGGAGAATGATCATTACTATGAATTAAAATTTGTAATAATCATGGATTGTAGAGATAAATTTTTATAAAATAGGACTTCTCATCATGTTAAAGTTTTCTCAAAGAGTAAAATTTTTGAACAAGTTACATGGGAACCTGAGGATGTGTTGAAATAAATATATTTTCATATTATATATTAGAGTGACAAAATTATTTATATAAAAATTAATTTTATGGGGATTGAATGTAACACCTAGATATTTTATGATATATTTCTCTTTAAATAAACATAATTTATTTAATAACTTTTGATTCATAGAACCTTGATTGTAAATGAACAAAAATTAATATACTATTTTAACATCACCATTAAATTGGTAACCTGAATATTATTAACCATGTTTTGCAAAAAACAATATGTATAATGGTTTAAGATAGAGTATATTCATTGATAAATTAGTACTCAATTTTTATTATAGTTATTACATTCTTCAAAAATATTTATTCCTAAAATATGGTTGTTATTTATTTTTATGAGAAAATAATATTATGAAATTCTTATTTTTTTAGAAATTTTTTTTTGAAAAAAAACCTTTTTTGATATTGACGTATTAAAATTTCATTTATGGTGAAATTTTAGGTTTTTTAAAATGATTGATTTTTATTGAATAGTGAAAAATATATATTTTTCAAATACTATCATTTTTTTTCATTAAACCTTGTTATTTAAGAGCCCCATTATATTGTTTTTATATTTATAATCAAGTAACATGTGATTTATTTTATTTATATTAATCTAAATGATTTCATTTTAATCATCAATATTTACTATTTTTTATAAGTTAATTTTTATGTAAAAAACAGATTTTTCTAAATAAAAATTCATTTGGTTTTATGAATTTATATTAATATTAATTTATTACCATTATAGATATTGAATAATAAAAAATGGATAAAATATTTTCACACATTAAGGAATAATTTGGTAAATATGACTCTTTCATTTTTTGTCATTATCAATAGTAACTGTGGAAAATATTTGTCCCCTCATTTGGGTAGAATGGGTAAAAATTATTTAAAACATTGAGATAAGGTCTCAAAATCAACCATAAACATTCCAATATTTCATTTTAGGTAATTAAAACTACCAAAGTAATCCCAAAATATAATATAAAGAGATTCAGTACAATTTTTCATTGATAAAGATCTTTATATTATGTGTGTAAAGAAAATAACAAAATTCCACTCTCTTGAATTTAATAACTATAAAATTTTTATATAAGAATATATATATAATAATATTTATTCGAAATATTTAAATGAAATATTAATAATCATTTTCATCATTTTAATTTATTATTAAAATTTAATGATTAAATTATTACTTTAAATTCTAACATAGTGACGATATGAAGTTTGTACGAGTAGTAGAAAATCATGTAAATTATTTTAAAAACTCTAAAAGTAATCTTTTTGTGAATTATTTTACACCATTAATTTTATAGATGACTATAACTAATTAAGGATGTTTAAAATATTTATATTTGATTTAAATTACAATCATGATGTCATTATCATGCAATTAAATGGATGTTCTCAAAATTGATATGAATGATATTTTTGAAAAATACTATTTCAATATATTATATAAAAATTTTAGAAAATTAAAATATGAAAAGTGGTATAATATATGGTTGAAATACCTTATATTGTCTATTAATTGTCCAATTTTTACATAAGTAAAATTATATCCCTTTAAACTGAAATAATGTTATCGCTGTTAAGGATAAAAAACATATTTGAAGTTGTTAATAAAAAAGACAACATTTAAAATGAAAAAAAATCTAAATTTAATTTAATGATGATATTTAAACAATATTCTCTTTATATTATAATTAATTATTATTTTTAGATGTTATACTTGAGAAATTCATTAATGATATTTAAATATTTTATGTAATTCCATGTGATTCATTTCTCTACCATATAAAAGGGAACCCCTCCTCTCTTTTAGTTACAACTAATTGAGCCATATATATATATATAAAACCCTATAAAATTATCTTATAGACATACATATAAATAAATTATATGTTATGTATCCTTAAAATACCATTCCATGGGTTCTTAAGAAAGGATCTAAATGCGGTCTCTTAAAGAAGAGACAATCATCTTACCTGACCTCTTTCAAATTATTTTTTTTATAACTCTTATAAATATAAGGTATAAGTACTAAAATAATTAATTACGTGTCCAAAATATATTTAAATGTAATTATGATCATGAAAAGACCATTATCCTCCCTATCATTCATCGAATGAGAAGTGAATGTATCGTTCGTACGTACGGGTGTACTACCACCTCCATGTAGCAACACATTTCATCTCTTATCAACATCATTCATTGATGTTTATTATGATATTTTTAATTTGTAAATATAATATTTATATTTTCATTATTCACCCATAATTATAATATCATATCTACATTCTAACGTTATTATCCACTGGAAAGTGATAATGTCACTCATGCGTACGTGTGGACTACCACCTCCACGAAGCGATGTGATTCATTTTTTCAAATTTTTACATGGATTTTAATAAGAATATAATTAATAAAAATATATGATATATATATATATAATATACAAATAATTCTAAAATGGTTAATTATTAGTTACCATTCTTTAATTCTTACCATAGAAATATGAAAACAACATTCTTGCATATATACGGTCTACCATCTCAATGAATAGTGTAATTCATTTTTCAATCTGTAAGGACGGGAATTACTAAATATTAATTATAAAAAAATAAAACAGTTAGTACTGAGAACCAATAATTTTAAAAAATAAATATTAATAAATGAATGTTTGTGGGTTGTATATAATATTATAATTATCTAAATGACTAATTTATAGATTTATAATAAATTTAAATTTATTATACATGAGGGTAGAGATCCTTTGATGAAATTTCAAATTGATGTAAGGTATTTATGTTTCAGTATCATTTTAATAAATAGTGTTTATGATGGAATATTATTTAAATGAAATTATATGATCATTTCTTAATAACTCTATTTAGTTTTATAACCCTGTGATTATTTTTTAATAATAAACGTGTTCCTTAAATTTTCCTCACATTTATTACTCAAGAGTCTAAGTAAATGTTTTCAAAGAAAAATTACATTATGTCTATCTTTGGTTAGAAGTCATTTTTATTCCTTATACATGCTTTCTAAAAATTTATTCAAATTTTATTTATATTATTCAATTAATATTTAATGTAAATTTTTTAAATGAGTTATTTTTCTACTAAATTGTATAAAATGAATCATGTTGTCATATTCTAAATGACATAATTTTAACATTTTACCAAAAAATGTGAATTGAATATTTCTTTTAACATGCACGACATGAAAAAAATTTCAAATCAGCTATTTTCTCAATAATTTGAATCATAATATAAAATTTTAAATGTTTGTTATCAAATTAATGGTTTCCCTTAATATTTGGGATTATATTTTATTATGTGATTTATAAATTCATTGTGTATTTTCTTAAATAAGTAATACAATTGTATTTTGAATGAATATTTTATCTATGACAGCATTGTTTGATTTTACATAGAGTTTACTAGGGATATTATCCACTAATAAAATCATTATCCCATTCGAGAAAGAGATACATGGGAGGTTTAATCATGCTTAAAGCTGGTAAACAGATAGTTATCCTAATCCTAACATGATATAAATGTCTTATTGGGTGTCATTAACATAATATTTCCACGATGATGTTTATGTAACAATTATGCCACCCTATTATGACATGATTTTATGACCATTTAAAGTTATCATGGCTCTTTTTCTTTGATTCATTTTTTATTCATGTATTATGATCTACAAATATTTATGTCCTTACTCATGTTTGTAATTTTAGAATATTATGGGTATGATATTAAAAGGATAAGATTATGTCATAATACCTGTCATACTCATTAAATGTTTAAATGATCATTTATATCTCTCTTATTTACCCTTAATAATTATCTAATATTTTCCTTTATTGTTGTTTATTTTTACCCGTATACGATGATAAAATTTAAGTATGATTATTCAATAGAGGTGCGAGTTGTGATGAACAATGTTAGATATGATGTGGATATTTTATAAACATGTATTTTATGTATCCAATTTTCCAAATACACTAAAAGTTTATAGTTTTAGCATGGATCATAATGTTATGTAATGAATATTCATAAAATAAGATATAATATATATGTATGAAAAGTATGGGTCTCTATAAAGTTGTTTGATTTCAATATGGTCAGTAAAAACATCTCTTAGAACCTTAAGTTTGATGAACCGAAATCAAATGAGATTCAAGGGAGTATAACAAAAACGAAGATCAGAGAGACCTTAAATTTAATTGGAATGAAAAAAGATTCCCAAACCAATAATATTTAATTGATATAAGGTATAGAAAAGAAGGATCCAAGGGAGTATCTCCCCTCTCTCTTTCGCGAATGGAGAACGACAATCTCGAGGGGGTTCCAAATATTATTCCTTGAAAAAATAAAAATAGTTGCAATGAAATTACGTCGAGGGCCCTTTTGGTTTGGCTATAAATGACATGTGCAATTCCCCCTCACATAGGGTGCCCTGTGGTTTAACCCTGAGGTTTAAGTGTAGGGGAACTACACAACCACCAATTATGGTTCACAGAAAGGATCTACAATGAAACTCATCTCATTAAGGTATCCTAGGGGTCCGGACTCATGGGATCCCTTCATAGTATATTCATAGGTTATATTGTGGGTCTTTCCATACCAGTGTCTCTATAGTGTATCCCTTTAATGTTAGGATCCAGCCTTATACATTTCATTTCTAGATAGGATATCGATAATTGTGACCCATTTTTTGACAAAAAAATACTAAAATTTAAAACGGAAATAATGGATCATTTACTTAACCAAATAAATTTTAGGTTTATATTTTTAGTGAATTATCAGAAACTATTACATAAACAACACTCGAAACATCGTGATTGTATTTTACACACTATATCAATATTTTCATATTCCATACTAATCCATCAACATCCCCCACATATTTCTTCACATATAAAACCATTGTAGACTAAAAATTTATAATTTTCATTATAAACATGAAGAAAGGAAACATGATAATGGGGATATAAAATTCACAATAAGAGTAATCATAATGATTTACAATTAATTCCATTGGTAATAATATGTTTATCATAATTGTGTAATGATATAACTGATGTTATTAAGAATAACATAAAATAATTCATATGCATAAATACCTAGATCATTAATAATGAAACAAGGAATAAACATTTAAAAAAGGAAGACTCCTGGGATCAATAATCCCGATCCATGTGATGTAAATTGAAAACATATAATAATCATAAAGAAAAATAGTTGGAATCCTTAAAATGTTTTATATCACTCTTACAATTTTAATATCCTTAATAGTTACACAATGAATTAACTTCAAGGTAACACATAAAATAACAATAATGATTATAATTGTAATGACAATCATAGAATATTTACTATATCTATTAAAATAATCCTAATTGATTAAATTTGTCCCATATTTGGAATAATCATCACAATAAACTACCATATTCTTTTACGAGAACCTAATTGGTTCACTTCATCCCTTTTCTTAATGCGTTAAAGAGCTATATCAGGCTCACCATCCCTTTGTTTATAAATGAACCACTAATTAACACAGTCAATTCCCAAGAAACATAACAAAATCATTACACATTAAATCTTGTAGTTTTCAAAATAATATTTTCCCCCATTCTAGATATTGAAATATCATTTACTTTTAAAAAATATTTTCAAAACATAAATCACATATAACATGTTTAAAAGGTTTTTTTTAAATAAATCACAAACATTCATAATGGAAGAGACATAAAAAATTATGGATACAAGAAATGTTATTATCATAGTATATGTTATAATAAATCATTCCTTTAATAACATGATTAACCCATGAAATAGAAAGAGGTTCCAAGAAAATATATATTAAAAATTAAAATTCAATGTAGATAAATAATGAAAATTTAATCCTTAAAAAATATTCCAAATGTAAAATATATTACATCAATGGTTATAAGATTTGATTAATGCAAATTCCTTGAAAAATATCATGGAAAAAACTCGTGAGAAAATACTTTTTTAACATTGAAAATAACATTTGAAGAACTAAAAAATAATAAATTATTTTGAAAACCATTTTCTTTGAAAATAAACATGATAAAATATAAATTAATATTCATTATTATAATTTTTAGGTCGGTGGAGAAATATGTCCTTACTCTAAATTTAATAATATATATTCTTTTGATAAATTTTGTAAAGGGAGTCAAAAGTGACATGTTTGGAAAACATTAACTAATTTCATTTTAAAACCATTTAAAATAATTCAAAAGATCAGGCCAAATAACATGATAAAATATTTTATTTTTAGAGAAAAAACATTTTTTAAAAAAAAATTGAAACATTGGTATGGAATAAAATATTCATTATCGAAAACAAGATAAAAGATCAACATTACTTGGAAATGAATTTTATTGTGTTTAATAAATCAATATGTGAGTGGATTTATATTAAATATGGTAACCACAGTAATAAAAAAATTTAATAATATGTATTTAGATGAACTAAATTATGTCATTAAATTTTTTCTAAATGAATCCTTGAACATATACAATCTTGAAAAGAATAGAGATTGTAACATAAAGAATTTTTCACTTTGGTTACTCTTCAATGATATGCCAAATGAAAGAATAAAATAAAATTATAAGTTCAATACAATTAACATTATTATATTCATGATATATTGTGTAATATGGTTTATATATACACCTCTTAAAAGAATATAAGTTGATATGATAAACATATGTCCCAAGGAAATAAATTTTTATATAAATAACCCTAACAAAGATCATATCAATGAATTGATAATTAATCAATGAAGATATTTATTGTAACAAATTTAAATCCACTAAAAATAAGAGAAAATACTTAATAAATAAATATATAGATCAATTCACATATAATCCAAGAATAATAAACTTAGTGAATAAGAGTAATATCTCAATGAGAGGAAATTGAGTTAAGAAACCATTTACCACTTGGTAACTTTTATTTCAAATCCCATTGGATAAAATAATTCAAACAAAAACATAAAATATCAAGAATCATGTAGGATTCGTGACATATAATTTAAAATAAAAGTTTATAATACATATAAAATTAATTGGTTTTATAATAATATAATATTCCTCAATTAATGTATATTGATAAGAAATCCCTTACCCCGACTCCAAACTTTGTATATATATACTTTATCACATGTATACTAAAATATTATAAATTATTTGATTTATAAAAACCATTTTCATGATTTAAAATATTATCATTAATATATTTATTTCATTTATTTTAATTATATTATAAATTACTTAAATAATTATGTCAATTTTGGGTGTTTGAGAATATTTGGTGTTTAATTTCAAAATTTCATCATTGTTTTGACTTTGGTCGAAGGAATAATTGTTATATCATCTCAAAAAAATAATCCTGAAATTATTATTATTTTTATACATCATTTATACATTGAAAACCAACCATGAATGATTGTTATGTAAAATTATGTATGTAACAATCTTGGTGACAATAGGTTCTACATATACTTGAGTAACGTTTTCAATTTTAAACAATCATTAAGAAAAAAAGGTAAGTATTATTATAAAACTTATTAATTATAATTATATATTAAATAAAATATTATTTATTTAAAAATAATTATTTATATCATCCATATGATGTGGGAAATAAAAATTAATATCATCGCTTTGTGGAGGTGGTAGTCCATAAATACGCAAGAACAACATTGTCATTATTAAGTGTATGGAAAGGTATGAAACTTATTTTTAAATTATAGATTATTATTGAGAAATATATCATAAATATCATCAATATATATTAAATCTATCATTATAACAATCAATGAGAGGTGGTAGGGATAAACAACTATGTAAATCCAAGGGGCTGTAGTTTATTATTTACAAGAACGATGGTTTTATTTCCCATATAATAGAAGAGGAGATGGATAATGGTTATTACATGAACATAATAATGTATTAGTATATTTATTTTACTGGTGTTATTATTTTATCAATATTAATTATCATTTTATGGGGGTCAAAGAATAAATAAAAAAAATTCATTTAACAATCATACCTCTTCTTTGGAAAATCTTCTTTTCATAACAACTTAATACGTATAAGATTAGTATTCTAAACAAAATAAATCCTTTAGAACCTAGGTGATGATTTGAATAATGAATTTTTCTATATATTTATAAAATAATTGTTTTTATTTTTGAAGAAATGATAATAACTGGTCACTTTTTAAAATGAGTTGAGGGGCACTTTAGGAATTTAGTAAAATATTGAATTAATATAAATTTATTAATTTTTCAAAATGGATCCAAAATTAATAATATTATATTATTATATTATTATATGTTTAAATAATATCATAAAATAGATTTTTTTACAATTTTCGATCACATTGTTTCCCTTATCATTTTTTTAACACCCACCCCCCCCCATTAACTCTTTTCACATTTAACATGACGACAAGGTTTTCTACTCCTTAAAGGCCATGTTATTTACTACAAATGATCAAGAATTCCCATAAATATAACATGGTTAATATTTAAATTTATAACCTAATATCTTGTCTAAAGAGAGGATTTTAAGGAATTTTATATCATGTAAAATGTTTTATTTATTATAAAATATCATTAAAGTCAATTTAAGAACTAGTCATTACGTAATCTTTAATAACACCAATACATGAAATTAAATTAGAAAAAAATATTTTAATACATAAATAAAATGTTTTATTTATCTATATAATTTCCTGGATCATATTATTTATTTCAAATTAAACTATATTTAATATTTTTAATACCGTATATTTTATTTTTACCTTCATTTAATGATTACTGCATTAGAATTATGTAAGCATTTAAGGTCAATGATTATTCCCTGAATATTTAAATTAAATTAACATGATTAATATAAAAATTTATTTTTAAAATTAATATTTATAACTTATCATGTGATCTATTTTTTCCATTTTTAAAATATTATAGTTATTAAAAACAATAGTGTGACATTTTTTTCTTTTCTTTATATAAAATAACATTAAAATCATAATCACATTAAAAAATGATAAAAAGTTGTCATGTAATAGTATATTGGATTATTATTTTTGAAACGGACTCATATAATAATATTAATGATTGTGTTGGGTCTTTTCTTGTCCTTCTCATTTATCTTTAATCCTTAATTTCCTTATTTACCCAATCTCTGGTAACAAAATTTACAAAGGATACTATTCTTTTTGAAAAACATAAAAGGGATTTATTTAAAAAATGTGAACCTCATGATTCCAAATATAGAATAAAATATTAAATATTCAAAATCTTAAATTTTAAAATTGTAATTTAAAATTAAACTGCCAAAACACAATGAAATACAATTTATCAAAAAAAAAATCCTTTTATAAATTTAAAATGTTGTTATACTAAATTCATGTTTTAAATTCATTTAAAAAATATCGTTGAATTATTTTAACACAAAAAGTAATTAATTAACTTTAAAAATATCCCAAAAATATAATATTACATTTGTAAATAATTTAATGGGAAATACAGTTTTCAATATAAATTAGTATTTTTCTAAATTTATTGAAAAATAACAAATTTCAAAAAAAATTCAAAATTTCAACATATGTTAATTTTTGTATTATTATTTCAAAAATAAATTTTGTTTTACGAAATAAATTTAATATAATTAAAATAAATTAATTATTTTTTTCATATAGAAAATAGTAAAATCCATTTTTTGAAGAAATCATATTTTCAAAGAATAAAATGACTTTACGAAAAATCATGTTCTTATTTACAAATATTTGATTAATAAATTATAAATGAGTGTTACAATTATATATTTCTTAATGTGTTTAATTCTATTCATTTGTTCCAATTTAACAACTATGTTATAAAAGTCATATTTAAATAATAATAATTTTTTGTTTGTTTAACCATGGTGTTGTGTATCTCATATGCTCTCAAATAAAGAATTTCTTTTAATATATTTGAATATAAAATTCTACACCCCCAACCCTTTAAGAAATTATTCCCTCACAACTGGAACTCTGGCTTGGTTACCGGGGCTTGAATTTTTGAAATACCATTGTTGAATACCCATATAATGAAAAGTGTCAATAAATCCTCTTCATGAAAAGAAAGAAAGTGAAGTATGAAGATCATCATGAAAATTGTCTAAAAGGTTTAAATATAGGATAAAATTAATGTAAATTGAAAACATGGATATATTTGAAGAACATAACTCCCAAGGACTAATAGAGAGTGATACAGAACATGGTTAGGAGAAAGTCAATGGACCTAAAATCACCAATTTGTGATCATTTAAGATACAAATAATTCCTTAAAATTAATGGTAAATGGATAAAATTTTTGTTTCAAGGTCCTTTTCAATATTTGGTGAACTAAACATCCATATATACTAATAAAATTTGGAAATATACTTACATATCAATAATAATTTCATCCATTAATTATAACATCTCAAAATTTGACGATAAATTTCTCTTTTAATAATGCAGTAGCTTGCGTTGTACACAACATGGAGTTCTAGCAAACCATGTCCAATCAAACTAACCATTATGAATAGTAATACCCACATTTTAAAATTTAATATTTTTTTTTTCAAAAGTGACTTCATTTAAGGATTCATAATATCAAAATTAGATTAGGGAGGGTTTTTGGTATTTTTATGAAAACTTTCAATTTGTGATGAATAGAAAAAAACACTACGTTATTGTCTAAAACCTACTATTTATTTATTTAGATTTATTTATTTAAATTTATTTTACGTCTAAATAGATACATAATACCTATATAACTATAATTTAGTTCATTGGAGTCATTTTATAATAAAATTATATGTTTAAAATTTTATGGAAAATTATAACGTCTTTTACCCACTTTCTATGAACATTTCCAAATTTCCATAAAACAAAATTTTATGGCTTTTGTGGATTGAATTTCAGAAATATGAGAGACACAGTTGAAATTAGTATGTAAAATGTGGTACAATAGGATGAAAATAATTTTTGATGAATAGTAACTTTTCAATTTTATTTACCATGGTTAAAAGTAAATAGTGTGCTTAAATGTTAAAATGATATTATAATTACCTTAATACATGTCCTAATTCTATTGTATAAGTGTTTTTAGACCAAAATAATACTTAGGAATAAAATATTATCCTTTTTGATCTACATGGATTAGATTAGGACATTTATTATTATTTTATTTAAAGAAGAGTTAAATGTTTTAAATTCAAATTTTCCTAAGTAAATGATTTTTAATATTTGGTTTTACAAAAGATAAATTAGACTATATTTATACATTATAAATATAAAAATATTTCCTATATAATGGTATTTTATTTTAGATTTTTAGACATTAAATAATAAAATTTAATTATGACACTATGATGATGCAGTAATTATATTATTAATGAAATATTAAAATAATTGATATTATAAATATCCAAATAAATGTAAATTGAGTCTTTTGATCCATTCCTCTAATTTTTTTAGTATAATATGACATTTTAGTATTAATTGTATTTTATTTTATTGATGTATTCAAGTTTTTTTGACGCTCAAAAAAAATACTAAATAGTTTCAAAATTGATAAAAATATGTTTTTAAAACCAATACTATATTATTAATCAATATAATATTTCTAAAAAACTATGGTTTGGACAATGGACTTAGATAAGGATATATATATTAATAATGAACCACTTGGGGTTCTCGTGGATGTTTATAGTATGTTTATTAACCACATAATATAAAAATACAAAAAGACATGGTAAATGTGAAACTATTTAACTAAGAGTTATATATAACGATAAGGTTAATATATTGATCTAAACTTATATAAAACCTATTTTATGAGAGGTTTTAGAGTTATACCATCCTTAGACGCAAAATAAATCTTTTTGGAGCCATTATAAACTAATTATTATTGAACAATAATTTAAAATTTCAAGAATTTCCTAATCTTAACCCCACCTCTCTTATAAAAGTGTACTTTCCCTTCTCTCAAAATAACTCCACCAAATTTATTTGCCTCAACCAACCCCTAAAAAAATATCTTCCCAACTATATTCACTTCTACCTAGAGGCCTTATATTGATCAGAAAACCTACTTAAGGATCACTTTTGATCAAATCAAATGGAAGCACCCTATGAAGAGGTAACAATTTCATCACCTATTTCATTGTACTTTTCTTCTTCCAATTACTAATTATTTATTGTTTCTAAGACAAAATAAAAACTCTAGTAACTTATATATACTGTGATTTTTTTATAAATATGGTACAACCATATTCATTATTCTATCAATCTTATGAATGACAATGTCTCCATATGTGCGTACATACGGCTTACCATCTCCACGTCGTGGTGTAGTTTGTTATTCAACACTTCATTATTTGTATCGGTATAATAATTATTATAATTAATGTAAATAATAAATATAAAATGTTAATTATTTTTTATATATGTTATACCATCCAATTATATTCTATTTCACCATCAATAGAATCGTATTGTTGCTCTTGCGTACGCACGGATTGTCATCTCCACGAACGCGGTTAGATTAATTCCCGATCGTAACTATTAAAGAATAATTTTCATTTCATTAATAAAAATAATGTGTATTCGCATAATATAATTATGGATATGAATCAAATATATCCACTCTATAACAGACATGACTTACATAACAAATTTTTTTATGGAAAATCAATAAGTTAACACAAGGAACAATGATACTACTGAAATATTATTGACAAAAACAATAGTAAAAAATAATATATTTTACCATATATATGTATATGGTTCTTGTATGATTTGATATAAATTATTTAACTATTATACAAGTTGTTAATTTACCCTCAATCAAGGAAAACTAAACGTTAAGGAATTATTTTACAATCTCATTATTTTTCAAGGATGGTTATATTTGAGTATCTACTTGGACCTCTTTATCATCAACATATGTGTTTCATAAAAATTCATTTCAAAACATTTTTACTATATCCTAGAATATAGGTTAAATTCATTGATACCCTTGTTTGTATTTTTATAAAATGTTTTTAGAGGAATTTTTCCATTATTTTCCAAACAAGGTAACTTATGACCTTTTCGACAAATTAAGATAAGAATTTGTTTTTATGTATATGGCAGGTAAGGATATTCTACAGCCTTATAAAATCTTCAAAACATACCTTAAGAGTTTATAAGAATATTTTCAAATAAATTTTCTCTTTTATAATTATATTACATTTAAATGAATTCAAATTTCCTCTCAAATAGTTTTTTTCATCTATGTCAACATCCTTTGATTGATTATACACATTGTTGATGTTGATTTATTATGATAAAATATTCCATATTATATTAATTATTATGTGATATGTTTGACAATTTATGGGATATTTTTATACCATTCATAGATTGTGGTTAATGTATTAACATTTTGTATTATAGTATTAATAAGTATGTTTATGTTATGTTCTAATATTTTCATATGATAATTCATTGGACTTATTAAGTGATGGATGGAGCCCTATATAGATCCTTGATGCAACGGTAGGTCTCATAAGACAAACTAGTTACTTGGCACAAGCACTTTACTGAATCTTATTTTTAATCTTGGCACGAGGCATTGACTAGGTGGATATAATATCCAACATTATTCATTCTATCATTATAAAATTAGCTATTGATATTACATGTGATTATTTGACAAGTAGAATATACATGTGAATAATTAAATGTAATTATTTGATTTATTTTATCCATATTATTATGAAGTTTAAGTTTAAAATGCATGTGTTTTAATCTTATACATTGCCTTAAATGTTTGTCCTTATTTAATAAAGATTCCACTATATTCTTATATATACTGAGCATCTGAGATCACCCCGTTCATAGGTTTTTTTTCCCATGATGTGATGAAGTATATTATGATTGACCTATTGGGATTGGATAAGGGATATGAGTGTGTTAAAAGGATAAATAATTTTGACGTTTTTGTAATTCATGATGTATTTAAAACTAATGTATGTATGTTGTACTTCCAAGGCTACTAAACTAATCAGTCTTTTGAGTCATGATCTATTGTGATCATGCCAATGTTATGTAATAATGCATCAACTATTGGTAACTAGGGTCAGGGAGTTATAGTTGGTATTAGAGAATGTTTAGTATAACCATTGGAAGCTAGATTTATAAGAACCCTGATTAGATAACATTACCCTAAGACAGACATTGAGGATTAGTATAAAAGAACATCTTTGAATTATTGAAATGTAGATATTTTCTATATTTTCCAATCAATACATCCTTGTCTTGATATGTGCAGGCAGAGGAATCTTTGGCATAGATGTACCATGGAGTGAAAACTCTAACAAGGAGTTTTGGGATTGACCTCGGGTATCCTAGTACATAAAAATGGACCCTGCTGCACTCTTGGTTACGACACTCCCATGTGATTTTCTTAGGATAATTCACATTTTCTTTACAAACCATTATAAAAGATTTATGAGTAAATACATGATCAAAGAAATCATTTTTTTATGATTATAAATTATATGCATAATCTGTTAAATTTATGTTATGTATCATACTAGTTTGGAATTTTGTATTGTGATTTATAAACTAATCAAGTTTATGGAATTGTTTATAAATTGTGGCTAGTGGAAGGAATTTAATTTGTATCCATGCACGTAATCCATGTAAGGATTTACCTCATACTCAAGATAATTATAGTGGAGCTAGTGATGCAACTTGTGCGAAACAACTTATTACCATACATGGACAACTCACTTAGGTTTTGAATAATAAGCTTACCTGTATGGATCATCCTGATCCACAATGCTGAGGAAAAATGTTAGACTGCTTCATGAGGCAACAACCACCAAAATTAAATTGGGCTAAAAATCCATTTGAAGCTGAGCAATGGATTTGTTCCTTATAGAAAATATTTTCTTCTATTGGGAGTAGTGAAAGGAAAAATGTTTTCATGGAAATTTATGGCCACATGGGAGAATAATATCAATGGTTGTAATTATTTGAAAACACAATGGAGGATAAGGTAGTGTAAAATATTGAATGGAGGGAGTTTATAGTGATTTTCATAGATTAATAATTTCCTCATGACCATCAAGCGGATATGGAACAACAATTTCTGAGAATGAGTCAAGAGGAGGATGATAATGTCATAAAGAATGAGGATAACATTAAAAGGATAGAATGGAATGCAGTAGATTATATTCATAACCAAGGAGTAATATTTAATTATTATTTGATGGGATAAAACCATTTCTCCATCGAGCATTAGTATTACAATACTTCTCATCGTATGAAGATATTGTCTCATGTTCTATCATGATAGATAACAAATTCCCTAAGTCATACAACCATAAAATAAAGCAAGAGAAGATGAGATTTTCTGAACACACTAGAAATGAAAATAAGGAGTTAAAGGGAGAAGATGAATTTCTATCCTTCAATAAATGGGTGAAGAAACAACCTCATTCTTTCCGGAATGGAATGGGTGTTTTTTACAAGTGTGGAGAATGAGGCCACCAAGCTTGTGAATTCTACGGTAATAAATATTCTATCAATGTTGAATGCTACAATTTTAGAGAAATGGGTCCTTAGGAAAATTATTTTCCTATGCACCAGGAAAACATACCTCAAAAAAGTCCAAGGAACCATGGCCAGGCTTATATAATCACTACTACTGAATTTTAAGCTCCGAATGATGTAGTGGTAGGTAATTTAGTTGTTTCTTCAAATATACCCAATGCATTATTTTCTTATTGAACATGGAATTGTTTCATACCTTCCTAGATTATTAAGAAAATTAGATACTTCCAGCTTGATTCAACAAGAGAGTTTTTATAAAAAATTCCCAAGGGAAGTCTCATTGCATTAACTTTTTGTGAATCGGTTCCCATTAGGTCATATAAACGTTCTTTATCTTCTGATATCATCATCATATCCATGATATAATTTGATATATTCTTCCATATAGATTTTATTTAATGCCATGATGTGAAATTTTATTGTAAGAAGAATGGTTTTACAGTTTTTCATGATGATAATGAGTACCTTATCTTTAGAGGGGAAATATCACCATCTAATTTTCATCTAGATCCACCCACAGTAGCTCTAAGAAATTCAATTATTTTGGAGGAAGTGAGTGAAATAAATATTTGTGAGGAATAGAATTTTCATATATAGGATGTACCTATAGTTCAGGATTATGTGGATGTGATTCAAAAGGATTTTACTGGACATCCTCTAGAATGAGAAATTGAGTTTTCCATTAATTTTATTCCTGGTTCAAGGCCCATATCGAAGGCCCCTTATAGAATGGCCATAGTGGAATATTTGGAATTTAAAAAACAACTAGAGTAATGGAGTAATAAATTATTTATTAACCCTAGTGTTTCTCCATGGGGAGCCCTTGTTCTTTTTGTTAAGAATAATGATGGATCTATGTGGTTTTCCATTGGCTATAGGGAGATAAATGCTATAACAAAAAAGAACCATAATCCCATACCATTTATTATTTATTCGATCAACTTTATGGAGCTCAATATTTTTGAAAGATTGAACTTTGATCTGGATATCTTCAGTTTTTTGTAAAGAAGGATGAAATTTCAAAGACATAATTTCAATCCAGATATAGGCATTACGAGATTATAGTATTGCCTTTTGGATCGACTAATGCACCCTCTATTTTCATTATTCTAATGAATTGATTTTTCATGTAATATCTTCTTGACTTTAGTCAGGTATTTATTGATGATAACTTGTTTTAATCCAAAATCTAACAATATCTTGAAAATCACTTGCGAACTATTCAAAATAATCATAGAAGAAAATAATTATATGAGATGTTTAGAAAGTGTTTATCCCTGATTCAAAAAAAATTTTCTCACTGGCATATTGTCTCTAAAGATGGATTCTCTATTGATCCTTCAAAGACCAAGGCAATCCAAAAATTTCCGACATCGACAAGTATTACTGAGGTTTATAGTTTTATTTGTTAAGCAGGTTATTATCGGTGTTTCATACAGAATTATTTCCAAATGTCTAACCCATTAACATTGGTCAAAATTAAATGGGTTAAATTTATATGGACAACAAAGTTTGAAGAATTTTTTCAATAATAGAATAGGAGATTATTCAATGTTCATATATTGAAACTACAATCTAGGAATGATGGGTTTGATATTTATAGTGATTCTTCAATGAAAGGACATGGTTGTGTCCTTATGTAGAATGATAGAGTTATTGCCTATGCTTCACAATAGATAAAAATTAATAAAAAAAACATTCCCACAAATTATCATGAGTTAGAAACTATAACATTTTCGTTTAAGATACAAAGACACAATCTCTATGGTGAAAAATGCGAGATATATATCGATCACAAGAGTTTGAAGTATATATTCTCTCAGAAATAACTCCACATGAGGCAAATATGATGGCTTGAACTACTCAAGGATTATAAATTCACTATAAACTACAACACGAGAAAGGAAAATAAGGTGGAAGATGCTTTGTTCAGAAAGGATCATACAGTTTTGAATATGATTATAGTTTAAAGGGATCCTATGTTCAGGGATATATTAAAGATGGATATGGGAATAATCATGGAAGGAAAAACACCAATACTATTTCAAATGGTGGACAAACCCTCTTTACTAAAATATATAAAAAGCTCTCAAACTGATTACGAGGAGTTTCAAAAGAAAATTAAAGCTCTGACCGATGAGAAATTTGATTGACTTCGTATATAAAGATGGAATTATGAAATTTTGGGCAATACATTGTGTTCCCAACATACCTGATCTAAAAAAGGAATTTTTGGATGTTTCTCATAGCTCAAATTTCAATATACTCCCTGGCAGTTCTAAGATGTATAGGGATTTGAATGTACATTTTTTTTGGGACAAAATAAAGTGGTACATTGCTGATTATGTGTCAAGATGTATGGTTTGTCAACAGGTGAAGGCTGGAAGAAAAAATCCTAGACGATTCATGGAACATATTCCCATACATGAGTGGAAATGGGATGATATTATGATGGAATTTGTCATTGGGCAACAAAAGTCTATTAGAAAGAATGATCAATATGGGTCATTGTTGATCATCTTACCCAGTCATCACATTTATTTCTATAAGTGATGATTTACCACTTGAACGTTTAGCAGGACTATATATCAATGAAGTTGTAAGACTTCATGGAGTACCCTTATCGATTGTTTCAGACAATGATCCCTGTTCTACATCAAGATTCAGGAAAAGTCTTCAAAAGGCCCTAGACACTGAACATCGTTTTAGAACTGCATACAACCCTCAAACAGATGGGAAAACAGAACGGACTATTCAAACATTATAAGGCATGTTAAGATCTTTCTCACACGACTTTCAAGGTATATGGGATCATTATTTACCTCTGGTAGAATTTTCATATAACAATATCTTCTATTGATTAATTCAAATGGAACCATATAAAGCTTTATATGGAAAGAGATGTTACACACCAACTTGTTGGGATGATGTTGGTGAAAGAAAACTCAATGTCCTAGAACTTGTTAAGGAAACAATGGAAAAGATGAAGATTATCCAAACCCACATTAAAGAATTTTAATGTAGGAAAAAGAACTATGTCGATAACCGAAAGAAGAATTTAGAATTTCTAGTAGGAAATAATGTTTTCATGACGGTATCTCCATGGAAGGATGTTATACGATTCGGTATGAAGAATAAATTATGCCTGATGTACATCGGACCTTATGAAATTCTATAATGAATTGGAGTTATAGATTACCATTTCGAAATGCCTCTATATCTCAAAAAAGATCATGATGTCTTCCACATATCACTGTTGATAAAATACATGTCTGACCCAATGTAAGTACTCAACTATGAAAAAATAGAACTGGAACATGATTTGTCTTATTGTGAATATCTTGTCAAGATTCCTGATACCAGAGAACAAATGTTGAACAACCAGACTATTTTTTGGGTAAAATTATATGGAGAAACAATAAGATGGAAGATGTAATGTGGGAACGTGAGGAATATTTGATGAATACCCACCTGAATCTTTTTATGTAGTAGTGTTCTAGATATTTTTTGGAAATTTTATTTGATGGAGGGAAGAATATGACACCCCAAACTTCCATGGAACGTTTCTCTTTGAATAATGAAATAGTTTGTATTTTATGCAACATAAAGTTCTAGCACACCAGAGCCAATCAAACTAGCCGTTTTGAATAATAATACCCACTTTTTGAAATTTTATGAATTTAATTTTTTAAAAATGGAATTAATTTTTGGATTTGGAAAATAAAAATTATCTTAAGAAGAATTTTTGATATTTTTCTAAAAATGTACAATTTTTGATGAATAGTAAATAAAATCTGTTTTTTGTTTAAAACCTACTTTTTATTTAAATAATTATTTATTTTATTTAAATTTATTTTCTTTAAAAATAGATTCGTTATACCAATATAAATTAAATTTAATTCATTGGAGTCATTTTATAATATAATTAGATGTATAAATGATTATAGAACATTTTAGCGTCTTTTACCCAAATTCTAGGAACAATTGTAAACTTCAATATAATATAATTTTTCCTCTTCTTTGAATTTAATTTCATAAATATCGTCGACATAGTCAAAATAAATAAATAAAATTTGGTTCAATTGGATGAAAATATTTTTTGGTGAATAATAACTTCTTAAATTTTATTTAACGTAGTTAAAAGTATATAGGGTAATTAAAGGTAAAAGGGATATTATAATTACACTAACACATGTTCTCATTCTATTGGATAATCTTTTTTTGACCAAAATCAACCATTTTAAGAAAATATAATCTGCTTTGATCCACTTGGATTAGATTAGGACATTTTTTTATTATTTTTTAAGAAGACTTAAAAGTGTTAAATTAAAATTTTCATAACTAAAATTTTTTTAATATAGGTTTATACATAAGAAAAATTAATATATAAATATTAATTATAAAGATAAAAATATTTCATAAATAATTGTATTTTATTTATAATTTTTAGACATTAAATAATTAATTTTATTTATGACACAATGATGATGTAGTAATTACCTTATTAATGAAAAATTAAAATAATTGATATTAAAAGTTTCTAAATAAATGTAAATTGAGACTTTTCATGCATTCCACTAAATTTATAGCATAATATGAAATTTTTAAATTGATTTCATTTATTTTATTCTATGTAATCTTGTTTTTTACTTTCAAAAAAATCAAATAATAAATATTTTCAAAATTGACATAAATGAGTTTTCTTTCAAAAATACTATTTTATTAATTGATAAAATATTCCTAAAAATATAAGGATCATCTAAAGGACTTAGATAAGGTTAGATATTTCAATAATGAACCACTTTTTCCCTTGTCTTTTTATAGTAATTTTATTAACCATTTATTATAATAATACATGTACACTTGGTAAAGGTTAAACTATTTAGCTACAAGTTAAATCTAAAAGATAAGGTCAATATGGTGACCTATACCGGTATAAAAACTATGTGTTGATAGGTTTTATACCCAAACCCACATTAACCTATAAATAAATATTTTTTAGACACTATAAACATAATACAATTGTATAATAAATTAATATTTCATGTTTTTTCTAAAGTGACCCTAAACTCTCTTATAAATGGTTACTTCCTCTTCTCAAAAATCACAAATCTTGTCCCATTTGTCTCTGAAAAACTTACTTATATAACATCCCAACTACCTTAAATTCAAACTAGAGGATTTAAATTGATCATAAATATGACTTAAGAAGCCCTTAGGATCAAATCAGAAGGAATCACCCGAAGAAGAGGCAATAATTTCATCACCTGTTTCAAAGTTCTTTTCTTCTTTCTCTTCTTCTTTCATTGTTTTTTCCATTAAAATATAATTACTATAGTTTATTATAACTACATTTATGTTATTATAAATACTATACAACCATATTCATTATTCTAGACATCCTATGAATGACAATGTCACCATGCGCGCGTACGTACGGCTTACCGTCTCCAAGTCATGGTATATCTTGTTATTCAAAAAATAATTAATTGGATGGATATAATAATGAGTATAATTTATTTAAATAATAAAAATAACATGTTAATTATTCTGAATATATGATATACCATCCCATTACATACGATTTCACAATCAATATAATGGTATTGTCACTCGTGCCTGCGTATAGATTACCGTCTCCATGAAAGCGAAGAGATTCATTATCCATAGAAACCATTGAAGAATTATTTTAATTTTATGAATAATAGATGATTAATAATATAATATCATTATGTATATCAATCAAACACATCCTATCTATAACAAACATGGCTTACATAACAAAACATATAAAGAAAAATGAATCAGTTAACACCCGAAATGGTTCAAAATTGATAATATTATAATATAATATGAGGATGAGTCAAATTTATCTCATAAAATAATATTTGGATATGTTTTGATAATTGTTTTTTCCATATATTTAGGTTTTAACCCCCTTGTTAACCCTTTTGACATTGATCATGACAACAATATTTTTTACATATTGAGGGTCAAGATAATTACTATAAATAGAAAATTACCACAATGGATTGTGGATGATATTTTAGAACATATCCATGAAATTTTATAAATATAAAAATTATAAGAATTTAATATCATTTAATAATATATTATTTTTTAAAAAGTATCATTAATTTCAATTTATGAATTATTCATTATAGTTAATTTAATAACATCAAGACGTCAAATAAAATATAAAAATAATAATAAATCAATAGCATGTTTTGTTATTCAATTAAATTCTTTTATGATATTAATAATTTCAAATTATACCACTTATCAAATTGTTAATATCATTTATTTTATTTTCCCTCAATTGAATAATTATTGTGTCATTGTTATTTATGAATTTAATGTCCTTATTTCTTCACTATAAACTGAAATTAAATTTCGATGATTAATATAATTAATTTTAAATTTTAATTGAATATTTTTAACTAAACATATCCTATTTTCCCCTTGATAAAAATTTTATAGCTATTGCAAATAAGAGTGTGAATTTTATTACTTCTCATTATTTAAAATATAATAATGGTAAAAATCACATTAAAATGGAAAAAATGTCATATAAATGAATATATTATGACTATTGAGGATATATAATCATGATCTGAAATAAATTAAAATTTTAGGGTCATTTTCCAATCCTTATCATTTATTTTTTACCCTTAATTAGATGATCTACCCTTACCATGGTAATAAAGTTTACTAAGGTTACTATCCTAATTAACCAAAAATAAAAAGCATATATTTACCAAATTAAGACTTCTTGATTCCTAATTTTGAATCCATTTTTTAATATTAAAAATAAATTAGTGGTAGAATTTAATTTATAATTAAATTAACAAAACTCGATGAAAATTTTTTTTTAGTAAAAATACCCTTTTAAATATATAATGTTGTTACACAAATTTCAAGTATAAAAATAATTTAAACAATATTAATTGGGTTATTTAAAACAAAAAGGATATAATTAAATTTAAAACCCAAATTAAAATAGAATATTTCATTTTTAAACACTTTAATGTAAATTAAATTTGTCAATATAAATTATTATTTTCACTATTTAATGAAACATTTGACTATTCAGATAAATTTTAAAATTTCTCCATAGGTTAATTTTGATATTCTAATTTCAAAAAATAATGTTCATTTTATCAAATACATTTCAAAAAAATTACATAAATAAATTTTATTCTTTTCTAACAAAATTTTTTTTAATGAAAACATATTTTCAAAGAATAAAATGACTTTAGTAAAAATAGAGTGTTTATTTAACAAGAATTAATTAATACATTATAAATTATTCTGGTAATTAAATAATTCATAATGTAGTTAATAATATTTTTATCCACAAATTTAGTGGTTGCGGTATAAAATTCATATTTAAATAATAATATTTTTTGTTTTCATAAAATCAGTGTTGTGTATCTATTACACTATCAAACATATTCATTACTTATTAAATATTGTGGTATTACATTCATTCTATGTTGTAGCCCTTCTTGTTCACATTCCACAACATCGTAACACCCTTATTTCCGATATCCTACCCCACATAGGACTAAAATTTAAGTGCTAGGTCCACACAACACATCTCTAATGACCACATGGGTACCCGAACCACCAAAAAATACTTGTTTCATATTCAAAAACACCGTATATAGGCATCAAAACACTATAAACTCCAACCATAATCTTGATTCACAAAACTCACCCTTCTCCAAGACTAAAAAATCAAAATTCCTATTAATCAACAACTCATAAAGACATATGTTGTTATATTTTTGAAGGTTATAATCAAATAGTCAATAAAATAAATGTTAATCATATAGTATGATGACATAAAAATGAAACCTAAATTATGATATATTTAGACAATGATATTATATTACACAATGAGTGTTCAGATAATATTTTCAATGTTGCAACATTATCTTTTTGACGTCCCGATTCTGGAAGCTTCCTAGAGGTGCTCCGTACCCTGTTGGTCAAATGGCCTCAAGTTCATTTCCTCGAATTCCAGAATATGCCGAATATCAGAAATGGGAATGAGTTTGATAGTGAAGTAACTATTCCCTCTTTGGTAGAGAAACACAGTAGAAGTTAAACAGATAGTAATGGCGGAAGTAGTAATAATCCCATTAAAGAATAAATAGTAGAAGACTGGATGTAATAACATTTAACACATATAAATATACATAATTCATGATAGATATGTATAGGAAATCATCCAGAAAATTCACAATATTGGAAATAAATACTAAACCAATGTATAATGAAAACACATAAACAGCTCCACAGTATCGCAAGCCTCAGTTTGGCCCCATGATCCCCACCATCACAGAAATCACGTACCTAAAGTAGAAGGGCTCTTACCATTAACTATACCTACAACAATATGATCTGTTTGAGCCCAAAAGCCTTACCCAAACTAGGTGTGAGGCTAATACTAGTAGGCAACCACCCATAGATCTATTCCTAACATCTGGTTAATATATATGACAGAAAATAAAAAAATGAAGCATAAAACTAGAAATTACACATAGTAACAATCCTAAAATTTAATTTAATTCATTCTCATATACCTAGTAAGTAGATAATAAAAAGCAGGTAACCCTTTTCTAAGTAGTCATAGCCTAACCCCTCATGTTCAATTAATGAAACGGAATAAACCGTATGAGAAATACTCATAGTCTAACTCCTCTTGTACAACTTTTCCAAAGACACATTGAGGAAGCCCTCACTGTCAATTCCCCATGTGGTATCTTATCAGTATCTAATAGGAACTCGGAGGAAGCTCTCAAAGTCAAATTCCATCTTTGTCCTGTATCGACGAAACTGCATATACTCTGAGGTAGCACAAAGTCCATCCCCCCTATGGTATCATTACATAATAGTATAACAGACACTCTGGAGAATCCCTCAACACCCATTCTAACTAAGGTCTACTATACTGTGTTCTCATGGCCCACTGTAAGACATTCGTGCAAAAAAATACATGGAATCCAGATTAATCCTCAAGAACTACTTGGATAAACAATCTAAAACATATCATATCATGTCAGATAATAATCACTTTGACCTAAAATCACTTGGCATGGGAAGCAGAGCTGCCTAATAGGCAGGCTGGACCAAACGGTCAAAACTAGAAAACATGGTAAAAACCTCCATATCAAGGAAAAATTAACCATATTCATAAAAAAACAACCTCTATTGAAACAAACAAGCCATATATGAAAAAACATGGCTAACAACGATAAACAAACAATACCCCATTCTTGGGTAATGCGAAATTTTTCACATGGAATTCAAAATCTTTCTAGGGAAAGGCACAAACCACCAGCCTAGGCTTCGTGAGATTGATATATGTGAATCTCAGTGCTTTAATCACCCTAGAGCTCCATATATCTACAAAAACATTAAAAATGTTCAACTGAGAAGGTCTCGCGAAGAGGATAAATCATTAGATGATTTTCAAGAAGAATGGAGAACTAACTGATGAAATTCCAATGCAATTGAAGGTAGTTGATTTGGAGAAAGAATGGCATGCTGGGGGCTTGGAGAAGATCTACGTCCATACAGACGCTCTAGGATGAAATAGGTCGATAAGAAGTATGTTTTGTCCGTCAGATGCGACCCCGGTATATTTAATGAAAAAAATAACATGGTGTGTTCATTAAAAGCAAACGGAATGTAGATGGCTTTTCTGGCCTTCGATTTAAGCGGTCCCTTGGTCACCACACACGTCCAGTACACTGTAACTCATGGAAACCTGGTACATGGTGTGTACTTAAAGTACACGGTGTGTAATCATGAAATTCCCTAAAACTCATCATTTTATAAAAACAAGAACAAGAAAAAGTAATCATACTTGAATTGAATTTCCAAGTTCTTACAATATTCTCCCCTTATTGAAATTCATCCCCAAATTTCCATATCAAACCGGTTTAGAAGATTAATCCTCAAACAGATCCAGCCACTACGATCGTACAAAGGCCTCCCTCTCCCAGGTCTCATCTTGTACTCGCCCATGCTGCCATAGCACTTTTACCAGAGGAACAAACTGGCCATATGGAACCTTCACACATCAATCAACAATCTGGATAGGATGCTACTCGAACAAGGCGTCCACCTCCAACTCTTCCTCCTTTAGTATGAAAACAATAGACGAGTCTGATAAATAACATCGGAGTAGAAAAATGTGTAAGCCATCATGTATAAAACAGTACCTATGAGGTAACTGAAACTGATAGGCAACCATCCCGACACTCTCCAAAATCACAAACAGCCCGACATACCATGGTGAAATTTTACTCAGTCTCATAATCCTCCAGTGTCCCAACCTCAATGTGATAGGCAGGAAGGCCTGATCTCCAACCTTGAACTCTAGAGGCTATCTCCATCGATCAACATAAGACTTTTTTTGTGATTGTGCAGTAGACATCCTCTTCTAAATGAACACTCTCTGCTATATGGTCTCTTGGACAAGACGAGGTCCCATCATAGCTGCCTCTCCTACCTCCAACCAGCATAAGGGTGATCAACATGGCCAATCATACAAAGCCTAATAAGGTGCCATCAGAATATTTGCTCAAAACTTTTATTGTATTAAAAATCCACATTAGGTATGTGTTTCTCCCACGAATCCCCAAAATCCATGATTCTTGCTTGAATCATTTCCTTATGTACTTGAATTGTATGCTCTAACTATCCATTTGTTTGGCCATGATATGTTGTACTCAAAAGTATCTGTGTAGCCAAAGACCTCTAAAGTCCCTGCCAGACCCGAGAAGTAAAAAATGCAACCCTGTCTAAAAAAATGGAGTGTGTATCCCTATGTAGACGTACAATCTATCGAATGTAAATCCTTCCCAACTCATCAACACTGAAGGCATCCTTAATCGGGAAAAAAGTGAGCTACCTTTGTGAGTCTATCAAAGAAAACCTATACTGCATCATTCCCTCGATGCGACCATGGAAAACCTATCACAAAATCCATCATGACATCATTAATAATCCACTTAGAAATTTGTAAGTTCTACAAAATCCATGTGGGTCGTTGATGTTATGCCTTCTCCTATTGACAGGTGGAACAGCTCCTGAAAAAACCAGTATCATCTCTCTTTAAATCTAGAATCCAATATTGATGGTGCAGATCACAATACATCTTCATGACACCAGGATGAACTACCCATACTATGAAATTAATGTCTCTCATTAGAACTTCACGTAAGTCTGCTGGAACCCACAAGAACCCATGAAAATTCATGATATCTTCTTTGAATATTGTCTATCCAAAAATAGGGTCCTCTCTTGAAACACTCTCCCATAGAACAAGGCTTTATGAATCTGATAGCAACGTTATTCGGACTCGATCAAGAAGAGTATAAGTAGCAGCTTTAGAAGATAGAAACGTCTTCCCCTATCTGTCGTGCATGCACAAATGCATCTCAATGAACAGAGCCATAAGCTTCCACTCACTATTGGCCTCCAAAACTCCATGTATCCGAGCCCTCCTTGTCAACACATTAGTCAGTACGTTGCCCTTCCCAGGCATGTAGGTAAGCTCAATGTCAAAAGACTAAAGTTACTCAACCCACCTTCGGTGTCTAAAATTCATGTCACACTAAGTGAAGATATACTTGAGAATTTTTTGGTCGGTGAAAACAACAAAATTCCCTCCAAATAGGTAGTGTCTCCAATAGCATAAATAATGAACATCTTTATCCAATTATAGATCTTGCATCAGGTAATTTCTCGCGTGTGGCCTCAAATGCCGATACTCGTACAAAGTGACTCCCTCTCCCTACATAAGCACTGCTCTTATCCCGATACCCGATGCATCACAGTACACAGTATACCTATTTCCCAGCTTTGGAAATACTAGGATCGGTACATACGTCAACCTTCCATTCATCTCTTGAGAGGATGACTCTCAACAATCCGACCACAAGCACTTTTCACTCTTTTTAGTCAGGCCTATAAGTGGCGCTGCAAAGAGAGAAATGTCCTGTTTAAAATGCTTGTTGTAACCAGCTTTCCCTAGAACTCTGTACAGCAATGAAATTATTCGGTTTCTCCCACGAAACTACTCCTCTAACATTCTCTTGGAATATTTATACTCCTATCTCTGAGATAACATGACCCATGAAGTGAATCTAGTCCATCCAAAAGACGCATTTTGAGAGCTTATCATATTACTGATGATCTCTCAATGTATTCAAAATTAACTTATGATGTCTGGGATGGTCATGTTGAGTGTGGGAGTACACCAAGATATCAGAAACAAATACCCCCATGAAAGAATCCAAGTATGGATGGAACACTCGTTTCATTAGTTCCATGAAGTCTTCAGGTGCACTTGTGAGACCTAATGGAATAACCATATACATGTATAGACCATAGCTACTCTGTAAGGCTGTAAGAGGTACATCTGATGGTCTAACACGCAACTTATTGTTACCAAATCTCATGTAAATCTTCGAGAACTCCCAGGAACCTTGAATTTGATCAACAATATCATCAGTCCTAGTCATGGGATATCGGTTCATGACCATCAACTACTTAAATTTTTTATAATACACACAAATTATGAGGGTACCGTCCTCCTTCTTCACAAACAGGACAGGCGAACCCCAATGAGAAGTACTAGGTCAGATGATATACTATTACGGAAACTCCTCTAACAACTTATTGAGATAATTCAACTCTGGTGTATCCATCCTATAAGGAGTAATGTACAGTAGTGCCACTCCTGGCACAATCTATATAGAAAAATCCACATCCCACTCTATAGGAAAACATGAAAATTCATCTGTAATGACGTCCCTGAAACGATCCACCACTGAAGGAGACTTTATCTATGTAGAATTTCTATTTGGGCTGCAACTCCTCCCAACCCATGATGCTCAGGAACTAATTTCCACACCTAGAAATCCCACTCTCCCTTGTGAAGAAATGAACTTCCCTCTTGTGTAGTGAATCTCACCCTACTGCGATAGAAATTGACAACTGCCTGGAATCGAACTAACTAGTCCATTATGAGAATAACATCAAGCATGTCATATTTAGGAAATAAAGGTCGCATAGAAAGTCACACCCACCAAACATGAGAGGGAACTCCTTACACTGACGTATACTATCAGTTCTTGTCACCAATAGTGGGTCTAGCATCCAGATAACAGCAGAAGAAAAGGTACAGAGCCCAAGGATCTCCACAACATGAATAGATATAATGATATGGGAAGACCCTATGTCAGAAATAGTAGATGATAAGACTAAAGAAACTAGTATCATACCTCAAACTATAGAGGGTCATAGATCCTAATCATGCTAGGTCTGCTCCACTGCAAAAGTCTGACATGCACTACGGCCCTGTGACCCTGCCAAACCACACTGAGTTGTTCCCCCTGTTATCGTTGAATGCCTTGAGACATGCTATCATGGCCATGACCTCCACCTCATCCTGAACGGTCGGAAGAAATCCAGTTCCCTGACTGATGTGAAACATGTGGTGATGCTTCTAAATACTTAGTCATAGAAGAACCTTTGTCATCCGCTGCTGGTGAGAATAAAAAACAGAAGCATTGAAGATGGCCCATCTTGTCGCATGATTGGAACTCCATTGGGTCTCTCGGGAAATGTGTCTTTGTATGCCCAATCTCACCGCACTGTTAGCACCCCACCCGGCTACCAGAAGATGTCTCTCATCTCCTCAGATCTACGCACGTAGACAGCCTATGGCATTTCTTACTGTTAGTAGGAGGGATACCAACTCCGGATGTCGAGCCACCCTAGATCACAACTCTTGAATACCTCATATTGCGCTCTATGATCAACACTTGGTTGTCTATGGAAGTGATCGAAGTAAACCTGAAGATTTTCACCCGATATTGGATGTCGTTCTTGAGACCATCCTCAATCTTCTGTTCCAGAAATTACTCATCAGCTCCTAGAATAGGGTTGAAGCTCTGAAGCTCTATGATGTGAGAAGAATAATCCTTAATAGAAAGTGTACCCTGCTCTAGACTCATGATCTCTCAGGCTCGATCGACCCTCAAAATCACCGAGTATAAGTAATCATTGAAGGCACGCTGGAACTCATCCCAAGCCATATACTCATGGCTTCTCACCTTTGAGATCACATCCCACCATCTCTTGTAAGTGTCACAAAGAGTACTCGTAGCGAGCTTCACCCTCCTCTATAAAGGTGTATCCAGGTGATAGAAGAGAGAAAGCATGGATTATAACCACGAATCCGCAGCCTGAGTTCCCCCTTCCCCTATTAATGTGGGAGGATGTTGCTGCGGGAAAATCTGCGTCAACTCTGCCATAGAAGGGGAAGGATGAGGAACTCCTTATAAGGGTTGCAAGAACCTCATAAATATCTCTCTGAACTATACATCAACACTTGTGTATTGAATTATGGCTGGTGCCAAGACATACATGGCTGGAGGATCTACTGGCAGTTAATGATCTATCATGTCTGGTGTCAAATCACTGCCATGAATCAATTGTAAAACTAGAGGAAATCATGGTGACATGACTCTATACGTTCAAGTGGACAACTTAAATAATGATTAACAGGGACATAATGTTATAAGTGTAAGAAGGGAAAAAGGGAAGGAAAGAATTAAAGTTTTCTTAAACATGGATAAATGACATGTATTATTCTTACATGGTGGGTTCCCTTAATCCTTAACATTAGTGTGTAATATTTCCAACCTAGGTTGTGTAACACCCCATATACATGGCATGTTGTCCTAACACATGACATGTACTTGAATCCTCATTCATTTCACAAGTAATTCTACATGGCTAGGCCTCACTGTTTCCGAAGAACAAGACTACACTGTGTGTTAGTTCCATTCATGGCTAAACATCTTGTTACACGGCTAACCCTACACGGAGTGTTTATGCCAGACATGGTGTGTACTAGAATGATTTCACCAACCCGCATTTTTCACTACACGACCGGATACAAGGGTCAAACTACATGGATTTGTCAATCTTGAAACGACAAGTATTACCTATGTTTTATCAATCTGTGTCATTGGTCACACGGGTGGACACATGGTCTACAAAACACGACATGTACATCTGGTACACGGCGTGTTCCACCATGATTTCCCAACCCCATGACTCTGCCCACACAGCTAGTGACATGGTTGGATACTACGTGACATGTATATATGAAAAAATGTTTCTTCATGAATAGAAGGACATATGGCATGTATTAATCATTACATGTTATGTATTCTAGGTTTTTTCAGATTCTATACATCAGAAACTACTATAGAAGCCGAGAAAAAAATAAAACAAACATTAAAGTGCCAAATTATGACCCTTGAGGGCATGTACTCCCCGCGAATCAAGGCATGGAATCTTATACATGTCATATTCAAGGAAAATCAAAAAAATGATCCACCAAATTCTAATATATAAGGGCCTATAACACCTCAAGAAAAAAAACTGGCTTCCATTCAAATAAAACCTTTCACATCCAATACCTTATCCAGAAAGCAGGTATTCTATCAAGGCATCTATCACAATAGCATGCATATCTAATACAACCTCTATCACATCAACATGAAATCACTAATGTACCTAAAATGACATGGCGAGAATGCATGGCATGTGATATTTATCCAATGACTATATGATGCATGAGTTGGAAAACCCTCATCTCATCGGGTTGCAATACAATAAAACTCAATAATATCAACAATAACAGCACAAAACATGTGAATCACCCAATTGTGAAATCAAATAAACTGTAAAAATTTCAATATAAAAAAATTGCAATAATGAGGTAAATTGTCTTTTCCCTATACATGGGTTAGCTACACTCGGGAATAGATTATTACCAACAACCTATTTCATTCCATTCCTTGGATATATGCTCCAAAAAGTAATTCATGAAAAATAATAATTCATCTAATACAACATTGTAATGTCCGGATTCCGAAAGCTTCCAAGAGTAGCCCTGTACCCGGTTGGTCACATGGACACAATCGAATTTCTCTGAATTCCAGAGGCTGACAACTAGTAGCAAGTGTCATGGGTGTGATAGTGGGGAAACTATGACCTCATTGGAAGAATAACACAATGGAAGTAAAACATATAGTAATGGCGGAAGCAGTAATAATAACATAAAACAGTAAATATTGGAAGATTATAATTAATAAAAACTGAGAACATATAAATATATATGATGCATGATACATATGCCTTTCAAAGCTTCCAAAAAAGTCACAATGCTGGAATACAATAGTAAAAGAAAGTACAAAGAAAATCAAGTAAGTTTCTCCATAACATCTCAAGCCTCAGCTTGGTCCCATGCTACCTTGCTCCACAACAATCAAATACCTGAAGTAGAATCGAGCTTTACCTTATCTACACCTGCAACAATATAATATGTTTGGGCCCAAAATAATGACCCAAAAAGGGTGTGAGACTATTCCCAGTAGGCAACCACTCAATTATTTTTTCACAACATTCAGTGAATATATATGGCAGGAAATAAAAAAATGATGCAGTAAACAAGGTTGTACACTTAGTAACAATCCTACATTTAAATTTCATTCATTTTCATATACCAAGTAAGTAGCTAATTAAAATAAGTTTAAAATATGTGAAGTACTCATAGAATTACCCCTCTGGTTCATCCAAACAAACACATGAAACCCTCTGGGAAGTGCTCACAGTCTAACCCCTCTAATTCTGCTTTAGAAAAGACACTCTGAGGAAGTAGTCATCATCAATTCCATTTGTGGTCTCGTATCGGTAAGTAATAGGAACTATAAGGAAGCAATCAACGTCAAATTCCCCCTATGTTATGTGTCGAGGAGACAATTGACACTCTGAGGGTGTATAAATTCCACCCCCTGTGGCCTCGCAGCGTAACATTAAAACAGACACTCTAGAGAAGTCCTTAATGTCCATTCTCCATATGGTCTACTGCAATAGGTTATCACGGCCCTGTGTAAGTCAGTCCTGCACAAACGATACATGGTAGCCCAGGTAAACCTCAAGAACTACTTGGATAAAAAAATATACAACATATTATATCATGTCAGATAATACTCAATACATCCAAAAAATACTAGGCATGGGAAGCAAAGCAGCATAACTGTCAAGCTGGGCCAAATGGTCAAAACAAGAAAACATGGTAAAACTCCATGTCAGGGAAAAATTAACCCTTTTCAGATACAAACAACCTCTATCCCAAAAAACATGGCATAGAAGAAAAACAGGGATAATAACCATAAAAATGCATTAAACCATTCTTGGTTATTGGGAACTTTTTCATATCAAATTCAATGATTGTCTATGGAAAGTACCAAAACACGTACCTTGGCATTGTGAGATCGATATAAATGAATCTCAGTCCTTGAATCACCCTATAACATCATAGATCTATAAAAATGATTTGAACGATCAACCAATAATATCTTGTGAAAGATGGGAAATCGAGAGATGGTTTTCAATAAGAAAGGATAACTCACCGATGTTATTCCAACACAATTAACGGTGTTCGATTCGGAGAAAGAACAGTGAGTCAGGGGCTCAGAGAAGATATGTGGTTGTATAGATTCTCCTGGATGATATAGTTCAAGAAGAAGTGTATTATTTCCATCATACCATACCCCTGAATGTTTAATGAAAAATAAAAAAAGTACAAGACAAGTTATTTAAAAGTAAACGGCATGTTCTTTAAAAGAACACGGTGTGTACTTTCCTTTTTGGCCTCCACATTAGGTGGTCCCTAGGTCACCACACATAGCCATGTACACGGCCATTACATGGCCAGTACATAGTCACACCCGGCAACTAGGTATACAATGTGTACTTAAAGTACATGGCGTGTACTCTTGAAATTTCCTGAAACCCATATTTTTCTCAAAATCAACTAGAAAAGAAAAACATACCTCAAAAAAATTCTGGTTCTTACAATATTCTTCCTCTTGGGAAACTTTTAATGTTGTTAGGTGCTGATATTGAAATTTAAGCAAACATGTAATGTAACCATGGAATAATCCTATATGGTCACACACTTAGTGTTTCTATTAAACATAAGTATATTCAATTTTAATATAATTATTGGAATAATTATTATTCTCGAGATCATGGAATGTTATTTATTTAGGATTTATTTATCACAAATATTCAATCACCATATTTATGTGTGAGTTCACTGTTAAAATAAATATTAATTTTCAACACCGTGATTATTATAAATATTAATTTATTTTTCAAATGAATGATATATATTATTTTGGGATTGGTAAACATGGATGAAGTGCGGACAGAGCTATCGGGTCCGAGTGAAATTATATATTAAATATCATTTAAGTAAATATTAATTTGTTTATTTAAAAGTGATATTTATTTTATCTTTGAGATTATAACATGTAAATAAAATAATAATATAATTATTATTTGTACATGGGGTGCACTAAGTATTTGGATAATAATAATGTCCATGTATGAAATTATATTTTCACTAACCTAGATCTATAAATACCCAGTTCTATTATTTTCAATGTTGAGATGTTGAAACACATGACACATCCCATCTAGATATTCTCTCAACCCTATATTGGATAGTCTCTATAATTCACTCATGAACTGATATCTTTCATCGACATACATTTATCCATAAAGATAGAAAAAATAATCAATCCTTTAATGGATTGTGTGGTGATCAATGTGAGATACAAATGATAATAGGTACCATTGCTCTAGCACATAGAGTACCATCAGTGATGCATTGAGATCATAAAATCAGGTATGGATCACCTCTTTAGATATTCCAATTTGGTTAATCTCATTGGAAGAATGGTATAATTTAATGTATTTTATTCTTATGGAGAAAAAACTAATATTTTCCAACAATAATTTCATTTCATCTGATGAAATTTTAATATAGGACTCATCTTCAAATGGTAATATCAACTACAACCTATAATATTATGAATCTTCACTAGGAAACCTACAGACCTGGAATAGATAGACTATTGGAAACCAATGACTTTAACTGGATAGTCTAACAAGAAGTGGCTTTTTCCTCCCTGATTCATTTTTTATCATGACTAGTTTATTCTAAGCACCCAATAGATGAGTGTATACAATCTATTACAATTAATTTTTTCTCCAAATTAGTTTTTTGAAATGAATATGGAGAGTATCTGAATCGATTATTTTAAAAAATTTGTATGGGTTCAGTTTTGTGATATGATTTTGAGGAAATCATTGATGTTAAGATTCTATAGATGGATTGCATCCAGGATCACATTAAATCTCGTTTCAAGATCGTGCTCTCTCAACAGCTTTCCAATTTTCTTCTTGTGGATTATTTATATGTGGTTCATATAATATTGCATATCCAAAAAAATATGATTCCAAATTATGTCCCATTAAATCTCCAATTATCACATGTTTGTATTATCCTTGTAGTGAAAATTTTAAATCATTTTCAAAATGATCATTTCAACAACTATATTCAAGATTTTTTGACAATTAAACATATTGGAATTTCTGGTAACATTATAACACCTTATAGAACCATTGAATTCAGATGGATTACTCCTTTCTATGGTTAAATCAAGTAAAATATGGATGGATTTCTTAGAGGGAATCCATGACCCCCTATATTTAGATATATCTTATGAAATCACAATGGTAATGTCCTGGGTTGTAACTTTGTTCCATATGGAACTATCGAGTCTCTTAACAAATAAATTATTGTCATAATCAACTTGTTTTAAGTGGAAAGGTAATGTCAATTGTATAATTTATGTTTTGACTATGATTTTACCACTCTCATGAAAGATGTCATAAATGGTACCATTTTTCTATCGTAGAAGTCAACTGACAAGTGCATTTAATGAATTAAACTTCTCTCATACTTGAGCTATGTCATTACCCACACATATCATGATGAAAATTCTCTTACCTTTGGTCTTGAAAACAAATGGGTGACCGCTAAGGACCTCATTTGGTTCAATAATTTCCGGAATTAGTTTTTTTTAACCTTCATTGAAATTTTTTTAATACACCTTACTTCAAACTTTTTTATCTATTTTTTTTCAAAAAAGTTTATTTTCCATTTGGAAAATATAACACTTCAAAGAAAGAATCTTCTTTGAAGAATGAATTCACATGACTGAGTTTATTCGTCCAAATAATTTGATAATAAATTTAAATGAAAATATATTCTCTCTTAGTTTTTTTGATCTATTTCATTAATAATGATATTATTCATTAAAATTTCACAAAAGTTGACTTATTAATGACCTCATAATCACTTTTTCTACATTTGGAACCTTCAATGTTCTTATCCATGAAGTATTTTTAGGCCCTTTTCTTCATGATAATATTTCCTTAGATGTTTCTTAATGATATGGATCAAAATTTTATACACCTTGTATAAGGAAACATTTCTTTTAAGGATTATCCTAAACAATTCATACAGTTGCATCATTTTATGGCCATTTTTTAAGGGATCAGATTGAAAGGGGTTTTCCATTTTTAGGATTGATTGTGTCATCCTATATGGGTTTAGGTGATTTATTTTGTCCTAGCTACATTTGATGAGGTATTGAACAGAGCCACCATCTCTAAGTGGAACCTTATTATGAGTATGATTCCCTAATAATATGGTTAATATTATAGATTTGGTACTAGTTTATCTAAATTTGGTAAGTGATGTGTTTAATAATTATAACTATAGTTACAATAGGTAGGCTATCCTTGACCATAGATCATATCATCAACTTGATAGAGGACTCCTAAAATAATTTATCAATGTATTATAACATGGAATGTTACATCACAATTCCATCTACAACCAATGGAGTGTTGTTTATGTGTAAAATTGGGACATCAACAACACATTTTTCAATGTCCTTAGTCAAATAGTAGTAGTTTCAATAGGAAGTGTCAATGATCCATAGTTAGGTCGACCACACATGTGAAAAGTTGTTTTAGGGGTTCTTTTATCAGATCAGGTCATATTGAAGGTTGGGGTGCATGGGGTTTGTAAAATTATTCTTAGTATAATGGTTATCTTAATGGGATTTAGTCAATATGAGGTTAGGGGAAAGGGTTCATTTTGGGGATTATTCATGATATCGTGTATATTCATATTGATCATGGAATGGATCTATTTACTATTAAATGTAATAATTTATTGACATCAATCCTAGAGTCAATTTTATTCAATAATGGTGTGTCACAATCATTTATATTATATTATATTGAAGTATTTTCACAATTCAATATTGTGATCAATATTTTTCAGAATCATTGAGATTTCATTGTGTTAGATATGCACAAGTTTCTTGGGATCTTTATTATATATTGATTGAAATTTTATCAAGAGCACATTCATTTATATCTTCTAGGGGCATATTTTCATCAATTAATGTTGATTAATATACCTTCCTTAGAGTGTGGTATTTTCAATCAATACATTTGAGACCAAACCATAAATTTCATTGAAATAATGTGGCAAGGTGTTCATGCATTTCAATGTTTATATGGAGAATATGGGATACCAAACTTTCTCCTATGATTGAAAAACATCAGGATATTTTTTATGGACTTATTTGGGTTTCAACCAAATATAAGGACTATATTATTGTTGCTCTAATAACAACCTCAGATTACAAATCCATTTATTTATATAAGAAGGATTTCAATGAGCTAAGCTAGCTAAAGGTATAGTTTAAGGCCTTGAGGATCAGGGGTTTATTCATTAATAGAGGGTTTTCAAAACCCTGTTAAAATAGTAATTTAATTTCAAATAGTCCAATCTTAGGGGATGGCCCATGATTTATTCTTAGAGACACTACTTAATTGGTCATTCATCATATGACCTATTTATATTTTTAGATTTTTTAATTTAATAATGAAGGAATTAAAAACTCTACAAAAAGATTTTAATATTTTGGGAAAAAATAAACTAGAATAATGAAATAAAAATAATTATAATTTAGAAAATTCAATTTAAATATTACAAACCTATGATCCTTCCGTTAAATCCAATCATTACCAAGATATGATAATATCATTCCTAATTCATTAAATATCCATTTAGTCTTTCATTCATTCAACTATGTATCATTACTCAATGAAATGGATGCATAACATTCATATATAATGCAATACAGACACATCTCCTCCTGTATAAAAGTGGATTTACACCACCTATATGTTATCACCCCACTGTCATGGAGATTAAGTGGAATCCCACCTCTATTTCCATAAATTATGACTTCTTTTATGATGAATAATTAATGAATAAGAATGAAATATAATTAAAACCCATGGGAAAATTAGAATAATACTTGGATTGACCATTAATTAATTCTACATAATAATAGATAATGAGATAAGATAAAAATGGTTATCACCCCACCGTCATGGAGATTAAGTGGAATCCCACCTCTATTTCCATAAATTATGACTTTGTTTATGATGAATAATTAATGAATAAGAAGAAAATATAATTAAAACCCATGGGAAAATTAGAATAATCCTTGGATTTACCATTAATTAATTCTACATAATAATGGATAATGAGATAAGATAAAAATGGTTATGAAATAGTTTCATAAACTAAAATTGTTCTTTCCATGATTCTATCGAATATCCATGACCCATCTCCTTCGAAGAGTCCACATATAATAGATTTGGGTTGATGATAATTAATACCTAATTGAATTAATTTGAGGTGATTTATTGTGTGAGGTAAGGGTGCACTAATATGAACATAATGCACGAACCCCAAAAAAATGAATTGGGGTTTTCTTGCTTATTTAAAAAATAAGAAAAATTGAACGTTCAAGTTGTGATAGTTAAAGACGTAATTAAGAGAACAGTGATATACATGATTCAGACCCACTATGAGCTACGTTCATGAAAAGAAAATCACCCAAATGGGAATTTTATTAAATCTCAAATGATTATATATATTTACATTATACAAGGCTAAAGAAATAGTAACAGAAGAATCATGATTCTAGTGATATAAAATAAAAAACAAAAAATATAATTAACATACAATGTCATGTGCAAAGAGTTCCAGTCATCATGATCACTTGTATCATTCTTGAAAGTGCAGTACTAAATTTTGGAATTCACTAAGGATTTATGTGATCTTATGGGTGCTCACCAGGAATAGGTACTTGACATCATGTATTCTTAATAATATGATGTTTTCATCAGAGCTCCACTAGAAGAGGTACACCAGTAGTGTACCATGGTGAAAGGTAGGTGTAAAGATTTACTAAGAGACTAGAATATTTGGGAAAGGATTTCAGAACCAGAAATTAGTGTGAGATCACACCACAGAAGTAAGAGGGATGAGCCATACCGAATGCTGATGATATGTGGGAGAAATGAGTTATCACTTCCCCCTGACACTAACAATCCATCTAAAATTTCCATCCAACCAATGAGGACCACATTTCCAAGTTGAATATAAATCAAATGGTGAAATTTAGTGAACATAACTAGGTAAATGGTGAGGATCACACATGTTTCAGTTCATATCAATGGCTAGGAAACAAGGCCACACAGACCACCATGGTGTCATAGGAAGGCAAAATAGGCCACTCGTTTGAGTAAACCCATGAAGTGGGAGCCCCTACATGTGGCGTAGTAAATAGGCTCAATCTGAGAAGGATTTTCCTAAAACCTTTTAAGAAACCTAGAAAAAAAGTTCCAATATTATTTACAAATAAAATTTATAAACAAATTTTTCATGAATATAGAAAATAAAAATATAAATGGAAGAATAAAAAAAATTAGAATTCCAATATGAAAACAAAATTGAATACAATAATTAAAAAATCTCCCCCATTTTAAATTTAAATAGATGTTTTTCTAACACAAACCTTTATATAATTGGATCCAAATTCATTCTACCTTGGAAATATTTTAATTTAGAAAATACCACACATTTAGCCGAACTATCATTTATGTTATCACTAGTGAGTATCTTATTGACAAACACCATTCTAGATTCTATAATATCTCTAATAAAATGTATTCTAATTTTGATGTGTTTAGATTAACATGGAATACTAATTTTTTTGATAAATACAATCCTTGTTGACTATCACAAATAACATCAACGGTGGAATTTAAATGTTTATGTTCACAAAACAAATATTTTATTCATAAGACATCGTTAACACCCTCAACTAAGGATATTTACACTGAATCAGTGGTTGAAATGGACACCATAGACTGCATGTCACACTTCCAAATATTAGGGCCTCTACAAGATGTGAAAACATATCCACTCAAGGATTTTCTAATATCAATACTCCATTAATTTTCACAATCTTCATATCAAACAATAATTTCATAAGTATCCACATTTTAACCATAACATAATGAATAATTAGATCTACATGACAAATAATGAAGTATCTATTTCAGGACATGCCAATATGGATTTCATGGAGTGTCCAAAAACATACTAAGGGTTCATATAGAAAATAAAATTTAAAACCTAGTGTCAATCATGGAATACATGATGTATTCCACTATATTAGCATAATGTATTTTAGATAGAAAGTGAATATCATCAATAGAAGTAGGTACATGTGTCAAAGACAGTTTAATGTGTTCTCTAAGTGTTTCACTAATAGGTTTGAGAGATTGAAATAGGTTTCACTTGATAATGATTAATATATATGAATTTTGGGATAAATAATGTTTTTATTAGGTCTATCAGTGATTATTTCAACTCCTAGGATTTTCTTATCTGCACCTAATTCATTCATTTCAAAAAAAACCTTTTAATTCAGATTTTAATTTAGTAATGAGATTGAATTTCAAATAATGATCCCTCATCTACATAAAATAGTAATTAAAGAATGAGGTTTTTATTGATTTTAAAAAAATAAGCAACATATTTACACTTAGTAAATTAAATATCCATAATAATAGAATAAATTTTTTTATACTATTTCTTTAAGGCTTGTTTTAAACTATATAATTATTTATTGAAAAGTAATACTTTATTTGATTTTAATTATTTATATTAACCATAAAAATGATTCATGAAATTTTTTTCATTTAATCACCATAATGGAATGATGTTTTAACATCACGTTGTTCAATGTTCACATCACTATATACTGAAAAACAAATTAACAACCTAACTGAAGATTTCTTAATAATGGGGTAAATATTTGAATAGTCTATTCCTTCTATTTGAAGGAATTACTTAGCAACTAGTCCTTCTTTTGAATTTAATTTTATTTCTATAAATTTTTCCTTATTTACTTTTGTAAATCATCATAGAACAAATTACTTTATTATTTAGTGGTTTATTCCCAATAACCCAAGTGTTATATTTTCTTAAAGAATGTATTTAATTATCCATGGAAAAGACCCACTTTTAGATACTTTTTCATTATGGTAGTGCTTATAGTTATGAGGATCATTATCATATAGATCATTGTCGACATGAAAGGCATAATAAGCCATATCATATTACCTTAACAAAAACATGATGTAAAAGGACTCTACTAACACTATCTAAGATAAATTGATAATATCTACAATTTGAAGGAGGCCCTATTTCAGAATCTAAACCCGAAATGGAGTCATACTTATCCTAAATTATGGGTTGAGGATTATGGGGAGTGGGTTTTATAGTATACTTAAAAATAGATATTGTCTAGGTTTCATCAGCTTGTTATAAGGATGTATATTTTTTTTCAAGTGTAATAGACATGGATTTGGGAGAACAAGGATCATAGAACACCACATCCATACTTGTAATGAATTTTGGGTAATATGGTTTATCAACCCACTGTTAATATCCTTTTACACCTCAAAGATACAATAAAAATATTCGTTTAATGGCTCTTGGTTCAATAATATCTATCTTAACATGAGCATAAGTAGTACATCTGAAGTATCATAAGTAGTAATAATAATATTCATTCCATTTTATATTTATTCTAGTGTTTTAAACTGATTATAATGAAAAGGGAACCTATTTATATGGTAAAATGTCGTATTGGAAGCTTCTTGACCAAATTATTAAAGGAGACTCATGTAGGAAATCATAATTCAAACACATTCTTAAAAAGAACTATTCATTATTTCTACAACACCATTTTGTTCTAGGGAGGGGGTTCCCTAATGTTTTGATTTTTTTAATACCCTCAAGTTTATAAGAATTGAATAAAATTAGAGGATAGGTACACTAAGCCATATTCAGTTCTCAATGTTTGGATCCTCCTCCCAACCTAATTTTCAACGAAATAATTCTTGGTTTTAATGGTCTAAAAGCATTATGTTTATTTTTAAAAATATAAATATAGACAATTCATGAAAAATAAATTATAAAATTGGAAAAATAAGATCCTCCACCATGGGAGGTAGTCCTAGAAGGTCCCTAGATGTCAGAATGTATGTATTCAAAGGGGATAATATCCTTAAAGTGTTACCTATTAATGGTGACTCTAGTAGCATTTCCCATTACAAAATTTTCATAAAATTGAAGGTTTATTGGTTTGATATCACTCAACAGCGCTTTCTTGTTGAGTACCTCTAGAACCTATGAGCATACATGCCCCAATATCTTATTCCATAACATAGTATTATATGTAGTGGTGGTATTTAAACTACTGAACTGTCTTGAATAGTTCTTTCCATTCAAAAAATAAATCTCATTAATGAGAGAACATTTTATTATAGTTATATATTTTTGAATAATTTTATATATCATTTTATGAGACTAAAATTGAACCCCTTTCGGTCTAGAATCTCTAAGGAAATAATGTTTCAATTGAGGTTGAGAAACCACCTAATATTAAGTAACATGATGATAGAATGGTATTTTAATTATATTTAAAAAGAAACATTTCTATAAACAATACACCTCTTATTTTTTCCTAAGATGACACCTCTTTCTACTATCTCCCACAATAATAAGAACAAATATCTAAATAACACATGCTGAATGAGAAGTTTGATTCACGGACACACACAATATTTAGACCATGGTTGTACTCATTTAACACATCTATTGTGTCTTTGTTAGAGTCATCTATAAGGGACTTGTCAGTGGGATGATTATTTTCATGTTCTTTTTTAAGCTTCATACCTTTGGGATTAGTGTGACTAGGTTTATTTCAATAAAAGAAAACAACTATCTTTTCCTAGAGTTAGACCATGGTTTGGGTTGCATATTCTTTTTTCATTTATCCTTACTAAACTCTTTCTGTTTACCATTAGAATGTGATTTACCCTTAGTAAACAACCTCTCATCCCCACCTTTTATCCAAGGTTTATAATGTAATTTTTATGATATAAGGGGAAGACAGAAACTATTAATTTATTAAGGATTCCTGGCCATACATTAGGGTTCCTACTAAGGTGAGGTAGGCATTATCTAAATAAATTAGTTAAACCATTTCTTGATATTTATCCTCAAAAAATAAAATTATGTTGGCTAAATCTAACATGACATTGTTAAATTCATCTGAATGATCCGTAATTGAGCAATCAGGTTTCATATTAAATGTGAACATTTGGGGTTTTATATAATGGTTTTAAAATAAAGAAGTTTACATGTATAATATAACTTGTTTGATCTATATACTAGTAGTAATGATTCATAATAAAATTCCTCATCTCATAAAGAATAAATCATAAAACTATGATCATTAAATAAAACCTCAAGGGGAACATCATGATATTTATTAGTAGTTTTTTCAGTTTAATTAAATTTTTTAATTGGTTTCTTAGGCCCACATAAGGAATCAATTAATCATTGTTGAACTAGAACGTCTCTCATATTAATTATTGAAAGACTTAAGTCATTATCTTTATCGATTTTCTCGATTTCAATCCTATTTTAAAAATTGTTTACCTAAATGAGTGAATATTATGATATTACAACCATATTAAGCACGCAACCCCTACAATTGGTCAATCTCAATGGTAAACAATGCATATCCAAATAGATTTTAAAAATGGTGTAATTAATAGAGGGAGAAATGGATCTAATAACAAAAACTAAATAAAAGTGTGTATTTTAGAGAAGATCAATATGTGGAAATTAAAATAAGAACAGATATTGAAAGAAAGAAATAGGTTCGAGAACAAAAGAGATGTAGCGAGGATCTGATACCATTTTAGTGAGGTGTAAGGGTTGTTGGATTTTTGAAGCCCAAGCTATTTCTATAATGTTTGGTATGAATTTTATAATCCCATACTACACACCATATCAAAACTCATATGGGTCATGCTATTTGGTGAGATTAATGATGGTTGCAAGGGGAAATGCACCTCTGCATAGAGGTTTTAGGGGATGAAGACCGCTGGTCTAATTTTTGAGGTATTATTGAAACTCTAACTAACTATATCAAAGTCCACTAGGCAACACCAATAGGGAAATGTTGCAGTGTGGAAATTGGAAGGGCTACTGTAACATCTTGGGATTTTGATATAGTGGTACTATACCTCCAAAGACTTCTAATCACTAGCTGCCATAGTAGCTTGGACTTGGGTGGCTGCAACACTTTAGTAGTGTGGAATTGTAGACATTGTTGACTATTGCAAAGTGGAATTACTCTGTAGTTGGTGACACAATGATTTTTCTTCTTTATTTACTTATTCGTGCTAGGTTTTTCATTTCATGAAACTATAATCTCTATGTATTTTTACTCCAAAATTATTGTGAAGTGATCTTGTCTCTACATGGACATATGGATTTTTCCCAAACCAAATTAATCAATATTTATATTCACATCATCTAGTTAGTTTTTTATGAATTTTTTTCATCTACAATCCTCTGTTGTGGTGACTATAAACATTTCCAAAAAATGGTTCTCTAATTAGAATACAACACACGAACCCTAAAGTAATGAACTGTGAGTTTTCCTCATAAATATGGGAATAAATAAAATCAGACATTAAAATTTAATGATTAAATAAAGAATAATGAACTCATAGATTTATTTTTTCAGTCCAAATAGGTCTTATGTTCACAATAATAACACCACTCACACATGTGTTTTATTAAAGAACAATAGAAGGAAAAAAACTGAAGCATTCAATGCTAAAGAAACCATGAAAGAAGCATCAAGATTATAGTGCTAAAAATGAGAAATTGAAAATTTAAATACTATATAGTTTCAAAAACAGAGATCTAGAAGTTATAATCCCTTCTATCATTAATCAATGGGCTTTAAAAAATCCTTATAATCACTGAGGATCTATGTGCTCACATAGAAAATTGCCTATAATGGATCGATCTCTACTCACGTTCTCAGCCTTGCATATTCATAATCAAAGGATGTCTTCATCGATGCTACACCAGAAGAGGTAATCCAGTAGTGTACCATAGAGAATGATAGGTGTAGATATTCACCACCTAGTAATAGTAATCCCAACATTTGTGTTTCAAAACCAAGAATGAGAGTGAGATCACACCACTGTAGTGAGAGGGATAAGCCAGACTGAATGCCTTATAGACGAGGAAGCAAGGGTGATCAATTCACCTTTACACTGAATATACCTCTAATATGTCGATCCAACCAATGATAACAACTCATCTATGATGACAAAAACCAAACACACATATGAGTGTGCCTAACTAGGTGGAAGGATAGAATCTTATTTGAAACATGTCAGATCAATGGCCAAGAAATAAGTCCATAAGGATAACCAAATAACACGAGAAGGAAAAACATTCAGCATGTATAGGTAAATCCCCTTGTGGTGCATGCCCATGAATCTGCGCCAGTAAAAGGCCCACACTGAATAGTGTTTTCCCAAAACCATTTTAAGATTCCCATAAAAAATCAAGATCCAATATAATTGATAAATAAAACTATTCACTATTTTTTCATGCATACATATTATCAAAATATAAATGAAATAAAAAAATATTCATTTATATATATAAAAGAAATTGAAAACCATAATTCAGATTTAAATTTCATTCAAAAATGTTGTTGAAGATAGTAGATTGAATCACATGTGTAAAGTTCCTTCCACACTTGGTAGCTAGGGGATAATGTGGGATGCACACAATCTTCTGTTAGTCTTAAATGAAATTTGGGGTTTTAATTCTTTGTTCCCATGTAACAAGGATTAATTGAGGTAGTATGCTTTAGTTTTGGATCTTCATTAAATATAATAATAGCCTGAATCTACACAATGATTCTTTGGGATCTGATTCATTATGACATATAGTCAACCATGTTGTGCACACGTAGTGCCAGAAAGAGTTCTAAATTATCAATGGGATATTTTCTACTCAACATTAGTGGATGGAATCTATGAAATAATGTAGCTTAAATTATGGTGGGTTGGACTAATTGGTGGCTTTCAGGTGTGTCTTGGATATATGGGTGCTGATGGGAAGTCATGCTAAGTGAAAATATGATTTTCACTTGGGTGATTAACATGGTCGGTTATTTATGTTGGGGTGGTTTTTAGGATAACCATGCATGTGCCGATATTGAAAAGGGATTAAATCGATAATGGAAATACCGTCATGCTTCGATCCTTTTGATTGGGTACACCTATATTTTGTGTTAGGTTTGATTGATGAATTGATAAGTTGGGATGTGTTGGAGCTCTATGTTTTTATTATGCTGTGGTAGGATTCTTGTAAATATAAAGTACAATTAGAGTCGAATGATATTATACTTGATCTGAATATATCTTATTGATCGTGAATTTTTTGATTCTTAGGAAATCTGAAGTTACAAGGCTTTTGAGCATATGAATAAGTCTTAAAGATGGACAACAGGACTATAGAGGAATCCTGTAAGGAGGCCAATTTAGGAATATAGTTGTTTGATAACCTCAGATTAGTCTAGGATTTTTTATTCCAACAATTATAAGACATAAATTTGTCAAGAAGTACATAACATGATGTAGAATAGTAATTAAAACCACAAAAATGTGAAATAATTAGTATGTATTTCCAGTTTAAATTTATAAATTTAATTAAACACAATCAAAACTATTATTTTTAACCCAATGTTATTATTTTACTAAAAATTCATGAATGAAAAGAAATTTGAAATTACCCAAATGTTGATGTTATTTCATTGAGTTTCACCCATGAATTACAAGTAGGTTGAAATATATTAATTAATGACTATAATTGAAAATACAAAAAATACTTACAGATGAACTAAATCTGGTTATTCACATCACCAATTTTTAAACATGCATGAAATACCATGTTATTAAAAATAGTAGTTCATGCAATGTTTCGTAGTTGATAGTCATGCTCGAAATATATTATTACAATTAAATATAGATTTAGTAAAAGAATTAATAGTTATAATTTTAGATAAAAAATATGTACTTGAGTAGAATAAACTATTAACATTTTTATTTTTGGTAGATAATTTTCTAGAAATGCTCATTGACAATATATTAAAAAGCATCCATAAAATCAAGTATCACATATAAAATAATGTGTCAGATGGAATGAGAAATATAAGCCAAATAACAATTTTAGGATTGGATTTTATTGAATCATTTAAATAGATATACCCAAATCCTGACTTATTTTTAACATTAATATGCTTGGAATGGATTAATCCTCGCTCAAATAATAATGATAAAAAATTATCATCTCTAAAATATTGACCATACACATATAAGTCAAGTGAAATCAGAAAAAGGATAAATAATATAGGCATATAATCATCCAGATGCAGACCAACAATATATAAAAATCATGAATAATTTAACAAGGTCTCCATTAAGAGTATAGTCAATAGAGATCAAACCACAATGGACAATTCAATTCGCATATAGATAGTTGTAAAAACTCATTTTAATCATTATAAAATAGATCACAAGTGAAGTATAATAGTCATTCAATGTTATTTCAGCTATAATTATTAAAAAAAATCATTTAATGAACAAGAAATGATAGAGTCCAATAATAATTAAAACTATATCAAGAGTGATCTATATTTTTTTGTTATTTCAATAAAAAATTCATCATTCTTGGTATATGTATTTGATTTCAGAGGCATGAAATTCCTCTATATAAATAAAACTCAATGTCTGATATCGATAAAAACAATTTCTTTACCTACCCCACATGTAATTCAATGTCGGTATGATCTCATAATAAGTGATAAATGGAGTGAAACTCATTCTTTGGAAATAAATGTTTTTATAGGAATGCAATAATTATAATTTATTGTGAGAAAATCAATAATGGGGTATTTTAATGGTATTTTCAATGTTCTTAGGTTAATGGGTTTTCGTTTTAAAATAAATAAAATAAAATTATGAGGTTTATCTATTTAAATACAATACATAATATAATTCAAGTTACATGATGAAATGTACCTCACTTAATTTCCCATTCAATAATTCCCTACACCCACATTGTGTAATGAGACCATGAGTCATGAATATAAAGTAAAATAGATAATGATGACTTGTTTCCATTTCTATCATTCAAATTATCAAAAATGATGAATCACACCTCTCACACTATCCTTATCTTGAAATTATTCCCCAATATAACACATGGAATCCCTTTACCTCACACATAATCTTAAAATAATCATATATATGAATTTTAGAGTGATTTTAGATAAGGATAAAATGGGATTGTAATGTGAATTTATCCAATAAGCCCATTTCTAATTTAGTAATGATACAAGAGGGTGGATGTACCTAAAAGTGGATTTATCATTTCATGTATCTAATATGGATTTAACCTACATGGACACTTAATGTTTATTAATGGCTATATGAGGTTCGATATACAAAGTGCGTATTAAGGATAGTGAGCGGTTGGCCGAAACATAACATCAGTAATCTAGGAAACATATTACAAACCCCAAACCATTGAAATAGAATAGTTGTATATTCTAGTTCTCACAAAAAATAATGTTTCACACAAGAAAGAAAGGGTATTAGAAATAAAATGTCAAATTGGTTTCAGATACTTATCATAATAAATATATTAATTTTGTATAGTCACTAGGGGTTTTGAATTCCATTTTCTTATCACGAATCATGAAAATGAATAAAAAATAATTTTAAAAATATAAAAAACTAATCGACTATAATCTGAGCTTGGTATGGTTTATTGATATGATCATGCTCCACACTAATGAATTAGAGTTTAAATATTGGGTTGGGTTTTAAATTCCACACAATAATTTTTTAAATTAAAATAGATAATCACCAATAATGTCCTTGAAAGTTATATATAATTGATTAATTTTTTATTTTTAAAAATAAAACATTAGAAAACACAACAATACAATAAAGAAGAAAAATAACATGGGAAACCCACAGTTAACAGTTTCCACCATTCAACAGTACTTATTATTTTCAAAATCCCCATTGAAAATCATTCATTTTCATGAACAACTAAAAATAGGAGAACAAATTACTTTGTATTAAGAAAGTAGGTTATATGGATGCTATTATTTTTTTGTGTAAAGCCTTTAGAAGAAGGTATTTCCCCTTAAATTGGCCACAAATGATCATTAACATGTGTATTAGATGTTTTCCCCATTATCTTGATTATAAACAAAACAAAAAATCATTATTCTACTAAAAAAATAATCAAATATGACCTTAATAATTTTTTTCAAGGAATAGGACAATAGGTTTATTACTTCTAGAATTTCTATAATTAATTATTCTAATTATTTGAATATTAAAAAAATTATTAAAAAAATAATAAAAAGAGAAAACTAAAAAATAATGAAAATTTACAAAATATTTTTGATGAATCTCTTAAATAAATGTTCTGTCATTTGTGTGCACAACAAGACAGTTAATGGGTCATCACCACTCTTCAGGTGGGTTGATATTTTATGGTAATAACCACTACATGTTTTCATTTAAAAACCATCCAACAATTTTTTTGGAGTTTCCATTGTTGATAGAGTATGATTTCCAACCTCTAATAAATATTAGTGAAGATTAAAAGGACTGGATCCATAATCCATGGGCTACCTTATTTATTTTGAGCTTGAAAGGCATCCATGATCATCACTTTAACCATATATACCTTAGTGGGAATCACCAAATGTCTCTACATGTATTTTATTTTCTTCTCTAAACATGTCGCGCCCACAGTTTCTGGTAAGTAATATTTTCCTGCTGATTTTATGTATATAAATTATATTGGTGAATATTTGGTGACAAAAATAATTTCAATAGCTAAAATTTCTCCTTACATCAACCCCAATCTTGATTTTTATAGAATCTGGACAGGGGTATGTGATTTATTGTGATGATTTGGGATCTATTTTGGGGAGTGTTATAATGCAAGGAGACTATGTTATTTCTTATGGATTATTTTTTATGGTTTCATGATAATAACTACCCAACACATGATTTTGAGTAAGTTATAGTCATCTAGGCTTTAATCACTTGGAATCACTACCTCTTTAATTCGAAATTTATTCTGTTTACAGATCATTAGAGCATAAAAATATTTTCTCACAAGTTCATTTGAATCTATGCAAAAGAGATATATTTAGTATCTCAAAATTTTTAACATTGACTATATGTATACTCCGGGAAAAATTAATATTTCTGTTGAGGCCTTAAAAATGATTTTGTATGCATTGTTTGAAAATGTGGATTCAGATGAGTGGTAACAGATGTCGGTCCTAGCTGACAAGCATGAATATTGTGAAGAACATGTTGATGTTATGGTTTTCTTTCTAGTTTATCATATTATAGATTTTGTAATGATGTAAAAAGTGGCACAAACATTCAATGAAGAATGGGTTCCTATGTGTTCAATACTCAATATTGGGGAAACTATTATGGTCTAGAAATTAGATGGGAGTTCAGTTTTGTGGTTCTGAGATTAGTTGGTTGTACATATGGCTTGTCAGCAACAAAATCCTTATGCTTTCCACTATTCAAGATGGGATATTCATCCATGAATACTAATATTGTATAAGGCATTGAAAGCCCAATTTTGGTGGGTAATCAAGAAAATGAAGGTGGATGAGATTGTTTCAGGATGCTTAATGTGTCAGCATGTTAAAGAATAATATAAGTGACCAAAAGGTATGTTACAGTCATTAACAATTCTATTATTGAAATGGGAAAAATAACTATAGATTTTGTTACAGGTCTCTGATGAATTTTTTGGAAGCATGATGTTATATGGGTTATAATATATCATTTTATCAAGTCTCCCCATTTCATCCATATTCATGAAACACATATAGTGGAGGAACATTCCAAAATCTATATCTGAGAAGTGTTAATGAGACATTTCATACCAGTTTCAATAGTGTCAGACAAATATTTGAGTCTTGCATATCATTTCTAGAAATCCTTGCTGAAATCCCAAGATACTCATTTAAAAATGAGTACGTTGTATAATGCTAAAATAGATGGGATTCTGAAAGGACAATAAAAATGTTGAGAGATATGTTGTGAGCTTGTGTAATGAATTTTGCGGGCTCATGGGAACATAACATTTTATTATTGGAGTTCTCATATAACAATAGCTATCAACCCTCAATACATATGGATTCTTTAGAAGAATTGTATGGGTGTATTTTTCACTCTCCACTCTATTGGGTGGAAATATCTGAGACTTCACTAGTTTGTTTGATCCATTTCCAACAAAAAATAGAGAAGTTTATATATCGAAAAGATGTTGGAGACATCCCTGAGTTGTCAGAAATCATATGTGGATCATTATCAATGGTCTTTCTCGTTCACAGTGTGTGATGATGTGTTCTTTAGGATCTCTCCAAGGAAAAGAAACAAAAATTTTGGGATGCAGGGAATGTTTTATTTATTATTCTATTTTCCTTTTTAGATATTGTACTAGGTTGGAGGGGTGTCATATCATTTGGAATTTCCAGCATGATTCAATGCAGTGCATAAGTTGTTCCATGTATCTCAATCAAAATAGTATTATCCAATCCCTAACAATTTTATTAGTTGTGATAATGTTGACCTACAATCGGATGCTTCATTGGTACATATACTAGTGAGAATTTGGGATAGGCAAGAGATTGTATTTCATAAAAAAGCATAGATCTAATGTAGGTTTTCTAGATACATGGTCAGATTCAGGAAGAGTCATATGAATACATAATGGAAATTCAAAATAAATTACCAGAACACTTTTCTATCAATAGTGGATTCATAAATTCTATGGGTTGAAAAACCAATGTTGGGGATAATGTAGCACCCTCTTTTTCTAGTAAGTAACATTTTCCTTAATCTTTTTATGTATATATATTATATAAGTGAATTTTGGGATAGTTGGGTGAACTTTTGGATTTTTTTTAGAGCTTTTCTATAGGTGTAAATTTAGATCATGGTTTTGGAAACCATGCCACACATACAGTAAAGAATTCATAATGTGACATTAGAAATGGAAAATGTACATGGGAGGTATAAGGTTTTATCAATCTATGTTGATGCCTTGTAGAAACTGTGTACATTGAAAAATGGATATTTACTTTTTGAGATAGTGGATTTATCATCGTTGGCATTCATTTTTGAGACCATTCAAGGAAACCATGTGAGGTTCATCCTTACGGAATTGGTTGACACATAGTTATCGCATGGTTTGCCTAACCATGCGACAAATCTATGCATGATTAAAAATAGATCCTAAAAAGTAAATATAGTTTGGTCATATGTTTTAATTCCATGATTTTCCCACCAAACGGCCTAAGAATGGGATTTTTCTATCTCAAAGTGTCAAGTATGGTTCTTTTATTGATACAGATGTGATATGATGGCTTACTTTAGAAATTTGAAGTTGATTTCTTGTTGTAAGTGATCGTTCTGGGTGTTTTTCATAGATCAACATGACACTATCTATCTTTTCCTTAGATATATGCTCGTGGTGGTTAGATCTAAGATTGGGGATTCCAAAAATGATTATATTTGTCTTCATTTGTGAACAGGGAAGAGATATAAGGTGGGTTTGTGGAGTTTTCAACCCTGCTTTGTGAGGTTTTTCATTTTGTTTATCATTTTCTCCAAAAATATCGAGGTAGGTGGCTTCACTCTCAACTCCTCTTGGTAGACCTGATTATTTTATATTCAAATTTGGTTAATTTCTAGATATTTTTTAAATTATTGTAAAAATAATGATATAAATCCTCTTTAGTGTTGATTTATTGTTTTTTTTGTAACATTAGGAAATGGTTGTATTTTTTTGTGCAAAGTGTCTTGGTTTCATGATTTTAATTTTTTTAAAATATATTTTTCTTGAGATTTTTCAATGGATTGTTTCAATAGAAATATATAAAAATATTGTTTTATTGAAATGGATTTCGGTATTGTTTTTGGGCATACTTGGTAGTGTGTCAGTTCATATTTAATTACAGGGTTTAGTTTAAATATGACCCAGTTCATGGTGCCAAAATATTAATCGATCAGACGGTATAATTTCCTTTTGAAGACTTAGTAGATAAATGAGAAACCACTCATGAGTATGGAACTGTCATAAGGAAGAATTCATGGTTGGTTTTTTGGATATGTTGAGTGGATTCGTTATGCCAAAATAGGGAATGTGAAATGATTTAAATAATTGTCTGGTTGATTTCATTGGAAATTGGTGTTATTTGAGAAAACTATTTTAAATCAACCCTTCGTTTTATATAGGCATAAAAAAATTTAGAAATTTTTTTATATAAGTGTTACTAACTACTCTATACTAGTGGAGTTAGTTGGAAACTCTTAGGGGAAAAACTACTATATTTTAGTACTCAACCCTAGTTTGTAACATCAGTGATTTTCCAGATTTCAACTACAAAGACATGGAAAAAGGTAAGTTATCAAACATCATTATCACTAATTATTGATATGTGTGGTGTTTGGTTGAGTTCGATTTTGGTGCATATGGATCATTGGAGTCTTTTGGTTTTCATTGAGTTGTAATAGTTTTTCATTTGTTTTTTACATTGATATTTCAGTCTTCTACTGTGTTACTTGGGTTTATTTGGTTTCATATGAATGAAATGTTGTGTTTCATTTCATTTTTTTCATGCATCATATAGTGGTTTTTTTAGTTAGTTTGTTATTCAAAAATCTCAATTTGTTCCCCACATGTACTGAATCCCGTTGATATTTATTTCCATCCTTTTTAATCTTGGATATGTCCCTTATGTCCATGTAGTGTTTCCTCATCGAATCAATCCAATGTGTATGGGTATTATGTAACAAAACTAGCCACATCATCTATCTTCAACTCAATATGAAGCATTTATAACTCGTTGTCTCTATGTTTTTATTCCATTTCAAGCCCCACATCATTGGTTTCCTCATGTTTTTCTTTTTCAAAGTAATTCTTCAAATCTAGTTCTACACTATCAAAATGTGTGAAAACATCTTCTAAATTAGGGTTAATGTAATTAACAAAAATTTAATTCAAGTTGATTTCATTCCCCTTGAGTATATCTGCTATAGTGGCCTTCTTATTATGTGATTCGGATATAGAGCCTATTTGAATGGGTGTTGGATGTAGTGGTTCTTTGAGTTTTTCCTACAAATTAACCTTACTTGAGGCAATATTCCCTTACTCATCTACATCACTCTCTATGGTAATTATTAGTTATGAATTTATCAATTAAAAAAAAGGAATTGGTTTTAAGATTAATTTCATTTATACTAGAATAAAATGAGTTCCCGAATAAGTCATCTCTCATTATTCCTTCATCCACTGAACCTCATTCCTCTAGAAAATGCTTAAGAATGGGAGAATAAGTTAGTAGGATTAATGATATTTGAATTAGTTACTCATCCTCTTTGATGTCCTCTTAATCAAATACCATAATAATTAATTCTTTTTCTTGGGGTTGTATTCTTCTCACTATAAATTTCTAAGGGTGAATTTATCATTTCCATTAGATCGTTTAACTCTTCAATATCCTTGTGGTTCTCATTGATTTTGGATTGAACTAAATGTATCTTCATAGGGTTGATCTCTACCAATTAATGTTATGGGAGAGTTTGAATATGATTTTTAACATACTCATTGTTGTAGCATCTTTTATCCTCCCATCCACTTTGGTGCAGTATATGTTTTTGAGTACAATACAAATTATGTTGGAAATTCACTCGTGGTATAAGTTAATGGTTATGGACTTATTGGTTCTACGTTTGGACCCTAGAAATTCATTTAAGCTCATCCACTCACTGAAGCTAAGAAAAGAAATTGTGATCCATTTTAAAGGAATGGTGACTTTATATGTTTTTTCTAGTCAAGAGAAAAAAATAATTGGTTCAAATTAAATAAGAGAAAATTATTTACAAAGTGATGAAAAGAAATCAAATATATTCTACAAGAAAATGGATCCTAATTTGAAGGATGTCTGTCATGGCCCTGTTGAAATAATAATTTATTTCCTAATGGTTTTAGCATAGTTTTCAAACCTAAGTTTCCTCTCGAATATTTCACATAATTGTTCATTATTCATATCATTTATTTTTATATTTTGTGTTTTTAATTTAAAAATTAGAGAACTAAAAACAAATAAAACGTTTTTTAATGATTTTTATTATATGGAGAAGAAAAATATAATAAAATTACAAAGAAATAAGAAAATGAATTTTAATGTAGTTTAAATTGGTTTAATACAAAATAAATCAAATAATTACATCTATAAGATAATCCCATTCTAAACTCATTTAAAATACAACTTATGTAGAAGTACTTCAGTTTCCACTCGTTACTAAATGAAATAGATAAATAACAATCTTATGTAATTCCATTCACACACATCACCACTTGTATCCATAACCTATATTCTACACTCTCATCTCACATGATCAACTACACCCATATGGAGAACATAATTACATAGGGGAAACAATAAAATTTATGGAATATTTAAATCTACTATATGTGTATTGGAAAAAAAAGTGGGAATCACATATCCTCTATATTCACATCCTATAGTCACGATGAATCTATGGTGACAAAGTATAATCCCACATCCTATATCACCATAAATTAAAGCATATCAAATATTGAATAGAGAAATAATAAAAATATATAAATAAGATCTCATGGAAAATTTACCAACATCCTCAACTTAACTACAAATTATTTCTCCATAACAATGGGGAATGAGAGAAAAGAATAAATGTTGTGCAGTAGTTTTTAAAAAAAAATTCAGTAGAAAAGTAAGAATAAAAGAATAAATCCCCTTGAATACTAAAGGAACATGAATGAAATATAGTATAAGTAAGTTTTGGATAATCTAAAATATCACCAAATCCCCCCTACTTACACCTTCAATGTATTATTCCCGATGCTCTTAAAAAATATGACAATGGAAATTTAGAAATATACTCTATTTAATGCTTCAGTTTATTATTTGAGTCCCCTCTCATTCAACCTATTCATCTTCAAAAGACTTAGGTTGATGAGGACTAATCCTTGAATGAATTCATCTATGGATATTGATCTTTCTTTCTATTTTAGTAGATGAAAATTGTTCATATCATGTGTTTGATATGTCTGGACATGTCCCCAATAGGGATGAGTGTGAACCTTGAGACCCACCTCCAATAAGCCTTTTGTTGGTGACTAGGATAAAGGGTGTTTTATCCCAAATGGGAGGAATTTACCTCATAACATCTTAGAAGTTAAAAAAATACCACTAACCAACTCCTAAAAAAATCTAAAGTGTTTACAATTCCATGCACAAACCATATGAACATTACAGTGAATACAATGTAGCAACAATGAAAAATAAAACTCACAGTCTCCACTCCAGCTATCCAAATAGAAACAACCATAGATATTCATAAATTAGTCTATTAAAAAAATATTGATTGATGTGGAGGGGTAAGCACATGGGAGTACTTGGTAGGATCATATTTCTATGAAATGTAATATCTTTGTGAAATAAAAGTGGCAGGATATAATTGAATGAAATATTTAAGAAATAGTATATTATTGAAAAAAACTCAGAAGAAAAATAATACTCCTTGTATAAATTAACCAAAAAACATTGCTTGTCATTAGAAAAAAACCAGTCTTTACATCAAGAATAATATATTTTGGTTCCTCAAAATATGATATCATAGAAAGTATTAAAAAATAGGCAAGACCTGCTCTCAACCAACAACCATCATCATATCATCACTATATCATCATCACATCATGAACCTTGTGCACACATATAATCTTCACCACTAGCACATTGTTCACCAATATCAACTCTACAACATCATATGTAACACCCCGTCCCCAGTTACATATAGTCGGTGCACTATTTTAATACATTGGCATGAATACAAGGAATCATATCTCAAAATATCAATTAGTTTAGAAGTCTTGGAAAATAGATTACATACATGAACATTACATTACATTATAAAATGAAAAACAAAAACAGTATAGTCTCCATTTTCCACATTCAAATCCCTTATATTATCCCTGCACAACAGTCATAATATACTTCCTATCATCTGGGAAAAATTGAAACATAGAAATGGGTGAGCTCAAATGCTCATTGAGGATAATAATATAGTAGAAGCGTTGATAAATTAGCACAAAAATTTTAGGAAATTTCTAAATCTAAAACAAAAACCTTTTAAACTTATTATTTAGAATAATATGGTAATAATAAATCAAATAATTCCATTTACTTATTCACACGGATATTCTACTAGTCGAATAATCACATGTAATATCAAAAGCTAATTTCATAAACATGGAATACACAATGTCAGACTTCATAACCACATAGTCAAGGCCTCATGCCAAGACTACAAATAAGATTTTTTTCAAAGCCTTGTTTCAAGACACTATTTTGTCTAATGAGACCTACCGATGCATCGAGGAGCTATAGTGGGCTCCACCCGTCACTTAATAAGTCCAATGCATTCCTAATATGAAATGGTTTAAACATGACATAAAAATTCATATTAAAACTAGAATATGAAATTTAAATACTCTATCCATAAACCATGAACGGGAAAAAAATAACACATCCATGATAAAACATATCACGAAAAACTTCAATACAATATGGATAATTTGTATCATAATAAATCAACCTCGATCGAAAATAATATCCCGTGATGGATGTTGACATATTTGAAAATGATCAGTAATCATTTTTGAGATAAATATACATTTTCAGGAAATTATTTAAAACTATTACAAAAGAAGTCATTTAAAATATAGTTTTGAATAAAATTGTCCCATACCACTTTGAATCTTTTGTATAGAATTGACATTTTTAAAAATTCATGTCTATATAAATAAATCCTTAAAACCATTTTTAAAACATGGACATTAATGTGAAATGATTAGAATAATAAATAATTAAAAAATTAAAATGATGTTTCAGTAAAAAGTCCCATAAAAAGAATCCATTTGAAATCATGTTGATGAAACATCGAGATGGATAATAAATATTTCCCAGTAGATAGTTACGTACAAATAACTTCAGATAATAAAAAAATTTTGAAATTAACCCTTACCTTGCACATTCCTTGGGGTGAAGGTACATTTAACCTCTTGTATAATGAACATTGTATGTTATTAAATTATACGAGAACCAGATTCATATTTAATAAATCATAGGTGATTCATTTATGAATTTATACTACCCATTTAATAATGATTCCCATGTTAAATTAACATTTTGGGCAATAATAACTTTCTTTATCGTACGTGTTTTAACTTGTTATTATAGATCGTATCATTTAGATCATGATTTAAATAATTTCATATTATAAAACTGGACTTATATGTAATATATATTTAGAATATAATTATTTATTATAGATATATTTATGAAATGGAAGGAACTGTTTATGGAGATGGTAGGTCGTACATACAGATAAATGATGTTTCTGTTTTCATATTGTATTGAACGGAAGTAACTGAATAAGATATATGTAATTATATATATATATATACATCTCCAATAGAATTACTATTACATAAATTTCATACCTATTAATAATATATATTTTTATAATCATCATTGAATGGTGAACGTAGAAATGAATCTAATCGCATCGTGGAGACGGTAATCCATACAGGCGCATTAGCCACAATATCATTGTATTGATTGTGAATTCATATGTATATGGATGTTATATCATATATACATCATCATTAACATTCTATATTTTTTATATTAATTTGTTATACCCATTATAATACCATATAAATAATGATGTGTTTGAATAACAAACTACACCATGAGGTGGAGACGGTAAGCCATACGTACGCACGTATGGTGACTTTGTCATTTATTGGATCGATAGAATAACAAATATGGTTTTACCAAATTTATAACAAATTAACAGTATTTTGGAGGTATTGGAGTTATTTTTTTGGTATGGAAACAACAATGAAATAGAATATTGAAGATGAAAATAACATGAAAGTGGGTGGTGAAATTATTACCTTTTCTTTAGGTGTTTCCTTTTGAGTTGATCAAAAAATCTCATTAGGATGGCTTTATGATCAATTTCAGGACACTAGTTTTATTTTATGGAAGATGGGAAGATATTTGGGAAGGGGTTGGTTGAGACAAATGGCTTTGGAGGTGTGAAATTACGAGAAGATGAATTACCCTTTTATAAGAGAGGTGAGGGTCACTTTATGAAAAGCCTGAAATTTTATTTTATAATAAAATAATTTTCAGTTTCTAATGGATCAAAAATGATTTATGTCTACAATAAGGTATGTATGGTTCTAAAAACTCTCAAAAAATAGGTTTTAGAAATGTTTAGGTCACCACATTAAACTTATCATTTAGATTAAACTCTAAGATAAATAGTTAGATATATACCTTGTATCTTTGTATTTTTATATTATACGGTTAATAAACATACTATAAACTGATAATAGAACCCTAAGTGGTTCATTATTAATATATATAACTATTTATAAGACCTTTATCTGAACCTTATATTTTAAATAATATTTTATCAATTAGTAATACAATATTTGTTTTTAAAACATCATTAGGTTAATTTTGAAACTATTTTTTATTTGATTTTTTTGAAAGACATAATAACTTTAGAACATAGAATAAAATTTATTTAACAAATGATAAAATGTCATATTAAACTATAAAATTAGTTTAATTCATCACAAGTCTCAAATTTTTTATTTATTTGGATATTTATAATATCAATTATTTTAACAAGTCATTATTAATGAAATTACTTCATCATCATTTTGTCATTAATAAACTAAATTATTTAATGTCTAAAAATTAAAAATAAATTACCATTATGTAGTAAACATTTATATCTTTATAATTAAAATTTATTGTTGAATTTATCTTATGTATAACCCTATATTAAAAATGATTTAGTTATTAAACGTTGAAATTAACACTTTTAATTATTCTTTAAATAAAATAATAATAAATGTCTTAATATAATTCATGTGGAACAGATGGATAATATTTTATTCCTATGGTTGTTTTTGGTCGAATTAAACTTATCCATTAGAATTATGAAATTTTTTAGGATAATTATAATATCATTTTTACCCCTAATTACCTTATTTATTATAACTGTTGTAAATAAAAGTCAAAAGTTACAATTCAGCAAAAATTATTTTAATCTTATTTAACCACATTTTACATATAAATTTCAACCTTGTCTCTATTATTTTTTATATTAAACTTACAGAAGAGATAAAAATTTGTTTTATGCAAATCTTTAAATTCTCCTTGAAGGTGTTTAAATGATGGTAAAAAGTTCCATAAAATTTTCTATATTTAATCTTATTATAAAATGACTTAAATGGATTAAATTGAACTTATATTGGTAATATATATCAATTTTGATTTAAAATATTTCAAAATTAAATAAATAATTATTTAAATAAATATTCGGTCTTAAATAATAATGCGGTGTTTTTCACTATTCATCAAATATTGAATATTTTCTGAAAAATATCAAAACATCCCACCAAGATAATTTCGATATTACAAATTAAGAAATGAATTATATTTTAACAAATTAAAAAATAGAAGTTGCATTAAATAATTTAATATTAATTCCCGTTGTCGAAACCAAAAAGAGGGTTTTTAAAAAGTAAGAACTATTAAAATATTGACATGTGTTTATGTCAAATATAAATGTGAAATTTATTTTAATGACCTAAATTGTATTAAAAGATAAACATATAATATAATTATACTTCAAACCCATTCAAATGAATAATTTAACACTATAAATTATTTTGATTAAAAAAGTTGATTTCAATGAAAAAATATTATTTTTCACTATTCATCATAATATCAATGTTATCAGAAAATTACCAAAAATTCATCCAAATTAAATTTTTACATCCTTATTTTAAATGAGAGTTTAATTTCATTAAATTTAATATATAAATGTTTAGAATATTGGTTTTAAAAAGGGATCCCATTAAAAGATGGTAAAATTGCATTTTTTTAAAAGTGCTTTCTTTTATCTGAAAAAATGAATTTTTTATAATATTATGTCTAAGTAAAACATTATATTCATGTTAAAATTATATAGATTATATAAGATTCTAATTTTAGTTAATACTATTCATAACCCCTTTTTGAACTGCTGGTTTGGTAAGTTGTGGTCCGCTCGAACTTGGTGTAGCGTGTAGCGCAGGCTATTGAATTACAGTAATGAGATAATGTACAATAAAATATGGGGGGTGTTAAATTCTCCCCTCCTTTATTAAATTGAGTCCTTACAATTTGAAATTTTTCAATGTAAATAAAATGTTTAAAATAGAAAAATACCTGTGTGGAAAACCCTCATCGGAAATTGGTTTACTAAAATTTAGTCATAATAGGAGAGAAAGGAAAATTAAAAATTCACAAAAAAATTACGATCTCGATCAGAAGAAAAATGGTGGAAATTATAGACACATTATTGGAGGAAAATGTAATTATTTATATGGAGTGATTGAGGTCATCAATCAAAAATATGTGTAAAACTGAGGGCCTCAAAGCCGACAATCATTGGTGATTAAAAATATCGTCTATTCAACAAAACATAATGTATTAAGATAACACATTTTTTATTTTAAGATCCCTTCACTAATGTTTTAGAATAAATTTATTGATAAAATAAGATGGAAAAAATATAATTGATAAGTACAGTTTCAACTTTCAACAAATTTCTACCACAAACTCACCTTTCACTCTAAAAGATAATAGAATTAAAAAATATTCTATTTATCGTAATCGTATGGGGTTCCATATATAAAGAATTTTTTATTCATTTGTGAGAATATATAAAAAAACTAAATTACACAAACTAGGACATCATGTAGGCCAGTGGTAGGTGATGCACCCTTGTCTCCCTTCAGTTGCAGGTTCAAGTCTCGCGACCTTTCCGGACTCGACAGGTTGTCTCTCAACTTCTGGGTTTTTGTTTTTATAAAAATCCAAAAATAATATTAAGAAATGACTTAACATTAATAATAATATCCTACATCAAAATTAATCCATTTCATCTTTTCGAATTATCCAAAAAACTTATGTCCAAACTCACTATCCAAAATTTATAAGGAATGTGACCAAAATGATGATCTCTTTTTCCACGTAATAACATATGAATTCCTTCTTCATGTATTCTTTAAAAAAATCATAACACCCTGAGTAACCATAAATCCTTATTTATTACATTCATGCTCCATGATTATTTATATAATACTAGATATATTCTTTATATCAAACATTTTTTAATATTCTAATAATTATGTAATAAACAAACCATTTATCAATTCTAAGGTAGTCAAGAATATCCAATATAATTTATCCAAATCAACAATCTCTTATTCAAAAATCACTACCGCAGTATAAAGACCATATTATGGTCTTCCTTTCCTTAAATCATGTATTTTCTAAAAATGATAACTTAAAACTATTTCACATTACTTGGTACCATACAATCTCAAATCGTTAATGAAATAGTACTGGAGTATAATCCTTATTTATTTCCATAATTCATATAACTAGTACATCATTGATAACAACACTCAAATGAAATAATTCATTAATAATAACATAATAACACTAATCATTCCACTTCATCTATGGTAGTATTATAACTTGATTACATTCCAATATCGTCATTTAGGACATACTCTGATGATTTATACATTGATTAGTGTAGTGTCCCAACTCCTTGCAGATGAAGAATTTTACATTTGAAAACTTTTTCTTACCCTTGAAATCATGTACTTGCTATCCTTTTTATCCACACTTATAAAAAACTCACATTCCCTTCAAGAATTTACAAAGGTGATTTTTTCTACATTTATCACATATACGGAAATCCTTCTTTCCCCTCTTCCCATTATCCATCATTCTATCTTCCATCCTTTTCATCTCTTGTGTTCCTCCATTGCCATAAGAATCAGAGAATTCTTTACATGTCTTATTAACACATGATACTATTTCTTCATATGATGAGAATACATGGGAGACTATTTCCATTTTAAATGTTGGATTAATACCAAGAAAGATATTATCCTTCTTATTCTTTTGGTAATGCATATTGTTGAATTCTCATTCCATCTACTAGGCACCATCTTTAAACAATGGCATAAAAAACATAGTTAATGAATAGAAATTCATAATTCAAAACACGTGAAAGATTTACCATAAATTGAAAATTTTATGTTTATAATCCATAATCAAAAAAATGTTTTCTTTGAAGAGTTATATTCTTATAAATCCATCATAATGTATTGTAAAAAATGTGAACTATCATTAGCATATCCCTTGGGAGTGTCGTATCCAAGAGTGCAGCAAGGCCTATTGTCGTGCACCAGTTTCCGTTCGAGTCTTACTAAAAGTTGTGTTTTTAGGTTTTACCCCTTGGTACATCAATGCCAGAGCCCCTTCTACGTACTCGTATCCAGACTAGGATGTACTGCTTGGAAAATACAATAAATCTCCACGTTACAAAAATTCTAGGATGTTCTTCTATATTAATCCTCAAAGTGTATCTTAGGGTAATGCTCTCTAATCAGAGTTTATCTAAATCTATTTCCATGGTTGTTGCTAAACTTTATATAATACCTATTGTAATGCTCTGACCCTAGTTACCCAGATTCGGTGACTTATTTTAAAACATTAGCATGATTACAAGGATTCAAGTCCTGAAGGACCAATCTATTTATAAGTCTTGGAAAATAGATTAAATATAGGAACGTTACATTAAATTATAAAAAGAAAGAATGAAAACAACATTGTCTCCATTGACCACATTCATATCCCATAGATTATCCCATAAGGTTAGTCAAAATATACTTATTCACATCCTATGGAAAAATAAAAAATACAATAAGGTGAGCTGAGTTGCTCAGTAAGGATAACAATATAGCAGAAACATTCATAAATAAGAATAAAAATTTAAGGATACTTATAAATATAAAACAAATGATTTTTAAAAATAAAATTCAGCATATTATGTAAAAATAAAATCAAATAATGTCATTTACTTAATTACATGGATATTATACTAGTCGAATAATCACATGCAATATCAATAGCTAATTTCATAATGATGGAATGAAGAATTCGAGACTTCATAACCGCATAGTCAAGCCCTTGTTCCAAGAATAAAAATAATATTTTTTCAAGGCCTTGTTTCAAGACACTTGTTTGTCTCATGAGACCTACTGATTCTTTGAGGAGATATCGAGGGCTCCACCCATCACTTACTACGTCCAATTCATTCAACATATAAAAAGGTTTAATGATAACATAAACATTTATATTAAAACTAGCATATGAAATGCGAATACATTATATATAAACCATTAATGGTATAAAAATAAAAAATCCATAGTCAATCATATCACATTACCTTCAATACAATATTGAATATTTTTATCGTAATAAATCAACCTAGATCAAGGATAATATCTCGTAAAGGATGTTGACATAGTTGAAATTGATCATCAAAAATAATTTTTTGAGAAATTTTACTTTTCATGAAATTATTTAAAATCATATAATGTAATTCATTTAAAAGATTATTTTGAATCAACAATTCCCATACCATTTGTAAATTTTGTATGTAATTAACATTTTAAATCATTAATTCCATATAAATAAATCCATAAAACCATTTTGAAAACATGGACATTAATTAGAATGGTTTAGAAGAATAAATATTTAAAACATTTAAGATAACTTTTTAGTAAAAAGTCCCTTAAAAAGAATACATTTAAAAAATCATTGATTAAACATGGACAAGGATAATAAATATTCCCCAATAGATACTTACGTAAAAACAACCTTGGATAATAAAGAGATTTTGAAATTTACCCTTACCTTGTAGTTTTCATTGGTCGAATGTATGTTTAACCTCATGTATAATGACCATATTATGTTATTAAATTTTAATAAAACCATAATCATATTTATTATATCATACATCATTCTTTTATGTCTTTATACTACCCATTTAAAAATTATATCCATGTTAAATTAACATTTTGGGTAATAATTGTTTTCATTATCTTACGTGTTTTAACTTGTTATTCTTGATCGTATCATTCAGATCATGATTTAAATACATACAGAATATAAACCTTCATTTATATATCATATATATTTATAATATAATTATTTATAATAGATAGGTATTTGAAATGGAAAGCACCGTTTATGGAGATTGTAGGCCGTACGTACGCATAAACACTGTTTTCATTTTCATATCGTATTGAACAGAAGTAAGTGAATAAGATATACGTAAGTACATGAATATATATATATATTTCTTAGAATTATTATGAAATATTTTAAGTACTTATAAATAATATATATTTTTATAATCATCGTTGAATGGTGAACGTCAGAATGAATCTCATCGCGTCGGGGAGACGATAATCTGTACATACGCATAAGAGATATTATCATTATATTGATGGTTAAATTGATTGTAATTGGTATGAATATCAAATTAAAGAATAGTTAAAATTTTATATTTATAATTTTCATCATTTATACTCATTATTATTCCAATCCAAAAAATGAAGTCTGTGAATATCAAACTACACCATGACATGGAGAGGGTAAACCGTACATATTCCCGTATGGTGACTTTTTCATTTAATGGATGGATAAAATAACTAATATAGTTATACCATATTTATAATAACATAAAATTATGCAAGAGATATGCGAGTTATTATTTTTCTTTGAAAAAAACAATGAATGTGGAGGTGGATGAAGAAAAGAACCTGAAAGTGGGTGGTGAAATTATTAATTCTTCTTGAGTTGTTTCATTTTTTTTGGCCAAAAGGGAATTATAGGATGGATTTATTTATCAATTTTAGGACTCTAGTTTTATGTTATGGAAGTTGGGAGGATATTTTTGCAGGGTTTGGCTGAGGCAAATGGCTTTGAAGATGTGAAATTAAGAGAAGGAGAAGTACCCTTTTATAATAGAGTGATGGTCACTTTAGAAGCGTTTGAAATGTTATTTTATAATACAATCATTTTCGTTATCTAATTGCTCCAAAATGAGTTATTTATTGAATAAGGTGGGTATGGGTCGAAAAACTCTCAACCTATAGGTTTTAGTTAGGTTTAGGTCACCATATTAATCTTATTTTTTAGATTTAACTCTTAGTTAAATAGTTTGACATTTACCATGTCTCTTTTTATTTAAATATTATATGGTAAATAAAAATAAAATAAACTGAATGGAGAACCCCAACTGGTTAACTATTAATAAATATAACCTTATCTATGACCTATGGTCAAACCATATATTTTTGAAATTAATATATCAAATAATAATATAGTATTTGTTTTGAAAACTCAATTATGTCAATTTTGACACTTTTTAGTAATTGAATTTTTTTTGAAAGCCATAAAAACATTATCACTTATAAAAAATTTATTTAATTAATAATAACATGTCATATTAACCTAGAAAAATTTGTTTAATTCATCATAAGTGTCAATTTATATTTATTTGGTTATGTATAATATCAAATATTTTAATATTTCCTCAATAAGGTAATTACTGCGTCATCATTGTGATATAAATAAAATAAAATATGTAATGGCTAAAAATTATAAATAAATTACCATTATGTAGAAAATATATTATACTTCTAATTATTATTTATAGTCAAATTGATCTTATGTATTACCTAATATTACTAATTGTTTAGTTATTAAACTATGAATATTACACTTTTAACTCTTTTTGAATAAAATTATAATAATTTTCCTAATCAAATACAATGATCCAAAAAGATAATATTTTATTCCTAATGTTTTTTCTGTCAAATTAAATGTTTCCAATATAATTGGGACACATGTTATGGTAATTATAATATCTTTTTTACCCTAAATTACCCTATTTACTTTCAACCGTGGTAAATAAAAGTCAAAAGTTACTATTTACGAAACATTATTTTCAACTTATTGAACTGGATTTTACTTAATGATGTCAAACTATTCTCTCGGATTTATGAAATTCAACTCACAGATGTGGTAAAATTAGGTTTTATGCAAATTTTGAAATACTCCAAGAATGTGGGTAAAAGAGAGTAAAAATGTTCAATAAGATTTTATATATCTAAACTTATTATAAAATTACACCAATAAATTAAATTGAACTTATATAGCTGTTATATATATGTTTTAACTTAAAATATATTTTAAAATAATAAATATTTATTTAAATAAAAAGTCAGTTTTAAAAAATAACGTTGTATTTTTCACTATTCATTAAAAATTGTATGTTTTTTAAAAAAATACCAATAATTCACCCGATGTTAATTTTGATATTTGGAATTCAAAAATTAATAATATTTTCAATAATTAAAAACATAGAAATTTCATCAATTACATTAAAATTATTCTTGTTGTCAAAACCAAAACGCGGGTTTTTAAAAAGAAAAAACTATCCAAAGGTTGACATGTGTTTATGAAAAATTTAAATGGGAAATTACTTATAATGACATAAATTTTATAATATGACAAAAATATAATCTAATTATATATCAAAACCATACATAGGAATAATTTTACAAAATAAAATATTTTGTTTAAAAAAGTTGTTTTCAATTAATTCATAGTATTTTTCAATATTCATCAAAATATGAAAGTTATCAGAAAAGTACACAAATATAACCAAACTGAATTTTTATGTCTCTATTATATAGAATAATTTAATTACATTTAATTTAATATATTAAAGTTTAAAATATTGGTTTTAAAAATGGTTCGCCATTAAAATGTGGTAAAATTGCATTTTTGGTAAAATACTTTCTTTTATCTAAAACATTGAATTTATTCTTATATTATGTCTAAGAAACACATAATAAGGATTTTAATATTATATAGAGTATATAAGATACAAAATGCAGTTAATATTATTCATAACCGCTTTTTGAACTGCTACTTTGGTATGTTGTAGCGCGCTCGAACTCAGTGTTGTTTGTCGCACAGAATATTGAATTACTTTAATGAGATAACGTACAATGAAATATTGCGGTGTCATATTCTCCCCTCCATCAAAATTTTTTTTCCTCACAATATGAAATTGTTCTTTGAAAATAAAAGGTTAAAAATAGAAAAATACCATTTTGGAAAACCCACATCAGAATTTGGGTTAATAAAATATAGTTTTAATAATACGGAAAGGGAAATGAAAAATTCACCACCAAATTATTATCTCTATTATGAGAACAGTGGTGGAAATTACAAACAAATAATTATAGGAAAAACTTAAATATTTATAGGGAGTCATTCAGAATATCAATCGCAAAAAATTATAAAATTGAGGGCCTCAAATCCATAATTTTATGGTCATTCCAATTATCATAGGTTCAACAAAACATATGGTATTAGGATAACACATTTTTTATTTTCAGTTTCCTTACCTATAGTTTTAGAATTAATTTATTCATTGAATAATAGGGGAAAATATAATTTATAAGTATATTTTAATCCCTAAACTAATTCCTACAACAAACTCACCTTTCACTCAAAATGATAATATAATTCAAAAATATTTTATTTATCATCATCATATAGGGTTCAAAAATATAATGAATTTATAATTAGTTTGACTAAATATTTAAAAAAACTACATTACACAAACCGGGACATCACATAGGTCTGTGGTAGTGATGCACCCTTGTTGGCCTTTGGTTGTGGGTTAAAGTCATGGGGCCTTGCCGAACGGGATAGGTTGTCACCCGACCTTTGGGATGTCCTTTTTATAACAATCCAAAAATAATCATAAGAAATTATTTAACCATAATAATAGTATCCAATGCCAAACTTAATCTATTCCAACCATTGGACTTATCCAAAATACTTATGTCCAAACTCATGGTCCAAATTATATAAGTAAGGTAAACAAAATAATGTTCTCTTTTTCCATGTCATAACATATGAATACCTTCATCTTGTATTCTTTTAAAACATGGTAACATCCTTAATTACCAGGAAACCTTTTTGATTACATACATTCTCCCTTATTCTTTATAGAATACTAGATATATTCCTTATATCAAAAATTTTTGAATATTCCAACAATGATGGAATAAACAAAAGATTAATTAGTTCCGAGGTAGTCAAGAGTATCCAATATAATTTATCCAAATTAACCATCCCTTATTCCAAAATCACTGCCTCAGTATCAGGACCATTTTATGGTTTACCTTTCCTTCAACCATGTATTTTCCATAAATTGTAACCTAAAACAGTTTCACTTTACATGGTACCATACATTCTCGCATCCTTAATGAAATATTACTACAATATTATCCTTGTTTATTTCCATATTTCATATAACCATAAAATCATTAATACAACACTCAAATGAAATAATTATTTAATAACAGCATAATTACACCAGTCATTCTTCTTCATATGTGGTAGTATTATAACATGATTATTATCCAATAGCATCATTTTCGGCATACTCGGAAGATTTGGATATTTATTTGCGTAGTGTCCCAACTCCATGTAGATGAAGCATTGTGCATTTGAAACCTTTTTCTTACCCTTCCAATTACGTACTTGGTTTCCTTTTCTGATGCACTAAAAACAAACTCCCTTTACATCCATGTATTTACCGTGGTTATTATCTTCACAATTATCACATATGGGAAAATCCTTTTTCCCCTCTTCCCTTAATCCATATTTCTCTCTTCCATACTTTTCTTTTGTTGCTTCCCTTCAAAGCCATAGGACTCAGATAATTCTTTACATGTCTTTTTAACACTTGATACCATTTCTTAATATAATGAGAATACATGGGAGACTATTTCCATTTTTTATGTTAGCTTAATACCATGAATGATATGATCCATCTTAATCATTCAATCACGTGAATTTCTGGAATTCTCTTTCCTTCTACAAGGCGCCATTTCTAAACAATGTCATACACTAGGTTAGTTTATGAATCACAATTCATAATTCCAAACTTGTAAAACACTTAACATAAGTTGAACAGTTTTTGGATATAATCAATAATCATAAAAATGTTTTTTTGGGACGTTATATAATCATAAATCATTCATAATGGTATGAAAAAAAATGTGAATTATTTTAAGCATATCCCCCAAGAGTGACGTAACCATGATTGTAGCAAGGACCGTTGTCATGCCCTAGTTCTCATTCGAGACTAGATCAAAGCGGTGTTTTTAGGATTTACCCCCAGGTACATCTGTTCCAGTGACACCTCTACCTACTCATATCCATATGGGGGTGTATTTCTTAGAAAATACACAAAATCTCTACATTACCAAAATTCTAGGAAGTTTTTCTAAACAAATCCTCAAAGTCTATCTAATGGTAATGTTCTGTAAGCAGTGTTTATCTAAATCTATTTCCACATTTGTTGCTAAACTTCCACTAACACCAACAGTAATGCCCTAACCCCAGTTACCTAGAGTCGGTTCATTATTTTAATAAATTGGAATGATTACAAGGAATCAAGTCCCAATGAACCGATCAGTTTAGAAGTCTTGGAAAATTGATTACATGGTGAAAATAACATTACATTATAAAATGAAAAAACAACAACAACATTGTCTCTATTGACCATATATCACATCCCTTAGATTTTCCCTATAGGTCAGTCATAATATACTTCTTTTCATCCTTGAATATATAAAACATAGTAAGGGGTGAGCTCAGATGCTCAGTAAGGATAACAATATAGCAGAATCTTTTATAAATAAGTATAAATAATGAAGGCAGTGAATAAATTTTAAAACAAAATACATTTAAACATAAACATCAGAATAATATAAAAAATATAAATCGAATAACTCTATTTACTTATTCACATGGATATTCTACTAGTCAAATAATCTCATGTAATATCAATAGCTAATTCCCTAATGATGGAATGAATAATGCCAGAATTCATAACCACATAGTCATGGCCTTTTCCCAAGACTAGAAATAATATTCTTTCAGGGACGTGTTAAAATACACTAGTTTGTCTCATGATACATGTCGATGCATCGAGGATCTATAACGCGCTCCACGAGTCAATTACTAAGTTCAATTCATTCCTCATATGAAAAGGTTTAAAAATAACATAAACATTCGTATTAAAAATAGAAAAGGAGATGTCAAAAATTTATCCACAAAAAATGATTGGTTTAAAAATAACACATCCACATTCAAACAAATCACAAAACCTTCATTAAAATATAGAATATTTATATCATAATAAATCAACCTTGATCAAGAATAATATCCCGAAGAAGATGTTAACATAGTTAAAAATGATGAGTAAAAATATGAGAGTAATATCCCTTTTCAAGAAATTATAAGAAATTAATATAAAGGAATTCATTTAAAAGATAGTTTTCAATAATAGTGTCCCATACCACTTTGAATTATTTGTAATGAATTAACATTTTATAACATTCATGTCTATATAAATAAATAATTAAAACCATTTTGAAAACATGTACATTAATGAGAATGGTTTAGAAGAATAAATAATTAAAACATTTAAAATGAATTTTTTCTAAAAAATCTCTTAAAAAGTATCCCTTTGAGAACTCTTTGATGAAACATGTACATTTATAATAGATATTTCCTAGTAGATACTTACATAAAAACAACCTTGGATAAAAAAGTTATTGTGAAATTAACCCTTACCTTGCACATTCCTTGGTTCGAGGGTTCATTTAACCTCTTGTATAATTACCATAGTATGTTATTGAATTATAATATCACCATATTCAAATTTATTATATCATAAATGATTCATTTATGCCTTTATAATACCCATTTAATAATTATTTCCATGTTAAATTAACATTTTGGATAATGATCGCTTTCATTATCGTACATGTTTTAAATTGTTATTCTTGATCATATCATTTAGATCATTTTTTATATACATCCACAATATAAACCTTGATTTATATATCATATATATTTAGAATATAAATATTTATAATAAATAGGTATATGAAATGGAAGGCACCTTTTATGGACACGGTAGGCCGTACGTACGCATTAACGTAGTTTCCATTTTCATATAGTATTGAATGGAAATAAGTGAATAAGATATATGTTAGTACATGTATATATATATATCTCCATTAGAATTACTAGGACATATATTACATACTTATTAATATTATATATTTTTATAATCATTGTTGAATGGTGAACGTGGAAATGAATCTCATGGCGTCGTGGAGACGGTAATCCGTACGTACGCACGAGCTACAATATCATTATATTGATGGTGAAATAGTATGTAATTGGATAGTATTTCATTTATAAATAAACATTAACATGGTATATTTATTATTTTCATCAGTTATACTCATCATTATACCCATCCAAATAATGAAGTGTTTGAATAACAAACTACACCACGATGTGCATACGGTAAGCCAAATGTACGCACATATGATGACTTTATGATTTATAGGATTGATAGAATATTGAATATGGTTGTACCATATTTATAATAATATCACAATACGTAGGAGGTACTGGAGTTAGTATTTTGGTAAGAAAATGACAACGAAAGAGTACATGGAAGAAGAAAAGGACTTGAAAAAAGGTGGTGAAATTATTACTTCTTCTTTGGGGGTTTCCTATTGTGTTGATCAAAAGCGATCAAAATATTAGCTTTAGGATCCATGTAAGGACTCTAGGTTTATGTGAGGGAATATGGGAAAATATTTTAGCTGGGTTTGGCCTAGAAAATTGGATTTGCAGTTTACAAATTATGAAAACAGAAGTAACATTTTATAAGAGGGGTGAGGGTCACTTTAAGAAAAGATTGAAATATTATTATATAGTAAAGTAATTTTCGGTTTCTAAAATCCAATAAATAATTTATTTCTTTGTTAAGGTGGGTATGGGTCGAAAAACTCTCAACCAATAGTTTTTAAAAAGGTTTATATCACCATATTATCCTTATCTTTATGATTTAACTCTTAGTTAAATAGTTTTACATTTACCTTGTCTCTTTGTATTTTTATATTATGTGGTTAATAAACATACTATAAACGTCCAAGTGAACACCAAGTGCTTCATTATTAATATATATAACCTTAATTAAGTCTGTTGGCTGATCCTTAGATTTTTCGAAATATTATATCAATTAATAATATAGTATTTGTTTTAAAAACTCAATTTTTCCAATTTTGACACAATTTAGTATTTGATTAATTTGAAACCCATAAAAACTCTATAAATTCAAATAAAATTTATTTAATCAATCCTAGAATGTCCTATTAACCTAGAAAAATATTTTAATTCATCATAATTCTCTATTTAAATTTATTTTGATATTTATAATATAAATTATATTAATATTTCATTAATAAGGTAATTACTGCATCATCATTGTGTCAAAAATAAATGAAATTATATAATGTCTAAAAATTATAAATATAATAAAACTATGTAGGAAATCTTTTAAAATTTCTAATGAATATTTATAGTTGAATTTATCTTATGTATAACCTTGTATTAAAAATTGTTTAGTTATTAATCTTTGAATTTAATACCTCTAACTCTTATTAAAATAAAATAATAATAAATGTCCAAATATAATACCAGGAGACCAAAAGGATTATATGTTATTCCTAAGGATGTTTTTGGTCGAATTACACTTATCCAATAGAATTAGGACACGTGTTTGGGTTATTATAATATCATTTTTACCATTAATTACCCTATTTATTTTTAACGGTGGTAAATAAAAGTCAAATATTACTATTCACCAAAAATTATTTTCATCTTATTAAACGTCATTTTATGTAATGTTTCCAACTGTGTCTCTTGGATTTTTAAAATTCAACTCAAATAAGTGGTGACATTATTTTTTATTCAAATTGGCAAATGCTCTTAGAAGGTGGGTAAAAGACGGTAAAAAGTTAAATAAACATTTATATATCTAAACATATTATAAAATGACTCCAATGAATGAAATTGAACATATATAGGTATTATAAATATATTTTGACTTCAATTAAATTAAAATAATATAAATAATTATTTAAATAACAAGTCGGTTTTAAACAATAACATATTGTTTTTCCTTATTCATCAAAAATTGAATGTTTTCAGAAAAATACAAAAAATTAAAACTAATCTAATTTTGATATTCATAATTCAAAAAGGAATTCTATATTACCATATTCGAAACATATAAGTTTCATTAAATAATTTTAAAATAAATCTCTTAGTCAAAACCAAAAAGCGGGTTTTTAAAAAGTAAAAACTATCAAATGATTGACATATGTTTACGTCAAATTTAAAAGTGAAATTACTTATAATGACCTAAATTGTATTTGATAATAAAAATAATATCTAATGATACATCAAAACCATTAAATTGCATAATTTAGAACTAAAAATTATTTCGATTAAAAAATTAGTTTTCAATTAAAACGTAGTATTTTTCACTATTCATCAAAAAAAGAATTGTATTAGAAAAGTACCAAAAAAATTATCCTATCTAATTTTTATTTCCCTCATATAAAGATGAATTTAATTAAATTAAATTAAATATATAAAAGTGTTAAATATTTTATTTAAAAAGGGATCCCCATTAAAAAGTGGTAAAATTTCATTTTAAAAAATATATATTCTTTTGTCTAAAAAGATGACTTCATTCTTATATTATGTCTAATAAATACATAATATGAATGTTAGTATTATATATAGTATATAAGATCCAACATAATGATAAAACTATTCATAACCACTTTTTGAATGGCTAGTTTAGTAATTTGTGGTGCACTAGAACATGGTGTTGCATGTAGTGCAAGATATTGAATTCCTTTAATGAGATAACATACTAGGAAATCATGGAGTGTTAAATCATAACATCCTTCTCATCACCACATCAGCTCCACAACTCGTACTATAACCCAGATCTGTCACAACTGAAACATGAAAAAGCATTCGCGCCATTATAGCCTGGGGAAATGCATATATGTTAACCACAAGCCTTTATAGCCTATAATATGTACACAACTCATAGTCACGAGCCATTACATCCAATGTATGGTGCCAAAAAAACACATACTAGAATCTCACAATCAATAAGAAAACAAGGGTAATAAAGCAAACAACCATGCAACATCAGAAGGTATAAAAATAGGATAGTATCAATACAAAGATAATAAATAACCCATAAGAAATGAGGACTAAAACATAATATAATAACTGATATCTACCAAACATCATACTATACCCCATATAAATCTTTATAATTATCGCTCTTTTATATGTTACTTTATTATATATAGTTATCTAGATTTTCCTTCTTAGTAATACAAAAATGGGCATATTATCAATAACCTACCTCTAATTATTCATTTACCCCTTCAATTAATTAGATAATTGATTAATTGTTACTTATCCCTGTAAACCAACATCCATATTATAAAAATAATTTCTCAAGTGTTCCCTACAAAAAAATTATTTAACCACCTTATAATAATGTTGAACCAACCCTATTAATTTTCCATCAACTCATGATTTTATAAATTCTTGAAATGTTTTCTTACTATCCATCTTTACTTTTTTCCCATTCATAATTACCTTCTATTTTCACATAAAATACATTATATATATTCCATTACAAGTAAGAAATATTTATTTAGAAAAAAGGGCCAAAATTTATTAATAAAAACGATATCATAGTAGGGAATTTATTTATTACTTACACAATTAACAGAAGGTAGTTTCATAAAGGTTTAACTTAGCATATCCATCATCCCACGTCCCACCGTAACACTTTTTAAGTGGATCTATTTTCCATAGCTATAAAAACATGTTATTTAATTAATCTATAATTATGAATTATTTATTTTCATTGGATCACTATCTATCATATTCCCCAGTGTTAAGGCAGGTCCTTGGAAGGTGTTTAATCACCAGAGTAAAACTAATAATGCAAAGGGATGCAGGGGAAGAATAGAAAATGCACATGGGATGTTTGTTAATGATGGTCCAAGTATAAAAGGGTTACATGGTGTTTTGGAGTTGTGTGTGCTAGATAGAAATAGTGTAGCGACTGAATCCCAAAATAAATTCCAAGAATAATTAATTTATTTCCAATATATTAATGAAATTATGAAAAGAAGAATACAATGAAATAAGTGAAAATAGGGCAATAATACAGGAATTTACATGCTTCGGTCCTTGTTTGGTTTTTAGGATAGTAGAATGAAACAAAAACAACTACAATATGCAATGACTGAACTGGAGATGTGTGTTGATAATGAAAGAATCAAAAACATAATTAAAAGTATAGAATACTAAAGGAGAAAAGTTACTTAACGTGCTTCAGCCCCTTTGGGGACCTACTTCATGGAAATAATAAAAACGTCACCCACACATAATTTTATTTATTTCGAATTTAAAAGAAACAGTGCATGGAAATCGCAGTAACAAGAATCATAACAAAAGAAATATAGAAATTAAAAAACCATGAACCTATATTTATAATGTCGAATGTATACCAGTTCAGCGGTCTTGACCTCTTCAAACATACATCGATTGTGTGGCCTCATGGTTTTATCAGATCAATTATGGACTTCAATATTCATATAACATAGATTATCAAAATATTCTATCATGTCTCTCAGTACGGGAAGGAAGTAGATGTCTCCACCAACATCTGGACAGAGGATGGGGATCTAAGGATCTCAACAGGACAGGACGAATGCTCCAATAGAAAGGCTTGTGGAGAAAAAGAACCAGAATGCTAGTGTTTTCCTAGAAGAACAATGAAGAACTCGCTAAGTGAGCTGAGAAAACTAGATTGATTCATTGTTTGACCATGGAAGGCCACTATCAAGATCCTCTTTGAGCTCTTCATTGAGAAAATATTTTTTATATCTCAAAGGAGTAGATAATCCATATGAAATGGGATGTATCTAGAAGAACCAATGTAGTGGTAATAAAACCACTTACATGTTCCTTATCTTGAAACAACCTTCCCAATACAGGACTGCCACAGAGAAACATCGAAACCAGAAAAACAAAACATAACTTAATGGACTAGTTGGTTCAAACAGATTATCCATAAACAGGATGGCTAATAGAAATGTGGATACAGATGTGAATGATGGTGAAAATTGAACCATGTAGTATAACAGGATATCCGAAAATTCATGTTGGATAATAAAAACCAGACCTAACATAGGAGGACCAATAGCATATAAGATTCAGATATCCAGCAGGTAAAACATGGTGAATCTAAAACAATTAAATAGAAGAACAAACATACATATATTAAAAAAAATTAATATGAATTTTTTTTAATAAAATACATTAATTCACAAATCTAAAAAAAATTTAATTAAAATTTTGATGTTATTGAACCCATCCTAACAATTGAATCTAGAAATCATGCTAAAATACCTAAGGAAAAAACAATAATAAATAATGTTATTCAAACTATACACCGCTTAAATTCAATATGAGTATCAATGTGATACACATTTTCACTCATAAATTCCATATATACTACTAGTTAAACATGAATGTGATTAAAACCTACAAACATAATGATATAGAACTAAACGTAACTTCATGCACCTTAGTTTCCCATTCCACAAACCTCAACTTTAATCTTATCACACGACAAATAGAGGTTTCTAGGACATCTATAGTGCCTGTAGAACACCAATAAACCAAGAAGTACCCATCCTCAAAGCATAAAAAAATTACAAAGATGAACAAAAACTAAAATTGAAACAGTTCATATGCATACAGTATTAGAAAATAAAACAGCTTGTAAAGAAGAAAGAAAATAATAAAATAAAGCACAAGACTCAGAGAATTAAAATACTCACTCCACCCGAATCTAAGACAGACCCAGAAAACTATCCACATGAGGAGAAGACACTTCTTAGAACCATTCAATAGGGTAATACACTGATCCCCAAAACATTGTATAACCCATATAGCCTTGGTCCTAGATCCAACTAGAAACCAAGAAGAAATAAATCCAGCAAGCAAGGTCAGCCCGCTACCAACCTAGGGAGAACCCGTCCTACTCTTTCCCACTAACCCCCTAAAGCACAAAAAATCCAAGGTACCCAACCAATGTTGTCAATGATATACCAGATTTAACTTCATGATGTATGGTGGTTATCCAGACATCTCCCCATGAACTTCATTCTCTAACCATTTCCTAACACCTTGCTATCCTCATACCTCGTTACCTCCCATGAATCCCTACCCTCCTAGGAAACAAAGATGGAAAACCCAGAATTGAACTCAAAACCCTTCCCCACTGAATCACACTAGATAGAAGCACAACCTAAACCAAGACAACAATATTGGGTCCATAAAATCGAGTGCCACTACAAAACCCATGTAGTCTCAAGAGTCCAATGGGCATAATTTCACCATACAAGAACACAAGTGATCCAAGGGAATCCTGCTACCAACTGAGAAATTATATCATAGTCTATCCCCAATGATATATAAGAACCACCTAACATCTCTAAAGAGATCCTGACAAAACCACTATGTAGCCCGACTATCACTGAACTTATTCACTTGACACAGTCTCTAAACACACTTCCCAGTCCCAATAAACCCTCATAACTGGCCACAACCTTGAGAAACCATCCCAAAATCAGGACATACTATAGGAAAAAACCCAAACTAATTACCATCTCACCCACATGAGGATAATGTTAGAAATAGGTGACTAAAAACTAGATAAAAATACCTATCCACACACCAAAATTCTTACTGACACACTCTTCTCAGACCAACCACACACAAACCCCTCCTAGACCATACCATGAGACAAAACCCAACAACCGCACACCTACAAGGTATTTAATGGGGTAGAAAAAAATAGGGAAACAAGGTAGATTGTTCGTATATGGGTTGCAACTAGTACAACATGAGAAAAAATAATTCACAATTCCTTAGCTATAAATACTATCAATCAATGGTAGTAGATTGTAAAATAGTAGTATGTATTGCAGATGTAGGGGTGGGAAGCATACATATTAAATAAAAAATATAATAATTTAATTTACATATAAATAGGTGGATTTTAATACAAAATCTAATACGGTAGGTTTCATAAAACAACAAATAACCGAAGTTAGATCAAGAAAATATCAAAATTCTATAGTATAGTAGATAAGGTGGCTCTAATACAACGAGTAGTGGTTGTTTGGGCAGTGAAATGAAACCAAAACAACCATAATATGAAAATATCCGACTGGAGATGTGTGTCGATAATGCAATAATAAAAAATAAAATAGAAATTGTAGAATAGTAAAAATGAAAATGTATTTAATGTTCTTCGACCCTTCAAGGGACCTATTTCATGGCAAGAATACCACTCACACCCATGCGCATATTTTATTTCATTTAAAATGAAAATGAAATAGTGATAGGAAATCATATAAATAAGAAACAGAACAAATTAATCATATGAATTAAAAAACTATAACCTTATACATACAATGTTGGTTGTATACATGTCTGGCAGTCCTGATATTTTCAAGCAGACATCTATTTCATGGCCTCCTAGTTTGTGTAGATCATTCACAACCTCCATGATTGATAGATCTTGGATCAATTAAAAATTCTCGTACATCTTCCTCTATGGGAATGTAGTTGATGTCTTCACCATGATTTGGTCTTGAGATCTGTATCGATGGAGCTCTACATGACTGGATGAATGCATCAAAAGGGACTCATGCACAAAAGCACAACCCAAATGCTATTGTTCTCCAAGAAGAATGAAGTATACTACCATGAGAGAGCCTAGAAAACTGAATTTGATTAATTGATTCACCATGGAAGTCTACACTTGAGCATCACCACATGCCCTTTATTGAGGAAACATTTTTCATATCTCATGGGAGATGACAATCCAGATGAAATGGGATGTCTTGGTAAGCCCCGAAGCAGGGCTGATGAAACCCCACTATGCGTGGCTACACCCAAAACAGTCTGCCCAATATAGGTCTACTATGGAGAAACATAGAAACCACCAAACCATAACAGAACTGAATAGACTAGTTGGATAAAACACATTGGCCAAAAAATGGATCTCTTTTATAGAGGGGCATCAGATTAGATCGAAGGTGTAAATTTCACCAAGAAGTAAAATGTTATTTCTTATAATGCAAGGTGGATAAGAAAAACCATGCCTAAAACAGGAAGGCCAACATCATATAAGATCAATAAATCAATCGAGTTAAACATAGTGTATTTAAAACATTTAAATACATGAAAAAAAATAAACATATTCAACAAATTTAATATGAAAAATGAATTAATAAAATACCTTAATTCACACAAGGTGAGTGAGAATGTGTGATTGTTTTTCTATTAGTTGTAGGTTTTTTTTGTAAGGCAGTTGCATACTTTTTTTCATGGTTAGGAATGTATGGATACTTTGAGGTACTCAATGTTATTCAACATCATTGTATTTACTATTTTCCATTTATATGTTATGGTTAGTATGCCATACTGAGTACACTCGTGTATTTTGTTTTCATGAATTATTGATTACCTAAAAATTTGTTCCATCCTACCAGACCTAAAGGATGACATAATAAAGTTGTTACTTTTTTAACATGGAGACACATCACCTTGGTCATTATAAAGGTGTCAAACAGTCCATTAGTCATCACAAAATAACATTGAATTAAGTCACAGAGAAGTGGCAGTAGTCAAAATTTTATCAGAAATGTTGGGAGAAGGATATTGACAATCACGAAAAATTATTCTTCTATATGGTGTTCCATATGTATAAACAACCCTACCAAAATTAATTACCAACGTCTAATGATGCACAATTTCCAAGTTTTATTTCTGTTAGTCTCACTACATTGGATGACCTGTAACATATTTCTATGGGAACCTAGCATGTGTAAGGTAAACATGAAATGTTAGACAAATTGAATCAACTATGAAATAAAACATTATACTCATTCAGATCTTATCCTATATTGTCAACCCAATGTGTGGAGTTTTCCATATTTTATGGTTTTGACCCATGGGGATGGCTTACTCATGTTGAGTTTCACCTATGAATTCAGCGGAGCCCTAAAAATCTAAATGTGTCCCTCACTCAAGAATATATAGATGGAGAAGTTATCCATAGTTATATGGTATTAGAGGAATTACAACCCTAGGTGACATGGCTGAATTTTATGACCAAGCAGATAGAACGATTAAATGGGCTCGACAGTACATATAAATATGTGGAATTTTACGCTTTATAAAAATTGACCATTGTAGATGCCTATATTGAATAGTTTGGTCACCTTGCATCTTTGGTAATGCAGAATCCTAAATTGCGTTATGTTGGATATTTATTACATGGATTGCAAGTGGATAACAATAGTTCAGGGCACATTCGAAATCTAGAGACTTGATTACATGTAATGCAGGTAGCAAGGTGTGTCGAATTGGATGTATGGTATTTCACCCTATATTACCACAAAGTTACACTAGGGAACATGAGGTAGACCATTATATGCCTCCTGAAAAACCCTCCAATTTTTTTTCAAGTTTAGAATTATCATTAACCTTGGTTCCCTTGATAGTGGGTGATTGTTAAAAATAGTGCTAAATATGTCCAATCAAAACCTTCCTCCCACGATGGATATGGTGCTTGGTTTTTTTATCTCATAAATAATAAGATAATCAAGATGGTGGTTTATGTATTTAGTTCATCCTACCATATATTCCATTCAATAAATGTCTTGATCTATAGTAATGAGATACACAACTGGGAGAGGATGATTCAGTGTCAGCTGAATAATTCCTAAAATATTAATTGGAGGAATTTTCCCCTATCAATGAAGTGGAATGCTCAGTCCCCTCTTATCAAGACTACAAAGGGAATTAATTCCATTCATGAATTTTAAAGAATATATTCCACTAACATGAATATAGAGGGATGACTATGGGAAGTCCTTATACTAATACTATTTGATAGTTGGGTGACCCATAATTTTGTTTCACACATGTTGGTTCAAATAGTAAATTTGAATACTGGTATTAAATTTAAAAAAATGGTATGAACATTGATCACAAAATCCGAGAATATTCCAAAAAATAAAATTGAGGATTATATATTCTTCAAGAGATGAGGATTCTTATGTGCTAGAATAAAGAGGTATGGATTTCATTCTGGTTGTACCATGATTACATACTCGGGGTGATGTGATGATTAATGGGGGGGATATGGAAATGTAGTTTCATTATGAAGGTTATGAATATTATCTCAATGGTGCTCAACATTGATTTCCTACAATAACCTCTTTAAACAACCACCTTTCTCACATTAGTTTTCTATACCACTAGACATTGTTTCTATGATGTAGAAAAGAGTGTATAGAGACTCATTTTACTACATAGCAACAAAAACACTAAATATTGAATTGTATTATTAATGTGATGTTTTTAGTGACCCTCTTGGATTTTCATTTTTTCACTAGTTGGAACACTCGATCCGGTTAGAAAAGGGTCAGGGCACTGGGTGGTTCCCCATTATCAATATCCTAGTGTTCATAAACAAGGGATATAAAACAAAAGTAAGTACTATGTTACCAATTGGAATTCATAGAACAATAACCATACCTTCCGAATCTCAGTTATTATGGTGATTAAATAATATGGTAAATGATGATTCTGTGTGGAATATAGGTCACTAAATCAAGTAAACAAGTCTGATAAATTTCTTATTCCTGATGTTGAAACATTACATGATGTGGTGAGTGGATCAAATATTTTTCTATGATATAATTAATGTATGGGTATCATCGAATCATAATTCATGAGAGAAATGTTGAAAACACATCTTTTCAATCTCATAGCATCCATTACTAATTTTTATTAAAGCCTTTAGGGATTTCCAATTCCCCGTCAACTTTTCAAGCAGACATGAATGATTTGTTCTGGCAATTTCTCCAAAAAAATTTCTTGATTTTTATGATATCTTCATTTATATCTCTAACTATACTCATAATTTGGTGCAGCTTTTGATGTATTTTCACTCACTCGGTCTTCATAATTTATTTTTCAAACCAAAACAAATCACAATTCAAGTTTGAGAATCTAGATCATGTTATTTCCCATGATGGAATATCTATAAATACCACTAATTTATTGGATTTTTAGGACTGAAAAAACCCATTATCCATCAAGGGGGTGTGGGGTTTACTTAGTCTCACTAGTTATTTCAGATATTTTTTCTAGTGGTATGGTAAAAGTTTCCAACCACTTATAGTTTTTACACATAAAAACAATTTTCTTTTGTCCCCTCCCACTCAAAATGTTTTTAACCAAATAAACTCTATACAATTTCAACTATACTAGCATTATCTACATTTAAAAAACCTTCTTAGGTGGAATGTGATACACCGGGTCTTTGGTTGGTGTTATTCTTATGTATGGTCATCACTTGATCAACTATTTCAGCAATGATTCTGCTGATAAGACATTTGTATAATCCACATATGAGAAAGGGGTTATGGATTTGGTGTTGGTCATACAAAATTGTAGACTTTATTTATTGGGAATCTATTTCACATTTTTTTACCATTAAAGCCATCAGTTTTTATTTCACCAATGGGTTCTTTCAGATGATAAATACAATTGGATAACTAAATTTTTGGGTTATTTTTTTTATGTAAAATTCAAACTGTTAACAAATAATTATATAAGGGAGTATTTATATTTAAAATGGGGTTCTACTAAATCTCATATACTTCATCCCTTCTCATTTTGTTTAATATCACATCATACATTGGTGGGATGTAATCTAACATATTTCTATAGTAGATTATTCAAGATCTTCAGTTGGTTCAGTCTTCTCATCCTTGTTTCACCTACATAAATGGTCTTATATGAAACCATGGTTTTTTATTTATTTCTGCATCTTCAACATGTGTTCCCCATATTCTCGCATAATTTCATAAAATTCCCCATGGGGGATGTGCTTGTTAGAATCACACATATTACTGATTAGTAGAAAATTTATAATGGATTGGTATGTGGGTAAGGTGATGGATTTTATTATGTAATGCTATATCTGTAAACATTTCAAATATTCGACTTTGGAAACGAATGATTTTTTTCAGCCCCTAGAGCTTCTTATAAATATTTTTCTTGATTATTCAGTGGATTTAATATCGTATTTACCAACAAATCATGGGTATAATGTGATTATATTATTGGTCATCCGGTTATTCAAATATTCTCATTTTACCCTCCTGAAACATCCATATACTCCAAAAACAGTTGTTTTTGTTTCTATCTAGGAGGTGGTTTGTTTGTGAGTGATCAAGATCCCATATTCGTAATTCATTTTTTGGACAGAACTATTTCACATCCACCAGAATAATCTGAAACATAGTTCACTCTATCATTGTAGAGACCCGAACCTTATCGTACATGGACATTACAGTAATTTTGCGGAATACTTAGTACATAACAAAAACACACACACAAGGACCGTAATAGTTTATTTTCTTTGGAAACTCTGAATATAATCTTCTAATCCTGGTGAAAGTTCTTCAACATCTCCCATAATGATCTTCCTTTTTTTTAACTAAAACCTTTCTTTATATCTTGGGGAAAAGAAAAAATATAAAGGGTGAGCTCAAATTCTCAGTAAGGGTAAGCATGGATAAAATAAAACAAATCATATACATTTGAGCTTAAAAACATGAACACAATGTTTAAAAGCTTGAGCAATGACATAAAACATGGAAGTACGTAAGACATATATCATAAAGAAACATTAATCATGAAAAGTATAATGGGGGTAAAACATGTAATTGTGGAATCCATTCGGAAAATGTCATGATTTCCATAGTAGCCAAGGCATTGCTGCCAAGACCATCATAGTGGACAAAGTCCCTTTCGAAACCGAGTTCACTCCTCGTTTTAGTCCTATTTCACTGAACCGTTATAACCTACCATTCCAGCCATGTCTATCTTATGTGATATAAAATCATTACCCAATGCATTAGAGGGAGATATAGGTCCCACCCATCTCATAATGAAATCATTCTTACTTGTGCCATAAAATAAACATGCATCATTCATAATAACCCAATGAATAAAATGGGTTCCATAAATATCATCCCATCATAAGATAATCCATGTAAAATAAATGGAATAATTTCATAATAAGAAAAGTGAAACCATTTAAATAAAAGAGACATTATACTTAAAACATACACATATGAAATAATTTCATTTTATATGGAAAATGGTTTTGATAAAACACTTGAAATGAATTCTTGAGGAAAATATCATTTCTTATTTAAAATCATTTTCTTTTCACAGAATGTCATGAATTTTTAAAAGAACAGGATTTTCTTGAAAATAGTCATGAAATCCTTTTGGGGAGCTTCATGAAAATATAGCTTTATAAAACCGTAAAAATCCTTTCATGCCGTATAAGTTAAAAAAAACATTCTTCTCGTACTTTTGTCGGAAAATTCAAAAAAGTACCTCGTATGAAAAACGACAAAAGATTCATTTCATATCTTTTAATAAAAACTCACCAAAGGGTAAAATTGAATATAAACTATTTTATAAGGATATAAATATTACATGTTGAGGAAACATTGATGTGGATGATAAAATACACCCCAGTAAATACCAAAGTATAAACAATCTCGGATAAAAATGAGGTTGTGATATTTCCCTTACCTTAGGTCCGATCTGCTTCGTAAGTGTCTGAACCTCCTGTATAATGATTTAAATAATGTTATTGACTTATTCCAGAATCATACTCATTGTTATGATATCATATATGGTTCACTTATGATTTTATATTACCCGTTCTTTTGTAAATTCCATGTTAAAGACCATTTTGGGTAAAATTGTTTTATTTGTCATCCGTGTTTTGACTTTTAATTATTAATATGATTACATAGATCATGATTACTTAATTCCAGAATATGAAACATGATTTAAATATAATATATATTCAGAATATACATATATATAATAAATCAGTAAATGGAATGAAATACACCGTTCATGGAGACGGTAGGCTGTACGTACGCATGAACTCTGTTTTTGTTTCCTTATTGAGTTGAATGGAATTAAGTAGATGACATAAATATATATCTAGTATCATTATTATGTCATATATTTCATGATTACTTGTTATATATACTTTATAATCATTCATGAATGGTTAACGTGGAGAATGAATATCATCGCCTCGTGGAGACGGTAGTCCGTACATACGCACGAGCGATGATATCATTCTCATGATCGTGGAATTTTATTAGAGTGTAAGTATACTATTTCAGAATCAATTTCACTTTACAATAATAATATATAGTTATTATGTACACCATTATACCCATCCAAGTAAGGGGGTGGTGGAAAATAGATTACACCACGGCGTGGAGACGGTATTCCGTACGTACGCACGCGCGGTGATTTCATTTTCCGTAGGATGGATAGATGATGAAATAGGGTTGTTTCATACATATAATAACATATCAGTATATTATTGATACTGATGTTATTACTTCATAATGAAACAACCTAGTAATAAGAAGTAGAAGAAGAAATAAAGTTGAAAGAATCGGTAACGGACATTACCTCTTCTTTGAAGCGCCTCTTTGAGATCACCATTTAGGACACTAAAATTGGTCTTAGAGGAATACCAGAACCTCTAGGATGTTTCTAGGGAAGTGGAGAAGAGAATTTGGCAGGGTTTGGACGAGCTTGAAGGCTCAATGTTGTGTGAGGAAGAGAGGGAGGAGGTTCCCTTTTATAAGGGAGGAGAGGGGCTCCTTTGGAAAACTAAAACTATTATTTTATTATAAAGTCATATTCAGTTTTAAATATCTCCAAATAGATTTATTTCGAATCTAAGGTGGGTATGGGTCGAAAGCCTCTCATCCAATAGAATTTAGACAAGTTTAGGTTCCTATTTTAACCTTATCATTTAGATTTAACATTAAGTTAAATATGTTTACTTTTACCATGTCTTCTTGTGTTATTATACTATAAGGTTAATAAACATACTATAACAAGACAAAATAACCACAAGTTGTTTATTATTAATATATATAACCTTATCTAAGTCATTTGGCCGAACCATATATTTTTAGGAATAAAATAACAATTAATAATATAATATTTGTTTTAAAAACTATTTTATGTCAATTTTGACACTATTTAGTAATTAATTTTTTTGAAAAGCATAACAGAATGATTAGTTCGAAATTTTTTAATTAAATCAATACTAACATGTCATACTAACCTATAAAATTAGTTTAATTCATAAAAAGTCTCAAATTATATTTATTTGGGTATTTATAATATCAATTATTATAATTTTTCACTATTATCGTAATTAATGCATCATCATTGTCTCATATATTAATTAATTTTTTTAATGTCTAAAAAATATAAATAAAATATAATTATGTATAAAATCTTATTATATTTCTAATGAATATTTACAATAGAATTTATCTTATATATAACCCTATATTAAAAATGTTTTAGTAAATAAACTTTGATTTTAACTCTTTTAACTCTTCATTGAATTAAATAATAATAAATGTCCTAATCTAATCCATGTGGGCCTAAATGGTCATATTTTATTCCTAAGGTTGTTTTCTGGTCGAATTACACTTATCCAATAGAATTAGGACATGTGTAGGGTAATAATAATAGCATTATTACCCTTAATTACCATATTTAATTTTAACCGTGGTTAAAAAAATAAAAAGTTACTATTCACCAAAAATTATTTTCATCTCATTGAACCACATTTTACTTACTGACATCAACTGTGTCTCTTGGATTTTTGAAATTCCATTCACAGAAGCGGTAAAATTAAGTTTTCTGAAAATTTCATTTTTTTAACTACCACTTAGAGGGTTCAGTATTCATCAAAAAATGAAAGTTTCCAGAAAAATACCATAAATTAGCCCTAAGCTATATTTGATATTATGAACTCAAAAATGATGTCTATTTTAAAAAATTAAAAAAATATCAGGTGCATTAATTAATTTAAAAATTAATTCTCATCGTCAAAACAAATAGTGTGTTCTTAAGAGATAACAACTATTAAAAGATTGACACTTATTTATGTCTTCTTTAAATGTGAAATTACATCCAATGACCAACATTGTATTAAATTGTAAAAATATATTTTAAATATACTTTAAAACCACTCAAATAAATAATTTATAACTATTAATTATTTCGATTAAAAAAAGTTGTTTTTAATTAAAATTTAGCAATTTTCACTATTAATCAGAATATGAAAGTTATCCGAAAAGTACCAAAATTTCAGCCAAAGCTAATTTCGATATTCAGAATCCAAAAATGAAGTCCATTTTGAAAAATAAAATTTACAAAATTTCAAAAATTGGTTATTACTATTCATAATGGCTAGTTCATAATAATATTATAATAATATCTCGTTTAGTGAAACTCGGTATTGTGTACTACACACACTATCGAGGAAGATCATGATTGCGTTTAATGCAAGGAAAGTCAAGGATGCGTGTTGTTCAAGCTCCTTTTGGTGTAGTGTACAACACAAGACATTAATGAAATTAAAAAGAATATTTTTCATAAAATCTCAGGGTGTTACAATCATCCACTAACTGATGGCCAAATAGAAGAGGTAAACCATTCCAAAAACACACCTTCATAGTTTTGCGTGTGAAAATACCAAATCATTGTATTTTTTGTTACCATGGTCAGGATATAGCTACAACACCACTTGTAATTATTCTATCAACACAATTCCATTAGTTACTGTGAATGGTCGGACTCCACCTAAACTTTTGAGTTTATAGTAATAAAAATTCGGTTTTGATGTTGTTACTACATCTTTGGGGGACTAAGATAAATCTCTTCATCAATTGAAACAACATTTCAAAATTTCTCAAAGCTGTATAATGCATAAGGTTGATCATAATCATCGTAATGTGGATTTAATGAGGGTAATGCATGCATTTGAAGTTGTATCCCCCTCTGTATACTTATCTTTCTCATCATATCAATCAGAAACTCTCGCTAGGATTTTATACTCCTTTATTCATCTTGAAATGTATTGTCCTAGTGAATTAATAACTGGATTTTCCATTAAAAGATCACCTCCACCCTGTTTCCCATTTTTCTCTTTATAAAAAGGTAATGGGTTCAGAGCCATTCCAAGCCTCGTTACTCATGGATTTTTCACCATAATCAGTGGATATAAATGAACATGAAATAATTCTTTCTCAATTCATCCAATAGTGTTATCAAGAGTATATTCTTCAATATCATATTCAATAGAAATGCTAATCTAGTGATGATGCCACCTACGAGGATAATTATGTTCATTATAATCTATCTACCTCCTTATGGATTGAGGACAATCTGGTATCATAGAAGGGGGTGAGTGATAATGTGGTTTATTGGAAGGTGTACACTCATTGGGAAAACCATAAAACATATAAGGGAATAGGGTCCGAACAAACAATGTACATGGGATTTTTATTAATGGGGGTCTAGTTATAAATTTATTCCAAGGGGAAAGAGACAGTGTTTGATTATTTTTTTGTTAGTTGCACCGTGTTTGTATTGGGTGAGAAATTCTAGCTCTCCCGAGGTTCACCCTATTTTTCGGCTTCATTTTATTTTATTTTTTTAACTCCACTAAAAATTCTAGTAAATGATACTAAATACACTCCGTCATTTTTTGATAATTGTTTTGGTCCTAACATCCATTCTCACAAAGCATTTCAACACATCATGGCCAACATATGTAGAAGCACATGCTCATTTAATTCAACACATTGATATCAATAATGCAGTAGTAGTCATGTATAGAATTCATCATAATAACATTTCTTTGTAACAGTTGTATCCCAGAAACATACCTCACACATTCACAACATCATTTCCATTCCATATTTCCTTCCTCATCACCATTCCCAAAATATCTCCCAATTCCAATGGGATTTTTATAAATAGCAGCACATAATCCACATGGCCACCACATAGAATAATGAGGAAATCATATTTTATTATCCATTATTTTAACATTTCCTTTCCTAATATTCCCCTTTCCATTCCACTCCAAGAATTTTAATTTCACAAGGACTCACATAGTCATATCAATGCATAAATTCTCGGATTAACACAACCCCATAATAATAAATCATATATTAGAAGAATTTAAATTAAAGAATACTATCAAAGAACCCCTTCCTCTAAGAAATAAATGGTTTGAGATATGAGTGATATAAAAAATATTTCATTAAATTAATCCCATAACCCTAGAACAAATCACCTCCCCCAAGATTGAGGGGAGATTGTGAGAATAAAATTCCTCGGGAAAAAAATGAATCCCCTCCCCCATGACTGAAGTATCACCATCGAGCCCAAGGAAATGGCATACAAATAACTTGAATTTTGATGTTTGGATCAGGTAGATAAAAAAATTGTTATATAATTCAAGAAATAATACCTTAAGGATACAATGGGTGAGTTTTCCTAATGGGTCGCAACATATTGGTTGAGTCCCTGTGGAAATGATCAGCAGGTCACGTATTCCAGCCCCCCATGGCCATGTAGTATATATTTTTTTATCCCCTTAACCATACCAATGTTATATAATCAATATAATTGGTGAGTTTCAATCAAGCTAATGAGGTATAACTTCAATCATTTTATAGCGACTTACGACAGAATTAAATGATAATAATTCAACTCATTGGGTATTATGGGATAAAAATAAATAGATTTCATGGCACAAAAAAGACATAAAAAGTTACACAATATACCAAGTTCATATTATTCCAAAAATTAAAAGAAAATCTTGAAATTCCCCATCTTGATGAAATTGGATGTTCTGAATGGAAATAACTACTATCGGACACCAACGAATTCATGTGAAGCCTCCCCCTATTTATCCCATCGTCAGTACGTGTCCCTGAACACCATTACAATTATAAGCACTACTGTAACCTCCTGTATAAAGTAATAAATGACCCAGGAAGGAAAATATGAGAACCTTAAATGTAAAATAATTATAAGAATAAGGGGTGGTGAATTTTGAATTTAAAAATAAAAAATTCATGAATTTTCACACACTACTCCTTTTAAAAACAGGAGTCAACTCCCTCTATCTACCTATATCTATTTATTTATCTCTCTCACTCTCTCTTAAAACACCAACTCCCTACACTAATATCAATACATACAAGGTAATTAATAGCGCATTAGTTTTCTAGTAAGTAGTTCACCTATACACATTACCATTTAAAAAACAAACAACTCATAATTTCACATTAACTACATAAAAATTATTTTTATTTCATGTGTTATATTTTATAAACTTATAAAAATAAGTTATTGATTAAACGAACAAAATATAATAATTTAAAATTGGTAGATACACAAATAAGGGAAGGAACTTTGTTATATTATATAATTAATGGATAGAATTATAAGGGTAATGTGAGAGAAAATATGAGGGAAAACTATAGTAGAGCCAACTCTCTCTACCCAATCCAAGTCCCGTGATTATTCCACCAGAATACTCTCCCTCTCACATTACCCTCACACATGTACTTTATAACCACTAATATGGGGAATCTACTAACAACATTCTAACATCCTACTAATTGTCCGCAGGGAAAACTTGCTAATTGTCCATTGAGACCACCTTGTGTCTCTTGTAATATACTCTACATGGTCTTTAAGCATCCATCACAAAAATAGTTAATGAAGTATTATCCTCAAGAAAACATGAAATAAATTGGTTTTAAATCATATATCCATCCTCCCATGTGGCTTCCTCCACATGTTTCCCCTTCCACTTTATGACAAAATGGGGTTAGATTCCCCATCCAAAGAGTTTGTGTCCTTAGGGAGGACTATGTCGAGCTCTAGAGCGACTAATGAATCGTCGTCATGTTGTGCTGGAAAGATGGTGTGGAGAGTATAAAAATCAATTTCTTTCTTGATATGGGAAGCATGAAACATGGTATTTATCTATGTTCTTGTATGTAAACCTAATATATGGGCCATGTTTTCACCCTTTTAAGAATATAAAAGGCACCATAATAATAAGGACAATGTTTTTGGTTGATGTGGTGAGTGAGAAATTGCTTATGGTGGGGTATGTTTTGAAAATTCTAGGAGTCACAACAATAGATAGGGTTTTCAGATGAATAAACGTTATGAAAAAATAATAAGAAAAAGATGAACATAGACAAAGTGATTCACATGGTTCATCAAAAATCCCAACATCTAGGGAGAGGTAGAACAATACATTATAATCTTGAAGAACACATAATGGGATGTTTTCATAGTTTTTCAAACACATTGAAATCCTAGATCAAATGAACTAATTAATAAGATAAATCACATTGTCATAAACTGCAATGTACATCCACTATGCTACAGAGATCGGTGGATGTATGCCTGCATTGCTACAGTGTTGTGATAACCCTAGTCCAATATAATACATTATCAGTGGCAAGAACTCTGTAGAGATGTAGTAACATGTCGCATGTTTCCATAGTATGTTCTCACTTATATTAATTTATGTAGATGATATGTTTGTTATGTAAAATAATATTATTTTCATTTATATCAATATGTTTCAATTGAAAACTATTTTGAGATGAAATATTTCAGAGAAGAAAAACTAAGATTATGCATTGAAATTATATTGTACATACCTAATAGCTATTTAATATTTCCTAAAATGATTATATGTTGAATATACTAAAAAGTTATGTCCTAGAAACATTGAATTCAGATAATTTTCTTCTCGGTCTTCACTTTAAACTCTCTTTAACTCAAGACCCTTCTTTTACTACAGATATTGAATATATTTCTAAAATACATTATTCTAATATCAGGGGCAGCGTAATGTACTCTATGATATGCAATATGACTGACATAACATTTTATATTTGAACTTTTAGTATATTTATCACCAATCTATGGAATCCCCATTAGCAGGCGATGAAATGGTTACCTAGATATGTGTCATATACTACTATCCTATCTTTGCGTTTTGTTTTTCCTCTGAATTTAAATAATGACAAACAAATTGATGGACATGTAGATTCTAATTATGATGATAATATGAAAAACAGATATTCCATTATTGGATATGTATTCCCATTTTTTGGAGGACCCATATCCTATAAATTTAATATCTACTATGTGGTTTTTCTTTCAACCACAAAATCTGTGTAAATTTTTTCATATGAGGTTTTCATGGAAGATTTATCATTTAAGGGATTAGTTTATGAACTAAATTTAAAAACATATATTATTTAAATTTATTATTTCAGTCAATCTACCATTCATTTTTCCAAAATTTTAGTTTATCATGGTAAATCCAAACACATTCATTAGTTACCATTTTATCAAGGATATCATTAATTCTAGAAACGTAGGTGTCCCAATGATACATATTAATGATAACTCTAATGATAGTTTAAATAAAACATTAGTTTGATCAAAATTCATGTTTTTAAGATTAGATTAATTTGGTTCTTAATAAAAACAATAGTTTAAAAAAATAATCAATTTCAAATGAAAATGTTTAGCTTTGTGAATTTATAGTGTTTCATATTGAATTTACCTTGTTAATTGCTTCTGTCATTTATACTTTGTTATTTATATGCTTTCACAATGTTTTTATTTTTCCTTTTATTATTATTATCAATGTTATTAGATCCAAGATCTTAGGGGTTACCATTATGTAGTATTTGTTTTGGTGACCTTACCCTTACATTGAACTTTTGTTTCAAGATTTACCTTTATGTAATGGTTTTATGACCCTTACACAGCCTTCTTCTAAACTGTTTTTCACTTATATAAGTTTCCATTACACTTACATAACATGGATTACCAAAGAATTATTTTCATTGTACCCTTACAAGAATACCCTTATGCACGCGGTTAACCTTAAATATCTACCCTTACGTGGGGCTGACATTTATTTAGGTTTTCTTACATGATTGGTACTCTTATGTGGGTAACCATATGCCACAGGCTTGACTATTGCATACTAGTGGTATAAATTTTTGTGCGGTCCTCTTCACCCTCACACACAAACTTTACGGGGTTGTTACATTTACAATTTTACTTTTACAGAATGGTTTTATTACTCCTACACTACAATGGATTAACCCTTGTGTCTGTTTACACTAACATAGGTGTCTCTTATCTTTTATGTATCCCATCAAATTTTTTCATGGTTTTATTTTCTATTATTTAGAGATATGTGGATCACCCTAATTTCTTTGGCCGTTAACTATATTATTATATTTTTAGAATATTTAATGATCCCTACGGAATCATCAAATAAAGATCTTGACTAATTCATTATTATAATTTTTTCTTTGGTTTATAAGGTGGAAATGTGATTCAAATAATATTGGGATTTTCGTAAAACCATTATCTGCCCGATATTTGGTTACTCTATATTCCATGGAGATCACTGACATCCCTTAATAGAGAAGTGGTGTGGCCTCATGTTCCTGATCATGGGGCTTTCAATCCACTACCAATGATATTCAAAATAAGAACTCTTCAAGAGGGTCATTTGAGAAGAGATATTGACTACTTAATAGTAAATTTATCTAGTGATGTAAGTTGTTTCCTGATTCATCTATATGTTCTAGATTTATTATAGAAAAGGTGTGTCATCATGTTCTAGATCATGGAGTCATAGATATAGTTCCAAGGAGTATAAGATGAAGAAAACTATAATAAATTTTTACGATATGTGATCTAGACTATTGGATATAAAATATATCTAGTGTTGTAAGTTGTTTCATGTTTCTTGGATTCATTTTGTATTACTCATACAAGAGGTGTGGCCTCTTATCACCAATCATGGTGCCATAAATCTATTACAAAGGAGTTTTAGAAGAATACTACTTTAAGATAGTCATACGATAAGAGATTCTAAGTGCTAGCTATTATATCTATCCATCATTGTATGTTTCTTCGATTTTCTTTATTCATCCTTGATTTCTTATCTTGCAACTTTTTTATTTAATATTAATGCAATGTTTTTGGGAGTGGGTGGGTTTATTTCCATGTATGTAGGACCCTAAATAACCATTTTATCTATACATATTTTATATAAAAAACAATGTTTATGAAATTTAAATGATTAATCTTGGGGGTATTAATTTTTTTCGATTTATGGAAGTAGAAGACAAATGAAAAAATGTGATTAATTAAACACACAAATGATGGACCATGATGAATGATATGTCACGATCCAGGTCAAGAGCATAGAATAGAAGTTTAACATGTAAAAGAAGTAAAATATACTGACCAACAACAATTCATATGGTGAATTGATGATTCATGATGTGAGTTTCTTTAGAAAAGTCAGATAGGGGATGAAATGATGAAAATTGTGAACTAGATCATAAAGTCACATTTCATGGCATGACACATAATCTTCACTCTATGACATAGATAAAAATGAAACAAAAATTTAAAATCATGAAACAAGCTGTAAAATGTTGTTAAGAAGCATGGCCACAATGATTAATGATGTGAAAGTCTAATTCACATTAGGAAATGCTATTATGGGAAGCTTTGATATCAAATTTATAACCAAAATCTGTACTTTTGACCCAGAAGGCCCGTGCAGCCCCATGATTAATTGGGGATTAATTTAATGACTATATTTATATATAATTAAAGCTGACATAAGCACTGTTGATCCCTATAAATATAATACCAATGGATATTGTAAATCATCATAGGATCCAAGGATCCACTGCTATGTTGGGAATAGGCAGTTGTTTAGGATTTTATTCTACTTTCAATTCTGTACATCACGTAACCTTGTTTCATATATATTATTAAGGGGTTTCCTCTGTCCATTTTATCTTTATCTCCTTGTGTCTATCTCTCTACCACTTCCATCATGATCTATTTCACTCCGGATGGCGAGTAACTCAACTGAGGTTTATCCATGGAGAATGTTTCATATAATTCCATGTTTTTTATGTAATTATTTAATGTTTTAATATCATTTGTGGTGAATGAGAAAAAATTTTAAGGGTTTTGTGATCCTCCACAATGACATGACTTTAAATTTAATTTCCATTATTAATTGTTTTTCATTCACTCCATTCTAAACAATAAACTTTTCATATGGTTGATTTCAGTAATCCTAAAAGGATAAAAGCAGATACGATAGAGTCATGTCAGATAAGGTATAACACTCTCGATAGAGGTTTTTATATTACTTGGCTATTATAGGAGGTGATATTTGGTGTGCCAAATCTATCTTCTATTAATGATAAGTTTCACACTCCATTGTTGGATAGGTTTATATCAATTCATTTGTATGATGCTGGGCTGAATACATGTGGATTATACTACACATTTGGCACAACTCTCATTGGTATAGATATTTGGGGATCTTGTTAGGGGTGTTTCTAGGGGATATTAATCCCTAATCTGGGGGTTCTAGGGGAAGAAGGTTCTCTCTGTAAATTTTGGATAAATATAGAAAATATGATTTTTTTTCTAGGTTTGACTATGAAAAACTTACAGGGTACTGTCGAAGTGAGAAAATTGAGAATAATGGTATTATAGCTTCTCAAACATCCAGCCGCCATTCACTTTAGTAGCATGGACTTAGGATGTTGCATCACTGTAGCAAAAAATACTTGATATGCGATTGGTGGAACATAGAAACATATTCTTCATTATCTCATTTTGAGCTAGGTTTGTGTGTGTATGATAAAATCCAATATCCTTGTAATTTTTCTCTAGGATTTCATAGTGTAGTGATTATATCTCTCTATATATGTAATGATTATTCCCAAACCATGTAAATCATTGTGTTATTTTTCATATTCTTAATCTAATTTTTTTCTATCTTTTCATCATTTTCAGACCTCTATCATGTGACTCATAGTGTTTATGCACCATCAATAAGTTAAATAAAATTAATTCATGAATGATATTCGATTAAGGAACCTCAGAAACAAATTGAATTTGATCAAAAAAAATTAATAATGAATGAACCCAAGTAATGAGACCATATGACCAAGGATTTTATTTTAACTTTCATTCATTTAGTCTACATCTAAACATTTTCTTTTAAAATTTTGAGTTAATTTTTCCAAACACAAAATTTATAATTTTCATATTGTAAATAAAAACATTAAAAATATATAAAAAGTGAATTAGAAATAGCATTTGATTGAATAAAAAACATCTCAAGTAATACAGACATGGCTAGTTGTTATGATATACTAGGAAATAAATTATAACTTTTCTTCCACCCTAACACAGACATGTCAAAACGTGGAACTATTTTCAGAGAGCCATGTACTCATTCATTAACTATTCATTTTTACATTTTATTATAATTCTCTTTTTTTCCTTAAAAAAATGAATGTTCCCTATAACTTGTCTAGAAAGTTTGATGTTACTATTTTTACTAGTCACGTGAGGGGATTTTGGAAATCAAATTTCTTAGAATAACATTAAATGAATGTATAGCAGGCAAGAGGGAGGATTTGTAATTTTTTTTTAAGTCATGGTCAAGGAATAAACTAAGTTATCTTTTTTAATTTATAGATTCATGTGTTCATTGAACAAAACATGTCCCTCTTTTCTGACCCTCGTTTTTCAATGATCTCTAAGATGATGTGGCAAAACATGAATAATATACATAGCCCATCCATTTAGAGATCTAAATCGAAACCTACCATGATGTGCTAGAGAGTAATGATGGTGAATAGTGTGATAATGCGTATATGAAGGATCAAAACAATTCAAATCAAATTTAGACTAAGTGGGAACATAAATAAATGCAACATGATCTCCCCATCTACAATGAAAAGGAATAAACAACTATGTACTTATCCATCATTTTGGAAATGGAAACCACCAAATTTGTGGAATTTGAAGAGAATATAAGGGATCTGGATAACCTAACACTATCAAGTGAAATTAAACTTAATGATGTAGATTTTTTAATTCTCCAACCCTAGTTTCCAAGACTCAGTGAATTATTTTATAACATTTTCTTGATCAAAAATAAATAAAATCTCCAATTACCAATCAGTTTTTTTGCCTTAGAAATACTTGATACAAAACATAAGTTTTACATTACATCATGATATGAAAAACTACATACTGTATCCCTTGAACACACACATATCCCTTTGAATATCCTTGTAAACCAGTCATAATATAATTATTCTCAAACTTGAAAATAATAAAACATAATAAAGGGGTGATCTCCAATGATTAGTAAGGTAAAAAATTATAGTAGACACTGTCATAATTTAGCATAAAATTGTATGGCAAGGTATAAAACTGAAACCAAATCCTTTTAAACATAGTATTAATCATAATATAGAAATAATAATTCAAATAATTCTATTTAAACATTAAAAAATATATTCTACTAATTTAATAAACACATGAAATACCAACAACTAAACTCATAATGAGGAAATGCATAATGTCAAATATCATAACCATACCATCAAGGCATTATGGCAGGACTATTACCATTCCATCAAGGAATTGTTATAGGACCCTAGTTTTTATCATGAGGCCTAATTTTGTATCGAGAGGCCTTATCATTCCCTACTCATCACTTACTTAGTCCAATTCATTTATCATATGAAAAAAGTGAAACATAACATAATCATTTTTATTAAAAATAGAATGCTAAATGTAAATAATTAAACCACAAATCATACATGGTATTAAAATAAAACATCCACAGTCAAAAATATCATAAAACAATCAATACAGTGTGGATGATTTTATCATTGTAAATCAGCCTCAATTAAGAATAAAATCTAATAAAGGATGTTGACATAGATGAAAGTAATCTAATAAAACCTCCTTGATAGAAATATCTCATCATTATGTTGAAATTATTTTAATATTCATGAAATTATAAAGGATAAATTTTCTTTTGAAAATAAACTTGTAATATTTTAAGGGATGGTTCAAAATTTTAAGGCATTATAAAGGCAGAAATAGTAGACTACACCGTATTAGTTAAAAACATTCAATTCTTCATTTTCCGAAATGGTTATAAAGTTCCTCGTTTAGAAAATGATCTAAATATTCGTTTCAATATTTTTTTTATAATAAGTAAAACATGGGAAAACAATTCTTTTAAAAAATGTCAATAATATCTTGAAATAAATTTAATGAATCACGGATGTGAATGATAATAATGTCATAGTATATACTTATGTATAAACAATCTTGGATAATAAAAAGATTGGGAAATTAACCCTTACATAATTCTTTCCTTTAGTCGACGGTGAGTTAGCCCGTTGTATAATATTTAAAACTAGTTATTAAATTAATAAAACACTATATCAATATTTATGATATCATATAGGATCCTTCTATATTAATTTGTTAATAATAATTCATCATACCATTGTTTTGGGTGTTAACTTATTCGTTTTCCTATGCCTGTTTTGATTTGTAAGTCAGGTTTGTTATGAAAAGGATGTATTTTTTTCATATTCAAAATAATACTATGTTCAAAATAATTATTTTAAATCACCATATAAATTTTATAATCATTCTTTAATGGTTAATGTGGATAATAAATCTCATCATGTCGTGGTGACGGTAGGCCATACGTATGCACGAGTGACAATGTCATTGTCTTAGTGATTAAATGTTATTTAATGTGTTGGAATATTAATTATAAAAAATAATTATCATGTTATATACATTAATTACATCCATTATTTCCATTATTATACCCATAAAAGTAATTTATTTTCGAATAACAGATTACACCATGACTTGGAGATGTTGAGTCATACATACGCACACATTGTGATATTTTTTTCGTTGGATAGATTGAAAGATGAATATGGTTGTCCCGTAATTATAATAAAATATCAGAATTTATATGTTATATTATTTATTACCTTATTATGGAATCAAAATTTAATTAGTTAGTAGAAGAAGAAAATAACATTGAAAGAGGTGATAAAACAATTACGTCTTTTTCAGGTGTCTCCTTTTAATTTTCAGAAAAAGACTCAATAAAATGGCTTCATTACCAATGTGTGGACTTTAAAATGAAGTGATGGATGTTGGGAGGAGAAGTGGGTCGTTTTTGGATTTGGAAAAGGGCTTTATGAGTGTTAGTTAATAGAAGGATAAGTAACCTTTTATAAAAGAGGTGAGATGCACTTTTAGAAGATCTTAAAATATAAATTTATTACCAATTGATTTGTGGTTTCAATTTTCTCCAAAGTGATTAATTTAAAGAATAAGATTAGGATAGGTAGGAATAACCTCATCCAGTAGATTCTAGACATGATTAGGTCATAAAATTAACCTTATATTTTGGATTTAATCCGTAGATAAATAGTTTAACTCTTACCGTGTATTCTTGTATTTTTATATTATTGGGAACATATAGTTAGTATAAAATACCAAACGAATCCAAACTGTATTATTTATGAAATATTTTACAATATAAATATTATTGGTATGAAAAAAATATATTTTTATGTCTTTTATAACCTTTATTAAAATATTAATTATTTTAAATTATCATTAATTTCAATTTTGATACTATTCAATATTTTTATTTTTAAAAATATTAAACTATTATGAAAACTACAAAACAATGCATTAAATATGTTTATAACATGTATATGTTATCTATAATTTTTTTTAAGTCATTAATTTAGTAAAATTATATTTATTTTAATATTTTTAATATCATTTATTCAATATCTCAATTAATTAAACAGTTACTGCATTATCATTGTGTCACCATTTAATTTAATTATTTACCGTCTGAAAATTATAAATAAATTATCATGATGTATTTAAATTTCATAAATTTCTAAATATTGTATATATCAGATTATATCACCTATATATCCTCATATTAAAAATAAAATATTTATTATAATTTGAATATGACATTTCTAACACTTCTTAAAATAGAATATAAAAAATGTATTAATCTAAAAAAGCTGGCTTAAGATGGATCAAATTTTCTAAATAAGATTGATTTCGGTTTAAATATACTTATACTATGATATTAGTACATGTTTCAGGAAAATTGTATATTATTATTATATTTTTTTACCTTTAACTACAATATTTACCTTTAATCATTTAAAATAACATTCAAAAGTTACTATTCATCAAAAATTATTTGGTTCCTATTTGACTAAATTGTTTACCCTGATTACAACCATGTATATATATTTTTCAAAATTCAATTCACAGAAGTTGTAAAATTTCGTTTAATGCAAATCCATATATGTGTTTAGAAGGCAGGTAACAAAGACGTTCAAAAGATAAATAATTTTTTTATATTTAATATATTATATAAATGATTCCAATTATATAAATTGGACTAATATATGTATTATTTACCTATTGTGACATTAAACTAAATTTAAAGTAAAATAATTATTTAAAAAAAAATCAGGTTTTTATTAATAATGCAGTATTTTTCACTAATAACCAAAAATTGAAACTTTTTAGAAAATTACCAAAATATCACCCTAAGATAAATTTGATATTCCAAATTCCAAAAGGAAGTATTTTGTAAAAAATAAAATTTATAAATATCTTAATTTGGTTAATACTGTTCGTAACCACTTTTTAAATGGCACCTTTGATAGGTGTGCTCGAACTTAGTGTTTTATGTAGTGCACTCTATTGAATTATTTTAAAAGTAACATAACTTGGATGCTTAGGATGTTACATTATTCCATTATTTAAATAATTTTATCGTCATAATTTCAAGAATATCACTACAGAAAAATATTTGGGTGTTTCTTTATCAGTAGTTCTTCAGGTTCCCACAACACCTCTTCCATTTTAGTGTTTCCCTAAAAAAATTTTACCAGACGAGTCCTCAGATTCCTCGACACCTATTCTCTGGTATCAAGAATCTTAATTTGGATCTTCACAATAAGATAGATCAGGATCTAATTCTATTTCATCAAAGGTGAGTAAATACATTAGGACAAGCATGTATTTCTTTAATAGTGATATATGGAACACATCATGAACTTTGGAGAGGATTGGTGGAATTTCCAAATGGTAATCTACGACTCCAATTAGTTTGAGAATTTAAAATGTTATGATGTACTTTAGACATAATTTAACCTTCTTACCAAATCTTCTTAACACCCCTTCATGGAGACACCTTCAATAAAACTTGATCTCCTGATTGAAATTCAAAATACTTCCATCAGTTTTTAGCATAGCTCTTTTTCCTACATTGAGATATTTTGATGTGGGTTTGGATAATCTTCAACTTTTCCATTGTTTCTTCAATAGGTTGTAGACCTATGAGTTTTCTTTCTCAAACATAATTCAAAGAAGTTTTTTTACAAAATCTCTTTCCTTATAATTCCTCACATGGTTTCAGCTATATACTTGAATAAAAGCTATTGTTATAGGGAAATTAAACTGTAGATAAATACGAATCCCAAATACCTTTAATGTCCAGTGAGAAAGATCTCAACATGCATTCTAATTTTTGAATAGTCCTTTCTTATTTTCCATCAGTTTGAGGGTGGTATGAATTGCTCTAAAGAAGCTCGGTATCTGGGGCCTTTTGATGACTTTTCTATAATTGTGAGGTAAAACGGGGATCATGATCAGATGAAATAGATAGGGGTACAACATTATCTTTTACAACATAATTAATATATAGTCCTTGTAAACATTCAAGTGTAAAATATTCTCTTATATTAATAAAATGTGATCATTTGGTAAGACGATAAATAATAACCCATATTGTATCATTATTTCTAAGATTACTTTGTTTCCCCATTTAAAAGTCCATCATAATATCATCCCACTTCCTGGAAGATCTAGGAAGATGATGAATGACACCTCTAGGATGTTATCTTCTTGCATTCACCTGTTGGAAAACCAAACAGCTTGATACATAATCAGCAATCTCCCTCTTCATTTTGTCTCAAAAAATATTCTTTTAAATCACTCTACCTATTAGTGTTACTAGGGTTTATAGAGAAATTGGAGCTATGTGCATCATCCAATAAATCCCTTTTTAGCTCAGGTATTGTGGGAACACGAAGCCTCTTCTAAAATTTCAAAATTTCATCTTCATATATAAAGAAAATTAATCTCTAATCATTCACAGCTTTAAATTTATTTTGAAGCTCCTCATTATTAGTCTAAGAATTTTTCATTATTTCCAGTAACTATGATTTGGAAACCATTTAAAAAAGTAGTGATGTTTCACCTTCTGTGATATTCCTTGTATCAAAAGTTAGTAGATCCATGAACATAGGATCCCATTCAACTATTATCTTATTTAGAAATCCATGTTCTTTTCTTATGAAAAAATATAACACCTTATTTTCCTTCCCTTTATGGTGGTGTATTGTGTAATCGTAGTCCTTGAGTAGATCAATCTATCTTCTTTGTCTGATGTTGAGTTCTTTCAATGAGAAAATATATTTCAAACTCTTGTGATCAGTATATATATCACATCTTTCACCATTGTGATAGTGTCTCCATATCATCAGGGAAACTATTACTTCATATAACCCAAGATAATGAGTTGGATAGTTTTTGTTCATGAATTTTTAATGACTTTCATTCATAAGAAACAACCCTACCATTATCCATAAAGACACTACCAAGTCCTTTCTTTTATACATCACTATAAATCAAAAACCATCATTTATTTGTGGAATATTCAAGATAAGATCATTGAATAATATTCAATTCAATTCTTAAAAACAATCATCGAACTCTCATTTACAAAAAAATTTAACTCCTTTATGTGTGATCTTGGTTTGTAGTTTAGCCAATCCTAAAAAATACTTGATTTAATATTGATAGTAACATGTTAATCCAATAAAACCATTTACATCAGTTATACTCTTCATTTATATCAATTCATGGATTTCCTTTGTCTTTTAAGGATCAACAAAGATTCCATCCTTCGAGAAAATATGGCAATGAAAAGAAATTTCCTAAATATTGAATTCACACATGATAAATTTAAGATATAATTCATTTATTCAATGTGTCTTCAGAACAGTCCTCAAGGGGTTTTCATGGTCTTCATAGCTTTTGGATTATTCCATGATTTCATCAATAAATACTATGAAAAAAACATCAATATTTTCCTTGAACACTCTATTCATTAGATCCTTGAAAACAAAGGGTGCATTAGTCGATCCAAATGGAATTAATTTAAATTCTAAATGACCAAACCTCATTTGAAATGTTGTCATTGTAATATATTTCTTCCTTACAAATAATTGACGATAACTAGAATGAAGGTCAATTTTCAAAAAATATTGATCCCCAAAAACTTTGTTAGACAAATAATCAATGTGAGGAAGTGGATACTTGTTCTTTATTATAATAGAATTTAATTCTCTTCAATCAATGTATAGAATCGTTGATCTATCTTTCTTAATAAAAAAAATAATTGGGTCTCGCCATGGTAAAAAACTAGGTGAATAAATCCCTTATTACTCAACTACTTTAATAGTTTCTTCGACTCTACTAATTCCACTATAGACATTCTATAGGGAGTTTTTCATATTTCTCTCTCATTGGGGATTAAATCAATACAATACTGAACATCACACTCTGGAGGATGTCTAGGTAAATCTTATGGAAATACATAAATATATTCATATACAATGCGCACATTCTCAATTTTAATATTTGTTTCTTCAACCATGGATTATTTTTTCTCTTCCTCCCTATGAATTTAATTCAGAACATCTACTATGGGTGTATCTAGATAAGAATCAGATGATGAAATATCTTCTCTAAAGATAATGGATTTTACATCATCCTCACAAATCCAAACTACCTTCTTCTTAAAATAAATTTTCAAATCATATTTTTATATCCAATACAAACTAAGGATTATATCAATGTCGAATATTTGTATGATGATATAGTCAACACAAAAAGAATGTTTATATTCCCTAATAGGAACCACCTAACACATCATTGTTGTAATGAGACTTCTCTTATGGGTATTGACTAACAACTCCTTTGTTAAAGTGTATTGGAAATATATAATGTTTAAGGAAAAATAAGAAGATATAATGGAATATGAGGATAAGAAATCAAAATAATATTTCTCTTAATTTGAGGAGATGATTATAGTACATGCCACCACATCATGATGAACTTAAAACTCAACTATTTTGATCACATAATATTGGCCTATCTCCCTTGGAATTTTTTGCGGAAAATTTCATTGATACATAGGAATAAAATTATTATAATGTCAATTATATTTACAATTGTAGGATTTAACAGTTGTATATTATTTATTCCCCTTGAAATCATGAGCTTGATTACCATTTTCTCCAAACTTGTTGAAAGCTATCATTCCATTTAGGCAAGTACCTGTGTGTTTCATCCACCAATTACTGTAGGGTGGACTATCATCTTTTCCTTCTTCCCCTTATTTTCTTTTCCAGAGTGTTCAGTATCCCTCTTATTATATTTCATGAAATTAATGTTATAATACATAGAGAAGTCTTTTTCCATCTTGATAGAACATCACAGAATATCTTCAAATGAAGAAAAATATTGTGAGACCAGTCCCATCAAAAAAATGTTTTTTACCCATCAATTAATTGATAAATATTACTTATTGGGATATGTATGTAGTTTAAAATATGTCTTGATAACATTATAATTTTATCTTCATAATTTGAAACATTCTCATCCAATATTTTCCTCATTCTTATAAATTACCTTTCCATATGAGATTTATGTTTACGTGGAAAGTATTTTTCGAAGGAAATTTATTTAAACTCCCTCCATTACATATTCTCAACATCTTCATATTCCTTCCAATTTTGAATTAATGAACACCATTATTCTTCATCTCCTTACACATGGTAAACTATCATAAATTTTTTCCCTTTTATTACTCCCCATAGAATGATAACATTTTAGTGAGGATCTTATCCGCAGCTCAACTACAAATTGATTTGTAATCCCCATGAATACTGGAGGTTGTTAGCATATGAAGCAGTCTAACATTGATCCAATGTTTTTTAGTAAAGGTGATACATATTGGTAATGTTTTTATTATTAACATGATTCAGATATCCTATTACCGTTATAAGTTGTTCAACACCGGTTGTATACCCTGATCCACTATCATTATCTTTCATAAGAGGGAAATCCCTAAACAGATTACGTCCATTTATTCTATTTCCATTTCTTTCACTAGGAACCATTTATAAACAATCAATAACAATATATTAGGTTATGAATTATAATAAGAATTCCAATGTAGTAAAATTCATTACATAAATTGAATATTTTTTGCATATAAAATCCATAGTCAAAAACTTGGTTTAATTGAGGACATAGTTAGTCATAAATACTTTATAATGTTTTTTATAGAAAATATTAATTATCCTAAGAATATCCCCTTGGAGTTTCAAACTAGGTGTGCATTAAGTCCCATTGTCATGTACCGGGTAACTTCAAGTCACGACCAGAACACCTAATTGGAGTTCTCACCCCTAGGTATATCAGTGCAAGAACCACATCCACTTATAGAATACCTACAAGGATGTATTTACTAGGAATACCCACATAATCTCTACATTTCCCAAAATTTTAGAATGTTCCTCTATCATATCCTCAAATTCTATCATAGGGTGATGGTCCCTAATCAATGTTTTTATAAATCTAGTTTCCATATATTATATAAAAATTTATTTGATACAAACTATATTGCCCTGAACCTAGTTTCCTAGAGTAGGTGCATTATTATATAAAATTTTCATAATCACAAGAAAATAAAATCCCGAATGACCAATCAATTTAGTAGAATTTGGAATATTAGAGACAAACATATGTTTTATATTAAATCATGAAATGAAAAACTACATAGTTTCTCCTTTGAATACACACATATCTCTAATACTATCCCAATTGGTAAGTCATTATATAATTATTTTCCTCCAGGGGAAAATGATTCATAATAAAGGGATGATATCAGATGCCCAATAATGATAAACATTATAGAAGAAACAATCATAATTAAGAATAAAAATTTATGTCATGGTATAAAACAAAAACACATGCCATTTAAACAAAATATTCTGTATAATAAATAAATAATAAATAAAACAATTCCATTTAAAAATTCACATGAATATTCTAGTAGTTCAATAATCACATGAAATATCAATAACTAAACTCATAAATATGATATCCACAATGTCAGACATCAAAACCATGCTTGCAAGGCCTTATGACAAGATCGTTACCATATGGAAAAGTCCTTGTACGAAGATACTAGTTTGTCTCATTAGACCAATAGATGCATCGAGGGGCTATAGTGGGCCCAACCCACAGTCAAACATATCCTAAAACCTTCAATACGATATGTCTGATTTTATCATAGTATATCAGCTTCAATTATTTATAAACTCCTATAAATGGATGTTGAGATAGATGAAAGTAATCTAATAAAAACTCCTTGAGAGAAATATCACTTTTTTACTTTGAAATAATTTTATAAGTCATGTAGTTATAATGGAAAATATTTTATTTGAAAATATCCTTGTATGGTTGTAATGGAAGATTTGAAACATTAAGACATCACAATAGTTTTAATACTAGTGTGTTCCGTATAAGTTAAAAAAACATTCTTTCCTTATTTTTTCAAAAATTTCATAAAGTACCTAGTCTGGAAAATGACATAAAAAATCGTTTTAAAACAATTTATACGAAAAGTAACACATGGGTAAAAATGTCTTTAATAATGTATATAATATTTTTATATACATTTTAATAAACATGAATGTGTATGAAAATAAGGTCATTATAGATACTTATGTATAAACAATCTCGGATAATAAAGAGATTATGAAATTAACCCTTACCATATACATTACTTTAGTATAGGGTGAGTTAAAATCCATTATAATTGTTAAAACATTTTATTAAATTATAACAAGACCATATCTATATTTATTATATCATATATGATCCTCTTATATCATATTTTAATAATATTTTAGTATTACAATTGTTTTGGGTGTTAACTGCTTTGTTTTCCTATACATGTTTTGTTGTATAAGTAATGTTTGTTATGAAGAAGATGTATTTTATTCATATAAAGAATGAAATAAAATTTATAATTATTATTTTTAATTATCATATAAATTTTATAATCATTCTTGAATGGGTAATGTGGATAATGAATCTAATCGCGTCATGGAGATGGTAGGGCGTACGTACGCACGAGGGACCGTATCATTCTTTTAATGGGCGAATGGTATCTAATTCGATGGAATATTAATTATACGGAATAATTATAATTTTATATTTACTATTTACAACCATTATATCCATCATTATACCCATCCAAATAAAGTAGCGATGAATAAAAAATTATACCACGATGTGAAAACGGTAAATTGTACGTACGTGCGCATGGTTATATTTTTATTTGTAGGATAGATAAAAGAAAAAATATGGTTGTACCATATTTATAATAACATATAATCATGTATAAGTAACTTTATTTATTACATTAGTACAAAAACCTCATATAAATAAGAAGTGTATAAAAAAGAACTTTCAAAGAGGTGATAAAACAATTACCTCTTTTACATGTGACTTCTTTTGATTTTCATAGAAGGACTCCTTATGTTGACTTTATTTCATATATTTTGTCACAGTAATTAGGTGAGGGAATTTTTGAGGATAGTTTCATAGGGTTTGGAGGATCCAAATGGGAATTGTAGGTGTCAATTATGGAGTAAGAGAAGTTCCTTTTTATAAGAGAGGTGAGGGGAACTTTTTTTAGATCTTAAAATATTAATTTATTACAAATTGATTTTTAGTTTGAAATTTCTCAGAAGTTATTATTTCAACGATTATATTTTTATGGGTCACAATACCCTCAACAAATGAATTTTAGACATGTTTAGGTCATAAAATTGACCTTATCATTTTTATTTAACCCTTATTTAATAAATTTATCTCTTACCATGTCTTATATTTTTTCAGTATAGATTTTCTATAGTTACTATAAATTTCCAAAAGAACCCCAATTGACTTATTTATGAATTAAATTAAATTATAAAAGTTATTTGTCCAAAAATTATATTTTTATGAATTTTATACCATTTAATAAAATATTATTTATTTTAAAGTATCATTTATGTCAATTTTGAAACAATTCAATATATTAAATTTAAAGAACATCAAACCCTAATGAAAACCTCTAAAATAAACTGTCAATATGTCACTAACATTTATATGTTATCTATAATTTTTTTTTATGTCATCAATTAATTAAAAATCATATTTATTTATATATTTTTAATATCATTTATTTGATATCTCAATTAATTAATCCATTACTGCATCATCATTATGTCATCATTTAATTAAAATCTTTTCTATCCAAAAATTATAAGTAAATTATCATGATATAGATAAATGTTGTATATTTCTAAATAATATTTATAGTTAACATTTTCACCTATATAAACTCATATTAAAAATAAAATAGTTATTAAAATTTGAATATGACATTCTTAACTCTTCTTTAAATAAAATATAATAAATGTCTTCATCTGACAAGAGTAGATTAAAAAGGATCATATTATTTACATATGTAGTATTAAAGTCTAAATATACCTATATAATTATATTAAGTCAAGTTTCTGGGTAATTTTATTTTATTATAATATTATATTTACCATTAATTACAATATTTAACGTTATCAATGGTAAATAAAATTCAAAAGTTACAATTCATCAATATTTATTTGGATCATATTAGAAACAATATCCACCCTAGTTAAAACCATGTAATTTAGTTTTTTGAAAATCAATTTATTATGGGGTAAAATTATGTTTAATGAAAATATGCATATGTGGTTAGAAGGCATGTAAAAGGGATGTTCAAAAGTTCAATAAATATTTTTATTTTATTCTATTATGAAAATTATTCTAATAACCTACATTAGAATAATATATGTCTAAGTTATCTATTGTGAAATAATAATAATTTTATAATAAAATAATTATTAAATACATGTTCGGGGTATTAATAATAATGCAACATTATCACTATTCCTCAAAAATTGAATCTTTATAGAAAATTACCAAAATTTTACTGTAAGATAACAAGAATATTCATAATTAAAAGATGAAGTATATTTTAAAAAAAATTATAAATTTCCTAATTTGGTTAATATTTTTCGTTACCACTTTTTAAACAGCTAGTTTGATAGGTGTCCTTGAACTCAATGTTTTATTTAGTGCATGTTATAAAATGATTTTAAAAGCATTATATAGATGAAGCTTGGGGTTTTAAACATTTCACAAAGTAATATACTAAATCCAAGCCATCTCAAATAGATGATCCATTACTAAACACATTCTCAACTAATTTTACATAAATTTAATTGATTATCACCTCCTAGTATTTGATTTTTTATATTTGTACAAAACATATTTCTCCCAAAAGTAAGATTATGATAAAGAAGTTGCATCCGTTGATGAACTCATGGAGCTCCCCAGACTTGATGAAAATTTATTAAAGTCCATGGTGAGAACAAACTTTTTTTCCCAAGGATAACAATACATAAGCTTTCTATACTAAAGGGAGAGATTTTGAATTTGATTCTCCAGTCATTAATTTTTTTTGAATAAAATTACATGATAACTTTCTCCTTGGTCAATATATTTTTACAAAATATCATTAACAACAAATTGATAGTGATTAAGAGTTTATACAAGTAATAACAAAAAATAGGGACCCATATTTCATCCTTCAACCACCATTTATATTGTATCTCATTACCATCGTGTAGATTTGATATGATCTATTAATTAAATCCATGGAAACTATGTAGAAGAAGAACAAGATGGAAAATGTAACATGTTTTTTGGGTAATTAATGGTGGTAAAAGCAACACATAAGTTCACATATGATGAACAAACAAACTAGAAGAAGAAGATGATGATGATTATGAAGATGAACACGACTGCAGTGATTTACATGGTTCGGGAAATGATACCATGTCAATAGAGAGATAAAATCACTTAACTAAAAATATAAGTAGAATTATATGTGGGTTTTAGATTTTCACGCACAATAAAGCCCTATATTTAATGATATAATAAATAAGAATAAGTATTGTGTCATCAACTTAATAGTAAGTACACTATGCTACAATGATCGGTGGTTGGAAGTTCGCACTGCACCCAAATCCAAGATGTTGTAGTGGTCAGTGGCTAGAATTACTTGGATATATTTTACCGTTTTCTCCAAAGATCAATATTATATACTTTTTTATGGTTATCATTTATCAAAACATCATCCAAATAGATCATGGACGACCAATCCAACATCTAATGAGTTTTAGGTAAAAATTAGGCCGTCATGCTAGAATGTGATGTCATAATAATGTTTTTCTTCTTAGCACTTCATGTAGATTAATATTCATGATAGCTGATGTTGATGTTATTTAAGAGCCTCTTATATGCTAAGACACCCACCTTCACTATACTAGAAATAAATGACACATGTTTTGGAGGTCTTCACCCATCAAAAATATCATGGATGGGGGGGATTTTATGGATGAATTCCATGTGGTTTTGTACCATAATTCTTTCCAAGGTTGAAAAATGGACTAGTCCAATGGTTTTTTGCTGTAAAAACATTGTACGAAGGTTTCCAAATAATTATTGATGACCTCTATCTATCCATTGGATTGGTAGTGATAACTGGAACTCGTTTTTAATTTTTATCATTGAAATCAAAAAGAGTTGTTATTCATTTTTAAACAAGTGCATGAATGATGAATATGTCCCCAAAAAATACCTACATATAAACTATCTCAGATAAAAAATGAGATTGAAAAATTAACCCTTACCTAAGATAGGATTATTTCCATAGGTGTAATCAACTAATATATTGTAGGTTTAAACATATTATTAATTTTATATTGAACCATAATAATATTTATGATATCATATATGATTCAATTAAGTCTTTATATTACCCGTTCATTTTTATATTCCTTGTTAATGCAACATTTTGGGTAATAATCATGCATGTTTGGACTTGTTATTCATCATATTAGTACATAGATAACGATTAAATTAAATACATAATGAAAAAATTGATTTATATATATCATATATATTCAGTATATATATATATATTATAGGCAAATAAATGAAATAGAAAACACCGTTCATAGAGATGGTAGGTCGTACGTTTGAATGAATGTTGTTTTCGTTTCCTTATTGAATTGGATGGAAGTATGTAAATGACATATGAATGTATAAATAAATCCAATAGAATTATTATGTCTTATATTTCATTATTATTTATTATATATACTTTATAATCATTCTTGAATTGCTAACCTGGTAAATGATTCTCATCACACCATGGAGACTGTAAGTCGTACATACGCACGAGCTATGATATCCTTCTCATAATTGTTTAATGGTACTAAATAAGATGTTATAAAATATATCATAATTATTATAATGTAATAATAATAATAATATATAGTTATTATTTCCACCATTATGACCATCCGGGTATGGTGGTCGTGAAAAACAAATTACACCATAGCGTGGAGATGGTAATCCGTACATGCGCACTCTCGGTGATTTCATTTTATGAAGGATTGATAGAAGGTAAAATGGAGTTTTTCATTTTTATAATGACAAATAAGTATATGAGTGATACATATATTATTAATTTATAATGGAAAAAATATTAAATTGATGAAGAAAAATTTTGATGGAATCGGTAGAAGAGATTACCTCTTCCTTCATGCCCCTCTTTTAAATTTCCTCTTAGGTCACTAGATTTGGCCTTTTGAGAAACCCAGAACATCTATATTGAAAATAGTAAATATTAGAAGAGAAATTGGGAGGGTTTGGTCGATCATGATGGCTTAAAATAGATTTAAGAATAGAGGGATGAGGTTCTCTTTTATAAGAGAGGAGAGGGGTACTTTGGGAATGTTACAAAATATTAATTTATTATAAATTCAATTTCTTTTTAAAATGGTAAAAAAGTTTTATAATTATAATATAAGATGAATTTGGTTCAAATAACCATCATCCAAAAATTTTTGAAGGTTTTTATTTTTTCATCTTTTTGGTTTTACCCTTATTTTACCATTTTTAATCATACCACGAAAACATGTTATTTAACAATTGTGGGTTAATTTAATTACCATATCATGTACAATTACACAAAAATATTTATTTATGAAATATTTGGACTTATATTAACCATCTGGATGAATCATAGTTTTTTAGTAATTTATTATCTTTTTAAAAACTATTTTATGTTTCAAGTTATGAATTATGTCAACATTGGATACAATTCATATTTGACTTCAGAAAAATTCATAACATACTTATTAATTCAAATAAAATAATTATATCATCCATAATATGTCAGTTAATTTCATAAAATTTTTGTATATCATTAATAAATTAAAATTATTTTTATTTTAATATTTATAAATTCATTTATTTGAATTATTCATTAATGAGGTAATCACTACATTCTAATTGTGTTATAAATAAATAAATTTATATAATGCCTAAAAATTATAAATAAAATAACATGACGTAAGTAATATTTTTATCTTTATAATTACTATTTATATACATATAGATCTATTAAATAACCTCATAGTAAAATCGATTTAGTACAATATATATGTTTAGTTTATAATTATCATTACGTTAAATTAATTCTTACAAATTTTAATTTTCACATCCAAGTTAATCCATCGGTTTCCAAAATCAACCCAAGGATTCCAACGGTCGGAAATATCTCATCCATTAGTATTCAGACATGTTTTAGGGTACTTTAATATTATTATATTATCATTTTTACCATTATTTACCAGATTTACCCTTTAACTATGATAAATAAAATCATTGATGATGTTACTATTAATAACATCCAAAAATAAAAAGTAAATATTTAAAAAAATTGACCTTCTGATTCCAAATATTGAATCATTTTTTCAAAATCAAAACACATAATTTGCAGTAATAAATTTAAAATTAATCGTGTTTTAAAAAAATAACTTTTTGTTTAAATCATTGAAAATTATTTAAATGTTTTTATATATGAATTCAAGTTAAAATTAATGAAAATGAAATACATTGTCTTAAACTATAATAATAAATTATATTAATACATTAAAACCATTCAATAATATATTTTAACCATTAAATTATTTCAATGAAAAATGTTTTTTTAAATAAACAATTAGGGTATTTTCACTATTAATCAAAAATATAAAAGTTATCATAAAAATATCAAAAGTTTATCCATAATAATTTTTTTTTCAATATTATAAATAATAATTTTTTCTTTTCATATATAACTTATAAAAGTATCAAAAAATAGATTTAAAATGGGTGCGCCATCAAAAGGCGGTAAAAGTGATTTTTTTAAAATACTTCATTTATCAGAAAAATTGATTTTGTTTTCATATCATGTGTAAGATGAATTCTAATTTTATATAAAAATATAAATTTGTTGATTACTATTCATAAAGAATATTTTATATAATAACTTAATTATATATTGTTGTTTAGTGAAACTCGGTATTGCGTACAACACAAGCTATAGAGGAAGATTACGCTTGCCTGTAACACAAGCCAAGTCAGTGTTGAGTGTAGTGAAAACTTCTTTTGGTGTTATGTATAAAATAATAAGTCTTAGATCTTTATACATTGAAAAAAATTTATACTTAGTGTTGCATGAAATCAATTCTATCAAAAGAACACGAAATTGTGTTCAACACAAGCCATGTATATTATAGTGTATACTGCAAGATAATACGGTGTTGCATATAGCGCAAGATAGTCATGGTGTAACATAAAACAAAAGACATCAATGAAATTAAAAATAATTTGTTTTATAAAATCTCTTGGTGTAACATTCATCCCCCCCAATGAATTTCTCCCTCAAACGTCGCTAGGGTTATAAATGGTTTTCTACATGAAAGCTTCTTTCTTAGAAACCCACATCATAAAAAGAAATACTAAAACATAATTTTAAAAATGAATGATAGAAATGTAATGGTTTCCCAATGTTACTCACCACGGGGTTTCCACATTAAAAAACATAGGTGGGAAGTGAGACATGGATATGGAAGAGAAATTTAACCATCATGTTCTGATGGATAGTGATAGAGAATAAAGTTTATAGAATGTTAACTACCAGAAAGACATAATTTTTTGACGACTTATGGGACCATTTGATTCATCTGATAATAAAGTACTAGGATAACATTTTTGTTTTTCATGGTCATTTACCTAATGTTTAATAATATCTCATGAAAATGGATACTTAGTGGATTTGTTACAATATCACCATTTTTTGTGCCATGAATAATTTCAACATCATTTATTATTTAATAAAATGATGTCGAATTTTTCTTTCTTGAAGTGTTAGAAGATCATATGATACAATGATAGGTCATCCCATCAAAATATATCACAAAAAATAATAGGATGTGTTATCAAATAAGAATAATTCCACCTATAGTGAGACAATACATAAATCTAACAAAAATAAAATGGTAAATAACATATATTAACCATAAATGGATAAAATTACAATCCATACAAAAACAAAAAATATAAAACATTAAATGGCGGTCAAAAAAATCTACTTAACATTTTTCTCCCATATCTAATAAGGTAGTTCTTGGTTATACCATTATGAACATTTGAATACCATAATCATGTATTCTATTGAATCATGAATTACCATATAACCTTAGTGAAAACATCAATGCTTTCAAAAGTTAACTCTTTCCACATACCAAAATCCATAAAATTATATATACTAAAACAATAATATCACTTTGTCCTTATATCAGTTTTGAGCTCATTAATATTATCAAACATCTCATTATCTTTTTATCACTTCATTATGTGCATATCATGTTCTTTCTAAAAGTATATGAGAAATATTTCATGGTTACCAGTACCATTCAACATATACTTACATGTACTTAAGTAAAAACAGTATTGTATCAATTAGTAGATGTTTCATTATTCCATATTACCATAAAATACTTATACAACATTAATCTTTATAAAAATGAAATCATTCGACTACATTTTTAAACCATTGACCGAGCATCATCGTTTCATTCGTCAACTCTTATTTCATCTAATAAATCAATTGTAGTCTCTTCATCATCTTCAACATTAATACTACCCATATGACCATTATGATTTTCCACTGGTGATTTTTCTTAAGGGAATATATTTTTATAATGCCCTTATATTCCACATTTAAATCATTTAATGATTTTTGATGTCGTGGTAATACCATTATCCTCATCCATTGTGTTAAAGAGAATGTTTCAAATTCAATTACTAGATTTTTGTACTTCTTTTACATACACAAATCATCTTCCAGTTACTTTGAATCATTCAACTTGATGCCTCTTCCCATATGGTTTACATGGTGAAAATAGAACTTTTTTACCTCTATGATAACCATGAAACTCCATCTTTCTCTAATTAGCTGCTTCAGGAAACCCACCAAGTTTAGATTATTGATCGTATTATGAGCTTTCTCATAAGTTATAATAATGATGTTTCTCCTTCAAACTATCATTTAATTTGGTTTGTCATGATGAATATCCTTCCATTGTCCATCATATTCTTCGTTAACATGAATCCTCATATTTCCATCCATTTTTCTAAAACCCATATAGAATAGTGTGAGAGGAAAAATCATACTTGGAAAACTACGTAGTCCGAGGGAAGTACCTTTAGTATCTTACATCATAGGATTAATTCTAGGATTTTCATGATAATTACTAGAACATTAGGACTGCAGCCTATACCTATACTTAACATTAGGGATATTCCTAGACATACAATTGAAATATATTTAGGGATCTCATTAAAGTTTTCGAACCCTAGTTTCTAAATGTAAACTAAACCTTCGCTCTGATACAAACTGTAGAGACACAATCTTGACTTGCATGGAAATTAAATTTCTCTTGATCCATACATAATAGATGATACAAAAAAATTCCCAAATACTCTATCAGTTTAGTGTCTTCAGAAACTCAGAGCATAATCTTCTAATCATGGTGAAAGATCTTCAACATCTCCCATAAAGATCATACCCATTGGTTTTCCTACCTAAAACATTTATTTAATCCCCAGGGAAAATAAAACATGGGAAGTGTGAGCTCAAATTCTCAGTAAGGGTAAACATGAAGAACATAAAACAAACTATAAACATGTGAACAAAAAACCATGAACATAATGTTTAAACATAAAAATCTTGAGCAATGACATAAATCTTGGAAGTACGTAAGGCATAGAGAATAAAGGAACACTAATCATGATAAAATAGCTTAGGAATAAAACATGTAATTATGTAAAACCATTAAACACATTATATTATTTCCATATTAGCCAAGGCATTACTTCTTAGACCATCATAATGGACGAAGTCCATCACCGAACCAGTTATACTTACCGTTTCAACCCCATATTAGTGAACCAGATTTTCCTGCCATTCCTGCCATGTCTATCTCATTACATATAAATCTTTACCTAATGCATTTTAGGGAGATATAGGTCCCACACATCTAATAATGAAATCATTCTTATATGTTCCACAAAAACATAAATCATTCATCATAGAATAACCTGTGAAATAATATGGGATTCTTAAACATCATGTCATCATAACATAATATATATAAGAATAATGGACTTCATAAAGATAAGTACATCATAAAAATAATAAAATAAAAGTAATAATAGGGATATACACTTAACCCTATTTCATCTTATATGGAAAATATTTTGGATAAAACACTTGAAATTAATTCTTGATGAAAATATCCTTTCTTCTTACAAATTGATTTCTTTTCTCAAAATGTCATGATATTTTAAAAAAATTAATTTAGTTTAAAATAAAATTGAAATATTGTATATTAATCACAAGGAAATAATTAATTAATAAAAGATAAAAATATGTTCAAGCCATATAAGTTAAAAAAATACTCTCCTTGTACTATTTTCAGAAAAGTCAAAAAGTACAACATGTGGTAAACCAATGATAGAATCCATCCATACCATGTTGTAAAAGTAAAAAATGGGTCAAAATTACTTAAAAAATACATAGAATAATAGTGAAAATTTTATGAATTTTTTTTATACATGGACATGGTTGATGAATATATCCTCAAAAAATACTTACGTATAAACAATCTCGGATAAAAATGATATTGTAAAATTATCCCTTACCTATGTTATGATTTATTCTATATGTTTCTAAAACTTCTACAAAGTGGGTTTAAAAATATTAATAAATTTTATTATAACGATTAAAATATTTATGATATCATACATGATTCACTTATGACTTTATATTACCCATTCATTGGTTAATTCCATGTTAAAGAAACATTTTGGGTAATAATCGTACGTGTTTGGACATGTTATTTTTTATATGATAACTTTGATCATTATATAATTATATATATAATTTAAAACATGATATATATGTATATATCTTATATATTCAGTATATAAATATAAATATAAATATATATAATATAGATAAATTAAAAGGAATACACCATTCAAGGAGACGGTAGGCCATGTGTATGCATGAAAGATGTTTTATTTTCATTATTGAATTTGATGGAAGAATGTAAAAGAAATATACACATATACATAAATCCAATAGACTTATTATGTCATATATTTCATGATTATTTGTTATATATACATTATAATCATTATAGAATTGTTAACAAGGAGAATGAATTTCATCGCACCGTGGAGATGGTAAGTCGTACGTATGCACGAGCGATAATATCGATCTCATAATTGTTGAATGGTATTGATGTGGATGGTGAATAATATCTCATAATTAGTTTCATTTTATAATAATCATATATAGTTTTTATATCCACCATTATACCAATCCTTGTAACGTGGTGGTGAAAAAAAGATTACACCATGGCATAGAGATGTTAATCCATACTTACGCACGCGCTGTGATTTCATTTTTCGTAGGATAGATAGAAGATGAAATTGAGTTATTTTATATTGATAATATCATATAAATATATTATTGATACATATATTATAATTTTATAATGAAAAAACTATAATATAAGAAGTCTAAGAAGAAATAAATTGGAACGAATCGGTAAAAGAGATTACCTCCTCCATGATGTGCCACCTTTAAATTTCCTCTTAGGGAACTAGAGTCGGTCATTTGAGAATACCAGAACCTCTATAATGTAACTATGGAATTTGAGAAGTGAAATGGTCTGGGGTATCCGAGCATGAAGGCTTAAAATAGAGTGAATAGAAGAGGGAGGATGTGCCCTTTTATAAGAGAGGTGAGGGAACTTTAGGAATGTTCCAAAATATTAATTTATTATAAATTCAATTTTGATTTAAATAGTAAAAAACTATTTTAATTATAATATAATATTATTTGGGTATGATTACCCATCATCCAATAATTTTTTTACATGTTTTGAATCATTTTATTCCATATCTTTTTGTTTTTACCCTTATTTTACACATTTTAATCTTACCGTGATATCATGTTATTTACAAATTGTGGGTTACATTAATTTCCATATCTTGTAAAACAACCCACAAAAAGTTTTTTATGAAATATTTGGACTTATACTAACTCTTTGGATGAATATTATATTTTTATTAATTTAATATGATTTTATATACTAGTTTATGTTTAAAGTTATGAATTATGTCCATTTTGGATACAATTCAAATTTGACTTTTTAAAAATTCATAAAATACGTAATACATTGACCCAAAGGAATTAACTAATTCCTAATGTATCAATATATTCCAAAAAATACGTGTATTGCATTAAAATATTAAAATTAAATTTTTTTAATATTTATAATTCATTTATTTTAAATCATTCATTATTGAGGCAATCAAAACATCATAATTATGTACTAAATTAATATATTTATATAATGTATAAAAATTATAAATAAAATTACTTGATACTGGAAATATTTTTATATTTCCAATTAATATTTATATGGATATATATCTATTATATAACTCCATATTAAAAACAATTTATTAAAATATACATGATTAGGTTATAATTAACATTACTTTATATTATTTATTATAAAATGTCATATTCTCATACAATTGAATCAATAGGTCCCAAAATCGACCCATGGAATCACATGGAAAGAAACATACCATCCCAAAGTATTAGGACATGTTTTTGGGAAATTTAATAATATTATAATATTATTTTTTACCCTTATTTACCAGATTTACCATTTAACCATGATAAATAAAATAATTACCGAAGTTACAATTCATAACGTCCAAAAATATAAAGTACCAATTTAAAAAATTTGAACATTATGATTCCAAATTTAGAATCCATTTTTTAAAATTTAAAACGCCAATGATTCACTAATTAATTTAAAATTATTCCCATTCTAAAAAAAAGGGTTTTTGTTTAAAAAATTACAGAGGATTGAAATGTTTTTACGTTTGAATTCAATGTAAAATCAATGTAAATGAATTATTTTGTCTTAAACTGTAAAAATATATTCTATTAATACATTAAAATCATTCAATAATATAATTTAACAATATAAATTATTTTGATGAAAAAATTTGTTTTCATTTAAAATTTAGTGTATTTTCATTATTCATCAAAATATGAAAGTTATAACAAATATATAAAAAATATCCAATGTAAATCGTTATGTACTTATTCCAACGAAGTTTTTTATCTTGTCAAATATAACTTATAAAATTGTCAAAAACATGATTTAAAATGGATGTGCCATCAAAAGACGGTAAAACTACATTTTTTAAAAAATACATCTTTTATCAAAAAAATTGATTGTGTTCTCATATCATGTGTTATATGAATTATAATTTTAAATAAAATTAAAAAAGAGGTGAATACTATTCATAATGTATATTTTATATAATATTTTATTATTATATAATTGTTTAGTGAAACATGGTATCTCGTACAACACAAGCTATCGAGGAAGGCCACTCTTGCATGTAATTCAAGCGAAGTCAGAGTTGCATGTAGTGAAAGATTCCATTGGTGTTTTTTATTACATAATAAAAATATAGTTCATTTATACATTGAAAAATATATATACTCAATGTTTTGTGTAATCAATTCTTTCAAAATAACATGAAATTATGTGTAACACAAGCCTTGTATATTGTTGCATATATTGCAATCTAATACTCCGTTTTATATAGCACAAAATAATCATTGTGTAGCATAAAAAAAAATACATAAATGAAATTAAAAATAACTTTACATCATAAAATCTCATGGAGTTACATTCTACCCCCACTTAAAATTAATTTCACCCTCGAAATTCATTATGGGTTATAAATCGGTTTCTACATGATAGTTTCTTTCACTAGAACTCACATTATAAAAATAAATACTAAAACATAATTGAAGTGCATTGTGTTGCATTTGTTGTCAATGAGGCATGTTGTTGTCTTAGAATGAATGGATGTCAAGGAATGTCCAAATGTGAATGACAAAGGATGTGATGGTGATGGTGATGAAGGAGAATGGCCATGGTACTAAGATGAATGTCACTCAGGATATTCACTAAGTGACATAGGATGTTGTGGTTGAAACATTCTCTATGAACATCTGACGATTGTTGATCTGCTCTTTAAGTTCTAATAACTTGTATCAACTGGATACAAAGTCACAACAATGTTTTAAGACCATGCATTGTATTGAAAATGCATGAGGAGAAGCAAGAGATCCATCCACAACTTCTAAGTGGATGAAGTGGATTAAAGAAGTCCATGTACTAACTCTTAGTGCTTGTGAATTGGAAGTGATCCAACTTGATCTCTGATTAGATCAATGAAGCACATTGGAGAATTCATGTTGATTCAGGAGTTCGGTTGAAGATGAAGAACCTTCAAGAATTTCCATTCCTAAGTGATGAATATATGTTGAAGAGGAATTGGAGGAATTCTAATGAAGAAGAAGAGAGGAAGAAGGAGAAATGAAGAGGAAGGAGTGGCTCTTGGCATTTCACATTATGTATGTGGTTACTTTGTTTTTATACAAAGTACTCTCTATCCTTCGCCAAAAAAACCATTGGCCAGCTAAGGACACCTTGAGGGTTCAACCCCAAGGCATGGGAGCTAGGCACCACACACATGGGGGAACCCGTGGGGCGAGCCCAGAGCGGCAGGGCGCACCCAAGACACCGCATGGGCGCCTGGGGCACGCCCGAAGGAGCGCGGCAGGGGCGTAGGAGCGCGCCCCCAAGAGTATCAGTGTGCATAGTGGGCGCCAGTGGCATGCCCGAAGGTGCATAGTGGGCGCAAGAGCGCGCCCGCAGAGAGAACACGGTGCGGGGCGGCACCGTGGAGGGAGAAGATTCAATTGCGGTGAAGTGGGGAGCGTAAGGTTGATAAGCCGCGGAAAAACCGCGCTCCGTTTCGATGTGGGGCGCGGAAAAATCTCCAGGAGCGGATCCTGGCTGCACGATTGATCGCGCGCCAGATCTCGGCCGCACATCTCATCGCGCCGCTCCCGTTCAGATCCAGGCCATCCAAAGTTTTCTAATCACCCGATCCAACGGCTCCCGGTGTGTCTCCTACCTCGAGCTCGACCGAGGCACCCACGACGTCCCCGTTGAACCAGTGGCGCCTCCGAGCACTGGATTTCGAGTTCCCGGCCACCATTTCTGAAAGTAAAGTGTCCAAGGGGTTCGTCTCGACGTAACGAACACAATCATTCAAGAAAAAAGGCATGCATGCAATGTTTGGAATATTTCGATGAATGATGAGGCAAACGAAGTTGCCGAGGCTTCATGTGTTTGTGTTCTGCACAGATTGCATTTTAATAAGGCCATGCATGCGTTCAATGTCGCATGCATGTAGAGGAAAATAAAGGAAGAAGTCCGTGTGAAACAGAAAAGAAAAAATGTGATTTGCGAATCGTGTTTAAAGATTTTCAAAGAACCAAAAATCTCTGTGGTTCAAGATTTATCTCACGCGGAAGATTTGGCATCCCTCTGCCTATATAAAGAGAGGCCGAGCCCTCGATGAGTTTTGCTGATGCGCTGAATTTGTGAAGTCCCGTGAGTGCCTTTGTGCCTTGTGAAGTAAAATCCCCACGCACACTTGCGCGGCTATTGTCCCAAAGCCACCCGAGGCTTTGAAGGTGTTCCTTGCGTGCAACTCCATTGCGCGACAAGAAGAAGGAGGTGAAGAGTCCCCTGCGCGCTACCCCTTTGCGCGACAGGAAGGAGAGGTTGGGCAGCGCGACCTTGCGCGCTCCCTCTGTGCACCACGCCCCCTGCGCAGTAAGCACTTGTGCGCCCGCGGTGTTGCACCGTGCACACCCGAGGCAGTGGCCCTTGCACCAAAACCCTACGCGGCTATTGGAGAAAAGGATTAGCCACACCCTTGCGTGCCTCCTTTGAGCTCATGTGGAGACGACCACCTACGGACAGTGTGTGTGCTAAGTGCAAAGAAGGGCAGTAGGTGTTCGGGTGATGTGAATTACACACCTTGTGTGTGTGTGCTTAAGGATAATACACCCTAGCCAAGAGAGTGCACACCTACGGGTTGTGTGCAAAAAGGAGTGGAAGGCCACCACATTTGTGTGTGTGCAAAACAAGAGGAAGGCCGAGGCCTTAGTGCCTTGTGTGCATAGTGAACAAGAGAAGGCTGTGGCCCTAGTGTGTGCATAAGGAGGAAGACTACATCAAGTAGTATGTTCAAATAAAGAACAAGGCCAAGGCTAGCACCCATGTGGAAAAAATTTATATAATTTGTGTGTGCTTAACAAGTGTGAAGGCCAAGCTCAAGTGTGTGCCAAAGTGAAGAAGTTTTGTGTGCAAAGAGACAAGAAGGCCGAACCTATGTGTGTGCACTAAGAAGTGTGTATGCATTTAGAAGAAGAAAGAGGAGACCCACACACTAAAGTAAAACACACTTGTGAGTGTGTAAACAAAAAGAACAAAGTGTGTGAAGGAAGTGAGAGTCCAGGAACAACAGTTCTTGAAGATTTGAGAACCCATGCTATCAGTGCATGAAGATGAGGAGTTTCCATGCACTCAGTGCATGATGTTGAAGTGAAGTGAGACTGGACCAGACTGAAGTTAAAGATATCAGTTGTCTGAGTATTCAGAAGTTGGAGAGAGGCCAGGTCATCCTTAGAAGAAGGAGATAAATCCTGAGCAAGACGAGAAGACCTGATCAACTCAAGTGATCAGAGGTACAGAGCAAGGCCAGCAGCCTTTATCCCAGGCTTCTGAGGATACTTGAATAATCTTAAAGTGATGAAGAGATACTCGTGTGACTCGAGGAGCCAGGAGAAGCCCCCTGTGAGACTCAGGGTGGAAGAAGTCTTCAGTGGGATTCTGAAGCAGGCCAGTGGGACTCTGGTAACACTATGGGACGCAGTATAAAGACCCTCCTGTGGGACTCAGGAGAGATACAGTGGGACTCTGTATCGACAATTGTAATTCTAACAAGTTATAATGGATAAACCATGTTGGGGCATATAACCAACATGGCAAGGACGTAGGCCTTTGGTGCCGAACCTTGTAAATCCTTGTGTCATGTGCCTTTATATTTACTGCATCATTCGAGGAAAGGTGAGAGATACAAGAAGAGTGGATCGAGGCTTTAACCAGCCATAGAGGTTTAATTGATTAATAATCAATTAGTAAAAAGTTTTAAAGGATCACTGATTCACCCCCTCCCCCTCTCAGTGATTCACTGTGATTTGGGAACTTCAATTGGTATCAGAGCGAAGGTTACCTCTAAAAGATCGAAGGGAGTCTTTATGAAGTGCAGATTTGAGGAAATGAGTGACCAGCCTCAAATGGAGATATCTGCCAAGACTCAGAAAAATAGAAAGATGAAACAGGCCAAGAAGATGAAGAAAGCATGTCCTAGCTGTGATGAAGTTGGAATAATGAATGATCTTCAAAATTCAATCGAATATCTTCAGAAGATTGTCCCCAAGGAAGTGGCAATGTGTATAGCTACAGGCATCCTTGATCTTCAAGAATAAAAATCACAGTTAGAAGAAGAAGCCAATGCAATGGAAGATCAATTGGCCAAAAGGGTTGGCATAACCAACACTCTCAGAAAGCTGGTGAAGGCTAAAGATGAAACCGTTTCTCTTTGCAATGAATGATATGAAGACACTGCTGAAGAATTGCAAAGAAGCCTTTCTGAGAAAGAAATCTTTATGATAATGATCAAAGAAGTTTTCCATGCACTGGAGAAGTTGCACAAAGTGTCAATGAATGTCAGAGATGCTCAACTCAAAGACAAAGTCAAAATGGTGAAGGAGCTTGACAATTCATTGCTAGAAATGAATAAGGTGCATGAAGACCAGATGAAGCAGCTGGAAGATAAATGGGAAGGAAGGCTAAGAACTGTTGAGGATGAGAAGAACTCCCTTAACATGAAATGCATAGAACTAGAGGTGATATTGAAAAATCTGCAATCACCCAAAGCCAAAGCCTCCCAGCCAGCTGAAAGGAGAAATATTGCTACTCAAGTATGCATTGAGCAGGATGATTCTAAAAGAAAGACATCCTCTAATAAAAGGGCAATAACTTCTAAAAAGAAGGTTCCATCCATACCATCTTGTACTCATGCTTCTAAAAGTGTTTCTACTAAAAGTGCAGGATGGAAGAATGAATCCAAACATGTATGGATGAAGACAGTGAAGAAAGAATGCTCTCCTAAAGCAGCGCAACAATTCAAGACAAGTATCCTACAATCAGAAAGAATCAAAAAGTCAAGATTTGTGGGTCAATGTTGGTGTTGTAACAAGTATGGGCATTGTGCAAAGGATTGTTGGTACAATCCACTGAATGCCAAAGCACAGAGGAAGCCCATGCCTAGGGGGAGCAAGCCAGAAGAAAAGAAGCAGCATCCACAGGTCCAGAGACATCTGTTTACTGCAAATAGATTTGGACTACTTGACAACATCTGGGATGATTGCAAAAGTGGTCAAAAAGATACATGTCAATCTCCAACTGTATCCAGAGCTAAAAAGAAGAAAAGATCACTGAACCTGGCTCAAAAATAATCCTTGGGAAGTAAGCATAAGAAAGTGGAAGATGCTCCCAAGAAGATTATGAAAAAGGAAGAGAAGACCTTGGAGTCTAAATCCAAGAAGGGTGATGTATCCAGAAGGACCACCAAGAAGAAAACATGCTTCTACTGTGGAAAGAAAGGACATATCATGGATCATTGTAAACAAGCCATGAAATTCAATAGAGGCAGACTGGACTCAAACAGACAATCAATCCAGAAGAAGCAGAAGGGATTGATTGAAAACAAGTTGCCTAAGAAAGGTAGCTTGACAGCATCAAAAGAACCATGTGGAACTTCCAGAACTGAGGCCACACTTCCAAATGACTTGTTAATCATATGGCCAAATCAGTTGCAACTTGCCAAAGATCTGCAGAGAGCTGAAGATGAAGTTCTGGCAATTGCTAAGGCAAAAGGGAAGAAGAAGATTTCACATGAAGATGTGTAGAGATCCACACCAGCACAAACATCATTGAAGATCAAATGTGCAAGTGTGAAGAATGGTGAAAATGGGACATCTCGGTTGAGTGAATCTTCTCAACCTTGTTGTTCACATTGATGAACCAAGGAGGTTCCATCTTATTCCCTAACCACTTTTATTTACATGTGCTAACATTGCAGGGAATTGAAGATGATGATCATTCTCATCTGGAGAGTGGTTTGGATAGAATGGAGTGCACCCCTTAAGGGGGATCCAATCTATAGAAGATGGGATTCTGAGATTTAATTCCATCTTGAGAAAAGTGAAGGTATTCCAATATTACTTTCATCCCTTGTTTCTTAATTGAGTTTATCTTGTCAATTAAGGGGGAGTATTGATTGAAGACAAATGGATGAAAGAGGAAGCTTTATCTTTGCACTGAACTTTCTAATGAGTCTTGTGAAGTATGTGCAGGATTTAGCAATTTATTGTTATATCTGAAAAATTTGAACCCCTTGGAGCATGATCTCACATGTACAGTGAATGTTGGACAGCATTGAGTACCTTGGTTACATCACTCTTGTTTTCTACACCGTGTTAGCCCAAGTAGACTTAGAGATGATTTACTAAAGGTTCTTTGCTAAAGAAGAACATGTGACATCATCCCTCTCTTAGTGATTTTCAAGAAAATAATTTTCAAAGGGAGGAAGACATTTTTGAAAGTGAACCACACCACATCTTCGCATTTGATTTCCAATAAGGGGGAGAAAAGATTGGGACACATATTGACCCATTCATATGTGCTGAAGAAGTGTATTGACAACAAATACAAAGGGGGAGATTGAAGTGAATTGTGTTGCATTTGTTGTCAATGAGGCATGTTGTTGTCATAGAATGAATGGATGTTAAGGAATGTCCAGATGTGAATGACAAAGGATGTGATGGTGATGGTGATGAAGGAGAATGGCCATGGTACTAAGATGCATGTCACTCAGGAGATTTACTAAGTGACATAGGATGTTGTGGTTGAAACATTCTCTATGAACATTTGACGATTGTTGAGCTGCTCTTTAAGTTCTAAGAACTTGTATCAACTGGATACAAAGTCACAACAATGTTTTAAGACCATGCATTGTATTGAAAATGCTTTAGGAGAAGCAAGAGATCCATCCACAACTTCTAAGTGGATGAAGTGGATTAAATAAGTCCATGTACTAACTCTTTGTGCATGTGAATTGGAAGTGATCCAACTTGATCTTTGATTAGATCAATGAAGCACATTGGAGAATTCATGTTGATTCAGGAGTTCGGTTGAAGATGAAGAACCTTCAATAATTTCCATTCCTAAGTGATGTATATATGTTGAAGAGGAATTGGAGGAATTCTAATGAAGAAGAAGAGAGGAAGAAGGAGAAATGAAGAGGAAGGAGTGGCTCTTGGCATTTCACATTATGTATGTGGTTACTTTGTTTTTATAAAAAGTACTCTCTATCCTTTGCCAAAAAAAAATTGGCCAGCTAAGGACACCTTGAGGGTTCAACCCCAAGGCATGTGCGCTAGGTACCACACACATGGGGGAACCCGTGGGGCGAGCCCAGAGCGGCAGGGCGCACCCAAGACACCGCATGGGCGCCTGGGGCACGCCCGAAGGAGCGCGGCAGGGGCGTTGGAGCGCGCCCCCAAGAGTATCGGTGTGCATAGTGGGCACCAGTGGCGCGCCCGAAGGTGCATAGTGGGCACACGAGTGCGCCGGCAGAGAGAACACGGTGCGGGGCGGCACCGTGGAGGGAGAAGATTCAATTGCGGTGAAGTGGGGAGCGCGAGGTTGATAAGCCGTGGAAAAACCGCGCTCTGTTTCGATGTGGGAAGCGGAAAAATCTCCAGGAGCGGATCCTGGCCGCACGATTGATCGCGTGCCAGATCTCGGCCGCACATCTCATCACGCCGCTCCCGTTCAGATCCAGGCCATCCAAAGTTTTCTAATCGCCCGATCCAACGACTCCCGGTGTGTCTCCTACCTCGAGCTCGACCGAGGCACCCATGACGTCCCCGCTGAACCAGTGACGCCTCCGAGCACTGGATTTCGAGTTCCCGACCACCATTTCTGAAAGTAAAGTGTCTAAGGGGTTTGTCTCGACGTAACGAACACGATCATGCAAGAAAATAGGCATGCATGCAATGTTTGTAAGATTTCGATGAATGCCGAGGAAAACGAAGTTGCTGAGGCTTCATCTGTTCGTGTTCTGCATGGATTGCATTTTAATAAGGCCATGCATGCGTTCTATGTCGCATGCACGTAGAGGAAAATAAAGGAATAAGTCCGTGTGAAACAAAAAAGAAAAAAACGTTATTTGGGGATCGTGTTTAAAGATTTTCAAAGAACCAAAAATCTCGGTGGTTCAATATTTATCTCACGCGGAATATTTGGCATCCCTCTGCCAATATAAAGAGAGGCCGAGCCCTCGAGGAGTTTTTCTGATGCGCTGAATTTTTGAAGTCACGTGAGTGCCTTTGTGCCTCGCGAAGTAAAATCCCCACGCACACTTGCGCGGCTGTTGTCCGGAAGCCACCCGAGGCTTTGAAGGTGTTCCTTGCGTGCAACTCCTTTGCGCGACAAGAAGAAGGAGGTGAAGAGTCCCCTGCGCGCTACCCCTTTGCGCGACAGGAAGGAGAGGTTGGGCAGCGCGACCTTGCGCGCTCCCTCTGTGCACCACGCCCCCTGCGCGGTAAGCACTTGTGAGCCCGCGGCGTTGCACCGTGCACACCCGAGGCAGTGGCCCTTACACCAAGACCCTACGCGGCTATTGGAGAAAAGGATTGGCCGCACCCTAGCGCGCCTCCTTTGAGCTCAAGTGGAGACGACCACCTACGGACAGTGTGTGTGATAAGTGCAAATAAGGGAAGTAGGTGTTTGGGTGATGTTAATTACACACCTTGTGTGTGTGTGCTTAAGGATAATACACCCTAGCCAAGAGAGTGCACACCTACGGGTTGTGTGCAAGAAGGAGTGGAAGGCCACCACATTTGTGTGTGTGAAAAACAAGTGGAAGGCCGAGGCCTTAGTGCCTTGTGTGCAAAGTGAACAAGAGAAGGCCGTGGCCCTAGTGTGTGCATAAGGAGGAAGACTACATCAAGTAGTATGTGAAAAGAAAGAACAAGGCCAAGGCTAGCACCCATATGGACAAAATTTATATAATTTGTGTGTGCTTAACAAGTGTGAAGGCCAAGCTCAAGTGTGTGCCAAAGTGAAGATGTTTTGTGTGCAAAGAGACAAGAAGGCCAAACCTATGTGTGTGCACGAAGTAGTGTGTATGCATTTAGAAGAAGAAAGAGGAGACCCACACACTAAAGTACAACACACTTGTGAGTGTGTAAACAAAAAGAACAAAGTGTGTGAAGGAAGTGAGAGTCCAGGAACAACAGTTCTTGAAGATTTGAGAACCCATTCTATCAGTGCATGAAGATGAAGAGTTGCCATGCACTCAGTGCATGATGTTGAAGTGAAGTGAGACTGGACCAGACTGAAGATAAAGATATCAGTTGTCTGAGTATTCAGTAGTTGGAGAGAGTCCAGGTCATCCTTAGAAGAAGGAGATAAATCATGAGCAAGACGAGAAGACCTGATCAACTCAAGTGATCAGAGGTACAGAGCAAGGCCAGCAGCCTTTATTCCAGGATTCTGAGGATACATGAAGAAGTTTAAAGTGAAGAAGAGATACTCATGTGACTCGAGGAGCCAGGAGAAGCCCCCTGTGAGACTCAGGGTGGAAGAAGTCTTCAGTGGGATTCTGGAGCAGGCCAGTGGGACTCTGGTAACACTGTGGGACGCAGTATAAAGACCCTCATGTGGGACTCAGGAGAGATACAGTGGGACTCTGTATCGACCATTGTAATTCTAACAAGTTATAATGGAGAAACCATGTTGGGGCGTATAACCAACATGGCAAGGACGTAGGCCTTTGGTGCCGAACCTTGTAAATCCTTGTGTCCTGTGCCTTTATATTTACTGCATCATTCGAGGAAAGGTGAGAGATACAAGAAGAGTGGATCGAGGCTTTAACTAGCCATAGAGGTTTAATTGATTAAGAATCAATTAGTAAAAAGTTTTAAAGGATCACTGATTCACCTTCTCCCCCTCTCAGTGATTCACACTGATCGGGGCACTTCAATAATTTTGAAAAGTAATGTTAAAAATGTAACGGTTACCCAAAGTAACTCATAACTGGGTTTCTACATAGGATAACATAGGAAAGAAGTGAAAACATGGATATAGAAGAGAAATCTAACCATCATGTTCTGATGGATAGTGATAGAGAATAGGGTTTGAAATAAGTTAACTATCAGAAAGTCATAAACCTGTAATGATTTAAGGGGCCAATTTATTCATCGAATGATAAGGTACTATGAAAACTTTTATTTTATTCATGGTCCTTTCCATAAATTTGAATAATTTTTCATGATAATCAATACTTATTTGATTTGGTACAATCTCACCATCGTTCATGTGTTGACCAATTTCCACTTCATCTATTATTTAAATAAATGATGTCAATTTTTTAATTCATGAAGTGTTATAAGATCATGTGATAGAATGATAGACCATTTCATTTGTATCTATCACAAAAGTATAGAACATGTTATCAAATAAGTCTAAATTCACCTATAGGAAGAAAATACATCAATCTAAAAATCATAAAACGAAAAATATCTTATGTTATCCAAAAATGGAAAACCTTATAGTCCTTCCAAAAACTAAAAATATAAAACATTAGAAGGAGGTGAACTAATTCTACTTAAAATTTCTCTCCCATAACTCATAAAGTAGTTCTTGATTGTCACATTCCAAACATGTGAATACTCTAATCATGTATTCGCTGGATACAAGAATTACCATATAACCTTGGTGAAAACATGAATGTCGTCAAAAGATAACTCCTTCCAAATTCCAAATTCCAAAAAATTATATATACTCAGACCGTGGTATCACATTTTCCTTATATCAGTCATGAGCTCATTAATACTATCAAATATCTCATTATCTTCTTAGCCCTTCATTATGTGCATATGATGTGCTTTCAAAAAATATCTGAATAACCTTTCATGGTAACCCGTACTATTCAATATATACATTCAATTACATAAGTAAAAAAATAGTGTGACATTTATTATATGCTTTATTATTCTATATTAACATTAAATTACGTATACAACATTAATCATGATAAACATGAAATCATTCAACTTCGTTCTTAAAAAATTGTTCGTGTTTCATCTTTTTATTCCTCAACACTTCTTTCATTTCATATAATATTTGTCTTTTTTTCATTATCATCAATATAAATAATACCCATATGACCATGCTGATTCTCATCATACGATTTTCCATTAGGGAATCAATTTTTATAATGCCCATAAATTCCACATTTAAAACATTAATCAATTCTTTATGTCTATGTAATGTCATTATAATTTTCCTTTATGATTACGAGAAATTTTACTTTTCAATTACTGGCTTTGTGTACATATTTTACACAGCCAAAGAATCTTCCATTTTTTTGAAGCATTCTCCATGATTCCTCTTCCCACATGATTTAAATGAGAAAAATTGATCTATCATTCCTCTATGATCACCATGAAACAAGATCTTTCTCTTTTTACCTTTTTAGGAAACTCACCAAAGTTGAGATTATTTATCATATTATGAAGTTTCTAATTAGGCATAATAATAATGTTAATCCTTACAACTCTCATTTAATTTGGTTTCTCATGATGAATATTAATCCATTGTCCATAAAATTCTCCATTAACATGAATCCTTATATTTCTAGCCATTTTTCTAAAATCCAAATAGAATAGTGTGAGAGGAAAATATCATACTAGGAAAATAAAATAGTCACGGGGGAGTACCTTCAATCTCTAACATCATATTTTTAATTCTAGGTTATTCATGATGGTTACCATAATTTTAGTTCTGTATCCTATACTTATACTTAACCTTAGAGATATCCCAAGACATACCTTAGAAATATCTCTTGGGATCTCACTAATGTTTTCGCATCCTAGTTTCCAAAAGTTAACTAATCCTTTTCTCAGATACCAACTTTTGAGCCCCAAACATGGCATAAATGGACATTACATTTCATTTGAGGAATACATAATACATGACACAAAATATTTCCCAAATAACATAATAGTTTAGTGTATTTTGAAACTCAGAACACAATATTTATTCATGGTGAATGAACTTCAACATCTCACATAAAGATCATCCCCTTTTATTTTCCAAACTAAAAAATGTCATTATATCCTGGGGAAATTGAAACATAGAAAGGGTGAGCTCAAATTAACTATAAGGGTAAACATGGATAACATAAAACAAACCATTAACATTTAAACTTGAAAACATGAACATAATGTTTAAACATCAAAATCATGTGCAATGACATAAATCTTGGTAGAATGTAAGGCATGGAGCATGATGAAAAATTAATCATGATAAAATAGCATGGTAATAAAACATGGAATTGTGGAAAACCATTTCCCATATAATATGATTAACATAGAATCAATGGCATTACTTCCAATATGATCATAGTGGACGAAGTCCATTACTGACCCGGGTTTACTTTCCATTCCAGCCCTGTATTACTAAACCAGATTTACCTATCATTCTAGCCATGTCTATTTAATGAGATATAAAACATTACCTAATGCATTAGAGTGAGATATACGTCCCACCCATATTATAATGAAATCATTCTTACATGTTCCACAAAAACATAAATCATTCAACATAGCATAAACCATGAAAGAAAATGGGATTCTTAAACAACATGCCATCATAACATAATCTATATAAGATAAATAGACATCATAAAAGAATTTACACCATCAAAATAATAAAATAAAAGTAATAATAGAGATAGAAACATAACCCTATGTCATCATATATATAAAATAATTTTTTCAAAACACATGATATTAATTCTTGAGAAAATTATCATTTCTTCTTCAAAAATGATTTCTTTTCTCAAAATGTCATGAAAATTTAAAAGGAAAGAAATTAGTTGACAATAAACTAGAAATATTTTATTGGAATATTCATAGAAATAACTCATTAATAAGACTTAATATTCCTTTCATTTCATTTAAGTTAATAAAATATTATCCTCTTACTTTTACTAGAAATGAAAAAAGTACCTTGAATGGTAAACAAAAGAAAGAATCATTCCAAACCATGTAGTAAAAACAAATACTTGTTAAAAATTACGTGAAACATACAAATAATAATGGTAATCATTTTATGAAAATAGATCTTTAAACATGGTAATGGAATATGAATATATCCTTAGTAAATACATACATATAAACAAACTCGGATAAAAATGAGATTATAAAATTATCCCTTACTAAAGATCTGATTTCAACCATATGTGTCCGAAAATCCAATATAGTGGGTTTAAACATATTAATAACTTGTAATAGAAGCATACAAATTTTTATGATATAAAATATTATTTGAATAATACTTTATATTACCCATTCATCTGGCGATTCCATGTTAATGCAACATTTTGGGTAATAATCGTACGTGTTTGGAATTGTTGTTCATCATATGATTACATAGATCATGATTTACATAAATCCAATATGTAAAACATGATTTATATATATATATATAATATATTAATTATATATATATATAATAGATAGAAAACTGAAATGAAATACACCATTCATGGAGACGGTAGGTCGTACGTATGCATGAATGTTGTTTTCGTTTCCTTATTGAATTGGATGGAAGTAAATAAAATATACATATATATAAATTAATCCTGTATGAATTATTATGTCATATATTTCGGTATTATTTTATATATATATATTATAAACATTCTTGAATGTATAACATGGATAATGAATCTCATCGCATTGTGGACATGGTAAGACATACTTACACAAGAGCGATAATATCGTTCCCATTATTGTTTAATGGTCTTGAAGATAATAGTGTATAATAACTCAAATTTAGTATAATGTTATAATAATCATATAAAGTTATTATTTCAACCATTATTCCCATACATGTATGGTGGTGGTGATAAACAGCTTACACCAAGGCGCGGAGACGGTAATCTGTACATACGCACTAGCGGTGATTTCATTTTTCGTAGGATGGATATAAGGTGAAATAGGTTTATTACATATTTATAATAACATATAAGTATATTATTTATAATTATTTTATTAAATTTTAATAAAACAACTAAAAAATAGTATGTATAAGAAGAAATAAATTTGAAAGAATCATTATAATAGATTACATCTTCCTTGAGGTGCCTCCATTAAATTTATTCGTAGGGCAATAGAGTTGGTAATTTGAGAAGACTAGAACCTCTAGAATGTTTCTAGGGATGTGGAAAAGATAAATGGCCAAGGGATGGCAGATCTTGAATGCTTAAAATTGCATGAAGAAAAGAGGTAGGAGGTGCCCTTTTATACGAGAGGAGAGGGGCACTTTCAGAATGTTCTAAAAAGTTAATTTATTTTAAATAGAATTTCGATTTAAAATGGACAAAATTTTAATTAATCATAATTTAAATTTTTTTTTTCGAATACCCATAATCCAATAACTTATTTGACATTTTTTTAATATTTTTTTATCCTTATTGATTTGGTTTTACCCTTATTCAACCCATTTTAATCTTACTATGATATCATGTTATTTAAAAATTATGGGTTAAATTAATTAGCATATCTTGTCAAAGGACCCAAAAACAATTAATGACATTTTTGGACTTATATTAAAAAAATTTCGTAATATTATATTTTTAGGAATTTAATATCATTTAACAATCTATTTTATGTTTTAAGTTATGAATTATGTCTATTTTGGATACTATTCGTTGTTGAATTTTAAACATTCATAACATTATTATTACTTAGAACTAAAGGCATTAACTCATACCTAATATATTAATGTAATCCATAAAATTATTCTATGCCATTATTAAATTCAAATTAATTTTTTTTTATATTAATAAATTTATTTATTTGAATCTTTCATTAATGACGTAATCACTTCATCATAATTGTGTCATAAATAGAAATATTTATCTATTGTCTTAAAATTATAAATAAAATAACACAATGTAGGAAAATCTTTTATATTTTAAATGTGTATTTATAGATAATTATATTTATTATATAACCCCATATTAAAATCAAATTATTAGAAGATATATGTTTAAGTTATAATTATAATTACTTTAAATTAATTCTTATAAAATGTCATTTTCACATCCATGTGAATCCATGTGGTCCCAAAATTGTCAAAAGGATGCCCATTGTTGGATTTATCACATCCAATAGGATCAGTACATGTGTTTGGGTAATTTAGAATTATTATAATATTATTATTTACCATTATTTACTATATTTACCCTTTTACTGTGTTAAATAATATAATTAATGTTGTTACTATTCACAACGTCCAAAAATAAAAATATCCTATTTATACATTTTAAACATTATTTTTCCATACATGTTATCAATTTTTCCAAATTAAAAACATTGAATGTTCAATAATAAATATAAAAATAATCTTTTTGAAAAAAAACGTGTATTTGTTAAAAACATTGCAAGGGATTGAAAGGTTTTTACTTATGAATTCAATATAAAATTAATGAAAATGAGTAAAATTTTATTAAAATATAAATGTATATTATATTTATAATTTGAAACCATTAAATAGTATATTTTAAGAATATAAATGATTTCGATGAAAAAAGTTGTTTTGAAATAAAATGTAGCATATTTTCACTATTCATCAATATATAAAAGTTATTAGAAAAATATCAATAAATTATTCAAAGTAAATTTTTACGTCCTTATTGCAATAAAAAATATTATTTTATCAAATATAACTTATAAAAGTGTAAAAAACTATATTTAAAATGGATGCGCCATCAAATGGTGGTAAAACAATATTTTTTTTGAAAATTAATTTTTTTATACAAAAAAATTGATTTTCTCTCATATCTTGTGTAAGATGAATTATAATGTTATATATACTTCAAAATGTAGTGAATAATATTCATAATGGATAGTTTATATAATATTTTAATAATATATCGTTGTTTAGTGAAACTTGGTATCACGTATAATGCAAGCTATCGAGGAAGGTCACTTTTGCATGTATGCAACCCAAGTCAGTGTTGCATGTAGAGAAATATTCATTTGGTGTTCTGTATAACATAATAAAAACATATTTCATTTATATATTGAACAAAAAATATACTCAGTGTTGCATGAAATCAATTCTATCAAAAGAAATTGAAATTGTGCAACACAAGCCAAGTATATTGTTGTATATACTAGAGGCTAATACAGTGTTGCATATAGTGCAAGATAATCTTAGTGCAACATATAAAAAAAGCAATTATGAAATTAAAAATTATGTATCTCATAAAATCTCGGGGTGTTACAGATATGGTCATTTTTTACGGGTCACGATATTTGACGAAAAATGGGAAGAATTAACTAACGCATGATCTCAAGATAGCTACAGTTATTCACACATTGTTCTGTTGGTTACATTAAATACATAGAGATAATTTTGTGGTGTAAAGAGACCACAAAATTCTGAAGTACATATTTAGATAGTTTGATCAGATTCATGGGTAGAGAAGGGGGTGTAATACCTACAATCTTCTGATTTCAAGCTTGCCTACACACCAAGTAAAGGAAATGTAGTGGTTGATGCACTGAGTAAGAGGACATAAATAGTAGAAGTTTATTAGGACATTAGTGAGTTGTATCTTGTCGATTTGTTTTCTGATATGAACATGGAGGTGTAGGATAGTCAGGGAAAAACTTTTCTATAATCCTTAGTTATGGACTATAACCTTCTGAATAGAGTGAGGATGATGAATCTATAATATTCTTAGGGCCTAATCTTATGAGAGAGTGTTGTAGGTGATGATCCTCCACCCTGTTGGACCATAGTTGATGATGAAATTCTTCATGTACATGGTCACAAATCGGTTTTAGTGGAGATTCCCAAGGAGATGATGAAATATTTCAATCTTTCTAATGGGTAATGAACCTCAACATCCATAAAATCTATCGGGATATACATCGCCAATAATGGGGATTGGGTATGAAGAGGGTTGTAGTTGGGTTCATCATGATATTTTCCTCCTATCTGTAGGTGATTGCGAAGCACCAGCAACCAACTTAACTTACAAGAGTTTTCCATTCTTGAGTGGAAATGGGGTAACATCATTATGGATTTCATGGTGGGATTACCAATGTTTCCGTGTTGTAATGATGCCATATGGGTCGTTATTTACAAGATCACAAAGGTTTCTCAATTACTACCTATCAAGGAGACCTTTAAAGTAGATGAGAATCAAATATTGTTTATCCATGAGATAGTATGACTTCAAGGGGTCCTACATACTATCATTTCAGATAGGGATTTATGGTTCCCCTAATGTATCTAGAAATGGATACAGAGGTAATTTGGTATATATGTGCTTCTGAGCATAACATACCATAATCAAACTAATGGTTAATAGGAGCAAATGATACAGGTGTTTGAAGACTTACTGTGAGCATGTGTCTTGGATTTTGGGGGATCATGGGAGAGGGAAAAACCCCTGGTTGAATTATACGACAATAATAGATTTCAGGTTACCATTCAGATGGATCCATATATCTATTTTTATGGTAGGCCATGTCAATCACCCTATACTTGATAGAGGAAGAATATGGATCTATGCATGGACCACATCAGGTTTAGGGAACCACATAGCAGGTACATTTGATTCGGAATCAGATGGATACTGCCCTATCTTGATTGAAATAATATGTTAATATGGTATCTGAACTAATAAAAAATGAAGGCATTCGGTCCATTCTGACCGACCGAGGTTGGGACACAGAATGATCGAGAGATAGCGTATGCTTTCACTGTGATATTTCTGCCCATTCAATATTCTGGAGAGATTCAGACTGGTAGCCCATAGGTTGGAGTTACCTCAGAGGTGCCAATACATGCATGGAATCACACACATTTCTAAGTTGATCTTTTATCATTCAGAATTATATCGTTCCATTCAGTCTGAGAAGGTTAAGTTATAGGTAGATTCATCCATTGAGGATAATACTATTTACAATGTGTATCATAGTACGAAGTTTATCTGAGGTCAATTAGTTTTTCTAATAATAGTTTTATAGACGCACGACTGAGTACAAGATGCGATGAGGGAGAAAGAGGCCGAGGTATGAGCAAAGTGTCTAGAGTTTTTCACATATAATTCTTCTCCACCATTTGAAGGGAAATTGGGGGTTGAATTGATTTAAGGGTGTAGTTTTTAAGAAACTGGTTATTTCATAAGGTAAAAAATCTTTTAATGTTTGTTAATTCTAAATTTAAATGCTTAATTATGGCCTACGTTGAATTCCCATTGATGTTATGGAGGTATCAAGGGTGTTTGGGGCTTTTGTGGGCCCAGAACCCAGCTTTTGGGAATAAACAGGTCAAGAAAATGGTTAGTTAAAACTGTGCAGGGAAGGTTGCATGGTGACTTCAAAAAATCCAAGGCGATATAGTGGATTCCTATAGGATGCACAGTTAGACAAACCGAATGATTTGAGGTGCTTGTCCGTACAATAATGTATGAATTTTTTTTTGACATTGGACTGAGTCATGGTTTGTACATGGTTTGTCAAATCATGTATGGAAGCTATTTAGGGCGTGCCTTCCTACAACAAAGGGTGAAAAGTTTGGAATACAATGCATCCAAACCATGTGATCATGTAATTTTGAATATATTACCATTTTCCCCTATCAAATATTTTATTTCAAACCTAGTTTCCTCATTCTTCGGGTTGGATAACTATGGGGAATTTGGATCCCTCCTTTGATGCATATTCTTGGAATCAGGAGTTCTCCACCATCGGAGCTTGGAATCCAGAACAATTTGTCTTCATTGATCTGTGTGGGTATGTTTTCTATTCCTCTTATGATGTTACTCAGTATTCTTTATATCAGTTTAACTAATTAGATTCAATATAATTATCACTTTTTTAATTTTGGTTTTGTAAGAATTGGAGGAAAAGTATCCAATTTTGGGTTGTAGAAAAAATGTGCTTGATTTAGGGGAAAATAGTGAAACCCCTTCTAGGTAACTGTACAACATAGTGATGAACTTCCACACAATTTGGGTAATCAATGCAATGGGTTTTGTAGTAATTGTAGAGGACTCCGTATGGTTTGAACACAGTTATAGAAAACTTTGAAGAATGGTGCATGGGTACTACCACATAGGATATACCTAGGAATTGAAGCTTGCACAATCAGTTCCAAGTTTGGAAAAATATTTGAGTAAACTATGTGTCAAATATGAGTTTTTAAGTTGTTGTTTCTGTTTATTTTTCTTTCTTCCCACACCCCTTCTTCAACCTTTTCACATGCATCGTATACCGTTCACCCTCCTCCTTTTACTAGATTTGATCCCTCTTCTCCATCGATGGATTGTTCTTCAAGCCATCAGGTACTTTTGGAGTCATATTGGTATGGTTAACCTAACCAGAACATCTTCTATTTTTATATTCCACCTCATGTTCTACTATTTCCATCCAAGATTACTTTAGGGATGTTGACATAAATTCATATCTATTCCAAACTGCTTCAAATTAGAGGTCAGTATCAGACATGCCTACCACTACGTGTCTAAGGTAGGCGATTCATATTTTGATTTTGGTTCTCGTGGGAGTTTGGGTAGTGAGGATTTTTAGTGAATCGTTGTGTTTTGATTGAGACCCCTTTTCTATAAATTAAATTGATCATTTGATCATGTGGGATGCTTCTAGCCATTCCATTAACAATTTCAAGTGTGTGAGGCCAGGATCGAGGTTGTCAGCACCTTAGGTAGCTATGTCTGGGTGTGTTTATTTATAAAAATGGAATTTCTTTGATTTGATTTTGAAATATTTGTTAAATTGAATTTTCTCAATTCAATCATAATGAATTGAATATTTAAATTGAATTTATTGTTTGTATGAATTAGAAAGATTTTAGGTGGTAAGGCTATCTGAATGAGGTGATGTTAATCATTTGGTTGGGCTCGTCCCTGATTGCATGAGTGGATTGAAAATAGTATTGGGCATCTAGGATGTCATTTGAGGTGGCTAGGCCATCAAGTTATATATGGGTAGTGATATTGGGATGGTAAGGCCATCGTATTTGTGCGACATAGTCATAAGGGCACGAGATTCTAGTCGATGTGGCTTGGGATATTTATTTAGCGATTTTTTCTCACCTATGATAGCTAAATTATTGAATTGAGCAATGTTCGCATATGCTGAATCCATTTATGATGTGTTTTTGACCACTTGTGTTGGTAGAGACCCTCAATTGTATGCCTTAGGAAATGGTTTCAATAATCTTATTATAGAAATCTGTAATGACCCGATGTTTTATCAAAGGTAATCCCTTCTTTTAATTTTGCATTATAGTATAATCACGTTATTATGAACAATGACATATAATGTCACTAAATACTATTTGATCATTAAACATTAATTTTTCACTTCTATGTTGTGAATTTCGGAAGTGTAACATACATGGTTGCGTTCAGAGTGATTTTTTGAGTCTAATAGAACAAGCATAATTTTTGGTGAATAGTACCAAACCCTTATGAATTTTAACCTACCCTTATGAATAGTAATATAACCTTATGAATAGTAACCTCACCTAAGATATTATATATGTTGGATTTAGCTGAAATATTGATGTACATATGTTTTGGAATAAGTAAACAAATGTCTTAAAATCTGTATTTTTCAAGTAAATTATGATTTTAATTAAAAAATAAATTAATCATATTTTGAAAATTATTTCTGATAAATGGACTTCATTTTGGAATTATACATGTCAAAAAATGGTTTCGGTAATTTTTTGTGATTTTTCTAGCATACTTGAATTTTTTAGTAATAGTGAAATACCATAATTTACAAAATAAGGTAAATAAGTTATTCATAGAGTCATGGAAGATGTTCTGCTGATTTAAGCCCAATTGTTTCAGATTCACATGATACAATTTTTATTCATTGTCATGTAATTATCATTATTCCTTTTCTTGTGGACAAATAATAATTTAATGAATATTCCCCTCTCCCCTCCAATATAAAAAACACTCTTCACACCCTCATTTCCGCACACCTCTTAAGCATTAAGCCTTGTATAAACACTACCCAAGAATATTCCAGAGACCCTCCCCGACTTCCAAGATCTTTTTTTATCATATAGAAACCTAGCCTATCTTCTTTAAGGGGGATCGTAAGAGGAGAATTAAAGATGGTAATTCTATTCTTTTTCTTTTTCATTTAAATTCCTTTCAATTTCATGTTCATTTAATAATATTTCCCCAGATATATTTTTCCACATGGGATGGTAAAAATATTATTATAACTGTACTATAATTTTATGATACTAATGGTATATTATATCATCCTACCCCCATATCCCCATCTTTTTATTTTATAAAAGATAACGTTGTTCGTGAGATGTTAATTTACCACTTTCAAGAACAACATGTTTTTAATTTCTTTTACATCATTCAGATCTTGTCAACATAACCATTTTTATCATTGAACCAGATTATATTATATGTATTATATCCTATTTCATGTTCTGGAACTAACTTATGTACATATTAATAAATTATTATACAAAACATGTTCATTGTGGTCGAAAAACCACCCAAATTAACCCAAACAGTCATCATTTAATTATTATATAATAATTCATCCACATGGTTTATAATATAATTCATTTTAAGTTCATTGAAAATAATTTAATATCATTAACAACATGAAATATCAGTTCTTTATGTTTTCCATTGTTCTACACGCACTTCCATTTATGAATACATGTGAACCGCTCAAGAAAACCATAAAAACAGGCAATCTCGAATAATGTTTTTAAAACTCATTAACTCATCCAGTGGCCCTTAAAATAACTTAATGAAACAATAATAAACAATAATCATGTAAAAAAGGTTATTAAGTTTTAAATTAATGAATCTAATGTGGTTATATAATACATTAAAAGGAAGAAAGTGTTCAGATTCAAGGTAAGGGGAAAATTTCAAACCCAACTGTCTTTCTTCGAGTTCTCCCTCTTTCACTACATTTTTTGTATGGTCACTCCATAAAAATAATTTTTTCATAATTATATTACCTTTTCTAGGATATAAATTTTTTCTATTGAATTTTATGTCAATCAAATGTTTACAAAAGAACTATTCTTTCAAAAACACTTCTTTTACTTATCACTCATGGTAGATGGTTATCGTATCAAGTTTCTTATTACCATTTTATTTTGGGAACTTGATGTTTATGAATGTTTTCTTATGATATGAAACCCATTATTTTACATGGGTTATTTATGATTAGTTTTTATATATGTTTATTATGGACTGACTGATCATGATAATATTGTGATGTGACTGCTGCGTCCAGAATTATATAGCAGAATATGAATTTTTCAATGTGATGGGTGCTCCTGGAATTATACAGCACATCAATGCCTTGGGTAAAGTGATTAATCTCATGATTTTATGTGAAATAATGTGTTAACAAGATTCTATCTTTTTTCACAAGAATTTTTGGTAGAAACCCACTAATACATGATGTTTAATTTTTTATGAATTGCGATATTTCACGTCATTTATTTTTTAATCCATTCGTGTTCACGATCTTTTTCCTATTTTAGGATTATGCTCCCCCCATGATATGTGGTTATTATCTATCATCTTATTGGGATTTTATCTCACCCCTATTTGATATATATTCTCAGATGACAACATGTACTAAATAGAGGTCAAATTCCAATAAGAATCTAGAGATGAAGGAATTAAATAAATGTTTATGTTTAATGTTTTAAACGATATGTTTGGTCCTAGTTTTCCCAAGACACTAAAAATATGGATCCTTGAAGAGTAATAATATTATGTTCTTTAACTTTATAATGATTTAATAGTAATGTATGAAGAGGAAAGGTATCTATAGTTGCTATTAGAGGCATGGTTTAGTTAATTTGGGAATTATGATCTGTGAACCCTAGAGAAAACCTCTAGCATGAGACTAAGTACAAATATGCATAAAAAGAATATTTACATAGGTATCCTAAAAGTTATTATTTTTGTGAAAATTGTACAAATAAATATATTATTTATTAATTTTTTACTTAGGTTTTGTTGTAACCTTTTCAATTTTAGAAAATAGTGGGAACCATGAGAAACTAGGGAAACAACTTGTGCGAGGGCCAATGCAACAATTTACAGAATGACATCCCCAATGATTTGGGAGGTGGAGGTCAAAAAATTCATGGTGATTCTTACCCCACGATCTTAGGTTGTTCTGGGATGTTGAAGGTGACACTAGTCATTTATCATCTAAATGGAGAGGCCGATCAATGGTGGCCTTTGATTAAAAACACCAATAGAAGGGAGTAAATTGAAGAGAACAAATGAGGAGACATTACGATACTATTTCTTAATAAGTATTTACCAAAAACTGTTCATATGAATATAGAGAGGGAATTCATAGAGGTCATGAAAAAAAGAAGGATAATCATTCATAACCTACGTAGAAAATTTTACAAGTCTTTCAAGGTATGATTTGTGTTTTGTTATAAACAACTATAGCCAAATTGATAGATTTTTTAGTGGATTAAAACAACACCATTGAAAGTCTCTTAAAAGTTGTGAATTAGGGAGTTATGAAGAAGTTTTTCTCTATGCTATCAAAGTGGATATAGTGTTTGTGGAATGGTCCAATGGCTATGGTGATATGAAATGACAGATGGAGTTTCATGCTGGTGGATCTAATGACCAAGGTGGGAATAAAACCAAATAACACACATGCCAAAAATGTGGGAAGTTGCATCACAGGAACTGCATCAAAGGGATGAGGATGTTATTAAAGTGTGGGAAATAAGGAAACCATGCTCAAGAGTGTTAAAAATACTTGAAAATTAATGATATTTTAGTAGAATAAAATAGAGAACCACCCAAGGATCAATGCTACAACTATAGAGATCAAGGGCACTATGCAAGCCAGTGCACTAATCATCGCGTTATCGAGGGTAATCAGCATCATCAGCCACCAAATCCAAAAGAACGATGGAAGGATTATCCCATCACAACTGTATATGTTGATCTGGATAATGAATTTTTACGAGGTACACTTCATGTTCACTCAAGAATGGAAAAAGTCTTATCTGATTCCGGTTCTACGCATTCAGTTATATCATACAAGTTTTCTAGAACTATATAATCGAATCCTTGAAACCTTGATGTATAGATATCAATAAAAACACCAAGTGTTGCAATCATTGCAACCCAAGTGTTTTACTCTTCTCTTGTATGTTTATGTGGTAATATTCTTCTATCTAATCATGTAATACATCCCTTGGTGGAATTTTATGCTATAATGGGACTGGAATAGATCACGTTATATAGATCATGTATCAATAATAGAGAAATTAAAATATCATTTCATTTTCTGAACCATCACATGATCATCAATAAATGAAAGAAATATCATGAAACTCTATTGAAAATTAATTCAATGGTGTGGGGGTTGATTTTCTATGATGAAGCATAACTCGCCAAAATGGTTGAATGAAATGATAGTACCAACCTTGCAGGAATGCCCATCGTGAGTGAATACTATGATGTATTTCCCAAAGAGTTACCGGAAATTCCCCCAGACCATGAGGTATTGTTCTCAATAGAACTCATACCTGGAGCTACACCAATCTCAAGGTGTCCCTATAGGATCTCTCCTATCAAACTGGAGGAATTAAAGAAGAAGCCACAAGAGCAACTAGAAAAAGGGTGCATAATCCCTAGTGCATCACCTTGGGGTGTTCCAATGCTCTTTATGAATAATAGGGTTGGAAAAATACAGATGTGTATAGATTATCAATAACTAAATAAGATAACTATAACGAAAATGTATCTTCTTCGAAGGATTGAAGACTTTATTCGATCAATTAAGTGGAGCACAATACTTCTCAAATGTGGATCATCGTTCTGGATATCATCAGCTAATGTTGAAGAAGGAAGATATTCAAAAGACTTCCTTCGGTAAAAGGTATTGGCACTATGAGTTTCCGGTGATTCCCTTCAGACATACTAATGCCTCTACAATCATCATGGATTTGATGAATAGATTCATATATATTACCTCGACAAATTTGTGGTAGTTTTTATCAATGATATTCTCATCTACTCCAGGAGAAAGAAGGAACATAAAGAACATCTAAGACTCATGTTTGTGACATTGAGAAAGGAGAAGTTGTACACCATGTTAAAAAATGGTGACTTTTGGATGAAGCAAGTCACATTTTTCAGACATGTGATCACATGTGAGGGAATTTCTATGGACCCTTCTAAAACAAATGTGATTGTGGAATGGCCCAAGCAATCTAGGGTCAAAGAAATCCGTAGTTTTCTTCGATTAAATGGGTACCACCTATGTTTTTTGAGTAATTTCTCACTGTTTTCTAGACCGCTGAATATGTTAACAACAAAATGTGTAAATTATGTCGGGATGGTGGAATGTGAGGGAAGCTTCACACAGTTAAAGAGAAGGTTTATCACTACACTTGTAATCACACTACCCAAAAGTGGAGATTTTATTGTGATATACAGTGATGCTTTAAAGAAATTATTGGATTATATACTTCTAAAAAAAGATAATGTGATAGACTATGCCTCATAGAAGTTGAATATCGAAGATCAAAACTACACAAAAAATGATCTAGAGGTGGCATCCATGATGTTTTCCAGGAAAATCTGGCTGTACTACCTTTACGGTGAGAAGTGTGACATATACCCAAACCACAGGATCATAAAGATTATATTCACATAAAAGGATCTCAACATGCATCAAAGGATATTGTTAGAGCTATTAAAGGATTACAATTTCTCTATTCACTATCATCCTAGAAATGAAAACAAGGTAGCTCTGCTCTAAGATGAAAAGAACCTGCTACTCTATCCATGTTAAGGATTCAAAAAACCATATCATCATGGGTATGAAAAGGATGGATTTATAAATCATAAGTGTAGGGGATACATACTACCCTGCCCAAATTATTTATTATTCTTCTATTCAAGAGAAGATTAAGGAAGCACACATGGATGATTTGGAGATACAGAAGAGGGTGAATTCAGTAATGTAATGTAATTTTCCAGAGTTCCATATCGAAGATGATGGTGTGATTCGGTTTGGAATGCGGATTTGTGTTCCTTCATCACCCAGGATAAAGAAGGAGATATGGACAATGCAAATTGATCATCATTCTCTATCCATCCTCAGAGTACCATGATGTATCGTGAACTCTATGAACACTTCTAGTTAGAATAAACGAAGATTGATATTACAGAATATATATAAAGGTGTGTGGTATGTTAGAAAGTAAAATTTAAGAGAAAAAAGTCCAAAGGGGTGATGAAACCAATGCTTATACCCTTGTGGAAATGGGATAATGTCACTGTATACTTTTTCGTGGGTCTACTAAAAACATCGAAGGGAAATAATGTGATATGGGTTGAGGTTGAACAACTCACAAAGAAATACTATCTTATTTTTATTGGGGAATACATCTCACTTGAAAAACGTGAAATGATATACAAGAATGTAGTAGTGAGACTATATGGAGTTCCACTCTCGATTATATTTGATCATGATCCACGGTTCACATCTAATTTCTGGAAAATTATTCAACCTAATTTGAGTAAAGAATTAAAATTCAGCACGACCTATCAATCCCAAAACTAATTGAAAATATGAAAGGACTATTCAGACACATGAAGACATGGTAAGAGAATGGTCTTTAGAATTCAATGGTGGATGAGATCAGCATCTCCATTGGTTGAGTTATCATACAAAAATAGCTTCCATTTTAGTATTCAAATGGCTCTATATGAGGCTTCATATAAAAATAGGTGTAGAAAACCAAACTAATGGGATGATGTTGGAGAACGAAAAATACTCAGACTCGATCTTGTCTAAGAGATGACAGAGAAGGGCCAATTCATCAAGAAACACATCAAAGCTGGTAAGAGTCGGAAAAAGAGGTATAATGACAACCACCAAAGGGAATTGGAGTTTGACGTTGGAGACAAAGACTTCCTTCGAATATCACGATGGAAGAGGGTCATGCGGTTTGGAAGGAAATAGAAGCTAAGCACAAGGTACATTGTCCCCTTTGAGATCCTTGACCGTATAAGAGTTTTGGCCTATCTAATTTCACTTCCACCAAAAACAGATCAAGTTCATGAGGAGTTACATGTACCACTCCTGAGAAAGTACATACCTGATCTCTCACATTTAATGAACTCAGAGGTAGGGCAGATGGAAGATGATCTCTCATATGAGCAGTAGCCAGCAGTTATTCTGGACCAGAGAGATAATGTTCTATGCAACAAGACATTCCTTATTGTCAAAGTGTTGTGGAGTAACCATATGATTGTGGAAGCATTTTGGGAACTGTAGGAGGAAATGAAAGAGAGGTACTCTAACCTATTTATTTACACAAATATTTTTAGGGGGATATTTCATAAGGCGGGAAGAATGTAACGACTCGATGTTTTCTCAATGGAAATCCCTTCTTATAATTATGCCTTATAGTATAATCACATTAGTAATCATAATGACATATAATGATAGTAAATACTTTGTGACTGTTAAACATTAATTTTCTACTTCTATGTTTTGAATTTCGAAAATTTGACATACATGCTTGCATTGAAGGTGATTTTTGAAGTCTAATAGAACAAACATAATTTTTGGTGAACAGTATCATACACTTGTGAATAGTAATATACCCTTATGAATAGTAACATCACCCATGATATTATATATGTAGGATTTATGTGAAATCATGATGTATATATGTTTTGGAATAAGTAAACATTTGTTTTAGAATATTTATTTTCAAGTAAATTAAGACTTGAATTAAAATATAAATTAAATGTTCTTAGAAAATTATTTTTTCAAAATGGATTTCATTTTTGGACTCTGTATGTTAAAAAATGGTCGGGGTAAATTTTGGGGATTTTCTGAAATACTTGAATTTTTATGAATAGTGAAATACCATAATTTACAAAGTATGCTAAAATTGCTAATTATAGAGTCATGCATGATGTTATGCTGATGTAAGCCCAATTGGGTCGGATTCACATGATAAAATAACTATTATTGGTCATGGAAGACCCATTATTCCATGTATTGTAGAGAAATAATAAATTAATGAATATTCCCCTCTCCCCTCCACTATAAATACCACCCTTCACACCCTCATTTCCTCACACCTCTCTAGCTTCCAGCCTTGTCAAAACTCTACCAAAGATTCTTCCCAATCCCCTCCCCCACATCCAAGATAATATGGTATAATCAAAAGACCAAGACTATCTTCCTTATGAAGGAACACAAGAAGAGGATTCAAGAGGTAATTCCATTCTCTCTCTCTCACCCTCTCTCCCTTAAATTTCATTCAATTTCAGGTTTATTTATTAATCTATCCCCATCTATCATCATCTACATGGTATAGTAAATCCATTATTATAAATATACTATAATGATATGATACTTATAGGATATTATATCATCCAACCCTCTTCTCCACTTCTTTATATTTTATAAAAGAGAACGTTGTTCGTGAGGAGTTAATTTACCACCTTCAAGAATAACAGGTTTTCAATTTCCTTTACAGATTGCAGATCAGGTCAGTAAAACATTTTTATCATTGAACAGGTTTATATTATATGTATTATATCCTATTTTAGGTTCTAGAACAAACTTATGTACATATTACTAAATTATTAAACAAAATATGTTCGTTGTGGCCAAGAAACATCCCAAATTAACCCAAACTATCATCATTTAATTATTATGTAATGATTCATCCACATGGTATATAATATAATTCATTATAAGAACATTTGAAAAAATTTAATATCATTAATAACATGAAATATCAGTTCTTAATGATTACCAATTTTGTACACGAACTTCCATTTATGATTACATTTGAACCACTCAAGAAACCTAGAAAAAAGAAAATTCCTGAACATTTTTTTAAACACAATTACTCAACAAAAGGATCATAAAATAACTTAATGAAACCATAATAAACCATATTAATATAAAATAAGTTTTTTATGTTTCAATTAAATAATCTAATGTGGTTATATAGGATATGAAAGTGAAGAAATCGTTCAGATACAAGGTAAGAGGAAAATCTTGAACCCAACTTTCTTTTTCGGGTTCTCCCACTTTCACTGCAATTTAGGTATGGTCACTACTTAAGAATAATTTGTTCATAATTATCTTACCTTTTCTGGGATATACATGTTTTATTCTGATGTTTATGTCAAACAAATGTTATCCAAAATAACTCTTCTTTCAAAGACACACCTTTTACTTCTCACCCAAGGTTGATGGTGATTGTGTCAACTATGTTATTCCCGCATTATTTTGGGCACCCAAAGTCTTTTAATGTGTTATTTTGATATGAAACCCCTTCATTTCAATGGTTTAGTTATGTTCATTTTTTATATATGTTTATTGTGGAATTCATGGTAATGGAAATGTTTTGATGTGATGGGTGCACCCATAATTATATAGCGCAATATGATTGTTTCAATTTGACGGTTTCCCCCAAAATTATACAGAGCTCCAATGCATTGGGTAAAGTGATGAACCTCATGAGTTTAAGTGAAATGAGGTGTCGAATAGATACTAGATTTTTTCACAAGTACTTGTGGAAGTAAAAAATCTAATATTCGATGTTTCATTTTTTATGCATTGCCACATTTCATGTCATATATTATGTATTCCTCTCAGGTTCATGATAATTTTCCATTGTTTTGATTATTCTCACCCCATGATTTTTTTTATTATCTATCGTATTACTGGTCATTTAGATCTCCCCTTATTGATGTATATCCTTATATGGCTACATGTTGTAAGGTGAGGTCATGTCAAAATAAGAATCTAGAGAAGATGGAATTAAATAAACGATTATGTTTAATATTGTGAATGATATGTTTGGTCTTAGTTTTCTCAAGAAACTAAAACTTTGGATCTTCATGATGTAATAATATTATTTTTTTCATATATATAACGTTTTAATTGTAATGTATGGAATGTTAGGGTCACTATAAAATCCATGTAGAAGGTGAAGAGCCTTCCTATGTGAGTGTTGAGGCTTATGGATGGGGGTGAGACCAATCATGCTTGAGGTCGTGGGAATGGACATTTATTTTTTGACGGACATCGTCGTCCCTCTAGACGTTGTGAAATGTGCCAACAGTGGATAATAAATGAGCACATCAGTCATTGTGCCTCCATTTTTCAGCCATGGGTTGTAGTGTTCTTATGAGAAGGGGTCTGAGGGACTAATGATTTTTTTGGATGAGTCTTCGAGACGTCATTACTTGTTGGGACATGAGGTTTCCGAAGCCACGGGGTGTCAGGATACATTTTTTGGTGGAAACTAGGGGCTCACCAAAGCTATATAACATTAGGGGTACCATGGAACATTTAGAAATACCCTTTTTACAAATGAGATTCTAAAATTGGATAAAGTAGAAAAAACCTACCTGGTTGATGCTAATCACTAATGGAGATTGTGTTGGTTTATTGAATCATACTATTATTTTTGTTTTTCAAACCTTCTTAATCATATATACTTTGTATGAATATTTGTATGGTAACCAACTGAGACTCATCTCACACCCTTCATGTGTGCTTGAAGATGTGTGTAAGCATTATGAAATTAAATTCAGGTAAAGGATTTTCCTCAAGAGCTGAATATTAGAAGCTGCTTGCATGGAGTTGTTAATGGGACATTGAAGACATTCCTAGTTGGAGCTACTATTTAGTATCCTTTATATATTAGCATGTTATATATGTATGACATTTATTGGTTAGCTTTAGAGACCCTATTTTGTATATTGAAATTTATGGATTGTTATGAAATGCATGTTTTTCATTATTGTTTTGGTAGTGGATGAAAGTGGAATGTTGATCAATTTATTAATCTTTTGTTGTAGTTTTCTACTTATTGCATCATCTATTTCATGTTATTGAAAGTGCTTCCACCATTTGCGGGTCTAGTTTGAGTCATTTGAGACTTTATTATCCCACTCCATGTTATATATTAATACACAAACTAGTATATTATATTTCTTAAAGGGTGTATCCTTCCCACTGTGCCTGGTTACACCCTCAAATCTAGTATGCAGCCTTTTTCATTTGGGGAGGTGGCCAACAACCAGCGTCACCCATCCTGGTAGCACTATTTGGGTGGCTAATTGGGTCAAGAATGCTATAAATAATTTCAAATTAGATTCCTTTACAACTTTTCTTAGTATTAATATTAGGGTTAATGTATTATGGAGATTAGGTGATGTTGGAACTAGGTTTATAACCTAGTCTTGGGTGCCTAAAGCTCCATGTATGTCAAAAGGACTCAGTTTTCAGGGTGGAAATTTTCATTCTATTTTTCTTAGATTATAGTTTACATGATTTCCACCTCGGTGGATCACTTGTAATGTGTTTTTATTGGTATTGATGTGTGAACCGTAACCCAGTGATGTGTGGGGGATCTTGGACAATTGACAGGTATGGAAATGTGTGATTGTAATTTCTTTCATTTTTTCCATTTGATAGGAATAGGTATTTCATTTTTATATTTTCATTTATTCTTTCTAAAGTGTTTATATAATGTGATAAATATTAAATTCCATGTTAAAATTTGAAATTTCATGATAGTATTGATTTGATATATGCAATTTTATATGCCATGTATATATATAATGGCTTGTGATTTTAAATGGGCCTAACTCTTATAGGAGTAGGAAGTTACTATGGTTTAGGTGATTTTGATCAACAATATTGGGTGAACCGGTCATCAGTTTGAGAAAATGTTGGTTGTCAGGACGATCATAGCCCTAGGATTATATGATACATGAATTTATTGGGGGTGGGTAAGGAGGCCACGAGGTCACGATGTTTTGGGGTGTGGATGCAGTGGGGGAGAGTAAGGGTAATGAGAATGTGCTGCATTTTATTGATTTCCCTATCCATGTTATATATATATATCTATTATATAAATGGTGAATATGACCATTAATGGAATTCTATGGGTTCCTCCTTGACATCTCTGATGGAGCATCGGGTGGGTGATGGAATAGTGCTCCAGGAGCACGAGATGGTTTAGATACCTGAGGGTCTAGCAGAACAGGTACAAGATTATGGATATGCTCATGCTTAAGAAAAATTAATAGTGCATGTGGGGCAGCCTCTATATCATTATACATTTGTGTCATGGCTTTATGGGAAGCATCGAGGGATCATGGTGTGTGTTCTCCAATGTATCGACATGGGTGCTCAATGAGAAGATCCATCAATGTCATATTTTACGCAAGAGTCCAAGTTATAGAATCCACCACAATTTTATGGTGTGGGTTGTTAGTAGGAATATGAGAACTAGATTAAGATCATGCAGATGATAATCCAAAAGATCGAGATGACTCCATGGAAGAGGGATAATATGGAAATGTACATCATCAAAGGAATAGATAAGTGATGGTGGTATGTGCTGGTTCAGGATGGATGACATGATGGTTTGGCTTGAAGGATTTTGAGTCTAGATTCTTGGATTACTATTTATTGGAGTTACTAAGGGTGGTAACAGCTCTAGATTTTCCAATATTTCATCATCGAGCCATGTCTATCATAGACTATGCGGTGACTTTCACTGAGCTATCTATCTTTTCACTTAGAATGGTGAGAAATGATACAACTAGGTTGAGTTTCTTCAAGGATGGTTTATAGAACACCATTTGGGTGAAATTAAACATCTTTAGATTAACCTCATTCTCTAAGGAAGTGAAACAGGCACTCATAGCTGCGGTAAACCTGACAGATAGATTGTATTTGAGTGGGGTAGTAACTTTTGGTGATCATAGTGGTGATGGTTCCAATAACAAAAATGAAGTTTGAGAGGAGTTCTATCAGGGTGTCATGGAAGATTTCTTGAGTAGACCACCTTTTAGGGGATATTGTATAGTTTTCATTAAGTGTGGGAATCTTGGAATTGATCGAACATAGGGTGAGTGGGCTCTAATGGATTTTTTGGGATGTGGGAAGGTTTTTCATATCAAGAGGTTATGAAGGAGGCCTTGTTTTGCAACTATTGATCATGTTAAATGGTACACTCAGGAATCTAAGGATGGTTCATGATAGGTACATGTTCAGGGAATCTGAGGTTCAGCAACATGTGTAGGTCGTTTCAAAGATGGTGAGACCCACTTGTCGTGTTAGTGGAAGGTGGCTGGAGAAGCACCGTAAAAAATTCAGACATTATGTAGTCAGTCCTCAGGAAAGGTGTGGGCTATGAAGATTCCAGGGACTGAGCATGCTGGTGATCCGAAGATAGTTAAAGGTATGTCGTCGGCATGGTCATGATTTTATTTTATTTTTTATTAGGCATGGTCTGTTGAGGCATGTCCTTTTTGGTGCATTGGGCGCATGGGTTGTATATGTAATGGCCAGACGTTGGTTAGTAGTTTGGAAACATGTTGGATGTGTGATATTTAATATGAGGTGCATTGCACTGGAATCTAAAATTGGGCACTGTTGGCTGGGTGATTATGGGGTCCTTTAGCATCAGGATATCTTGGATGTGAGTAACATGAGATGTGAGGCATCTCGTCACCATGATGGTGTGGTACTTGATTGAGGAGTGAGGAACCGATATTTATTTGGGCATCCAAGGTGATTCAGACCTCATAGATCCATATCTGACATGGGATGGATGCTAGAACAGATGTGGTACAGAATGTGTTTGGGTGTCTAGAATGGGACGGGATCACCTAATGTGATGCAAGAGTGACGATGCATCATTTGAGCTCCATGGGTCCAAAAATATTTCATTGGACCTTTGATTTATATTAACATTGGGTTGGAATGGGTTGGGATAAGAAATTCCAAAGGTGGGGATCCCCCCTTGAGGTAATTCACCTATACACTTTAGACTAGGGTAGTCCAGTTTTTCTTTGATCATGATGGGTATGTCAGGTACTATCTTTATGTTTCATTTTATATCTCTAGGATGAGCCATCTTAAGGTGAGGAGATTTTAACTACCCTGTTTTTGGAGTCGAGTCAAAAATATCTCCTGTTTTCAATTTTTTAAATAGTGGTTATTCCATTTTCTAATTTGATTATAGAATCTCAATTTTGATAGTTCCATCAACTTGATATTGTATTTTTGGTTTGATATAGATTCTTGGGGAGTTCCTCGAGTTTTCATGTTTGGTTTTCTAAGCATCAGAGGCTAAATGGATTTATTTGGCGTGCAGGAAATAGGAGCAAAGTTTGCAAGAAAACAATGTAGCCCCATCCAGGTAATCATGAAACCTAGTTTTGATCTTCTTGAATGGTTTGGGTAAACCATATGAGGTATTCACACTACCATTTGAGGGTTTACATGGTAATTTTAGAGGATTCTTCAGGTACTTTCATAGTTTGAGAAACCCATGTGCAATGTCGAACGGGTACTACAACATATGTAGTACCAATGCACTGTATCATTCAATGTCCTTGTATAGTTTGGAAAACCATACATGTAACCTATGTGAACTATACATGGTGTTTTCATTTATGTTTTTCTTTCTTTTTAATTTTTCTCTATTTTTATTTTTTCTCTTTTTCCCCACTTTCTCCCTTGTTTCACGCACAACAGAGGGTTCACCCTCCTCTTTCCACCATATTTGATCCCTATTATCTATTTGTGGTCCATTTTTACAATAAATTTGGTGAATTTGAGTTGTATAAATAAGTCTAACCTCATACTTCTCTCATTATGTTTATCTTTTGCCTCATGCACCACTATTTCTATCTAAGCCGATTTTGGGGCTTTAAAATAGAAACTCAGATCTGCACCAATCCGCTTCTAATTGTAGTTCAGTATCAACTATGCCTACGTCTATGAGTCCAAAATAGGTTGGGAATATATTCATTTAATTTTTTTAGACATTTGGGTGTGGCTTCTTTTTAGTACATTGTGGGGCTTTGAGAGAGTCCATGTTATTACATATTAAATTTAATGTTTGACCATGTGGGATGACATTAGGCATGCCCTTTCCAAATTAAAAAATGTGAGTCTCGGTTAGAGGTCATTGGCATCTTGGGTATCTATGATCGGGTCTGTTCTTTATATAATTGGAATTTATTTGATTTAATTTGGCAATCCTTGTTTAATTAATGTTGTCCAAATTCATTCTTAATGAATTTCATATTGACATTGAATTTATTTATTATATGAATTAGAGTTATCCAAATCATATAGGATGGTTTGAGTTTTTATTATTATTTAAGATCTGAAATTTAATGTTATTGGATTGGTTACCTAGTAAATTTGTTTATAAATATATATAAATACTTATGATAAGATAATTGCATGATATGAAATACATGGGGTCGTGAGGGGCTTGGACCATAATTATTTGAGGGGCCTAGGACATCATATAGAGGTGATGTTGATAATCTGGTTGGGCTTGTCATGGATTTCATGAGTGGTTTGACTACAATATTGGTCATTGAGGAATTCGTTCGACGTATCTAGGTCACCAGGTTGGGAAAGTCCCATGATATTGGTATTAAAAGGCCATTAAATTTGAGTGACACGGTCATAATGGTAGGAGGTGCTGGTTAATGTGTTATAGGTTATTTATTTGGCGTTTTTTTCCCACCGATGATGGCCAAAATACTGAATTGTTTCAGGGGAACATAGAATGAATCTATTTTATGAGGTCGTTTTGACACTAGTGTGGGTAGAGGCACCACGGTTGAGCGGATTAGCATATTTTTTGGGGGTACATTCCATAGAAATCAATGTCGAAGGAGAGAAGCCTTCAGATGTTATTGTTGAGGCTGGATGTTGGGGCTATGGCCTTCCGTGGTTGAGTCCATGGGAACATACATATATTTGAGTACATACATCATCGTTACTCTTGACGTTTTCAATTGATCCAAAGATGAAAATTATTTGAGGATAGGGGTCACTGTGACTCCAGTTTTCCACCATGATCCATCGTGTGCTTATGATAAGGGGTATGAGGGACTAGTGATTTTTTTGAGAAATTCCTTTGGTACTTCGGTACTTATTGGGACATGAGGTGTTGGGAGGCATGGGGTGTTAGGATTAATAATTGAGGTGGAACCTGAGGGTTCAGTTGAGCTATATGACATTAGGGATGCCTTGGTCTATGTGACAATGACCCTATTTACTTCTATGATTTCGTTGTTTTCCAAAGCAGGTGACACCTATTTTGTAACACCCAAAGCTTCCATAGTACGTTTCCCTTTAAATAATGCAATAACATTCATTGTACATAACTTCGAGATTCTAACGCACCACGACCAATTAAACTAGGAGTTATGAATATTAATACCCAATTTATGAAATTATATAAATTTTATCATCCAAAATGGACGTCATTTTTGAATTCGGAATATCGAAATTAGCTTAGGCTGATTTTTGGGTATTTTTATGAAAACTTTCAATTTTTGATGAATAGTGAAAAACACTACGTTATTTGTTAAAACCGACTTTTTTTTAAATAATTATTTATTTTATTTAATTTTATTTTATGTAAAAATAGATAAACAATACCTTCATATTTTCAATGTAATTTATTAGAGTCATTTTATAATACGTTTATATATATAAAAATTTTATTTAACTTTTTATCGTCTTTTACCTACCTCCTAGGAGAATTTGCAAATTTCCATAAAACATAATTTGACCATTTTTTTGTGTTGAATTTCAAAAATCTGAGACACACGGTTAATATCAGTTTGTAAAATGTTGTCCAATAAGATGGAAATTATATTTGGTGAATAGTAACTTTCGACTTTTATTTAACACGGTTAAAAAAATAGGGCAATTAAGGGTAAAAATGATATCATATTTACCCTAAAAAATGTTTTAATTATATTTTATTAGTATAATTAGACCAAAAAACCCATAGGAAAAAAATATGATACTCTTTGGTCTACTTGGATTACATTAGGACATTTATTATTATTTTATTTAACGATGTTTTAAAAGAGTTAAATTCAAAGTTTAATAAGTAAAGAATTTATTATCTTGGGTTACACACAATATTAGTTCTTCTATAAATATTAATTAGAAATATAAAAATATTCCCTACATAATGGTATCTTATTTATAATTTTTAGACATTATATAATTTTATTTATTTATGACACAATGATGATGTTGTAATTAACTTATTAAAGAAAGATTAAAATAATTGATATTATAAATATCCAAATAAATGTAATTTGAGACTTTTGATGAATTCCATAAATATTATAGGGTAATATGACATGTTAGGGTTATTAAATAATGTTTTTCTATGTAATCTTACTGTTGAGATTTTCACAAAAATCAAATACTAAATAGTGTAAAAATTGACATAATTTAGTTTTTTTAAAAATACTATATTATTAATGGATATAATATTCCTAAAAATCTATTGTTCGGAATAAGAACTTATATAAGGTTATATATATTAATAATGAACCACTTTGGGTTATCTTGGACGTATATAAAAGGTTTATTAACCATATAATATAAAAATACAAAGAGACATGGTAAATGACATACTATTTAACGAAGAGTTAAATCTAAAAGATAAGTTTAATATGGTGACCTAAACCTATCTGAAACCTCTTGGTTGATATTAGTTCAGCCCATAATTACCTTATCCTCTAGATAAATTATTTTTGAGCCATTAGAAACAGAAAATTATTTTATTATAAAATAATATTTCATGATTTTCCAAATTGACCCAGACCTCTCTTATAAAAGGGCACTTTCCCTTCTCTTATTTTATCACCTCAAAAGCCTTTTGGATCAGCCAACCCCTAACCAATTATCCTCCGAACATTACTATATTAATCTTATAGGATTTCCATTGGTCACAATGCCAACCAAATGTTCCCTTTTGATCAAATCAAAAAGAACTAACCCAAAGAAGTGGTAAATATTTCATCACCTCTTTCAATTTCTTTTCTTCTTCCACTTCCTCATTCTTTATTGTTTCCATTATAAAATAATAAGTATATTATATTATATATCCTGTTATGTTATTATAAAAATGGTACAACCATATTCATTATTCTATCCATCATACGAATGAAAAAGTCACCACACATGCATACATACGGCTTACCGTTTCCACATCATGGTGTCGTCTGTTATTTAAACACTTCATTATTTGGATGTGTATAATAATGAAGTATAATTGATTTAATAATAAATATAACACATTAATGATTCTGTTTATATGATTTAACATTCAATTATATATGATTTCACCTACAATTGAATGATACTGTCGTTTGTGCGTATGTACGGATTACGGACTCCACGAACGCGATGAGATTCATTCCCCATCATAATCATTCAAAAATAATTTTCATTTGATGATTAAATATATTGTATAAAAACATAATATAATTCTGGATATGAATAAAATACATCATATCCATAATAAACATGGCTTACCTAACAAAACATTTATAGGAAAACGAATCAGTTAACACCTGAAATGATGATAACACTCAAATATTATTAACAATGTAATATTAGAAGATCATATATGATATAATATTTAATTATATGGTTCTTGTATAATTTAATAAAAATTATTTATCTATTATATAGGAGGTTATCATACCCTCCAACGCGAAAAAGTACAAGCCAAGAGATAATTTCATAATCTCATTATTATCCGAGCTTGTTTTTACGTAAATATCTACTGGGACCTCTTCATTTTCCACATTCAAGTTTTCTTTATAATTTTATTCAAAAAAAATTCACTATTTACTATACTATATGTTAAAGTCATTTATAACCTTATATTACCATATATGTTTTGAAATGAATCATTCCGTCATTTTCCAAACAAGGTACTTTAGGACTTTTTCGTCAAAATTAAGGTAAGAATGTTTTTTTTAACATTTACAGTTGGTGCGGCTATTTTCCGTGGTTATAACATCATCGAAGCATCCCATTCAAGACTATGATAATATTTTCAAAATAAATGTTTTCTTTTATAATTATATGTCTTTTAAATGATTTCAAAATAGAAAGATATATTTTTCTAAAAAAGTTTTGATTTCATCTATTTCAATATTCTTTGATGGATTTAAAGGTAGTTTGAATTTGATTTATTATGATACAAAACTTCCATATTGTATTGAAGGTTATAAGATATGTCTGACTGGGGATGTGTTATTTTTACACCATTCATGGTTTATGGATAAATTATTGACACGTTGTATGCTAGTTTTAAAACGAATGTTTATGTTATGTTTAAACCTTTTCATATGAGAAATGAATTGGACTTAGTAACTGATGGGTGGAACTCGCTATAGATCCTTGATGTATCGATAGGTCTCATGAGATAAACTTTTGTTGTGGAACAAGGCCTTGACAAAATCATATTTGTATTCTTGGCACAAGGCCTTGACTATGTGGTTTTGAAGTCTGGCATTATGCATCCTATCATTATGAAAGTGGCTATTGATATTAAATGTGGTTATTCAACTAGTAGATTATTTATGTGAATAAGTAAATGAAAATATTTTATTTTATATTTTCCATATTATGCTTATGATTAAGTTTAACAGTCTTTGGTTTTAGTCTTATACATTTCCATAAATGTTTATTCTTATTTATGGATGTTTACGCTATATTGTTATCGTTCCTGAATATCTGAGCTCACCCCTTTCTATGTTATATTTTTTCTAGGTTGTGAAGATATATTTTATAGTTGACCTACAGGGATAAGCTATGGATATAACTATGTTAAAAAGGGGTAAAAATTATGTTTATGTTTTTGGTACAACCGGGTCCTAGTGACAGCACAGACAGCCCGCCTTAACATGGTCGTCGGGTCCGGCCCACTAGGTATCACCAGTTGCACCGCAGACACGTGGGGCCCACCCTAGGGTCCACCCACATGCCTGAACGGGTCATCTGACTAATAATAGTCCCCATAGGCCAACACATGCCCTTTCCAGTGTGCTTTTTTCTCATTCACACACACCCTAGAAAATTTCCCAGAAGGTCACCCATCCTGATCACTAATCCAAGCCAAGCACGCTTAACTGTGAAGTTCTAATTAGACGGGCTCCCGAAAATGAAGGTGCGCCTTGTTGACATGAGTCTTATCATTTAGTCATTTAACCCTTTATCATTTGGGGATGTTACAATCACCCCCCTTTAGAGAACAACGCCCTCGTTGTGGGCCCTACATCTCAACCCAGGCACTGCACCGCACTTAAGGCTGGGTTCCTCCTCTGATACCAAATGTTACAACCGGGTCCCGGTGACAGCACAAACACCCCGCCTTAACATGGCCATCGGGTCCTGGCCCACCAGGTACCACCAGTTGCACCGCAGACACGTGGGGCCGACCCCAGGGTCCACCCACTTGTCTGAACGGGTCATCTGACTAATGATAGTCCCCACAGGCCACCACATGTCCTTTCCAGTGTGCTTTGTCCTTACTCACACACAATATGGGAAACTTACCAGAAGGTCACCCATCCTGATCACTACTCCAAGCCAAGCACGCTTAACTATGGAGTTCTAATCAGACAGGCTCCCGAAAAGGAAGGTGCACCTTGTTGACATGAGTCTTATCATTTAGTCATTTAACCCTTTATCATTTGGGATGTTACAATCCCCCCCCCCCCTTTAGAGCACAACGCTCTCGTTGTGGGCCCTACATCTCAACCCAGGCAGTGCACCACACTTAAGGCTGGGTTCCTCCTCTGATACCAAATGTTACAACCGGGTCCCAGTGACAGCACAGACACCACGCCTTAACATGGTCGTCGGGTCCTGGCCCACTAGGTACCACCAGTTGCACCGCAGACAGGTGGGGCCCACCCCAGGGTCCACCCACATGCTTGAACGGGTCATCTGACTAATGATAGTCCCCACAGGCCAACACATGTCCTTTCTAGTGTTCTTTGTCCTCACTCACACACACCCTGGAAAAACTTCCCAGAAGGTCACCCATCCTGATCAGTACTCCAAGCCAAGCATGCTTAACTATGGAGTTCTAATCAGACAGGCTCCAGAAAAGAAGGTGCACCTTGTCGACATGAGTCTTATAATTTAGTCATTTAACCCTTTATCATTTGGGGATGTTACAGTTTTCATTTCATGATTTAATTTAAAACTTACGAATTTATCTAATACCTCCTAGGCTACTAAAAAGAATGGTCATTCGGGACATGAATCGTTGTATCATTGCAATTTATGTTATAATGCACCGATTCTAGGAAACTAGGGTTAGGGCATTATATTTTATATTAGAATAAGAATAGTACAAACCATGGAATCTTTTTTTAGAAAAACTCTGATTAGAGAACATTTACATAAGATAGACTTTGTGGATTAATATAGAAGAAATTTTTTGAATTTTCGTATAGTAGAGATTTTGTGAGTTTCACTAGAAATACATCCCTATCTAGATATAAGAAGGTAGAGGCGGCTCTGGCACAAATGTAACTAGTGGTAAAACCGGAAAGCACCGCTTTGAGCTAGACTCGAACGGGAACTGGTGCATGAAAACGGGTGCTGAGACACTTTTGGTTATGACACTCCCAGGGGATATTATTTGGATAGTTATCACATTCATTAAACACCATTATGAAGGGTTTATGAGTATTTACTTCTTTAAAGAAAACATTTTTATGATTATGGATTATATCTATAAACTGTTCAATTTATGTTAAGTGTTTTACATGTTGGGAATTATGTATTGTGATCTATAAACTAGTCTAGTGTATGTCATTGTTAAGAAATGGAGCCTAGTGGAAGGAATGGAAACCATATAAACACACATAATCCATGTAGGGATTTTCCTCTTACTCAAGAAAATTATTGTTGAGAAGGTGAAGCAACTGGTGCTTATCAGCTTATCACCATATTGGGACAACTCACTTAGATTATGAATAATATCTTTAGCCGTATGGAGCACCCTAATCCACAATATGGAGGATCAATTATGGACCACTTCATGAGTCAACATCCACAAACATTCAATGGGAGTACAAATCCATCAGTTGATGATCAATGGATAAACTCCTTCGAGAAAATATTTCATGCTTTGGGGAGTAGGGAAAGGGAATAATTTTCCATGGTTGTTTATCACCTCACGAGAGATGCAGATCAACGGTGTCCATTAATCCAAAACACAAAGGAAGATGAAGATATATAGATAATGGAATGGAGCCAGTTTAAAGATATTTTCATGGAAAACTACTTTCTTTATGACCATCAAGTTGTTATGGAAAGGCAATTTCTGAATCTAAGGAAAAAGGAGGATGAGAATGTCTCAAAGTATGAGTCCAACATTACAATGTTATCCAGGCTGGCAACATATTATATACGTAACCCAAGGAGTAAGATAGATCAATTCCTAGATGTGTTAAAACCATTTCTCCATCGAGCATTAGTCTCATTATCATTCTCATCATACGATGATATATTTTCATGCTCTATCAGGACAGAAAAGGAATTCCCTAATTATTACGAGATTAAAAAAAATCCCGAGAAAAAAAGATATGATGACCACACTTGAAATGGTAATATGGGGAAGAAGGGAAATGTTGAATATCTATCCTACGGTAATTGTGGGAAGAAACATCTCAGTATTTTCATGAAGAGAATGTGGGTCTGTTAAAATTGTGGTGAAAAATTCCACCAAGCTCATGATAACAAGAGGAAGGAAGAGGATGTCAATGTTGATTTCTACAATTGTAGAGAAAAGGGGCATTATGCAAATGAATTTCCTAAGAGCTAAGGTAATTTACCTCAGAAAAGGCCAAGGGATGAAGGCCCCACTTATGGGATCACTAGTGTTGATGTTGATCCTCTAAAATATGTGGTGGCATGTAATTTAATGGTTTCCTCATGTTTATCCAATGATTTAGTTAGTTCTGGATCATCGCATTGTTTCATATCTTCCATGTTTTCAAAGAAAATTAGATATTTCTAATTTGACTTGAAAGGGGAGTTTTCAGTCAAAACACCTGAGGGAATTATCATCGATTATTTTTGTGAATCAGCTCCCATTAGGGCCTATAAATGTTATTTATCTGATGATATCATCATCATACCCATGATTGAATTTGATATAATCCTCGAAATGGATTGGATTATGGATCATGTTGCCAAAATTTAAAATTTAAAGAAGAAGGTTACAATTATCGATGATGATAAAGAGTACCTTATCCTTAGAGAAGAAATTTCACCACCTAATTCTTATCTAGATCCACCCACATTAGCTCTACTTAATTCAATTATTGGGGAGGAAGTGAATAAAATAACTGTTGGTGAGGAAAAGAATGTTTGAATAGAGGACGTACCTATTGTGAAAGAATTTGTTGATGTGTTTCCTTTATATTTTCATGGACATCCTCTGGAATGCGAAATTGAGTTTTCCATTGATTTAATTCCTGGTTCAAGGCCCATATCAAAGCCCCCTTATAGAATGGCCACTATGGAATTAGTGTAACCAAAGAAACAACTACATTACTTGTGTAATAAGGGAATTATTCAACCTAGTTTTTTCCTATGGGGAACCCCTATTATTTTTTATGAAGAATGACAGATCTATGAGTTTGTCCATTTACTATAGGGAGATCAATGCTATAACAATAAAGAAAAAGTATCCCCTACCTCGCAATGATGATTTTTTTGACCGACATCATGGAGCTCAATAGTTTTCAATGATTGACTTTAGATCTGGATATCATCAGTTCTGTGTGGAGAAGGAATACATTTCTAAAATAGCATTTCGATCTAGGTATGGGTATTATGAGTTTACAGTAATACCTTTTTGATTATCTAATGCAGCCTCTGTCTTCACGGATCTAATGAATAGATTTTTCATGGTTTATCTTGATGTATTTGTTGTGGTTTTTATTTATGATATCATGGTATATTCCAAATGCTACGAAGATCCGAAAAATCACTTTCACATTATTCTAAAGACTCTTAGAAGGATTTAATTATATGGGAAGATTATCAAGTATGAATTCTATCTCCAAGAGATTTATTTTATTGGAAAAATTGTCTCTAAGGATGGAATCTCAGGTGATCCTTCAAAGACCAAGGCAATCCATGAATGGCCAACACCGATGAGTATAACTGAGGTATATTGTTTTATTGGTTTATCAGGTTATTATCAATGTTTAGTTGAGAATTTTTCCATGTTGGATAACCCATTAACCAAGATCACATGTAAAGGGGTTGAATTTGTTTTGAACAAAGAGTGGGAAGAATATTTTGAAGAACTGAATATAAGATTATTCATTGCTACTAACTTGACTCTACCATCAGGGAATGATGGAATTATTATTTATAGTGATGATTCAAATAAAGGACGTGGTTGTTTTGTTATGTAGAATGATAGAGTTATTGCCTATGCATCACGAAAGCTAAAAATTAATGAAAAAAATATCCCACTCACGATCTTTAGTTAGCAGTTGTAATCATTCTCTGAAAATATGGGGACACTATCTCAATGGCGAAAATGTGAGATTTATACTGATCACAAGAGTTTGAAGTAAATTTTCTCACCAATAGAACTCAACATAAGGCAAAGGTGATTTCCTGAACTACTCAAGGATTATGATTTCACTATACACTACCACCCAGGGGAGGAAAATGTGGTGGCAGATTCTTTGAGTAGAAAGGATCATGGAGTTTTAAAAAAGATGATAGTTAGAAATGATCCTATTTTCAAGGATATAGTAAATATGGATATGGTAATAACCATTGAAGGTGAAACAATAGTGATTTTTAAAATTCATTCCAATCCATCATGACTAGAAGGATGTATGGTTTGTCATAACGGACCATTCAAACCTTAGAAGACATATTGAGATCCTGAGGAGGGAGATAGCGGAATTTTTGTAAATATGTATGGTTTGTCAAAATTTGAAAGCTAGAAAGAAACAACCTGGAAGAGTCATGCAACCACTTCCCATAGCTGATTGGAAATGGTATAATATTACTATAGAATTTTTCCTGGGGAAACCAAAGACGCCTTGAAAGAATGAAGCAATATGGGTAAATATTGATTGTCTTAACAAGTCAGAACATTTTCTTGAAATAAGAGAAGATTTAACACTTGAACATAAGGAAAGACTATATATTAATGAAGTTGTAAGACTTCATGGAGTACCCCTATCAATTGTTTCTGATCATGATCCCCGTTTAAAATCAAGATTCCGGAAAAGTATTCAGAAAGCCCCGGATACTAAACTTCATTTGAGCACTGCCTACCACCCTCAATCTGATGGACAATCATAATGGACAATTCAAACCCTAGAAGTCATTTTGAGATCCTACTAACTTGACTTTCATTGTACGTGGAATCAATATTTACCTCTGGTAGAATTTTTAGATAACATTGCTTCCATTCATGTATTTAGATGGCACCATATGAAGAATTATATGGCATGAGATGTCGCACACTAACTTTTGAGGATGATGTAGGTGAATGAAAACTTTTAGGCACATAACTTGTTGAGGAAAATATTGAAAAGGTGAATGTTATCCAAACCCACATCAAAGCATTCCAATATAGGGAAAAGAGCAATGCTGATAAATGAAGGAAGGATTTGGAATTTCAAGTTGGAGACCTTGTTTTCTTGAAGGTATATCCATGGAAGGATATTATAAATTTTAGTAAGAAGGGTTCATTGAGTCCAAGGTAAATCAGACATTTCAAAATTCTAGAATGAATTAGAGTTGTATATTATCATTTGGCAATGCCTCTAAGTCTCTCCAAATTTCACAATGTATTCCACATATCACTGTTGAGAAAATACATGCCTGACCCAACGCATGTGGTCACCTATGGGGAAATTGAACTGGAACCTGATATGTCTTATTGTGAAGAGCTTGGAAAAATTCTTGATAACAGAGAACAAGTGTTGAGAAACCAGATAACTCATCTGGGGAATGTTCTATGGAGAAACTATAAGATGGAAGAGGCAACGTGGGAACACGAGGAACATATGATGAAGAACCACTAGAATAATTTTATGTAGTAATATTCTAGAAATATTGTGATGAAATTATTTTAAGGATAAGAGAATGTAACACCCCAATCATCCATGGTATGTTTCCCTTTGAGTAATGCAATAGCTTGCATTGTACCCATCTTCAAGATTATAACACACCACAACCAATCATACTTGCCAGTATGAATATTAATACCCACTTTTTGAAATTTCATAAATTTTATCATTCAAAATGGAATTTATTTTGGAATTCTAAATATCAAAATTATCTTAGGGTTATTTTTTGGTATTTTTCCGAAAACATTCAATTTTTGATGAATATTGAAAAACACTGCGTTATTGGTTAAAATTGAATTTTTATTTAAATAATTATTTATTTTATTAAAATTTATTTTAGGTCTAAATAGATAAAAAACAACTATATATTTTAAATTTAATTAATTGTATTCATTTTATAATTATCATATATAGTTATTATTTCCACCATTATACCCATCCATGTATGGTGGTGGTGAAAAACTGATTACACCCCGGCGTAGAGACGGTAAGTCGTACGTATGCACGCGTGGTGATTTATTTTTTCATAGTATGGATATAAGGTGAAATACTGTTGTTTCATATTTATAAAAACATAAAATAATATGAGTGATACCGATGTTATTACTTTATAATGAAACTATAAATGAATAGGAAGTATAATAAGAATGAAATTTAAAATAATCGGTAGAAGAGATTACATGTTCCTCAGTGTGCATCCTTTAAATTACCACATATGGCACTAGAGTCTATATTTTGAGAATACCATAACCTATATAATGTTACCAGAGAAGATTACAAGAGAAAATTTCTAGGATTTTATGAGATTTAAGGCTCAAAATGGAGTGAAGCAGAGAGGGAGGAAGTCCCCTTTTATAAGAGAAGAGGGGGCACTTTAGGAAATTCTTAGAATATTAATTTATTATAAATAATATTTCAATTAAAAAAAGTAAAAAACTTTTTCAATTTGACTATAAGATGATTTTTGTTTGAATAACCATCATACAAAAATTTTCAGACAAGTTTAAATTATTTTTTTATTCATGTCTTTTTGGTTTAACCCTTATATTACCCTTATTAATCTTACCGTGATATCATGTTATTTTGACATTATGAGTTAATGTAATTACCATATCTTGTCAAACGACCCATAAAAAAGTTATTTATGACATATATGGAATTATATTACACATTTTTTCAAATAATAGATTTTTAAGAATTTAATATCATTTAATAAACTATTTAATGATTTAAGTTATGAATTGTGTCAATTATTTACACTATTCATACTTTTGTTTTTTTATTTATAACAACATGATTTTTTCTAACCAAAGGAATTAACAAATCCTTAATATGTCAATGGAATCTAGAAAATTCCTTTATGGTATCCAAATTTTCAAATTAAATTTATTTTAATATTTATAAAATCATTTTTATCAATAATTAAATAATGAGGTAATCACTACATCATAACTTTTTCATAGGTAAAAATATTTATCTATTTTATAAAAATTATAAATAAAATTCCATGATATAGGAAATATTTTTTGATTTATAATTACTATTTATAGACATAGACATCAGTTATATAACCCTATATTAAAATCAATTTAGTCAAAGATATATGTTTAGGTTATAATTATAATTATTTTAAATTAATTCTTATAAAATTTCATTTTCACATCCAAGTGAATCCATGAGCTCCCAAAATCGATCCAAGGATTCCAATAGCAGTAAATATTTTATGAAATATGATAAAGAAATTTTTACGGTAGATTAATATTATTATAATATTAATTTTTACCCTTATTTACTAGATTTACCCTTTATACATGGTAAATAAAACAATTACTTAAGTTACTCTTCATAATTTTCTAAAAAAATGTACCAATTTACACAATTTGTAATTTATAATTTAAAATATCGTATCCAATTTTCCAAATTCAAGAGATAGATGTTGCATTATTTATTTTTAAATTAATCACCATTGTCAAAACCAAAAAGTGGGTTTTTACGAAGTTATATCTATCCAACATTTGAGTTGTGTTAATGTATAATTTAAAATTGAAATTGCATAAAATGAAAAAAATTGGATTATATGATAAAAATATAATCCAATTACCTGTTAATACCAATTAATATTAAAATCAAACAATATAAATAAATTGTATGAAAAATTTGTTTTGACTTAAAATGCGGTATTTTGACTATTCATTGGAAAATAATATTTATCAGAAAATTTCTGAAAAATCTACATAACTAATTTTGTTTGTCCCAATTACAAATAAGAAGTTTATTTTCTCAAATATAATATAGAAAATTTTTAAACAATAGATTTAATATTGGTGCATCATCAAAAGGTGGAAAAACTTCATTTTATTTGAAAAAATACATCTTTTATCTGAAAATATTGATTTTTTTCTCATATAATGTAATATAAAATCAGTAAGATAAATTATAATGTTTTATAAAATTAATAATGTGGTTAACAATACTCATAAATGATTGTTTATATCCAATTAAATAACAATATTTTAATAAGATATAATAGTTTAATGAAAATCGGTATTGCGTCAATCGAAAGCTATTGAGGAAGGCTTCTCTTGCATGTAACACAATCCAAGTAAGTGTTTAGGGTAGTGAAATATTACTTTGGTATTTCATATAATGTAATAAAAAATTAGATAATTTATTCATTGAATAAAATCTATAGTTAGTGTTGTGTGAAATGAATTCTATGAAAAGAACTAGAAATTATGTGGAACACAATCCAGAAATAGTGTTTTGTATACAACAACCTAATGTGGTTTTGCATTTAGGCCAAGATAATATTGGTTTAGCATACAACATGATACATCAAATAAATTAAAAAAAATAAATCACATAGAATCTCATGTTGTTACACTCTACCCCCCTTAAAATGAATTTCGGCCTCAAAATTATTTTCGGTTATAAATGGTTTTCAACTTGAAAATTTCATTCCTGGGAACACACATAAAAAATGGATACTAACATATCAATTTAAAATGGAAATTTAGAAATATAATGGTACCCAATGTAACTCGTCACTGGGATTCCACATTAGAGAACATACGTGGTGAGTGAAAACATGGATTTGAAAAGTAATCGATTCATAAAGTTACGAGGGATAGTGATAGAGAATATGTTTTGGAGAATGTTATCTACAAGAATGCCATAAATCTATGATGATTTATGCGATCATTTGATTCATCATATAATAAATTACAAGGACATCATTTTTATTTTTCAATAGCCATTTCCTAATGTTGAAACTTTTTTCATGAGATTACATAGATACTAGATTTTTTAACAATCTCACCATTGTTGGTGCCTTGAAAAATTTCCACTTCATATGTTATTTAAATAATTGAAGATGAATTTGTCATTCATAACGTTTTAGAAGATCATGTGATAGAATGATATTCCATTCCATCCGTCTCAACAAAATAATATAAAAGGTTATTAAATATGCAAAAGTCCACTATTAGTGAGATAATACATTAATCTAATAAACCAAAAATGGAAAATAACTAATAATATCCATAAATGGATAACATTGCAATCCTTCCAAAAAATATGAAAATAAAAAATTAGAAGAAGGTGAACTAAATCGACATAAAATTTTTCTCACATATCTCATTTAGATGTTCTTGGTTGTAACATTCCAAACATGGGAATACCTTAATTATGTATTCTCTTGAAACAAGATAATAACATGAATTACCATATATCCTTTGTTAAAACATGAATTATATCAAAATTAACTCTTTCAACACACCAACGATAAAAAGAATTCTACATAATCACAACATGATATCACATTGTCCGCTTATCAGTCATGAGCTCAATAATACTATCAAACATCTCATTATATCCTTGTCCCATAATTATGTGCATATCACATGATTTCAAAAAATATTTCAATATCATTTCATGGTTTCCAATTTTGTAGTAATTATTGAAAACCCCAATGGACCAATACATAGATATTATAATATTCTATAATACTATAAAGTAGATTCCACAACAATATTTTGGAATCCCATTTCATAAACACTTAATCATTCCCCCACTTCGTTGTCATACTCAACATCACCAATAGTGATCACATTTGACATCCCATTGTCTTTTTTCCTTTAGAGGGTGATGACATCGATCATCATTACCACATGGATTAGGGAATTGTTTTGTGTAATGCCCCATTTCATTGTAGTTCTATCATTGAAGTGTTGGTGGTTCATTTTCTATTGTCTTTTCACTATTCACGTCATAGAAAACTTTTTTCCCATTACATAGGAACTCAACTACTCGATGACTTTATTTTCTACACATTAAACATTTTATATCCCCTTTAATACCATCCCCACCATGATTATTTCTAGATATTGTACATAAGGAAACATTCATATTCTTTTAACCATTGTTTTGAATTTCTTTAAAACTCCATCTTCCATTTCTTATCAAAACCATGAGATGGATATCTAACATCGACATCTACTTACACCATGATAACACAATGTACAATTTGTTCATATCTAATTATGTCTATTATAGTATATTACATTCAAAGACTTGTTTTTAGGCCACTGAATAATCAATAAACTTTACATTTAGGTTGGATGACAAATCCGCAAGCATACCTTTTAATCCTTGTAAGGTACGCATGGTATGTACCTACAGATTCATGATCCTTTTTCATAAGCTCAAGGAACTCCTTTTCCATATTTGTTATATGAATATGAGGGATTTAATTATGGAAAAATAAGTTATTTAACTCATCTCATTCCATGGATTCAATTTCATATTACTAACTTGTATTCTAAATTAATGTTCACCACTGGTCTTCTTGACATTCTAAACAGTAAACTAACAAAATTTCTATTTAATGTTATAGACAATGAAGGATGGAAATTTTATTTTCAATGGTACTGATCCATTTTTCACCAATAAGTGGATCAGAAGACCCACTGAAAAAGGAGGGTGTTGCCTCATGAAGGACTCAATGGAATATAATTCTTTTCTCTACCCATTTGGAAGTTCAGAATGATTCATAGCTTGTGTAAGTACAAAAATAATATTTTGTGCTCTATATCCCATAATATTTTTTTAGGAGGAAAATAATTGCATTTCCCAGTTGATTGATCATTAACATTGTTCCTTAAGGTTAAAGCCTTTTCAAAAACCGAAGAATAATAGTGTGAGGGGAAAAAGTCATACTAGAAAAAACACATAATCTGGGATACATTCAATATATAACAGAAAAGGTTTAATCATATTTTATTCATGATTGTTATCATAATTCTTGTACTGTAACCAATACTTATGCTTAACCATAGAGATATCCCTAGACATACCTTAGAAATATCTCAAGGGATCTCACTAAATTTTATGTATCCTCGTTACCAAATGATGATTAAACCTTCACACTGATACAAACTACATAGACCCTATCTTGATGTACATGTACACTACATTTCACTTTATGAATACATATTACAATACCCAAAAAAGATTCCCAAATATTGTATTATTTTAGTTCCTTTGGAAACATGGAACATAATCATCTAACATTGTGAAAGGTCTTCAACATCTCCCGTAAAGATCTTCCCCTTCTGTTTTCCTACCGAAAAAATTTCTTTATATACTGAGGAAAAGAAAACTCAAAAAGGGTGAGCTAAAATTCTCAGTAAGGGTAAACATGGATAACATAAAACAAACCATATACATTTGAATAAAAAAATATGATCATAATGTTTAAACATCAAAACCTTGAGTCATCAAATAAACAATGGTAGTATGTAAGGCATGGATCATAAAGCAACATTTAACATGATTAAATAACATTTTCATAAAACATGTAATTGTGTATAACTAATAAATATATAATATTATTTATATAGTTGAAAAGGCATTGCAGCTATGACAATCATAGAGGAACAATTCCCTTACTGAATTGGGATTACATGTCATTCCAACAATGTATTACTAAACCAGATTTACTTTTCATTTTAGTCATGTATATCTCATCAGATATAAATTTTTACCCAATTCATTGGAGGACGATATAGGTACCACCCATCTCATAATGAAATCTTTTTTAAATGTTCCACAAAATATAAATCATTATTCATAGGTTAATCCATGAAATGGGGTTCTTAAAAATCATTCCATAATAACACAACCCATATAAAATTTAATTCCATCATTAACACAATAAAATAGTTGTAATAATTAGGATAGAAAAAAGACACTATTTAAGAACTTCATCTTATATGGAAAATAATTTTGATAAAAGACATGATCTTTGTTCTTGAGGAAAATATCCTTTATTCTTCAAAAACATTTTCTTTTATCAATATTTTTGATCAATTTTTAAAGAGAAGAATTTAGTTGAAAATAAAAATGAAGTATGGTAGATGAGGATTCTTTAAAATAATGTTACATGAATAAAAAAAATCCATTCTTTCTGTATAAGTTAATCAAAAACATTCTCCTCTAACTTTTGCTAGAAAAGTCAATAAAGTTCATGGTGTGTTAAACAAAAGAAAGAATGCTTCTATACCATGTAGTAAAACTCAAAAATGGGAAAAAAATGACTTTAAAAATACAAAGAATAATAGTAATAATTTCAAAAAATATTCCTAGAAACCATAGAAATGGATGATAAATATAATCACAGAAAATAATTATGTATTAGAAATGTCAAATAAAAATGAGATTGCAAAATTGTCCCATACCTTATGTCTGATTACGTTTGTATGTGTCCAAAACTCATATATAGTGGGTTTAAAAATATTATTAACTTCTAAATGAACCATAATAATATTTATTATAACATATATGATTCACTTACAGCTTTATAAGACCCCTTTATTTGTCAATTCCATGATAAAGCAACGTTTTGGGTAATAATAGTTTTATTTATTATACATGTTTTGAATTTTTATTCATGATATTATTACTTATATCATGATTTAGGTACATAAAATATCTATAAAATGATTTATATATTATATATGTTAAGTATAAAAATATATAATATATATAAATGAAATGGAATACACCATTCCTGGAGATGGTCTGTTGTACGTATGCATGAATGCTATTTTTGTTTCCTTATTAAATTAAATGGATATAAGTAAATGAAATATATACATATATACATAAATCCAGTATCATTATTATTTCATAAATTTCATGTATATTTATTATAAATACATTATAATAATTCATGAATGGTTAATGTGGAGAATGAATCACATCACATCATGGAGAGGGTAATCTGTACGTATGCAAGAGGAACAATATCATTCCTATAATTATTGAATTGTGTTGGAGTGGATGGTGTGTAATAAATCATAATCAGTATCATGTTATAATAAACATATATAGTTATTATTTATACCTTTATACTCATCCATGTATGCTGGTGGTGAAAAATAGATTACACCATGGCTTGGAGACGGTAAGTCGTACGTACGCATGCGATGTGATTTTGTTTTTCATAGGATGGATAAAAGGTGAAATAGTGATGTTTCATATTTGTAATAACATATCATAAGTTGAGTGATACTTATGTTATTACATTATAATGAATCAACTAATGATGAGTAATTATAAGAAGAATGAAATTTGAATGAATCAGTAGAAGAGGTTTTCTCTTCCTCGATGTGCCTCATTTAAATTTCCATTTAGGGCATTAGTGATGGTCTTTTGAGAAGACCATAACCTCTAGAATGTAACAAGGGAAGTTTAAAAGTGAAATGGGAAGAGGTTTGGCCAATATTTAAGGCTCAAAATAGAGTGAAATGGAGAGGGAGGATATTCTCTTTTATAAGAGAGGAAGGAAAACTTCAAGAAACTCTCAAAATATTAATTTAATATAAATTAAATTTCTATTAAAAATGGTCCAATACTTATTTAATTCTAATGAAATACTATTTTGGTTCGAATAACCAACTTCTAAAAAAAATTTTACAATTTATGAATATTTTTTAACCTTATCTTTTTGGTTTAACAATAATTTTACCCTTTTTAATCATACAATGATATCATGTTATTTATACATTATGGGTTGATGTAACTACCATATCATGTCAAAAGACACTTAAATTTCTATTTTTGACATAATTGGAATTATATTAACCATTTGGATGAATCATATATTTTTATTAATTTAATATCATTTAATAAACTATTTTATGTTTTATGTTATGAATTATGTCAATTTTTGCCACAATTCATAGTTGACTTTTTAAAAAAAAAATCATAACAACCTGATTTCTTCAAAAAAAAGGTATTAAATCATCCCTAATATGTCAATGTCATAAATAAAATGTTTGTATGGAATAAAAATTTTCAAATTATATTTATTTTAATATTTATAAATTAATTTATTTGAATCTTTAAATAATGAGGTAATCACTACATCATAATTGTGTCATAAATAAATATATTTATCTAATGTCAGAAAATTATTAATAAAATACCATGATGTAAGAAATATTTTTACAATTATAATGAATATTTAAATTCATAGAGATCGGTTATGTAACCCCCTATTAAAATCGATTTAATAAAACGTATATGTTTAGTTCATAATTATCATTACTTCAAATAAATTCTTATAAAATGTCATTTTAAAATCCAAGTGAATCCATGGGGTCCCAAAATTTAACTAAATATTCAAATAGTAAGAAATTTCCTATTCAATACTATTAATATTTATGTTAGAGTAGTTTAATTTTATTATAATAAAAAAAATTACCATTATTTACCATATTTACCCTTTAACCATGGTAAATAAAATAATTGATGAAGTTACTATTCATAATGTCTAAAAATAAATGGTGCCTATTAACAATGTTTTAGCCCTATAATTCCATGTATGAAATCCATTTTTCCAATTTCAAAACACAGATGTTTTAGTAATTAATTTAAAATTAATTTCTATTGTCAAAACCAAAAATCAGGTTTTTAAGAAAAAAAATTGTAAAAATATTACCTTGTGTCTATGTCCAATTTAAAAGTAAAAATACTTAAAGTGACCATCAATAAGTTGAATTATAAAAATATAATCCAATTCCAATTTAAAAATATTTAAATTTACACTCTAACAATAAAGTTTTCTATTGAAAATGTAGTTTTGACTTAAATTGCAATATTATTAGCTATTCATTAAAAATTATTTTTATTAAAAAAATTTAAAAAATTCAAAATAAGAAAAATTTTATGTTCCACATCTAAATAATATGTTTATTTTGTCAAATAGAATATATAATATTGTTCAAAATTTGATTTAAAATTGGTGCGCCATCAAAAGGGTACAAATCATCAATTTTTTTAAAAAAGTACGTCTTTGATCTGAAAAAATTGATTTTAGTTTCATATTATTTTCTATAAAATGATAGAGATTAATGGTAATGTTATAAAAAATTCAAACTGTGGTTAATAATATTCATAACAGATATTTTGTATCCCATTAAATAATAATATTTTAAAAATATATCCTTGATTAGTGATACTCGGTATCATGTAAAATGCAAGTAATCAAGGTAGGTCACTCTTACGTGTAACACAATACAAGTCAGTGCTATATGTAGTGCAATCTTCCTTTGGCCTTGTGTAAAAAATAATAAAAAATTATTTCATTTATGCATTGAAAGTAATCTATAATCTGTGTTTCATGAAATGAATTCTATCAAAAGAACTTGAAATTTTTTGCCGCATAGGCCAGGAATAGTGTTGCATATTCTGCAAGATAATACAGTGTTGCATATAGTGAAATATAATATTGGTGTAGTGTATAACAAAATAGATTAATGCAATTAAAAAGAATATATCTCATAAAATTTTAGGGTGTTACACTCTTTTCATGTAATTGGTTGATTATGCCAAAGATTCCCCTTATAATGAAATTCCCATGTGAGATTAATAAGAGGCAAATCCTTCTAAGAATAGCCCGTGCCATTAGCCACTTTTTGAGGTGATATTGAATAGAAATGCTCACAGTTTTGACCATGACATAATTGAATGGAATTTATTGAATTTTTAATATATATTTCTAGGGTGACACATGGGTTTTTATATAAACACCATGGACAAACTCATTTGGTTACTTTCTTGCTTACACCCAAGTGACACCTGGACTCTTTATACAGATTTCTAAGGAAGGAATCGTGGGGGATAACTATAATAAAATTGAGTGATACATGGATTCCTTATGGATTTTGAATGATGGACTAAAAATGGTAGTCGATCATATTCAACATGGGTGATACTTGGGCTCCATTAGTGGAATGACCGCCAATGACGAACTCAAATGGAAATGATGTTATACAACACCTAGAGTGATACATGGGTTCCTATGGGGATTACAATGAATGGGCTTGTAAGGTTCTTGGTTAAGATATACCTAGAGCGATACCTGGATTATAAATAAATAATCCCAAAGATCGTTTCAAGTTTATAATTGAATATTAAATTGAATGATTTACATGAAACACATGCAATTCTAAAGCAAAATATTGCATTCATCGTCTGTATTATACTGTATAGATGGTCTAGTTAGGCTTCTCTTGATCACATATTCTGTTGAGGGATGTTGGGATACATACCATGTATCGATACATGTTTAATAAATGATATTGAATAATTAAATAAACTTGATTATAAATTGACACAGGGCTGACTGTTTAATTTAGAGAAATTTTAGCTTGTCCAAATTAGGTAACAGATTATAGGTGTCCATAAGAACTCAGGACAATATTGGTTGTTTACTATCGGAACTTCTTTACATATTTTTTTATTTCCTACACACTATTATTATTATATATATGCACATACTAGATAACACTTGGTCTTTGGGTGGTTACCTGTTGGTATTGTATCTCACACCATGTTTTGGCTGTCGTTGGGTACCCGAACAGACTATATGAAGGAAAGTAAGGATAAGATAAAGTGCTCTCTTAAATGTTCTTGATTGGTTCTAAAAATAAGGGGAGAAAAATATAATGTTGAGGCACATGATTTTATTTAGAGATAGTAATTTTTGTTCATTTTAGTATTTTGTTACTTGTATTGTACACATACCATGTATACTTGTTTTGGCTATTTTGTAAAAACATGACATGTGTCATCATATTTTTCATATGAGTTTACATCTAGATTTATTTATCTATGCCTACCATTTTTATGTTGTATGATTGATTCATGGATTTTTTTACTTCTTTGTTATTGATATTACAATGTGTTACACACTGATAAGATGGAATAGTCTCCCCACTGAAACACTCAATTCCCACACTACTAGTCGGGAACCTCTGACGTTTGGGTAAATGGGCTTGAGGTCATGTTGCCAACAGGACTCAGGGAATCATTTAGTGGCATCCAGGTTCGAGATGTTACAACGAGAAATGGAAAATATGATTTTGCAATGAGATTTTCCAATGATTTTGTGTGTTCGGTTTTGATCTTTAATGGTAGGAATCTTGTCATGAGATGATTATCAAAGTGGGAACAAAGGTATATCATGATTTCAATTTCATTCAAGTTATTTACACTATATTTGTAAGTAATTTATGGGATTGAGATTGGATTCTATTTACCATCTAATTGATAGTGTATTTTCTTGAAGTTGTCCCATGGTTATTTAATTTTCTACATTTATGGGGGTTTTCATCGTAAAAACGGTTTCCCCATATATTTTGTATTATTTGGTTTTGTGCTATGAGTTCATTGGCAGTTCTCATAATTTTTTGGTTGTAATTAAATCATAATGATTTTTAATTCATTCATGATATTTTCTAAACACAGAAATAAGTTTTAGATCTAAGGAATAACGTTTTACAATGAAAACAAAATTTATTCCATTATTTATAATCAAATATAAATATTAAAATCGTAAAACCGGGTTGTGGAAAACATCTATAAGAAACTCATAATTCGATACTAATTAATTTCTTGAAAGAAATATGTTATAAGTATAAGGAAAAACATTTATAGTTCAGAACATTTACACTCTCAGGATTTCCCATTTCAAATACCCCATTAAATAATTAGATCATGTTCTACAAGAGTTCTAGGATAAACCGAAAAATATGGAAAAAATACCTTAACAAAACTATGGGTGTCTCACATCAGGATATCTTTTGAGTTACCCTATCATAGAGCTAGGATAGGTCTCGCATAATTGAAACTCTTGAGTTACCCTTATAAAACCCAATCAATAAAGGAGTAGTTTAAGGTTACTTTGAATTACCAACACCCAATGCTGAATAATATAAACCTATGTAAGGGTACATTAGTACTACCCTTACATCATACAAGAGGGGAGAAATGTCACATAAGGGTAATCAGGTACTTATAAGGCTTGCGTAAGGGTACCATGACCTCTTGAAAGGGTAACTATCAAATACAAGGGTTACGTATGGGTAACCCCCAAATCAAAGAGTGTTTCTAATGGTAAAAAAAATGATAATATAACCTTTATGAGATCAATGTAAGAGTAAATATAAATGAAGAAAAATAAAATTTTTAAATGAACAACCTTAAAGGGTAGACTACCATGCTTTTCTAGAGTTAATGTTGAAACCCACAAAAAATTTATTAATTTAAAATTAATGTAAATTTTATTTAAAATATCCTGAACCTCTAGAAACAATGGAATCACCCATGGAGATGCACTACACCAATGAATTTCTAAAGGAATGGGCTATGGAAAAACGAGGACCTTACATGAAATCCCTTACGTACTTGGGTAAAGTGTGATACAAAATTTCAACGGTTGTTCATGGAAGAAATGTGGTTTTGTTCATTGATGGGTCTATGTAACTAGGCTTTATTTGATATTCTGAAGGTTAATTTTGGCTCTACTATGAAACTTGTGTCGGGTGTCAGCCTGTATTATACTACTCTTGGATATAGTTCATTTTGGGCATAATGTTGAGCATGTCACACGTTCTTGGACCCTGTGAAATAGTACATAATCTACAATGGATGTATCTCTAATAATCCTTGTGTGATTCGGATCAACTGGTGTCTATGTGGAGTCTCTATGGGACTATAATCTTACTGGGGTGCAGATTGAGGTTTGGTCTTCATGTTATAATGGTTTCAAGGTTTCCCAATCATGAAATTAGATATCAAAGGTCTTCTATCTTCAATGAAAGGGCCTAAATGATACAATACATTGACCTTCTTGATGAGTGCGTGGATGGGGATGATGGTTAAACATGTATTAATAGGGTTATATTTCCAAATTGAAAAGTTGATTGATAAAGGGATAGGGTTATGGTTGCATTTTTAAGATACTGTAAACCTGAAGATGAATTTGAAATTAATATTAAATAATCCATTAAAAAATAATTGACATTACAATTATAAAAAAATATTTATTTATTTTGAGTTCAGTTAATATTATATTTACAAATAAATTTTTAATTTGAATTAGGTGACTAATTGTTATTAAATAAAGTACAATTAATAAATATATTTACATATTTTTTTGATATGTTTATTATGGTTTTATAATAAAACATAATTATTGAAATTTATAATTGGGTAATTAAAAATATTATGGTAGTTAAAAATAAAATATGGTAGGGCTTGAGAATTGTGAAAATAAAGAGTTTATAGTCATGGTACATCAAAATTCACATGTACCCAACTCATTGTATAACCACTCAGACTATAAATACATTGATATTGATGGGAAATATGGAAAGCGATGAATTCACAAACGAACAACAAAATAAACGTGTAGAGGGAATAAATTTTCATACCCTAAAGAAAATCATGAAAATTATTAAGCGGATTCCAATTGCCCAAAAATACTTATAGGAAAAATAAACGTTGACACCGGAAATTTTTAATGTAGAAAACCAAAAAGGGAAAAACCAAAAGCCCTAATGAAAAAAACATAATACAGTAATAATAAAGAGGACAAAGAAGAGACTCTCAAAGATGAGATGAATCTAAAAATAGTACTATGACTGAATATCAGATCAATGGCATAAACCAAATGCATTTTGAAAGAAACCTGAAATGGAGAACATTGTCTGATTAAGAAATCCAAATGGATATGATCAAAAAGGGTAGATGTTTGTTTTATGGATAAATAATGCAGATGAGAAGCACCATGATCAGATGAAAGAGCTCAACAGATGAAATCCAATCAGACATGTAGTATTTTAATAGTTGATCTAAAAACCACTACATGAACCCCTAACTACATTTTCACCAAAGATGAGAATATAGAGTCCAACATCCCAATAAAAATATATGCCTCCTTCATGTCTGTGAATCACCCATTTTGTATATCTATATCTTTCATTTAAAAAATCACGTGACATCCCCAAATAAGGAGGACACCCAAAGAAACAACCCCTCAGGCTCATGTGAGATTCACCGCTAACCTTGCAACCTATCGAGATGTCCCAAATTCACCTCTGAGAAAATACTTGATCAACATGTTTGATACATTGTCATCTATTTGGATCTTCTCAAGCTCTAACTATCTTGATTCAAGAATATCATTGATCCAATGATACAAAACATCAATATGTTTTGACCTTCCAAAAAAAAGGATTTCCCCCCAAACAAATGGCACTTCGACTATCATAGAAAAACACATACAAGTCCTGAATAAAAGTAATTTCTAGAATAAAATTTTCCATCAACAAAAATTATTTTCATTCCACTTTAGTTGAAATAAACTCACACTCAATGGTTGATAAATCCACACATCTCTACAATCTAAAATTTCAAGATACTTCTCCCCAACAAAGCTGATCGAATATCCTGAAGTAGACATCCTCAAATCCATATCTCCTATAATATTTGAATCTATAAATCCACAATTCATAGGTTCACCATTTCTAAAACACTATCTCATATCAAAAGTAACACAAAGATATAGAAATATATATTTCAATACTCTCTAATGATATCAATCAAAATTAAATAAAAAACTATTGACCACCCCCACTGCACGAGATATATCATTCTAGCATATAAAATTACACACATCAAATAACCAACAATAGATAAATAATGAACATGTTTCATATTCTCTCTCAATTCATCAATAGAAGGTGACTAACTATAACTGAGCATAAAATTTAAAACAAGAGGAGTAATAACAACTTTTTTCATTTCCATAGAAAATATATGAAGAAACTTTTTAATATATCTCTCATGAAATAACAATAATTTATTGGTCTTTCTATCATGAGAAATCAACATGTTCGGAATATATCACCTTCTCCCCTAGTATTTCATTGTAAATTGATGACCAAGATCCTTCTTCAATATACCAATTCGAGAAGCATCATATCCAACATTAATCATATCATTAGGAAAAACCCACCATATAATAAAATCAACATCATTAAATCTCTAAACAATAACACAATGATCAGAAGATGACTTCCTTGAACCTTGATGAAAAATGACAGATTCAATATTCATATAACACTACAACTAAGCTAGTTTCAAATCATAAAACTCTTATTTAACCTGCAGACATACATATATTCAATTATTTCACAAAACCCTCTTGATACTCCATATAAACCCCCCTCTAAATATTTTTGGAGGAATGTTGTATGAAAATCTATCTTCTCAATTAGCAGATCCAAACTATCATACAAACCAAGAACAACCAAAAGGGATGTCGTTTTGACAAAAGGTAAAAAAATATCATCAAAATCAAGAACCTTATTCTAATAGAAGCCTTTAATAACTATCTTTTCCTTTTATTGTGGATCATAACTAGATTTTTTTCATATTTAATCCATTAATTCCAATGAATTTTATAAGATATCATACATGTAGGTAACATTACAAGCTCCAATGTATGGCGGTCATCAAATGATTTCATTTCACCATCCATTGAGGAAACCCATTTATCTTCATGGTCACTTTTCTTCATCATCAACCGATTATGGTTTACTCCCTTCAGTGAGAAGCACATACTCATCAGGTGATCACTGAGTAGAAATAGTAGGATGTTGAAATGATCTCCAGAGTGGAGCTATGAGTTCAGTGATAAACCCTTGAACCAAATTATTAGAAACCATAGGTTCATAAAAACATCAATTCCAACCTATTCACCCTAAAAAAAATTCTTCATGTCAAAAAAATTAATATAACTAAAAAAATGAGGTAAATGTGACTATGAAAATGGATGAAGAATGAAAAAACTATTAAAAATTGGTGAAGCAGATTTTCTCCCTTATCAATATCTACAATAGTTTGATCCCCCATAAATATTGCATCATAAATTTTGAAAATTTTCATCAAAATACGGTCATAGAATCTGTATCCAAACACATCATGTTCTTAGCAAATAAAAATACATTATCATGACATACCATCCCACTTGGATCTCTCAACTATAGGAACATAAATAAAATAATTGCATCCAAATACATGTAAATGATCATACATGATATCATTTTCATACCAAAACTCATCAAGAGTGTCTATATTCCAAGAAACTACAGGTGATAAATTTATAATATATGTAGTGGTAAATTAATTCTCACACAAAAAAATGTCAAAAAAAACTATTCTTTTGAAAGAAAGAATCAAACTCTTTCCAAAAATGTTTTCTTCATTCGATATACTAAACAGTTTCTTAGGTGTCTTAGGAGGCTTATTCTGATGTTTAATACCATCCTTCCAGTATTATATATTAAAAGGAACACAATAATCACCCCGCATGTCTATGTGAATACATTTCAACTTCATACCATATTCTTTCTCAACTGAAACAAAAAAACTGTTTAAAAGAACTGAACACTTGAACAATGGCATTCAAAACATATACCAAAATTCTTTTTAGTAGTTGTCAATAAACATAAAAAAATGATGACTTCCACTAAATGTATTATACTTTTAAGAACCATAAACATCATAATGTACTAATTCAATTAATTGTGACTTCCTATGAAAATGATGAATGCTGAAAGAAGCACTTCTCTCTGTTCTGTCCAATTAGTGAACACTCAGGTCTAATCTGACATCATTCAATCATGGATAAAAATTATCACGGGAAAACAACCATGTCTCTTCACACTAATGAAAATGATCATATTATTCCATAACATGGAATAAAAATAACACTCAACAATGCAATTAGTTTCACAAGAAATAGAAGATTTAGTTCAATACAAACCTGACTGCTTCTCTCTCGGATCCACAATCAAGGAAACATTGGAAATTTTACATTATCCATCACTAAAAGTGTTGATAAATATATCATCCTCAAGAACAAATGTATAAATAAGATTCAGGTGAACCTAAGATGCCTTCCGAACTACCTTCAAAATAATCTTACTTTATATTTTTGTCTCCAAACAAAAAGTCCTGATACCAACTATATCAACATATCTACGATTAACTGTATTAAAATTATCAAAATTTCTTAGGCTATAATATGTAAAAAACTCATTCTATGATTTCATGTGAAAAAAAATCAAAACTATCAACAACAAAAAAATAATAATCATAGGAAATATTTTGGGAGTCATAAATAATAACAAGATCTCACCATATATGTCACCACTCATCCCCCGGGGCCCATGTCGTGACTATCCCAAGCCCGTCTTCTATAGGCAAGGGGTTGGTGGCTTGCACTAGAAGGCATATCCCTTAAATGAGAAGGCATTTCTTTTTTAACCTACGCACACACAAAATAGTACTCAACAATAGTTAATCGCATAGTAAAACTACTGATGTAAAAGTGTAAACTGGATGTGATGAGGCCAATATACAAGCCCAACTAAAAATGGTACAACCCAAAGGGTAAACAAATCCTATGGTCATCCACCAAGTATCGTATCTGAGAAGTAGGTAAAACATGTCCCTATGCCTCTGCACATCAACCGGTCACCTCCGTGCACTGTCCGGTCCTAAATCCCTAACCCTGGTCAATGCTGTTTTTGTCTGAACAAGACACAATAAGGTGAGAGAAATGTCTAGGAAAGGGTGAGTATAACAATGCCCAGTAGGGACCCTGAGAGCCTCGATAGTCTCCCAGAATTACACAGTGGAAAAAAATCATGATCCCAATCACAAAGCACAAGTAATTACCCAACTCAAACCAGATATATAACTTAAATAACATGAATACGGATGACTAGTCATAAAGAAAAAGTGTCTTATTCTATTTTGAAATTCCACTACTTAACCATGAAGAATTTGTTCTTTCACCGATCCAGACTAGGGTGTAAGTCACTAATCTGCAAAGGGTAGTCTGTTGTCCATCCACACATGTTTGAAAGTCTCTAATCCATTAAAGGCCTGTCTCAGGTAGGTCGTTGTTGGGTCGCGTAATTCTAATCCACACAGGGTTGTAAGTCGTCGATCCAGACAAGGCCATATGTTCTTGATCCACACAGGGTCGTAAGTCACCGAACCATAGAAGGTCACAATCACTGATCCTCCCCAAGCCTCTCTAAGGAATGTCCAGATCGGGTCGCGATACTGCTGATCGTCTCAGGTTTGTAAGCCATCAATCCACAAAGTTTCATTCTAATACATGACATCCAGCCACCGGATTCCTGCACTAAGCATGCTTAATTTCCGGAGGATCCACTCCACAAGCTATCAGCCATATTTCAACCACCATGAAGTCCCCAGAAGAAGTAACCAAAAGATCCTCTATGTCATAAGGGTTTCAACGTAACATATGGTGCATCTATCGGACACTCTGTCTGTAAGTTATAGTAATTTTAGTACCAAGGGCCCGGATAGATTCGAGACCGATCCAACCTGGCCAAACACTAGCATTCTCCAAAACCCATGTCTAATATCGTAAAAGGACATCCTCATCATAAGGGTTCCCGGACTGTATGGTTCGTCAAACGGAAATCTGGTTTAGAAGATATGTTCCTTGAAGGGAAACTAAGATAAAAAGGTTATGGGTCTAGTCCGCACCGGTTGGACCGAACCATCCCGGTCCACTTGGCCCCGGCCGAACTGGCTTGGCTCGGCCTTGTTTGGTAGGGCTACAGGTTCGGCTCGGCCCACCGGGCCACTGGACCTGCCTGGTCAGCTTGCTGGATGCAGCCCACCAGCTGGGTGCGGGGGTTCGCTCCCATCCTGAATGGAGTAAGTTTGTTTGGCTTCCACCATCAGTGGCGCCTGTTGGCATTGGTCTACCTGATCAAACCATGTGGATCGGTCAATAGTGGGACCCACCGCCACGGGTCTTCCCTCCGCCTCATCTAAAAGTTGAGTCCCTCTTCTGCTGCGCACTGCCGTAGTGTGCCGCCTGCTTTAATGTAGCCGGTGAAGCCCCCCCGCCCTTTTTCCATCACGCTGCCTTCGGGCATCGCCACCTCCTTGCGGCCGAGGAGAGTCAGTCGTTGTCTCCTCCGGTCATAGTGGTCTACGTGCCGGCGGAGCTTCTCTGGGCCTCTGGTGAAGCTTGAGAGGTCTGTTTCCTTTTCGGACTGCACCTACAGGCCTCCTGGGACCCTACCATCACTATGTGGTCCCTAATACCATCTTTCTGCCAAATTGGTAGGTCATCCACAATGATCTAAAACAAACCACGAACGACAGAGGGTCCGGGCCTTGTTCGGTTCGGCCTACAGCCTCTACATTAGCGTTAAAAAATGGTAGATTTTAAACATAATCAAGATAATATGAATTTATAAAACTCATAGAAATAATTCAATAAAAACTCCTACTTGGAACTCGTTGGAAGATTTTGTGGATGAGGAATCTGGATCCGTATTCGAAGATATTCATCGACATTCGTTCAGTCCTAATTCTTTATAATAGTATGTTTCCATCGGCATTTCATCAGAGCTTCGACATGTTTATCCCCAAAACCCATGACATAGGATTGATTAAATTGAAGGGAAGTAACTACCCACATCGCCTTTTGTTAATGCAGTTCATTAATGAACCAAAATTAAAGTTCCATTAATTCAATAAACATCATTGTTACACAACCCAATGGTCATGTCATTAAATTAAACACATTCAACCCAAAAGATACATTTTGGTCCAGATATTATCCTCTCAATGGTGAGAAGAGAATACAATAACTCATGGAGTTATTTTATTGTTTATTTATAATGTCCAAAAATTAACTTTTTCTTCCTACCCTTACTGTTCGAAGTTATGCTTCATCTAAACAAATCTCAGCACTACAAATTCTACAATTCCCTCATAATTTTAATATGAGAAACATTATAAAATATATAAATTTGTACCTACACGTTTACTAAACATACATTAAAATTTATTAATAATTTTTTCAGGGCTCTCCGAGCCTCGGAACCACGTGCTGTCAATTTTCACAGACTCGTACAAATCCAAAATAATTTTAAAAAATATTTATATGGAAATTCAGGGTCCTTAGACTATAGTAGCAGATACATGGTCATCTTCATCTCCATTTTTCATCATTTGATGTTCCTCTATTAGGTTTTCCCTTTTTAGTTGATTGAAAATCGTATCATCATATACTTTCATACTACAATGATGAAATTAAAACTCTCTCTTCTTAGACGTAGATTTTTTTCTACCTTTTCTCATAATTCAACTGCTCTAGCCCTAATTATCTTCCTGAAATCTCTCAATATTCTCTATTACTAAAATATTCAATGAATAACTTTACAAATCATATCTCTTGACCTCTTCATTCAATGCAACAGACTTGAAAAAATTGAATTTCACAGCACCATTAGTAGTATAACTATTTTGAGTAAAATACAAATTCTCCCATGAATTGGGTGAAGTATTATGAAACAAAAATTCCAAAACCACATCATCAAAATTAACACCCATAACATACAATTGATTATAACATCCCTAAAAATTACTAAAATAGTCATAAATATATGTACTTTTTTGTACCTCACATTCATCACTTTTTTAGGACATAGAATTTTTTGTTTCTTTTCTTGGAAGCATAGGTAGTATCAAGATTCTCCAAAAAAGTTATTTCATGAACGATGATTATAATATGGTTCATCACACTATTTTCCACCTAGTGATTAAGTAAAACACAATCTATCACTAGATTAAACTCGCATTTTTCATCAGACACTTTTTTTAGATTCTGGGCACTGTACACCAACAGATGAATTAACTTGAAAAAAATAATACCCTTCATTTCTAATCACCACATATGGTAGTTATTAGAATTCATAAAAATCATCTGACTAAAATTTACATTCATAATTTATCTTAATAAAAACCAATCCCTCTAATAATAGATATCAAGAAAGTCGGTCAGTGATGATCCAAAAAACAAATCAAATAGTGAAGGCATAACATAAATAAAATTTCATTCTAATCAGAATATAATGAAAACATTTATGCTGATGTACAATGACCAAAAATATTTGTAGGAAATATAAATGTCGACTGCATAAATTTTTATCATGGAAACCCCAAAACAGAAAAATATTACCTTGTCCAGAATGTAGAATCCACTGATAATCAATATTATAAGGTTGAGACTCCCAGTGATAATCAGGATCTCAAAAATAATACTCTAATTAGACATGGATTCAATGGAAATAAGAAAATATAGGGTTTAAGCATTCAAAAATTTAGAACAAATCCCGATAAAGAATTATAAATAGATCTAACTGTGAGGGGCATATGTTCACTTTCTGAATAAATGATATAGTTGAAAAGCACTGGGATTTGATCAATGAGAACCACAGATGAAATCCAACTAGACATGGATAATTTCAATAGTCTATGATTAGAAAAACACTACCCTAAACCCTAACATAACTTCATAGAATATGAGAATATAGATTCCACCATCCAAAAAATGCATTCCTCCTTCTTGTATGTAACTCCCCTATTTCACATATCTATGTATTTTTTTAATGTCACATTATATCCTCACTGAAGGAGGATTCCAAAAAAATATTGAATTTTTTTATATGAATATCCTATACATTTCACAAAAATAAATGTTCAAGGACCATAAAGGATTAATTTATTTAGAAATTTCGATACATAAATAATTAGTACATAAATGATCTATGTCATCACCCACTTAGTTCTTAACAACTAGAACCTTTCTCGGACATATCGTACATAAATGTTTTCTTCATGTCCTTGGGAAATGGAAACACACAAAAGGATGAGCTTATATTCTAGGTTAATGTAAATAGGCGATATATCAGTGATCACTAAAGGATAACATGAGCATAATAATATGAAAGAATGAATTCGACATTTGAAAACCATAACTTGAAAATCATTGAATATAAGCATGAGTCATGACATAATTATTGGAAAATCATAAGACATGAATCATAAAGGATTTTAAGTACCTGTGTTATGAGAGCATAACACTGGTGTAAACTCATATCATAAAAGAGTGACATAGTCATAATCATTAAAATGTTATTTCAAATCTAAAAAACAAGGAATTCATCACATGATAGGCTTGGCATAACAAACAGTGTACCTACTTTTAGTTTGGTATAACCTCTCGTGTACCATTTATTGGGCTTGAGATAACCTCCCATATAGACTATTTTGGGTTTGAGATAATATCTCATGCTCCCTTTGATATCATTAATCATTAATAATTACCCAATACATTAATGGAATGTATTATTATATGATATCTGGTCACATTTTCATAATCCATTCATTTGTATGCCAGAAGATAAAAAAAATCATTATAATATCATCATAACTGGACCCATGGAGGGAAAATTGGTTTTCATCAATATTTTATCATCATAACTATAAACAATGTAGAAAAATATTTAGTGTGGAACAAAATAATCATATCCTCAACAAGTCATAAGAACCATCAATGAATGTTATCAATGATGAAAAAATTTGTAAAATATCATTGGAACATTTCTAGAGAAAAAAACCTTTACTTTTGGGAATATCTTATTTAAACTATATAAATTTCCCAAATAATAAATAAAACGTTTTATTTGAAAAAACAATGAAAACACATATAGTAATAACAAAATAAATCATTAGTCACAATGGAAATTAATTCTGATCTTATAGTAATTATTAAAACAAACATTTTGTCAACACCTTCGGTAAAAAGTGTCTTTTTTGGAAATTAACTGGAAGGTTCATTTAAAATATTATATAGAAATTATTTTATGGGTAAAAATTATATTATGAAATAATTTTATTTTTGTAGAAACATCATAAAAAACATTTTATAAAACCAAAATACGGATGCAAATTTATTTCCGACCAAAGAGAGAAATGAAATCAGTTTTCCTAAAAAACATTTTTTTCAGTATCTTGAGTACATAAAGAGAGGAAAATTAATGCAAAACATAAATAATCAAAAAATAATAAAAAAAATATGTTGGGGGGAAATAACTTTTCATTTCAATGTTGTAGTCTTAATCATAAACAGTTCCTGTAAAATGATATTGGGGCGTAAAATTCATACTACTTAGGTAGATTTTGAATGGTAAGAACCACGAATAAATATATTAAAATAAAATATTAAATATCAAGAACATAATGAGACTTATAATATAACATGTAAAATTGTATTTATATTCATTTCATTAACATAAATATGTGTATAACATAAAACGCGTCTCAATGAAATAATACAGCGAGAAATAACCCTTACAACTTTTGTAATATCTGAATAAATACATTATTAAAGAGTGAAAATTATTTGGATTTATAAATCCAAATAGATTTCATGAAAATAATCCAAAAATACATTCATTTTTATTATATACACTACAAAATGAGAACAACTGGTGGATATAAAATATGTCTCATAAAAAAAATGTGAGATGATAAATCATTACCCCTAGTTTGACAATCATTATAAGTGGTATAACGCCATGTAAAATAAATTTTAATTTATTTTAATTCTGTAAAAGAAACATATTCTTACTTATAATATCATATATGATTTACATTTAACATTTTAACACTAATTAATTAATAAATCATTAGTAAAATCATCGTTTCATGGTGTTCTCTATTTTTTTCATGAATGTGTTGGTTTGAAAGTTCTGGTCCTTGTACTTTGATTAAGGTTACATAATATTAACAATATTAATAATGTCATTATTATCATATTTAATCCATATATTCAATTTTATAACTATTTATTTAAAGTGGTTATGAAAAATGAATTACACCACTTCATAGATAATGTAGTATGTACCAAAGAAAGAGTGATGTTTTCACCTTTAATGGATGGAAAGAAAGAAAATTGAATAATAATATGACAATATAAAACTATATTAATATCATAAATATCATATATATTCATTAAATTTGTCATTATAAACATCAATATGAATTAGTGATGAAAAAAAACTCATCGCTTTGTGGAGGTTCAAGCCCCAACATATGCACAAGCAATACATTAATTTTATATTCTATAGAAAGGAGATTTATAAAGGACATGAAATAAATATAATAAAATACTATTATATGGGAGATAATGATGTTATTATTTTTAAATGGTTATGATATAACTCAAGGATGTAAAGATATTAGTAAACACAATTCCCTTCACTTTGAAGAACCTAATTAGGATCTCTCCTTTAGGGGACCCAAGGATAATGTTTTAAGAAGACCAAAACCTCTAGAATTCTTATAAATAAGTTAAAATGAGGATTCTTATTGGTTATACAAAAATAATTGGATAATGGTGGTGTGAATAATAGAGGAGAGGTTGTATTAATTTATACTGAATGAAATAAAACACTGGGAATTACATAAAATATTTAAATATAATTGTTAAAAGATGCTAGTCCCACATCAAAGTTCAGATTTTATAGCTTATTTTATATTCGTCATAAATAAACACCAAGGGATTCCATAGAGATGAATTTTGGTTTTTGATTCAGTATACTTCCATTTTGACATTTTATTAGAGCGGGTTCCCCAACCCCAACCCCAACCCTCCCTCTTTCCTCTATATTCTATGGGAGAAAACCTTCAGTTGTTTTCCCTAGGGGTAGGTGGATTCCAACCAATGTGAATAAGTTTAGTCACTCATGAATGTTTTTCCACACACCCATACACTTTCCACCAAGAACTGATGTCATTAACCACCCCCTGACCATCGTCCCTCCTTACATGATGACCCACCATCATCAACTAGATAATGCATCAAATCCCCATTTCACCCCAACTAAGATTTGTGACCCTTATCTCACTAACACATAGCCTGAAACCACAATCCCCCTATCATTATGTAATGTTCATTTATCATGATTCCAATCCACGTGACCTCATCTCCGATTGTGATGGTTCGTAGTGTCTTCTTTGTTGCACCCTCCTTTGTGTGATGCTCTCTCCCATCTCCATCTGATTGGGAGATATTCCTCTGTAAGAATGCGCTTCCAAATCCATATAAGGGTGAAAATAATCAAGCCACACCATGAATCCAAACAAAGTCCTATGTATATAGATACCTGGCTGACCTACTCCCATGATTCCACATGCATGATCACATCACGATTCACTATTTTATTTCACTCTTGTACCACTGTGCTAAATAATTTTTCAATTGAAAATTCCACATTTTGTATCAAAATTCACTTCACATTTTTTCAATTAGATTATATTTAACACTTTTAAAAAGGTAAATTTTTAATTTTTTTGACTATGTTTTGTAGGAATATGTGATTTGGAGGATCCCGAATAAAGTTGAAGGAAAATGGGACAAATCGTGAAGGAATCTAAGCACAGATGTAGACTCAACTACTAACATTAGAAAATATTTGCATCCAATTCGGAAGAAATTTTGTGGCCTGATTTAATCTTTACTAGTATACATGTACTATTAATACAACCAATCCCAATTAGTCCTTTAAGGGGTTCAAACGAACAAATATATACATGAAAAATAATCTCATAGAAGTCAAAATGTTGGTTTTGTATTCCGTCAGTATCATGGGAGGTACTTTTCAAGATGGTAAAAAATGTTCAGTGGAGATTTTAAATATGTGGGAGATGTTTTTATTTATTAATAACTATTTTTATACTCCCTTTATAAAATGTTCATGTAAATGTTCATAATTGTTGTGAAATTCCCTTGTTTTAATAAAAAAAATTGAGCATTATTTGAATTAATGCAATCGATTCCGTTTAATTTTTTAATGATTACTCTCATTCTAAGAATCAAAATTGTCTGATTCCTATTTTTTATCATTTCTTTTTTAATTTAAAAAATATCATTAGAAGTACAATTTGGCTAATTCTTCCATTTAAATTGTCATATAGTCCACACAAGATGGCCTAAGTAATATGTGAAAATATATAAACCCTCCATGATGCCTGAATTTATGGGGTCCATATAGAAACCCAAATTTTATGAGACTCCAACATTTTTTATTATTATATAAGGAAATCGCGGAAAAAAATTTCCAGACCCATCTTTAAAAAAGGGTCCCAAATGATGCTTTAATGTGTAACAAAAAATTCTCTCTGGGAATTAAAATCATCACAATTTTATTGTCTTTTCCCCTGATATAGACATCCCTTCAAGCTGATATTTCGTAGTTTAAATTAAATGATATATATGGTAGGATTTTTGGAATAAGTGGTTTGGATTTGAGGGAATATTTCTATTAAAAACACATTCACATTTTGGCCTTCAAAATAGTCTGAATTGAAATTGACATATTAAAATATTTTAATCAAACCACCATAAATTTTTACCATTATGTCCAATGGGAGCCAAAATTTTATGGTATGCATTAAAAATTAAAATATAAACTTCTGGGAAGATAATATCTTGGTATTTAGCTTTTGGTTAGGCTAAATTGGAGAAACAAGTGGAGGGGATGATTTGGAATGCAAACAGTCCACCACCATTGGCTATAAATGCATCCCCCTCCTATCCTTACAAGGAGTTGGAATTTGAGAACCTAAGGAGGAGAGTTTTCATGGCTAGATCCTTTAAAATTTATTGAGATAACATTACATTATATTGTTTAAACAAGATACACATCTCTTCTACTTTTAATTAAATGTTCGTTTGCGTTTGTTTTCAATTTTTTTCGCATAATATTTTTTTCAATTTTGATTCAATTTTAATGAATGTTTCTTCAAAATATTCTGTTTTAAAATTCCAACCAATATTCTTAAATAAAAATTCACATAAAATAGTTTAAATAATTTTGAAACCCCTTTATTTCTTTCACTTTCACATTCATTCTAATGTGTGATTTAACCTCTCTTCACATTTCATGTGTGTGTTCGGTGCACCAATCTTTTCAAGTCACATTGTTTTTATTTTAATTTAAAACCATAAACATAAGAATTCCACCCAGAAAAATAACCATATAAATTGTAGATTAAATCAACTATTAAGGTGAGTCAAAATTTTATTATATTATATGATTGAGGGATTTTCCTTGTTGAGTATTCATTAGGTTAACATTGTGCATGTTGAACATAAAATTACATGGATTGATGGAATGTTTTGTTTATATCGTGGATTCCATGTATTATTGGAACCTTAAATACCATACCCTAAACATGTTTTAATTGAAATTATAAACCTAGTTATGTTAAGGCTTTTATTAAATCCTTAATACATGGGTATTTTGATCAAAATTATATTACAAAGTGGGTGTTAATTTAATGTAATAAAAAGAAAAGATCAATGATATCATAAGATTAAATACAAAAAAATTAACTCACTCCAATAATTATAAAAATTCTAAATCAATCAAACATAATCTCTTAATCTATTTAATTACACATTTAAAATAAACCACTACCCCATTAAAAAATGATAAATCACCAAAACACCAAACTATTAAAAAGTACAATCATTGTGGATTTGACCCGAGTGCCTCTATACACATTAGTAGAGCAATGGACACTGTGATGTTTGATAGGAGACAATCATCCATGCTTATAATGACGCCATTTCATAACATGGTATGTTATGTAGCCAATATTTTTTAGAAAAAGAGAAAAAATTTATGTAAAACAATTTATTAAAAAACCAAAAGTGAAACCCACTTTCTCATAATCAACATAAACTAGATAAAAACCTCATAATAAAACCTATCATCTTTGTCCTTCCAATTTTTTTTGGAATTACACATATCCTCTGAAAAAATCCATCAATTATTTTTGACCTGGAATTTGAGTGAAATCCTCACCGACGTTCGAGGAACATTAGGGAAAATCAAATCACTCATGAACCATTATTTGTCCAACCAATGGAACTAGAAATGGATAATCCAAGGTAAAACATTAAAAGAACTCACATACATTGATATGAATTACTAACCGCTGGGTACTAAATATCCAAACATTGAGGCTCACTTTGAACTCAAATCGAGATTGATTCGTATTCTTCCTCTTTTCCACGGGCTAACTAGAAAGTACCAAAAATTTTATCTCCAAAAGTTTTAAGTGGAGTGCTCTACCTTGAAGGATCAAGGTGGTTCTAAAGGACATATCAAACATCGAAAATTCCATTCCTCCCTAGCTGAATCCCCCATGTCATGGCTCTACTACCTCCCTATTGGTTCTATAAATCCATGGATTGACATGAATCGCCTCTTTTTAGAAATTGTTTTTCCTTCTACTTGTACTGCTCTAATCTGAAAGAAAATAAGTGGTATCCAAAAATTCTAAAATGAATCACCCCATGAGTTCTAAGAGATGTTCAAAAAGTTTGTGGAGACCTTCGCTCATCACCAAATCCCAGACCAACTCTTTATCAATTAATTCTATGAGGGGTTAATGGATATGGAGATAAATCTCAATTATACTGCAAGTGGTGGTGACCTAATTGAAAAACATATAACTTTCATGATATATAATAAGAAATATGGATAAAAACATGCAATAATTTGATACTCGAGAACTCGATCAAGTCAATAATGTCCAAGAGAATCAATCCATAGGGCCCAATAAGAAGACTGAGTCAATGAGTGAACTTACAGATCTTGTGTGTTCATTATTTGTGGCCTCCAAAGAGACAACATCATATTTTCCATAATCTATGTTCCCTTTACATATAAAAACCCTTGGAATCTATATCTCATCAGCTCATCCAACCAACACATGTCCAAAAATTCATGAGGATCCATCTGATTCATCAATTTTAATTGAGCTCAATGCAGCATATGCTCAGAGGAATACAAGCCCTAAAAAAGAGGTCAATTCATTAGAAACTTTAACCAAACCCACTGTAAGCCCATATATTATCTGTTTAACCCATGATTAATGTATGGTAAACCCATTTCTCATCCCCCACAATTCCATAATTAAACTCCAATCCAATTAAAATATGGTCTAGGTGTTGGAAACATCCAACATCCTTATCTATTTGTCCCTCAACCTAAGATGATTAATCCTCCTCATTCTCCTCCTAGATTACACAATCCTAATGAGCCTTCCCAATTCCCAACCCAAAACAATAACTTTACCAATAACCAAAATCAAGGTAATCCAAATACATGACATGCTTCCTCTTCCATGAATCCTAGGAAAAGGGCAATGGAAGATCTTTCCTCCTTCACTGTTTCTGGTTTTAGAAAATTTGAATCCCAAATTGGTCAACTTTCATCCCACATAATCCAGCAGCAACATCGAAATTCTTCCCAAATCCCAACTAAATAATTATGCAACTCAAATGGTAATGTATGTGCAATTTCATATTTTATGGGAATGAAAATTTCTATTCCTCATGATGAGTCTTCTAACTCTATATTAAAATTTGACATAGAAAATGAAAACAAATAAACTAGAAAAAGAACATGAATCCACTTCTTATCCTCCTTTCATTCCACTAAGGAACCCAATTCCCTATCCTCATGCTGTTCTATTCCATGAAAGACCTTTGAACCTGATCCGAAAATTCTATACATGTTAATACATGATGAAGTGAACATACCCCTCTTATATTTCATCAAAAAACTTCTTATGTATTCCATGATTCTAAAAGAGTTGTTCAACCATAAGAGAAAAATTAATTCCATTGATAATGTTTTAACCCAATATTTCATACCCGTGATGTTAAAAGATCTAGGGAAATTTACTATTTTATTCAATATATGGAGTTCCAACATTTATGATTCACTTATAGACATAGGAGCATAAATAAATGTCATTCCCAAATAAATCATATCAAACCAGAGTCTAGGTCCCTTTCACCCATGGAGTGTTTTCTTCCTATTAACCAATCAATGAACAACCAATCCTGAGGGAATAATTGAGGATGTTCTTGCCCAAAATAATGATATTATTTTCCCAAATAATTTATATGTGATTAACATGGAAGGTGAGACAAACTATTCTCAATCTCCACTAATTAATGCAAGACCATTCCTCCTAACAGCAAGAACTATGATTTATGTCCATTCAGGAATCCTATCTATTGAATTTGGTGACCAACTGTCCAAGTTCTATATCTTTCAATCCAGGTGATACACATCAGAGGATCCCTATGCCTTCTAAATCTATGATTCTGAGGACACTTCTGAGAGTAGATTCACCACCATTTCATCATGTTCATCATGTTTACTGATAGAGGAGCTTGTGATATTTTCACTATGATTAAAAAAATTCATTAATGGGGAATTTTATATTTACCTTTCATTCATAGACTCCATAAATCTAGAGGATCATGAAAACTATCTTGAATCAAATCTCAACTATAGCCTATATTTTTTCTCCTTAGAAATTATTGAGTAAAATGAACTAGAACCAACAAAAATCCCTTCCTATGTTCCTAAGTTTTCAAGGACAAAAATGAAAGATGAGACTTATTTAAAACCTCTTCATGCACACCTATGATATATGATCATATTCCATGATAACTCTTATCCTATTATTTTATCTACCATTCTTTGTAAAACCGAGGAGCAAAAAATTGGTCCAGGTGTTAAAATAAAACAAAAACTCCTTAAGTTGGAAATTACATGACATACCAGGAATCAACCCTACCCTTTGGGTGTATCCCATACATCTTTAGTGATCATATAAAAAAATTAGACAACCACAAAGAAGTCGCATTCCACTCACCCTTGAGGTATTTAGGGGAGATATTACCATGCGTATTCAAGTAGGTATTATCTACCCAATTTCTGATAGTTAATGGTTTTGTATAATTCATGTGGTTCTTATGAAGGGTGGGATAACTGCTATCAGAAATTAATATGGAGAGGTGGTCACAAATCAAGTGAAAAATGTAATTCATGCATTGATTATAGATAATTGAATGCAGATTCCTGAAATGATCACTACCCTCTTCCATTCCATGACAAAATTCTAGAACAATTAGTCGTAAAGTCACACTATTTCATTCTTGATGGATACATAGACTACTTCTTAATCCCAATCACTCATCGAGACAAATAAAATACTACTATCGCATTCCCCTTTGGAATGTATTCTTATACAAGAATTACTTTTGTCCATTGAAATGATCCTACAAAATTTTAGAGGAGTGTGATGAGTATCATTTATGAACTCACTGGGCATTTAATTGATGTATTCATTGATGAATTTACCATTTATAGTGATTCATTTAAATCCTTCTTGCATTCACTCTCTTGAGTCTTTTAAAAACATGTTAAATATATCCTTGTGATGAATTATCAAAATGGTCACTTCAGGGTTATTAATGTTATTGTTCAAAGGAACATAGATTCACAAGAAGGTATTGAAGTCGATCATACCAAAAGTAATGTGATTTAATTTCTTCATGAACCCCCGTATTCTCATGACATTCATTAATTCCTTCATCCTTCTTTTCTCAATCAGTGACTCATCCATAACTTCAATAGGATTTCCCTCCCACTCAATCAGCTACTCCAAAATGATGTCACATTTCTTTTTTATGAAGCTTTCAATCGATATTTTCTTTAAGAAAAATATTTTCTTACAACTACCCTGATAATCTGACCCCCAGATTGGTTCATACCCATTTAATTTCGGTGTGATTCTTTTGATAGTCCCAATGGGGTTGTTCCTCACCCAAGAGGAGAAAAGACACCACATTTTATCTATTATGCCTCAATAACAAAAAATGAAACTCATTCCCACAACATTGTGACTGAGAAGGACCTTTTAGATATGGTTTTGCATTAGATAAATTTCGTACGTATCTCTCAGGTACCAAAATAAACAATTTTACATACCATTAAGCTATAATGTTCTTATATAAGAAAATTGATTCCAAACTGAGCAAAATAAGACAAAACTGAATACTCTAAGGGTTTGACATTGTGTTAATGATATACCTTTAAAAGAAAAACCATTGGATGATCAGATAATTAGAATTTATAATTCTTCTCACTAAAAAATCATTTATCCTTAATTCACCACTCAACACCTCTCATCTATCACTCCAAAATTACCGAGCTATGCCCAAATTATAAACTACATTTTTTGTGGTGTTTTTTCACTAAAATGATTAAAATGAACAAAAAGAGAACCTGAAAAGTGATTCAAAATTCTATTTTTGGGAAGATAATTAACTTTTAAAAAATGGGGCTAACATGTTAATTACGAGATATATAGATGAAGACGAATATTTCTCCATCCAAGAATTTTTTCACTTAGTGTCTAGTGGTGGCTAATTTTGACCAAAAAGGACCACTAGAAAGGTCCAAGACTCTGTATTTTGTGTCCTTCACTCTTAAAGGACTCTCATGTGTTTTCTAAATCATGTCCCACATGCTAATGGTTTCTCCAATTTCTAAAAGAAATAAAATTCCCCAAAATCTTTTAATTTTCTATTATATCATCGATTTTTTGGTCATCGATTTCTTGCGACTATTTCCCCCATCCAATTGATTTTCATATATTCTTCTTATGACCAATTATGATTCTAGGTGGGTTGAGTCCAACCCCACTATATTGGATGATTCTTATACAGTGATTGAGTTCTTAAATACCATTATATTACATTGGTTTAGAACACCACATTCTATGATAAGTGAATTAAAAAATCATTTCTGTAATCAGACCATGGTGTATCTTCAAAAAACGAATGGGGTTATACATTAAATATCAACTACATATCACCCCCAAAAAAATGTAATGGAAAACATTCTAAAAGAGATTTGAATGGAGTGATTGATGGAATTTTAAAGCCCACCAAAAAAGACTAACATGAAAGTCTTGGTAAGGTGATTTTGGCTTATCAAAATCCAATAAAACTCTCATTGGGATGTCTCCATATAGGATTGTTTTTGGTAATGAATTTCATTTACTATGGTAAAGTGGCTAAAGGAGGGCGACAAAAACACTGCCTACATCCATGCCTGTATTAGAGAATGGAAAAATTTGATCAAGCACAACATACTCCTAGAAGATGGGCCCTACTCTAATGATATGTACATATTAGGGAGGATGTCACACTCATTCTTTTAGAACCTCCTTGCGGGCACAAACCTAAGAATGCCCAATGGGTATCCAAGTGGAAACGCTGGCCTATGGGACGTGATTTCAACCAGGGTGTATGATCTTGATAATGTGGGTCTGGAGGTTATTCCTAATGTGGAAAAAATTAAAATATCCATGAAGAAGCTATACCATGAGAGTTCCCCTAGACCAGATCATTTTCCTGTATCATTCTATAGGGGATAATTAGTGGTCGTTGAGAATGACATTTTTGAAGTAGTTCTGGATTATTTCTGAGGATGGATCCTTCATCGGGTTGCTAGTGCCATTGATCTGATTATCATACCAAGGATTATGGATCCCACCACACATTCTCAATATCATATAGTGAACCTATGTGACATCTCATACAATATCATAGTGTGTGTTATCTACTATAGGCTATACGATCTTATTCCTAAATGGATTTCAATCGAGAAACATGGTTTTTTGAAGGGTTGATCCATTTAGGGTGAAATAGATCTCACACGTGAGATGGTAAGGGACATCAACATTAATACCCACAGATTGAATATGGTGATAAAAGTGTATATGAATAAATCATGTGATTGTATTTATTGGATATTCTTGAGTAGAGTTCTTGCAGTGATGGGGTTCTCGGCCAGGGAAGTGGACACCATATTTAGTTGCATTCGTTCCACGTGCTTATGGGTATCTTTTATGTAGAATTCCCATGGATCATTCAAGGCTACTAGTGGTTTTCACCAGGGGGAACCCCTGTCTTCAAGCCTATTCATCCTGGACTTGGGCACTAGCATCATACTTTTTAACCATGGAATACTTCAAGGAGTAATACACCCTTACTGAAGGAAAAAATACCTTCCCTCAATCTCTCACCTAATTTTTGCATATGAGACAATAATCTTCATTAATGGTGGGTGGTGATCTGTTCCGGGTACAAAGAACATATTGGGGGATAATTGTTTCTAGAGTGGGCAGGTCATAAGAATCTCCATGACTTAAATCTTCATCTCCCACAAAATCTCATCTCGGTGGGTATCCTCCCCGTGTAGTCATCTAAACATGATGCAGTGATCCTTCTTGATGGAGTACCTAGGAATTAAAAACTCCCTAGGTAGACTCTTCATTTGTGATTTTTATCATATTTTATATTGAATAACAAGCCATGTTCTAAATTGGAAAACCCATTTTCTCTCGTTTGACGGTCGTATAGCCTTGGTCAACAACTTGTTGTCTGTGATTCCCTTTCACGCAATGGATTCCACTAATTTCTTGAAAGGAGTGATTAACATTTTCAACAATGTTTTATGTAGATTTTTTGTAATTAAAAAAATAGAGGGAAAGAGGCATAGGGCCTCATGGAGAAGGTTTGTGACACCCATCCTCGATAGTGGAATCAATTGTAAGAGCCTACGGAGCACTCTCCAAGGAATGCACGCCAAAATTGTGTGGGAAATCCTTGAATAATAGACTTTTTGGGGTTAGTTAATATCTCAGATATAAGGTAGTAATGTAGAGGATAGATGCAAGTATACTTCTCCCTTATGGTTGAAAATTTACCCCTGGTCTAGTCACATCAATATAGTTCTCACTGGATTGTTGGCATTGGGGATATTATTTTCTAGTAGATTAATTGGGCATGCTCTATTCTCGCCTTCCTAGGCTTCCCGAATCCTCTAATCATGGTAAAGGAAGCACCAGAACACTCTCGATTCACCAAGGTTGTTTTGAATGAGGACCAACAGGATCTGCTGGAGTCTATTTAGTTAAATTCAGAGCTGGATAGATGTGTGTTTACACCTTCCACTTTAGGTATCTTTTCCACTCAAAATTTTCATAAGATGATATCTGGTAAGGACTACCAAAATCTGTGGAAAGAAGCATTCTAGTGTTACAAGATCCATATGAAGTTCAATTTTCATACATGGGACATCAAGAACCTCTCTCTTTAGAAGGACATGAAGATTATGAAACTAGGGATCAACAAGGCCTTAGGGTGTCCCTGTTGCAACAATATAAGGGGGATAATTCTGTTCACTTGTTCTTCGATAGAGATTGGTCCAATTACGTTTGGTCATTATTTGGAGACAACATGGATTTCTCCTCTAACGAGTAGGTTGATATACCATTATCGGAGAGATGGTTCCATAGTATGTTAGGTGTATAGAATTATCGGTTGGATTGATCTGTGATAATTAAATCTAGGTGTTGGTGCCCGTGGAATGCCACAAACCAAGAACGATTCAAAGGAGTAGCTCCCAAGGTGAGGTCCATCATTGTGATGACCCGGTTCTTATTAATAGATATGGTTTTTATCAACAAAGAGTGGATGGAGGCTCTAACATCCGGTGCCTATGGGGTAGGGCATCCTTGTCTTATCCCTCCCTAGATAGAATTCAAGGAAAATGGGACAGTTGTAATCCTCTTGCTATCAGCTACAAATTGAATACAGTTACAGCTTGCTCTATGGGTGTGATTATGGTAGGGTTTGTGGTTCTAGGCATTGGGGGAAATGTGGTGATGGAATTCACGTCATATTAAGGTAACGACACCCCTCTTTTGGCCGAGGCCAATGCTCTACTCACTAGGATATCTCTATGCATCCAGAAGAATCTTGTTATTTAACAAGTGGAGACTGTCTCCTTGATCCTTTATAACTACTTTCATAGTAAAGGCCTTATCCCTTGGTACATATCCTACACTTTTAGAAAATGTTGATCTATCCTTAGGCACAACATCTAGGTGACTCAAAAATGGTGCGAGGGGAATAAGGTGTGGATTTCATAGACTCTTTATCCGACCATAGTTCCAACACCACTTGTCTTATTTTTATTGACATCTAGAAACTAGAAGGTGTCATTGTGATCAGAGGGGATGCATTTGGTCGACACTATTTTAGACCTTCCTACATCCGGGGATTCTTTTTTTATTATTTCATTGAATTAAAAATTGATTTAGAGGGATTTAATTTACTAGATGAAATTCAACAGAAGTCATTTTGGTCTGTGCAAAAATGTAATATTGATTGTGAAAAATATGGTGAAGAAATATTGTTATAGTTGCCGAAATTGGAGGAGATTTAACTTGATTAATATAAGAATTTCAATCATTTTAATGAAAAGGCCAAGGTACTAAATGAAAAACATATCCTATAGAAGGTATTTCATGAAAATGAAAATGTAATTCTCTTCAACTCTTGATTTCAACTTCACCCAGGTAAGATAAATTCATGTTGGGAAGGTCCGTTCATTATTACTAAGGTTTGACCATTTGGTGTAGTGCATTTCCAAGAACCTTCTTCCAAAAGGAAATTTATGGTTAAAGGAAATCGGTTAATGAATCGCATTGATTGTACACACATACCGGGATGCACATCAGCTTCCATTAGATCCCCAGCTCCTATAGTTGACCCAACACTAGATGGAGATGACGACCCACCAAATCCCAACCAAGGGCGCATCTTTCCCTTTAACTCCCCCCCTCTCTCTCTCACTCCCTCTATTCCTCCCTTTCCCTCTTTCATAATTTTCATCTCTAATTATCGTTTTTACCACTTTCCCCACCAAACATTTTCCCCTCTCATTCTTTTTTGTTTCGGTGTGTATTAAAAAACCATAAAAAACTAAATAACCTAAAAAATATGAAAAAAATAATCATAATAAATCACCATAAAATTTTTAAAATTTGTCAAACCATTTTGGGGAGTCAAAAGACCTATTTTCCTCTAAATTATTTTCTATTATCATCATAAATTTGGATAAATAATCTTGTGTCAAGACAAAAAAAATTAATTCTCAATTTTTTGGGTTGAAAAAGATTCTTCCACAACTATGAGTAACAACACTAGATTTAATTCCAAGGTCACCTATGAAAATCAATTAATTTTTAGTGCTTTTTACCCCTTATTATGAGTCTTGAGCTTTTGAACAATCTATTTTAATTTACTACATTGGTGTGCTTGAATATGATTGATGCATTTTTGAACAAGATCAGAGCCACAATAGCCAAATATCCTCCCATTAACCTTACATTAATCATCTGTTTGAAAGTCCATTCATACCTATCAAAACCTTTTCTATTACTACCACATTACAATCCCAATACCTTGTCCCACCCAACATCTACAAGGAATTATATTTCACAATTTATTGAAATTTATCTGCAGAGGGAATACAATTCATTTTGTGTGTAATTTCCTTGATTTTAAATTTTTTGAAATATGATTGAGGTCAAGAATACATTTTAATGTGGGACGGAGCTGTAATTAATTGAGTATTGTGAATGAATTTTCTTTTATGTAATTTTGATAATGTTATTGTCAACTATTCAAAAAATTGAAATGAAAAAAATAAAACAATAAAATGGGTTGTGTATTAAGAAGGTCAAAAATCACTCTTCCTCATCCATTGATATTGTTATAACTATTAATACTAGTTTCAATAGGAGATCATAAATAGTTTGGGATATGATTGGGAGATAATTTTTTTGTTGCACATTCGAAGAAAAAGAAAAAAAGGAACACATATATCATAGTGGTATGTTTTGTGTTTTTTAAATAATTCATATTCTCATTCCCTTCAAATATTATTCCTCTTTTGTGTATTTATCCACATAATCATACTCTTCTAAATATGTGTTTCTATTTCATACCATTGTTAATTTCAAAAAAAATTGTGCATTTTTTCCATTACTATTGTGTAAACCATCTTTTCCTTTATCTTGGGAATTAAATTCAAAACATCCCATACCCACATGAAAACCCCTAAAAATTCCTCATTATTATTTTATAATATTGTTTAGTTAATGGAATATGAGATCTCTTTCAAACTCTAGTAATTTTACTTTTGATTTTTGAATGAGTGAACCTCTACAAAATTTTTTTATCATCATAGGAGGAGTATGTTTTGAGGTCCTATATTTTCAATTTCTAATTTGATCAAGAAAAATTAATTTCTTTGGAATATTTTTTCTATAATAATTTTTGGAGGAATTAAATATGGATGGGTTAAATGGTATAAACTTCCACTGATTGGGGAAAAATTAATATTTGTCAGTGAATGATAATGATTTTTCTAGGATTTTATATTTGTTTCCCATGAGAACATGTACCAGACTATGTGTGGGGGAGTTGATGATATTAATTTATTCATAACATATTTTATACCCCCTTTAGTAAATTTTCATGTAAATGTGCATAATTGGTGTGAAATACCCATGTTTTAATACAAAACATAATTTTTGAGCATTATTTGAATTAATCCAATCGAGTAAGATTAATGTTTTAATCATAAAACTCATCATATAGAAACATATTGTGTGATTATTGTTTTTTAGGGTTCCTTATTAAATTTACAACATATAAATATAATGAAAATTTGGCCAATTGTTCCATATAAATGGTCTTATGGTTCACACAAGAAGGACAAAGAAACTGAGAAACAAAAATGACCATCCATGATGGTTGATTTTCTAAGATCAATTTATATACCCAAATATGATGATAGTTGAATATTTTATCAAGATTATATAAAAGAAACATAGATAAATAATTTAATGTTCCACCTTCAAAAAAGGGGCCCAAATGATGCTTTGAAGTCCTGCCCTCCAATCAATCTAGGAATTAAAATCAACATGCATTTATTGACATTTCTCTTGATATAAAAATCACATAGAGTTGATATTTTTAGTGTAAAATATAATATATATTCGGCAGAAATTTTATAAAAAAAATGGTTGTTATTTGAGTTAATATTAATTTTCACAAACCCATTCACATTGTGTCCTTCAAAAAAGTAGGGTTTTAATGGAAATATTAAAAACTTTTAATCAAACCACTATAACCGCTGATATTTATGTCCAATGGATTAAAAAATTTGAATATAGACTATCTAAATTATAATATAAAACTTTTATGAAGATAATATCTCTATATTTAGCTGTATGGATACCCAAATTTGTGAAGCAAGTGGAGGGAAAAATTTGGAATGCAAACAATCCACCACCTTGTGAAATAAATGAATCATCCTATTATCATCTCATGGAGTTGGAATTTAATCACAAAAAACGAATTTTGGAATGACTGGAGCCTTAAAAATTATATTGGAGGACTTTCCTTGGTTTTTTTCAACAATTTATATCTATCCTTAACATTTATTTTCGTCTTCCATTGTGTTTGTTTTCAATTGTAGTAATATAAATTGTTTTCAATTTTAATACAATTTTAATGAAATATTATTCATAATATTCCCTCTTAATAATCCACCAACTATTATAAAATATTATTACCATAAAATATTTTAAATCAAGATGAACCCCCTTCCTTTATTTTTATTTCTCATTCAATATAATGTGTGATTTTACATATCTTCAGGTGTTGTGTGTGTTCGGTGCACCAATCCTTTCATATCCCATTATTTTTATTTTATTTTAAAACCATAATCATAAGAATAAAAACTAGATTAATAACCGTATAAATTGATTTTTAAATCTACCATTGTTGTGTGTCATAATTTTTGGATATTAAGTGATTGAGGGATTTTTCTCGTTGATTATTCTTTTGGTGAACATTGTGTATGTTGAACATATAATGTAATAGATTAATGACATGTTTTGTTTAACATGTGTATTTAATGGTTTATTAGAACCATAAAAACAATTACATAAACAAGTTTAAATTGATATTAGAACCCTAATTAAGTTAAGGATTGCTTTAATTCTTTTACACTTGGGTATTCTGATCAAAATTATCTTATGAATTTGGTGTTAATTTCATGAAATATAAAGCAAAGATCAATGATTATATCCCCAATATTGAAATCAACCCAGTCATTATAAAATTGTGAAAAAAAATCAAACATCATACATAAATTAGTATAATCAATCTATTCAAACACCCCCCATTAAAAGAATAAAAACCACATAACACTATAATATTAAAATGTACCATCTTCGAGGATTCAAACTAAGTGCCACTATACATATCAGAAGAGCACCAAATCCATGAATTGTATATAAGTGAAAATAAGGCATAATTATATGGGGAAACAATTTATTTATTTTTTATACAGTGACATATGGATATATTCCCACCAAAAACCATGGAACATGTGGTATTTCAAAATTGGGATCCCAAAACCTAATCTATTTTTTGCTATAAAATGGCACCATGGGAACCTCATTTTCATGGTCAGCCAGGGAGAAACTATCTTCCAATTTGGAGACACATAGAATCCCTCTACTCTTCTTAGATTTTCTGGAGGTCCCTATCCTCATTGGTTGTTCATGGATGGAGGAGAAATTCCAACGGATCCTCTTCCCCATCTAGATATAGATATGAATAGTGGAAAATAGTTTTGAGGAAGCTACTCATACATTGGAGGGTGTTCCATCATTTTTTTCCTAAAATTTTTGAATAATATGTGTTTGAAATATTTCAATTATGTTTTATCTTAAATTTCATTTCCCTTTAATATATTTTGATAGATTAATTAAATGAAACATTTTTCATTCGAAAACTTATTATGTTGATCTTTTAGTGGTAATCAGGGGTTATTCATATTGGGAGGGACAGGAATCCTTTTTTTGGCACACATAATCAATTTTTCAATATTATTTGGTAGCTCTTGTTGTATTCTAGAGAACCAAACATGAATACATGATTGTTTTTCTAGGGGATGGTTTTTTCTGCATCGTGTTAAGAGGAAAGAGTGGAATCAAGATATTGACTACCGTCAACCAATGTATTCCGTTAAACCAAGTGAAATTTTCTGGGAAATCAACCATAACATATGTTTAGTGAAATTGATATGAAATCCTTCTATGACACCACCTTCCATTGTCTACTATTAAACTATTTAATTAAGTAATTTTATTATTAATAACTATTTTAAAAAACACCCCTTAATTTAGTCATTTTCATTAAAAAATCACACTTTAAACCTCCAAATCTCATTGAATGATGACCTAGGGTCCACCCTAGACTATAAATAAAATTTAAAATCATAATCCATTTAATGTTTCCTAACAACATGGTCAAATAGTTTCACTGTTTATGGGGAGAACATTGGTTTTTAGTGTGTGTTGACTCTATGTTTCATCACAGAGTCTAAAGAAAAAATGAAAATGGGAAATACCTATGAAAAAAGAGGGGAAAACCTTGAAGTAAATTAAAATTTTAAAAGGAAAAAGTTTTTTGTCTACCTAGTCATGCCAAGAGGCTGTCAGCACGGAGCCTACATGCGTGGCCCCACCTGTCGCACAACCTACTTGCGTGACCCCATCTGCGATGCAACCTCCTTGTGTGACCAATCTATTCTCATCCAGGGACCTGTTTTGGCCTATAAATAGACCCTTGAGGAATTCATATGTATGGAAAAATTTTATTAAATCCAAATTTCTACTCTGGTCACCCATAGTGCTTTGCCCAAGTCCTTTGAAATAATCGAGGTAATTCTTTAACACTGATGCAGACTAATTAAAGGAGGATCATCAGAGTTAAGTACTTTTAATATTTGAAATCTATAACACATTCATTCAAAAAGATCCTACCCTTCGTAAATTAGAAACATATGTGTGCCAACTATTCCTTTCACATGAACATTAGTTCCCCACTACTTGGATCACCTATGAATACTCTTGAAGGGTTGAGTCAAGTCTCTCACAAGTATTAGCATATAGGTTGGTCATCGCTAAAGTGAATATCTAGTCGCACAACCATACTTGGGAACCCATACTAACGTGACGTTACCTATTTGTGTGCCACTCTTTAATTCACTTACTCTCTTTATTCTAAAAGCCATCAAGACATCTTTAAATCCATTAAAAGAATGGATTCTTCATCATTGGCTACCTTTTTTGAAATGGATTCTTTTCAGACCTCCACTAAAACCTCCTGAATTATAAAACTTTAGGAAAGGCACATCAATGTGTCTCATATTTGGGTTTTTATATCCGCAGTCCATGGTTTCTCACAACTGTATCACAATGGGTTTATGATTCATGGATTCTCTGTGGGTTTGTATATCCACAGTCACCTTGACCTTTCTCCCAAGAATAGTATTGGGAAGTTCTCAGTTTTGAGGATAAGGGTTTTGGTCACTACTTCTCCCTTCTCAAAGAGCCAGAACATCAGGTTTCTGGTAGGGAAGGTTAGGTTCACACTTTCTTTTCCATACATGCAAAAGAAAAATCTCCATCCAAAACTATGATCAATTTTAGGGCATCCATCGTGGTTTAATCCCCTTACCTTCTCCTCTTCTTCCTTTCATTGGATCCTTGTCCAATGTAAAGTGAATAGAGGGAGGGATCGTCGCCTCTCCCTCTTCTCAGGTCACCAGGCCCTTGTCCACTGTCACCATCATAGGTGCGCCATCTTCCATCAGTGGAGGAGGAAAAGTGTGGGTGACTTTGTTGAATCATTGAAATTCTCTTGTTTCTCACACCAATCAGGACTCACATTGTATTAGAGATTTTTCAAGGTCAGAACAGTTTCAAAACCACCTAAACTACGATAACACTAATTCCTGTTAAAACTAGGATACATAAGAAGAATTCTCAGGGGCCCAAATCAGTAGATATCCTCTTCAAGAATCCAACCATAAATCTCTTAATCTGGGCATCTTACGTAGGAGTAACCCCAAAAATTAACATCTAAATTATCAAGGCATCATATTTAGGATGTAATCACGATCTCATTTCTCTCAATGGACTATACTCCCCTATGAGACTTATCGAACTACGGGTTCTTCGATTCCCATACACATGGAATACATAAGAAGCCTCCTTGTGGTTCAAACCCAAAACATCAAATAAACCATGTTCTCCTTGGGCCATATCCCCAACATGGTCTAATCTTACTTGGAAATCCATATCCATTTCAAGTTCCTTCGGATTATTAGGCCTAATTCCCACAACAAACATTGACTACGCACCTTTCGCTTATATGTCCATACCACATGACATTAATCTATAGAGTTAGGTCCTTACCACATTACCATAAATTGTATGATGTATCCCATTAAATGGAACCAAACTACAAGGGTTATGATTCCTTTCACAAGGATATGTAGGTATCAAATATAATGGGTAAAATCCTAATACCAAAACAATACTTTATCTCCCTAGATGACAATAAATTCTAGAGTGCCCCACTAAGTCTCTTAAAAACCAGTATCTTCATAAAGAAGATTAAAAGAATATCTAAATAGTATATGAGAGGATACCATTGATGGAGAACATTGAATACATACAGATATATCCATTATTTAAGAACCTTGAATACATACTAATGATTATAAATTTTACATATGTTAATAAGTGATTGAAAATTACAAGGGAAAATTATTTTATACATGGTTAATTAAAAAGGGTTCATGAAAATATCTTATATTTATAAATAGAGTCCCGAAGTAGATAATAAATCACCCAAAAAGAGGGTGATGATTCTGACCTCCCATCCTCTCGACCAAGGAAAGTTCCTATGTATCGTAAAGACAAAACATAACGAATGATTTCCTTTGGAAAGTAGGCCCCTTTTGGATAAATAACTATTGTTAATTTCTAGTTCCATGAATAAATCTAATGGAAGCCTCCTGGAAATAGTGATTCTTAAAACTATAACACAAGTTTCATGGATCATATAAACATATATGGTGAACCCGACGTGAATCTTTAACCATGGTAAAAACGATACCTAACTCTTTGGCCTCTATCAATTGATAAAGGAAGGACAAAAAAAGGAATCAAGCACGCATGTATACATGTAAAATATTTCACTTTAATGGAGTTCATTTTTGTCATTAGTTTTTTTTCATTTAACATCCTTTAGTACAAAATGGATTTCTTCAAGACGAAATATTTGAACTTCCTGACCACAACTCTGGATGGATCTGCATCCATGGGAATAACTGTATAACCCACAGAGAGTCTTCAACACTAGGTCTCCAATGTGCTGGTAAAGGAGTAACATCATCATGGTACAATCCCAACCCTACAGGCTTCCTGACAGGCTCTCTTGGTCATTAAAAATCATCAATCGTCCGACCAGAAACGACCGATGATCAAGAAGTAGAAGGTTCCAACCACCATTTTCAACTGTTTCAGAACCATATCCCTATAATGCAATAACTAGTCCCTTATATACTATATGGAGTCAGATAAAGAGGTCGCACAAGGCCTCAATTAAAAGATGCAGGTCTCCTTCCTGATGAATTCCACCAACAATCGCAGCCAGCAGAATCATGAGGTAGTGAAAGCCAACATGAGGGGGTATTGCCTATGGACAGTCATCTCAATTCACTTAGAACCACGAACATAGGAAGATCCACCAGGGATAGTTTCCGGTGAACATGGAGCATTATCTTACCTCATCCCCCTCTAGAGAAGACTATCAACCTAACTTGATGGAAAACAACGAGCATGCACATACACCTATCAGTCCTAATTCCGCTGCCCAGTAGAGTCATCTGGAAGCAACCCATCAATCACTTCAAGAAAATATGGGGGATTGTCGTGATTAGGCACATACATCTATTTAAAGATTATCATCCAGTGAGCAGGCTCATCTTACTGCATTTAAATATGTTTTCCACTCCAATGTGGTGGAAACTGGTAAACAAGATCATATACCTCCATAAAATCACCAATTATACCAGTAGTCTTGTATACTAGTATTGAAGGAAGTCTGTCATCGATACCTTATATGAAATAGCTAGCAGACACATACACATGCCAACATTCATCAAGCCTGCCAACAGTCTTGTTTGGAAGCCCCCAGAGAAGTCAGTAGGAATGACCCGATGATAAATATGGGGAAGACTCAACTCTCTTCCACCCATACATGAGTACTATCGATACCCATTGATATGAAAAGGAGGACAGGAGCAGGCACATAGACCTAATTCAGATATGGACTGGATGTATATTTCCATTCTAGCCGCTAATGTCACCAAAGAAATCATATAAATGATGAATGGGAAGACACAAATCCATGCCCATATTCTGAATGAATTCAATAATTTTATAACAACTATTTCAGCATTACAAGGGAAAAACACATAAATATATACCCAGACCTAGGATGAAACATCAACATCCCATCCCATATTAGATACAAAACAATATTCCATCCCATTAGGGTCATGGGGAATACTCCCCCATATCATGTAGAAAACAAGATCAGGAACATACACCCATGCCAATTGGAGGTAATCATTTTGTTCTGGTGACCACACCAATGCAGGCACAAACACCAACCCATGATAACCACTTTTACCATCATGTGGTCCCAACAAATTGTAAGAGTAAATCAAAGAGGAAGTCTCACAAAAAATGGTTTGAAAATCAAGAGTCAAGCTACAATTTGTCTCATCTTAATGATGGAGTTCATAAATCTCTAATAAAAATATATATTGATTCTCATGATCCTAACATTCATTAACAAATTATTGGAGTAGTAGCAGTAATTCTGATGTTTTCCATCGGACACTTCATCATGGAGTCTTTCTTCATGAATATTCAGTCAATCGATCATTTTTATCTATAGAGGAGTGCCACGAAAACCCTCAGTGTGTCCAGAAGACTATGGTGAAAGAGGATTTTCCCATGTGGTAATCTACCATGGTATTCCACATCATGATGGAATTTACTATGACAATTATCTCTACAGTAGTATTTCACACTGTCATTATAATTCTATAATTGAAAATGTAGTAATGATAAATCCCTCTTATCTCGATGAAATTTCTAACAAGAATCTTGCATGAATGATTCATTGTCATTAATAGGTGAAATAATTTCTCAACCATAAGACATCTTAATGGAAAAGTCACTCTCTATAACTCTCCTGGGTCATTTTTCTTCTAATACTTCAGAGGAAATGGCCACTAATTCCATTGTTTTTATTAAATCAAACAAGAGGCTCCCACTTTGGTCAGACCATGTACATAAACCTCTAGTGAAATATGATGAAGATATGTTGAACATGAGAACAAAATTGGCTAAATGAGAAGTACCAGTCATGTTCTTGACTTTGGAAAATTATCAATATAAAATTCTAGAATTTATGGTAGAAGATTTCATTCATGATGTACCCCTCAATTTATGTATGACTCTTCGTCATTTGAAAACAAAAATATTAAAATAAGATGAATATAAAAATCATATAATGGTAATAGATGTGTTGTAATGCCAAACTGACTTTTCATCTCTCTTATTTTCCCAACATCCAAAAGTTGAAATGTGGCAGAGAACCCTTCAGTGTGCATGACTCAATGCTCTAAAGAGGCTAAGCCAGATAAATCATGACACCCCATATGGTGTTCGTATCAGAGGATGGTGTTGACATACAACATTTCATTTCACTACAATCCAGAGTTAGCACTGCCCGCTAAGAGTGGACTCATGCATTGTTGTTGCCTACGACTGGCTACAATCAACGGATTTTGTATGTAATCAAATTTATTATCATGAACATTCCTCAACTAGATCTCATAAGAGTCGGAGCCGAAGAAAACAAGTTTTTGATTTACATTTTCATCAAGCATATGAGATTATTTAGAATGCCTCCCATATTGAGGATGTCAGCCATCAGATAACAGAAGTGTCTGAACTATCACAACAATCCTCTAAAACATGTGATTGGAATGGTTACTGGATAATGCACCCAACTACTTTTTGAACCAGAATCCATAAATGAAGAAGATCAGTAGCAAAAATCTCATCCATAGCGGTTCAAGAGCCACCTCAGCATTTAGGGATTGGGGATTGTTTAATTCAACCTACAAATTCATTAAAAAAGGTTCAATGGTTTTAAAAAGAAGAACAGGAACAACCACAACCAGTAGGGCTGGGTTCTTTTTCACATATGAAATCCCCTCCTCAACAAAAGTCATTTTTATCCCAATTAGGGAATAAACACCACATAGATCCCACAACTAATATGTATATGGATTCTCATTGAGTAACTATCCATAAAAGATATCATACGAATCCAATATATAGAAGAACATAGTCTCCTGAATGATTTGGAAGGATATGATCATACATATATATTGATAGAATTCCATCTATTCATTATGCGTCAGGGAATGTTATTAACAATATTATAGAAGATCCTCTATGAAATGATTCTAGTTTAGGGTAATCACATGATGATGTTCCTATCCATAATACGGTACAGACTAAATAAAATGAAGAAGGTGTGTATTCCTGAAATTAGAGGCTTTCCCAGAATCTTGGTTTTCCCTCAAATAACAAACTCTCACCCTTCCGAAAGGAATATAACAATGGTAATAGTAATAGTTTTATTACATCTCACTCTTACACTAGAGATGCTCAATCTCAATCACTTGAAGAGATATTTTCACAGCAAGAAGAGGAGATGAAATAGTTGAAAAGACTCAATAAAGCATTACTTACAAGCATAATATTTTTGAGACATACTCCGTTGGATACTCCTCAATATGCACATCTTATCAGAGCTCCATAGAAAAAGGGATTTGTGGTAACTACAGATGTGGATAATGAATTACCTCCATTGGGTAAACAACCGTGGTAGGATCAAACACATCCTTAGAGGAATATTCTCATGGGATATCCAAGGAAAAACCAGGACCTTCACTAGTGGTTTTACCAGTTGTTTCACAAGTTCAAGCTCAACTTTTCTACTTCTACAGCTCCCACATCATCTGGATATTCTCGAGGTTCTTATTAACACAATTGAGGCATTAATAACTCAATCGGAAGACATGGAAGAATGATATATTATAGTTCGACCGGAAAAGAATGCTTACCTCGAATGGGTGTATCTAAACCCTCCCCATAAAATTTTTTAAATACCACATTCCTTATATTTAATGGTTCAGGAGATACGGAACGACACATAACACATTTAGTTTCTCATTGTGATATCATGATGGGAATTCCTTAATAACCAGATTTAGTAAAGCATCAGTGTTTTATTAATTCATTACATGGACTAGCCTTTGTATGGTATACAAGTTTTCAATCATGATCAATTACAAGATACAAAGATCTCTGTTAGAAATTCCTTCTCCAATTCATCTCAACTCTATCGAAGACAATAATTTTTTATCATTAAAATTGAAAAGAAATGGAAAATTAAAGAGTTTTAGATTTAACTACTTGATTGAATGGATTAACATATTCCTTAAATATAACACTCCCTTATGAAGAGTTGATGCTGATTTGTGTGGATAATCTATGTGATGAGTTACGAACACCATTTATCCCTATGAAATACACAGGTGAGTATTAAGACCTTTCATAAATTTCTTAATAGATTTAGGATTCCCTCATGAAAACTAAGTCCAAAACTCATGTAATTCCATCAGATAATGGAAGTAAAATAGGTAAAAAAGTGTCTACTATTGTCACACTCATGAAAGCACTTGTACATACTTTCACATAAAAACTGTCATCACATTGAAGGGCTTAGCCTCCCAAGCATCAGCAGCAATGACAACCTCATCACGATGATCAAAGAGATCAAAGTTGGAAGAATTTTTAGGAGTTATAGAACAAATATTGATCTTTCTATAATGAACAGGTCACCAGTTACATCATCTAAACTTTGGAAAATAATTTGGTTCATTTGTTGAGACTTAAGAATCTATAATAAGAAATTTATTAAGATCTTCCAAATTATTTTTCATTTCACTCGATGTTGGGGAATCCCATTCAAGAGTGTTTTGTTTTCAATGTCCTCCTACAAAAGATGGTTGAATCTGAAAAAATATAATTGGAAATTTCTTTAGATCAAGTAGAATGTGTTACTGCTACTGATCCAGAGAAGAAGGTGAATGGAAGAAATTCAAACAGAGATATGCATATAATTATGATGATTAGATTATCAGATAAAATTTCAACCAAACACCTGGCATTTTATGATCATAGTTTAATCAAAAGATTGGGTCTCCAAATACTATTTCCATAAAAAATCATCCTCATCAAAAGATCAGTCCTCTGATGGACAATCCTCAAAGAAGCGACATGATCTGAAGGTTAAAGAGCAGTCAGATGAAGACAAGCTCATGTCAAGGCCAAATTTTTGTATGACTCCGGAAAATTTCAGGCCATTTTATAAAAAATCACAGACACCACCCTAAATAATTGCACAACCAAAAATGACCTGTCATTTAGAATCTTCATCAGATGAATAATTGATCTTTGGATCTGTTATCATTATCCACATAACATATCCTTATGCCTATGGTGATTCTGATTATAATGAACATGATTTCCTTGTACCTAATTGGGGAACTAGAGGAAGAGGCCATTGTAGATGATACAGGGGATGACATGGGAATTATAGAATCCACTATTTAACGCTACCCCTGCCCATACCGTATTTGCGGTAGAAACTTGTGGAAGAGCCATTCAGTAGGCTCAGCAAGAACCTAGAGTTTCTTCCACAGAAGACATGTTCGGTCCTAACATGATTATTTTGGAGGACCGATTAGAAGTAAAAACATATTCCTCTTAGAAAGTAGACAATAACTAGTTATAATAATATTTTAATTCTAGGAGTATTTCCTTTTTCTACTCTTACACATGGTACATCAACACTAGGAGTGTCAACATCCAAGGTACCTGAAAAACCACATCTCCATTCTGGAAAATTTTGATTCAATAAGGTTTTCCTTTTGACTTTTCCATTCATTCATTCAAGGGGGATATTGTTAAGTTATTAAGGTTTGCTTATGACTTTACCATTTCTTCTTGTTTGAAAATAAGAAACACCATGTCTCAAGGAAAAACTATATTTACCCTGTGTTTTACTTCTATAAGGAAAAATTTCCTTCCCAAAGGAAATTTATCTTTATCTTTTTTTATTGTCCATGTCATAATTTTTCTAAGTGTAAAATTATGATTGAAACCAAAACCTTAGAATCCTATAATTACCTAGATATGATGCATTCTGTTTTAGGATCCAAATTCTGAGAATTATTGTTATGAAATCTTCTGAGTTCTGACTCAGAATTCTGAATCAAAATTCTAGATACGAACATTTCAGAGTTCTAACTCCAAATTCTGAATACAAAATATGGTTATTGTAACACCCCAAGCTTCCATGTTAAGCTCCTCTATGAATAATCGAGCAGCGTGTGTTGTGCGCAACCTCGAGTTCTAACACACCGCGACAAATAAAAGTAGAAGTTATGAATAGTAATACCCACTTTTTGAAATTATATAAATATTGTATTTCACAATGGACTTCATTTTTTGATTCGGAATATTGAAATTATCCTATGTTAAATTTTTGGTATTTTTCTGAGAACTTCCAATTTTTGATGAATAGTGAAAATACTTAAAAACAAATTTTTTAATCAAAATAATTTATAGTGATAAATTAACAATTGAGTGGTTCTAAATTGAAATTAGAATATTTTTTACCATTTTATCCAATGGTGGTCGTTAGAATTAATTTCACTTTGAAATTGTACATAAACAATTGTCTATCTTTTGATTGATATTCTTTCTTAAAAACACGCTATTTGTTGTGATAATGGGAATTAATTATTAAATTATTTAGTTAAACTTATATGTCTTGAATTTTTTAATACATACATCATTTTTCAATTAGGAATATCAAATATATCTTATGGTTAATTCTTGGTGTCGTTCTGAAAAACATCGATTTTTGATGAATAGTGAAACGACTAAGTGGTAGTTAAAAAAACTCATTTTTTGTTTAAATGAAAATTTACCACCTATGTTATTTTAATTTCCAAAATCCGACATAAATCATTGTCATTAGGAAGTAATATGTGGATCAATGAGATTAAAATAATTTTTTGTGATTAGTAACTTTTAAGTTCTATTAATCGTGATTAAAGGCAATTAGTAAAATTTAAGGTAAAAATGTTATTATAAAAATATGAAAATACCTTTACACTTGTCCTAAACTTATTGGATGAGTCATGGCCGACCAAGACAATCCATGGGTCAACTTGGGGACCCAATGGATCCTCTTGGGTATGAAAATAAAATTAATAACTTTTTATTTAAAGTTAAAATAAAATTGTCACAAACAACTGTTGTTTTACTAAAACAATTATTACATGGGATTATATAAGTCAAAATTTTGACTATAAAAATTCATTGTAAAGCTAAAAATATTTCCTACATAATGGTAATAATTATATAATTTTTATACATTATATAAATTAAATTTTTTTGACACAATGATGATGCATCGATTACCTCATTAATTAACGATTTAAATAAAATGAAAAGATAATGTAAAATCTAATACTTACATTTGTCATGAACCTCTTGTATGAGTATATTTCGATCCCATATCACCTTATCCTAGAAATATATAATTTTGGGACCTTTGAAATCCGAAATGTACTTCATAATAATGTAACATTTCATTACTTTCCAAGAGTACCCCTCCTCTCATCTAATAAAAGGCCCCCACCTCTACCACCTTATTCACATATTCAAAGCCATTTGGCTCGTCCAACCTCTACCCAAATACTCTCTCAAATTTCCTCTATTACTCCTATATGACTTAATTTGGGCATAATTTTTCCCAAGGAAGCCCTTGGCTCAAATCAAAATGAGTTATCCAATTTTAAGGTAATGTCTCCTCTTATGTTATTTTGTTTTATGTTGCTTCTCCAAACCCTTGAACTCTTTTTATTCCTTTATTTTGTAAAAAATACCAGTATATTAAATATACTAGGATGTTTTTATGAGACGGATTTTATTTACATTTAGACACACCTTTGTCTAATGGATAAAGAACATACTGTTTCTGTGGTTGGCAAATTTCTGCCTCACGAAACGACGATTGTTCAATATTCTTTTAAAACCTCTCATGGTGGACATTAAGATGTAACTATATTTATATAAGATATATATTATGTTTTTTCCTTATGCTTCTGTATTTTTCATTTATGGCACACCTTTATGATTTCCATTATGGGTAAATGAGATAATTTCATTTTAGGAAGTGTGGACTACCGCCGCCACAAAGTGATTTGAATTGTTAATTACATATGTGGGATGTATAAAGGATGGAGTAAATGATATTATATGTGATATTATACTGGAATTATAATATAACTTTATATCATTATGATTTCATTCCATTAAATACAAAATATAAATGAAAGTAGCATTCATACGTACGTCCGGCTTACCGTCTCCATGAACGGGGCATTTCATTTCATACCTGTAAATGTTACGTAATATTATGAATGAATGTATATACTGGATATATATGATATATATGATATCTAAATCATTAATATAATTCTGGATATAATGGATATTCTGCCACATAAACAACTTGTAATTATAAGATGTTTATTATTGACTCAAGTACAAAAGATCGACAAAACGACCGTTAGTAACTTAAATTACTACATAATATTCGTAGCATTGTAATAAGTGATATAAAAGGGATAATGAACTTGAAAAAGTTTCTTAATCAAGTAGAGATTAACTCTAGTTTAGTATTAGGGAGATTAAAGAATGGTCGAGTGAAGTCGGACATGATGTAAGGGAACTTCTTAACCCAAATTCCATTCTTTGGGTTAATCTCATACATTCAAATTATGTCATGATATTATTATGTCCTATCTTTTATTTGTACTTTCTTTATGTGTAATTATAGTGAATACACATAATATATTTATTTTATTAAAAAAAGAATCTTTGTAAGGGACTTCGTCTCAATGTCCTTTCATTGTGGCATATTTTGTTTTATACACAACTTTCTTTTATATGGTATATAAACCCCTTTTAATTTTACATTTATTCAAGAGGAATATTTTTTATACGAACCATTTTACTAAATAAAAAGAGGGAATGTTTTTTTTGTCATACGTATGTGGCGACGATGACTTCTCCGCCGCCATGACCATTATTTGAGTTTCGGCTTACTCTACAAGGCATAACTTCTTTAAATGAAAAATAATTACTATGTTTTAATTTTCATTTATTTTGGTATTGAAAATTGTTTAGAAAGTTTTTTTATTTCAATGTGTTGTATTGATATATTATGATTGAAATGTGGAAATGTTATGTTTCCTTTATGCATGTTTTATGTGATACGATTATGTTATGGCTTATGATATGTTTAAACCTCTTCATATGAGGAATGAATTGGACTTAATATGTGACGGGTGGAGCCCGCTATAGCTCCTCGATGCATCGGTAGGTCTCATGAGACAAACTAGTGTCTTGGAATGAGGCCTTGACAAAATCTTATTTGTAGTCTTGGCACGAGGCCTTGGCTATGTGTCTTTGATAGTCTGGCATTATGCATTCCATCATTATGAAAGTGGTTATTGATATTGCATGCGACTATTCGACTAGTAGCATATCCATGTGAATAATTAAATAGAATTATTTCATTTTATTTTTTCCATATTATGATAAATTTCATGTTTAAAAGGATTTTGTTTTAGTTATACATTTCCTTAAATGTTAATGTTTATTTATGAAATATTCCTCTATATTGTTATCCTTACTGAGCATCTGAGCTCACCCCTTCGAATGTTTTAATTTTTCCACGATGTGAAGAATTATATTATGAATGACCTTCAGGGATAGTATGAGGGGATATGAAGACAAGATGTCGTTGTATTATAGTTTTAATTTATGAAGTAATGTAAGACTTATTAATTTATCTAGTTTTTCCAAGGCTACTAATCTAATCGGTCTTTCAAGACTTGATATTTTTTTATCATTCCAATGTTACGCATTAATGCACCGACTCTCGGTAACTGGGTTCACGGAGTTATAGTTGGTATCATAGGCAGTTTAGTACTAACCTTGGAATCTATATTTAGATAAACTCTGATTAGAGAACATAGCCCTAAGATAGACATTGAGGATTAGTATAGAAGAACTTCTTAAAATTTTGGTATTACAGAGGTTTTTTGATTTTTATGAGCAATACATCTTTGTCTGGATACGAACAGGTAGAGGTGGATCTGGCAGAGATGTACCTTGGGGTAAAATCAAAAACACAGCTTTGAGCTAGACTCGAACGGGAACCGATGCACGACAATGGGCCTTGCTGCACTCTTGGTTACAACACTCCTATGGGATATGCTTATGATAATTCTCATTTTCCTTACAAAACACTATAAAGGGTTATGAGTATATACTTACTCAATGAAAACATTTTTGTGATTATGGATTATATCGATAAATAGTTCAGTTTATGTTATGTGTTTTGCAAGTTCGTAATAATGTAATTTGATTCATAAACTAATCTAGTTTATGCCATTGTTTAGAAATGGCGCCTAGTTGGAGGAATGGAAACGGTATCAATGCACGGAATCTATGTAGCGATTTCCCACCTGCTCAAGATAATTATAGTGGAGATAGAGATACAACTGGTGCTGATCAACTTATCACCATATTGGGACAACTCACTCAGGTTATGAATAGTAACTTTACTCATACGGAGCACCCTGATCCACAATGTGGAGGATCAATGTTAGACCTATTCATGAGGCAACAACTGCCAACATTTAATGGGAGTACAAATCCATTTCTAGCTGAGCAATGGATAAACTCCTTAGAGAAAATATTCCACGCCTTCAGGAGTACCGAACGAGAGAAGGTTGTCATGGCAGTTTACCGCCTCACTGGAGATGCCGATCAATGGTGGTCACTGATTCAAAACACAAAGGATAATGAAGAAGTTTCAAGTATGGAATGGAGGGAGTTTAAGGATTTTTTCATAGAAAAATACTTTCCACATGACCATCGAGCAGATACGGAAAGGCAATTTCTGAGTCTGAGGCAGAAGGAGGATGAGAATGTCCCAAGTATGAGGCCAACATTTCAAGGTTAGCAAGACATGATGCAGATTATATACGTAACCCAAGAAGTAATATTGGTCATTTCTTTGATGGGTTAAAACCATTTCTTCGTCGAGCTTTAGTATCACAATCTTTCTCAACATATAATGATATAGTCTCATGTGCTATCAAGATAGAAAAGGAATTCTCTAAGTATTATGACAACAAATTAAAGCAAGAGAAGGAGAGAACGGTGAAAGAAGAGAAAGATAAAGGGAAAAAGGGAATGATGGATTTTCCATTATGTGATAATTGTTGGAAGAATCACCCCAGTACTTGCCTAAAAGGAATGTGAGTTTGTTATAAATGTGGAGAAAAAGGTCACCAGGCTCGTGATTTCTAGGGAAATAAAGAGGATATCAATGTTGAATGCTACAATTGTAGGGAAATGGGGCATTATGCAAATTAATGTCCTAATTTTCAGGGAAACATACCTTAGAAAAGGACAAGGGATCAAGGACACTCTTATGTTGTTACTACAGTTGAAGTGGAATAATTACTGTATTGGTGCTTTTGGACTCAAGGATTATATTCTGGTTATAAGAATAATGTGATATCTATAAGGATTGTACTGAAGTACATGTTGTTTTCATTAAGGTTTTAATATTATGAAGGTAATAATATTTTTAGTATGTGACAATAAGAGAAACATTACTTTTTTGGAGGAATCTATTAATACAATTGATTTTGGAATTTAGAGACCTTTTAGAGAAAGTCTGGACGGAGGTATTTTGAATAACTATAATGGTTGGAATGGATTATGTTGAACTTTGGATAGTATTGTTTAAGGTTAAAAAATTTATGAAGATTATTTTTGGAATATTATAATACTATAGTTTTAAGAAAAGGGAAACCTGCAGGTTGGGGGATAACCTGTCGCGTCGGATAAAGCTGTAGGAATCGAACCAACAACCATAGAGCAACAGGCCTTTATTACCTACCACTAGCCTACAGGAATTCCCTGGTTATTACAAAAAAGTTTTCCAAATCTAAATGGTATGTGTCTATATTTGGAAACTTATAAAATTATGATAAATAGAATATTTTTGAGTTCTATTAACTTTTGGAGTGAAATATGGGTTTGTGGTAAAAATTTATTAAAGAATGAAAGCCTACATGACAATTGAGTATATTTCCTTACGTTCTTAGTAAATCTCGTAAATAAATTCTTCAAACTTATGAAAGGTAACTTAAAACAAAAATGTTGTCGGTTAACTTATCCAATTAGGGAATCAATGACCGTTTAACCAATCACAAGTTTGTGATTTTCTTGTAGTTAACTTTCTCCTAATCCTATTTTATACAACTCTCCATCATACCTTGATGGTTTGTTTTTCCTCCGTATCCATATTTTTATAGAATCATAGTATGGGCTATCTCATGTGACCTTTGTACTTTTCTTTTTTTCTTTTAAAGTTATATTTTTATTAAGATTATTTCTGATGTGGGTTTTCCACAAAGGTATTTTCTATTTTCAATATTTTATTTTCAAAGAAAAATTTTAAATTTCAGGGATGCAATTTATTGAAGGAGGGGAGAATGTAACACCCCAATCATCCATGGTACACTCCTCTTTGAATAATAGAGCAGCGTGTGTTGTATGCAACCTCGAGTTCTAACACACTGTGACCAATAAAAGTAGCAGTAATGAATAGTAATACCCACCTTTTGAAATTATATAAATTTAATATTTCAAAATGGAATACATTTTTGGATTTGGAATATCGAAATTAGCCTATGTTGTATTTTTGGTATTTTTCAGAGAACTTCAAATATTTTATGAATAGTGAAAAATACATAAAAACAACCTTTTTAACAAAAATAATTTATAGTGATAAATTATACAATTGAGTTGTTATAAAGTGTAATTATAATATATTTTTACCATTTAATCAAATGGTGGTCATTAGAATTATTTTCACTTTTAAATTGGACATAAACAATTGTCAATTTTTTGATTGATATTCTTTCTTAAAAACATGCTATTTGTTGTGACAACAGGAATTAATTATTAAATTAATTAATTCAACTTATATGTTTTGAATTTTTTAAAATAGAAATCATTTTTTAATTAGGAATATCAAATATATCTTAGAGTTAATTTTTTTTGTTGTTCTGAAAAACTTTGATTTTTGATGAATAGTGAAACCACTAAGTAGAAGTTAAAAAACTGATTTTTCGTTTAAATAAAATTTTACCACCTCTGTGATTTGAATATCCAAAATCTGACATACATCATTTTCATTAGGAAGTAAAATGTGGATCAATGGTATTAAAATAATTTTTGGTAAATAGTAATTTTTTAGTTCTATTAATCGCGATTAAAGGTAATTAGTGAAATTTCTGGTAAAAATGATATTATAAAAATATTAAAATACCTTTAAACATGTCCTACACTTATTGTATGCGTCATGTACGACCAGTAAAATCCATGGGTCAACTGGGGACCCCATGGAGCCACATGGGTAAGAAAATGACATTAATAACATTTTATTTAAAGTAAAAATAAAACTGTCACAAACATTTGTTGTTTTACTAAAACAATAATTACATGGGTTTATATAAGTTAACTTTTTGACTATAATGATTAATTGGAAAGATAAAAATATTTCCTACATCATGGTAATATTTTTATAATTTTTAGACATTAAATAAATTAAATTTTTTATGACACAATGATGATGCAGTGATTACCTCATTAATTAACGATTTAAATAAAATGAAAAGATAATGTAATATCAAAGACATAAACTTCTCAAAAATCTATTGGATGAGTATAAATCTATCCATTATCACCTTATCCTCGAGATATATAATTTTGGTACCTTTGAAATCCAAAAAGTACTTCATAATAATGTAACATTTCATTACTATCCAGGAGTGCCCCTCCTCTCCTCTTATAAAAGGCCCCCACCTCTACCACCTTATTGACACCATCAAAGCCATTTGGATCACCCAAAATCTACTCAAATACTCTATAAACTTTCCTATATTACTTATAGAAGCCTCACTTTGTGCATAATTCTTCCCAAGGAATCATTTGGCTCAAATCAAAAAGAGTTACCTGATTTTAAGGTAATGACTTTTTTATGTTATATTGTTTTATTTTTCTTCTAAAACCCCTTAATCTCTTTTTATTCCTTTATATTATTACAAATACAGTATCTTCAATATAATATTATGTTGTTTTGGGAAGTATCTTATTTACACTTACACACACCTTCGTTTAATGGTTAAAGAACATACTGTTTCTGTGGTTGGTGGATTTCTGCCTCACGAAACGATTATTGTTTAATCTTCTTTTAACACCTCTCATGGTGTCCATTAAGATGTCAGTATATTTATATATGATATATATTATGTTTATGTTTTCCTTGTGCTTCATTATTTCTCATTTATGTCATAACATTATGATTTTTTTTATGGGTAAACGTGATAATTTCATTTTAGGAAGTGCAGACTACCGCCCCCTCAAAGTGATTTGAATCGTTAATGCCATATGTGGGATGTATAAAGGATGGAGTAAATGAAATTATATATGATATTATACTGGAATTATAATATAACTTTATATCATTATGATTTTATTCCATTAAATATGAGATATAAGTGAATGTAGCGTTCATGCGTACGTACGGCTTACCGTCTCCATGAACGGTTCATTTCATTTCTGAACTCTAAATGTTACGTAATATTATGAATGAATGTATATAATGGATATATATGATATATATTATATCTACATCATGAATATAATTCTGGATATAATGGATATTCTTCCTCACAAACAACTTGTAATTATAAGAAGTTTATTGTTGACTCAAGTACCCAAAATCAACAAAACGACCATTATTAACTTAAATGACTACATAATGTTTGTAACATTGTAATAAGTGATATAAAAGGGATAACGAACTTTAAAAATCTTTTTATGAATGTATATATTAACTTTAGTTTATTATTATGGATATTAAAGAATGATCGAGTGAAGTCGGACAAGATGTAAGGGAACTTCTTAACACAATTTCTATTCCTTGGGTTGATCTTCGAATTTCAAATTTTGTCATGATATTATTATTTCATATCCTGTATTTGTACAATCTTTATGTGTACTTATAGTGAATACACATAATACATTTATTTTATTTAAAAAAAGAATCTTTTTAAGGGACTTTGTCTCAATCTTCTTTCATTGAGGCATATTTTGTTTTATAGACAACATTCATTTATACGGTGTATAAACCCCTTTGAATTTTACGTTTATTCAAGAGTACTCTTTTTTATATGATGAATTTTACTAAATGACAAAATTGAATGTGTTTTTGTCGTACGTATACGGTGTCAACGACTTCTCTACCACCGTGACCATTATTTGAGTGTCAGCTTCCTTTACAATCCATAACTTTTTTAAATGAAAAATAATTACAAAGTTTTAATTTTCTTTTATTTTGGAATTGAAAATCGTTTTGAAAGTGTTTTTTATATCAATGTGTTGTATTGATATCTTGTGATTGAAATGTGGAAATTTTATGTTTCCTTTATGCATGTTTTATGTGATACGATTATGTTATGTTTTATGATATGTTTAAACATGTTCATTTGAGCAATGCATTGGACATAATAAGTGATAGGTGGAGCCCGCTCTAGCTTCTCGATGCATCGGTAGGTCTCATGAGACAAAAAAGTGTCTTGGCACGAGGCCTTAACAAAATATTATTTGTAGTATTGGCACGAGGCCTTGGCTACATATTTATGATAGTCTGGAATTATGCATTCCATCATTATGAAAGTGGTTATTGATATTTCAAGTGATTATTCTACTAGGAGAATATCCATGTGAATAAGTAAATGGAATAATTTCATTTTATTTTTTCCATATTATGCTGACATTCAAGATTAAAAGGCTTTTGTTTTTGTTATACATTTCCATAAATGACAATGTTAATTTATGAAAGCTTCGGCTATATTGTAATCCTTACTGAGCATCTGACCTCACCCCTTCCAATGTTTTAATTTTTCCACGATGTGAAGAAGTATATTATGAATGACCTGTAGGGATAGTATGAGGGGATATTAAGACAATATGTTGTTGTAGTTTTGTTTTAATTTATGATGTAATGTAAGACTTATGAATATATCTAGTGTTTCCAAGGCTACTAAACTAATTGGTCTTTCGTGACATGATCTTTTGTGACCATGCCAATGTTACGCAATAATGCACCAACTCTGGGTAACTGGGGTCGGGGCGTTACAGTTGGTATCAGAGGTAGTTTAGTACTAACCTTGGAATCTAGATTTAGATAAACTCTGATTAGAGCACATAGCCCTAAGATAGACTTTGAGGATAATTATAGAATAACTTCCTAGAATTTTGGTCTTATAGAGATTATGTGAGTTTTCTGAGCAATACATCCCTGTCTAGATACGAACAGGTAGAGGTGGATCTGGTACAGATGTACCAAGGGGTAAAACCCGAAAACACCATTTTGAGCTAGACTCGAACGGGAACTGGTGCACGACAACGGGCCTTGCTGCACTCTTGGTTACGACACTCCCGGGGGATATGCTTAGGATAATTCTCAATTTATTTACAAACCACTATAAAGGGTTATGAGTATATACTTCCTCAATGAAAGAATTTTTGTGATGATGGATTATATCCATAAATAGTTCAATTTATGTTAAGTGTTTTGCAATTTTGTAATTGTGTATTTTGATTCAGAAATTAATCTAGTATATGCCATTGATTAGAAATGGTGCCTAGTGGGAGGAATGAAAAACGTATCAATGCACGCACTCCATGTAGTGATTTCCCACCTACTAAAGATAATTATAGTGGAGTTGGAGATACAACCGGTGCTGATCAATTTATCACCATAATGGGACAACTCACTCAAGTTATGAATAGTAACCTAACTCGTATAGATCACCCTGATCCACAACGTGGAGGATCAATGTTATACCACTTCATGAGGCAAAAACCGTCAATATTTAATGGGGGTAAAAATGCATTAGTATCTGAGAAATGGATAAACTTCTTAGAGAAAATATTCCATCCCTTGGGGATTAGCGAAGGGGAGAAGGTTGTAATGGTAGTTTATAGCCTCATTGGAGATGCCGATCAATGGTGGTCACTGATTCAAAACAAAAATGAAGATGAAGAAGTTTCTAGTATGGAATGGAGGTAGTTTAAGGATATTTTCATAGAAAAATATTTTCCACATGACCATCGAGCAGATATGGAAAGGCAATTTTTGAGTCTGAGGAAGAAGGAGGATAAGAATGTCCCAAGTATGAGGCCAACATTACAAGCTTAGCAACACATGAAGCAGATTATATAAATAACCCAAGATTTAAGATTGATCGTTTCATTGATGGGTTAAAACCATTTTACGTTGAGATTTAGCATCACAATCTTTCTCAACATACGATGATATAGTCTCGTGTGCTATCAAGACATAAAAGGAATTCTCTATGTTTTATGACAACGAAGTAAAGCAAGAGAAGAAGAGAACAGTGGAACAAGAGATAGATAAAGGTAAAAAGGGAATGATGGATTTTCAATTATGCGATAATTGTGAGAAGAATCACCCCAGTACTTTCCTAAAAGGAATGGGAGTTTGTTATAAATGTGGAGAAAAAGGTCACCAGGCTCGTGATTGTAAGGGAATGAAAGAGGATATCAATGTTGAATTCTACAATTGTAGGGAAATGGGGCATTATGAAAATGAATGTCCTAATAGTCAGGAAAACTTACCTCAGAAAAGGCTAATAGATAAAGGAAAATCTTATGCTGTTACTACAGTTGAAGTGGAATAAATAATGTATTGGTTCTTTTGCACTCAAGGATTATATTCTGGTTATAAGAATAATGTGATATATATATAAGGATTGTGCTGAATTACTTGTTTTTTTCATTAATGTTTTAATTTGATGAAGGTAATAATATTTTTAGTATTTTACAGTAAGAGAAACATTAATTTTTTTGAGTAATCTGATGATACAATTGATTTTGGTATTTTGAGACCTTTTGGAGAAAGTTTGGATGGAGGAATTTTGGATAACTATAAAGGTTGCAATGGATTAAGTTGAACATTGGATAGTATTGTTTAAAGTTGAAACATTTATGAAGATTATTTTTGAAATAATATAATACTATCGTTTTAGGAAACGGACAACCTGCAGGTTGGGGGATAACCCATCGTGTCAGACAAAGCTGTAGGAATCGAACCCACAACCAAAGTGCGACAGGCCTTTGTTGCCTACAACTAGCCTACAGGAAGTCCCTGGGTATTACAAAAAAGTTTTCCTAATCTAATTGGTATGGGTTAATATTTGGAACCATATACAATTATGATAAATAGAATATTTTTGTGTTCAATTTCCTTTTGGAGTGAAATATGGGTTTGTGGTAAAAATTTATTAAAGAATGAAAGTCTACATGACAAGTAAGTATATTTCCTTACGTTCTTAGTAAATATACTAACTAAATTCCTCAACTTTATTAAATGTAACATAAATCAAAAATGTTTTCGGTTAACTTATCCAATTGGGGAATCAATGATCGTTTAACCAATCACAAGTTTGTGATTTTCTTATAGTTAACTTTCTCCAAATCATGTTTTATACAACTCTCCATCAGACCTTGATGGTTTGTTTTTCCTCCATATCCATATTTTCATAGAATCCTAGTATGGGCTATCTCGGGTGACCTTTGTACTTCTCTTTCATTCTTTTAATGTTATATTTTTATTAACCTTATTTCTGATGTGGGATTTCCACAAAGGTATTTTCTATTTTCATCCTTTTATTTTCAAAGAATAATTTTAAATTGCAAGGACACAATTTATTGAAGGATGGTAGAATTTAACACCCCAAGCTTCCATGGTACGCTCCTCTTTGAGTAATAGAGCAGCGTGTGTTGTACGCAACCTCGAGTTCTAACACACCGTGACCAATAAAAGTAGCGGTTATGAATAGTAATTCACACTTTGTGAAATTATATAAATTTTATATTTAAAAATGGACTTCATTTTTGGATTTGGAATATCTAAATTATCTTATGTTGTATTTTTGGTATTTTTCTGAGAACGTCTAATTTTTTATGAATAGTGAAAAATACATAAAACAACTTTTTTAATCAAAATAATTTATAGTGATAAATTATACAATTGAGTGGTTCTAAAGTGATATTATTATATATTTTCACCATTTTATCCAATGGTGGTCATTAAAATTAATTTCACTTTGAAATTGGACATAAACAATTATCAATCTTTTGATTGATATTCTTTTTTAAAAACACGCTATTTGTTGTGACAGCCGGAATTAATTATTAAATTAATTAATTAAACTTATATGTTTTGAATTTTTTAATAGATAAATCATTTTTGAATTTGGAATATCAAAGATATCTTAGGGTTAATTTTTGGTGTTTTTCTGAAAAACTTCGATTTTTGATGAATAGTGAAACCAATAAGTGGTTGTTAAAAAAACTGATTTTTCGTTTAAATGAAAATTTCCCACCACTGTGATTTGAATTTCCAAAATCCAACTTACATAATTGTCATTAGGAAGTAAAATTTGGTTCAATGGGATTAAAATATTTTTTGTAGAATAGTAACTTTTAAGTTCTATTAAACGCGATTAAAGATAATTAGTGAAATTTAAGGTAAAAATGAAATTATAAAAATATGAAAATACCTTTACACTTGTCCAACACTTATTGGATGAGTCATGGACTACCAAGAAAATCCACGGGTCAACTTGGGGACCCCATGGAGCCCCTTGGGTAAGAAAATGACATTAATAACTTTTTATTTAAAAAATAAATAAAATTGTCACAAACATGTGTTGTTTTACTAAAACAATTATTACATGGGGTTATATAAGTTAAATTTTTTACTATAAATATTAATTGAAATTCTAATACTATTTCCCAAATCATGGTATTATTTTTATAATTTTTAAACATTAAATAAATTAAATTTTTTATGACACAATGATGATGCAGCGATTACCTCATTAATTAATGATTTAAATAAAATGAAAAGATAATGTAAAATATAAAAGATAAACTTGTTAAAAACCTATTTTATGAGTATCTTTCGATACCTTATCACCTTATCCTTTAAATATATAATTTTGGGACCTTTGAAATATGAAACGTACTTCATAATAATGTAACATTTTATTACATTCCAAGAGTGCCCCTCCTCTCCTCTTATAAAAGGGACCCACCAATACCACCTTATTCACACCATCAAATCCATTTCGCGGGGAAAAAATATTCCCAAATACTCTCTAAACTTCCCTATATTACTCCTAGAAGCCTCACTTTGGTAATAATTCTTCCCAAGGAATCCTTTGGCTCAAATCAAAAAGAGTTACTCGATTTTAAAGTAATGTCTTCTCTTATGTTATTTGGTTTTATTTTTCTTCTCCAACCCATTAATCTATTTTTATTCCTTTCATTTGTAAAAAACAAGAATCTTAAATATACTAGGATGTTTTTATGAGAATGATTTGATTTTCACTTACACACACCTTCGTCTAATAGTTAAAGAACATACTATTTCTGTGGTTGGCGAATTTCTGCCTCATGAAACGATGATTGTTCATTCTTCTTTTAACACCTCTCATGGTGGCCATTAAGATGTCACTATATTTATATATGATATATATTATGTTTATGTTTTCCTTATGCTTCTGTATTTCTCATTTATGTCATACTTTTATGATTTCCATTATGGGTAAACGCGATAATTTTTATTTTAGGAAGTGCGGACTACCGCCCCCTCAAAGTGATTTGAATCGTTAATGCCATATGTGGGATGTATAAAGGATGGAGTAAATTATATTATATATGATATTATACTGGAATTATAATATATCATTATATCATTATGATTTCATTCCATTAAATACAAAATATAAATGAAAGAAACGTTTATGCGTACATACGGGTTACCGTCTCCATGAACGGTGCATTTCATTTCATATCTCTAAATGTTACGTAATATTATGAATGAATGTATATACTGGATATATATGATATATATGATATCTAAATCATAAAAATAATTTTGGAGATAATCGATATTCTTCCACATAAACAACTTGTAATTATAAGATGTTTATTGTTGACTCAAGTACCAAAGATCGACAAAACGACCGTTATTAATTTAAATCACTAAATAATTTTTGTAACATTGTAATAAGTGATTTAAATGGGATAATGAACTTGAAAAAGGTTCATAAGAAAGTATATATTATCTCTAGTTTATTATTCAGGAGATTAAAGAACGATCGAGTGATGTCGTTCAAGATGTAAGAGAACTTCTTAACCCAATTTCTATTCTTTGGGTTAATCTCCTACTTTCAAATTATGTCATGATATTATTATGTCCTATATTTTATTTTTACTTTATTTACGTGTAATTATAGTGAATACACAAAATAGATTTATTTTATTTAGAAAAATGATCTTTGTAAGGGACTTCGTCTCAATATCCTTTCATTGAGGCATATTTTGTTTTATACCCAACATTATTTTATATGGTGTATAAACCCCTTTGACTTTTACGTTTATTCAAGAGGAATATTTTTTATACGAATCATTTTACTAAAACAAAAAAGGGAATTTTTCTTTCGTACGTATGCGGCTACAACGACTTCTCCACCACCGTGCCCATTATTTGAGTTTCGGCTTCCTCTACAAGCCGTAACATTTTTAAATGAAAAATAATTACAATGTTTTACTTTTCTTTTATTTTGGTATTGAAAATTGTTTTGAAAGTGTTTTTTTATATCAATGTGTTCTATTGATATCTTGTGATTGAAATGTGGAAATGTTATGTTTCCATTATGAATGTTTTATGTGATACGATTATATTATGGTTTATGATATGTTTATACCTGTTCATATTAGGAATAAATAAGACTTAATAAGTGATGGATGGAGCCCGCTATAGCTCCTCGATGCATCGGTAGGTATCATGAGATAAACTAGTTTATTGGCACGAGGCCTTGAAAAAATCATATTTGTAGTCTTGGCTCGAGGACTTGGCTACGTGGTTATGATAGTCTGGCATTATGCATTCCATCATTATGAAAGTGGTTACTGAAATTGCATCTGATTATTCAACTAGTAGAATATCCATGTGTATATGTAAATGGCAATTTTTTTTATTTTTCCCATATTATGATTATGTTCATGTTTAAAAGGCATTTGTTTTAGTTAAACATTTCTTTCAATTTTTAGTGTTTATTTATGAAAGCTTCCGCTATATTGTTATCCTTACTGAGCATCTGAGCTCACCCCTTCCAATGTTTTAATTTTTCCAGGATTTGAAAAAGTATATTATGAATGACCTGCAGGGGTAATATGAGGGGATATAAAGAAAATATGTTTTTGTGGTTTTGTTTTACATTATGATGTAATGTAAGACTTATAAATTTATCTAGTGTTTACAAGGATACTAAACTAATCGGTCTTTCGAGACTTGATAATTTATGATCATGAAAATGGTACGCAATAATGCACCGACTCTAGGTAACTGGGGTCTGGGTGTTACAGTTATGATCTTTTCTATGTTCCGACTCTATGTTCTCTGAATAACAGACTCCAAACTCTTATGAGTTCAGACTCTGAATTCCCATGAACTCTGACTCTGAACATTGTATGTTCAGGTTCCGAATACTTTTGAATCCGGATTCCAAATTACCATGAAATTCAGACTCCAAAATTCTATAAAATTCATGTTGAAAATTCCTAAAAAATAGAATCCAAATATCGTTGTATTTTATACTCTGAATCCAATTTTTGGTTATACTGTGAACAATATTTTTTTTACATTCTGAATATCAGATTTTAGTTTTTCTTAGACTATTTTTTTATAAAACAATATCATGCTTTTAGTTGTGAACTAACCATTGTTTGAGTGAAAAGTGTATAGTTCCCTCCGAAATTAATGGAAAAATGTGACCGTTGGAGGAGGGAGCCAACCGTTGGAGCTGTGCCTAAAAATAGGAGCTCATTTGAAAGAGCTCGCAAATTTTAGAAATTTTTAAAGCTCAGAACTTTCAGATGTGATTTCTAGAGAGAGAGGCTCTTATAAACACTCAGGGTTAATACAAAAGGTTTCATCGGCTTGTTCCAACATTGCATCTTGCAAATTTTCATTGTGCGACATTGATTAGTTATGTGTCTAATTGAGGGATTTTGGGAATAGGAATATAGAGGTGCCGACTACCTTGAAGTTGAGGGCTTCCTTGCTGGGGAAGATAGAGGTGATGACTACCTTGATGTCGATGGGTTGTGAGGATAGAAAGACAAACTCTGATCTTCATATCGAGGGCTTACCCTTGTGTGGGTACGACATACATTCTTGAGAGTATAAATCATGGGACCTTTATCCATGGTTTTAGGATACCATTCTCTTTGGGTTAAAAGATTTTCTACTTGTTAATTATTTTGTTACAATTTTCCATTTCATTTGTATTATTGTGGAATGTATAACTATATTATAATTCCTTATACCTGTACTATGATTTAGTTAGATTCTATACACATTAAGGTAGAATATTCATCTTTGTAAACATTCATTAAGATTAATTTTTGGAATCACTTTTTCAGAATTTCTTTCTCGTAATAATATTTCTTGAATCAATAAATTGTTTAGAACTTAGAGGTTTTGTGAAATATCTTGTTTAACCATGTTAAACATAACCATCATTAAAAGTTCCAGAGGATTTTTTAAAAGTATAAAATTCACCCCCTATTGTATTTGAGCATCTCATGTTTACATAATCGATACTACATTTGGTATTATAGAGTATATCATACTAACATACCATCTCAAAAATTGGTATCAGAGGAGATTACCTCTGAATTAATATCACGATTAGGTTCAGAAGAGAATTCATGGAATTGAACTTCCAGATTCACACTTTTTCGGAATTAGTTTTTTATACTCGTATAGTTCAGAATAATTTTTTCTTAGAGATACTCTTGTTCTATATTTTTCTTGGTTATGAATATTTTCCTTGTTTACAAACTTTTTTTATTAACAAGTTTTTGTGGAAATAATATTCTTTATGATGGAATAAATCAATATTGGTTCTATAGACAATCTCAACCCAACTTGACCACCAATATTTGATGGAAATTATTCTGAATATTGGAGAGATAGAATGAAGAATTTCAATATCAATACTGGTGTTGACAATTTTTTTATGCTTACTAGAGGATAGAAAATCCCTTACATAGAAGTTAGTATATTTATAAATCAAGAATATCAAGAATATCAACTGAATTATAAGGTATGAAATACTTTTCTTTGATCCATGACTAGAAACATATATAGAAAAATTTCATCTTGTGAAGAAGAAAATTGTATATGCAAGAAACTTGAAGTTACTCACTTTGTAACATCTAAAGTCATTGAAACAAGAAGAGCCATGCTCAGAGCAGAATATCATGGATTTTTCATTCCTTATGGAGAAGCCATATGTAAGGTGCAAAAAAGATTCATGAATATTGTGAATGTTTTACAATTCATGGGTGAGAAAGTATTAGATGATGATGATCATGTTGATAATGTCATAAAAAAGATGCCAAATGAATGGGAATCCAAAACGACTGCTATTGATGAAAACCAAAAGGTTACATATATTTCCTTAGATAAGTTCTTTTGAACTCTTCTTCAGCATGATACTAGAATGAAGAGAGATGATGATAATGTATAGAAGAAGAATGGAAATGGTATTTTTTATTTTACTACATCTTCTAATCATATGGAAGCTAATCCTCATGAGAGAGTTACTAGATCCAAATCAATGATAATTGTTATCCAATCCGAATCTGGTGGAAGGGAATCCTCGGAAAATGAATTAGAAAATCTTGCTCGAAGGATAAACAAGATAGGTGGATAGAGGAACTTTCAATCCAAATATAATATAAAGGAAAAGAAATATAACAATGATTGTGAAGTCACATGTCATGAATAAAAGAGAGCTAGACACATAATACCTGATTGCCCTATGCTTAAGAAAAAAGAAAGATAGGAAATGAATTCAGAGAGAAACACAAAGAAGTATTACAAGGATAAAGCTAAGAAAGTCCTGATAGCTAATGAAAACGGGAGTGCCCGTGGTAGAGACTCTTTAGATGAATCTTTTGATTACGAATATTCTACACAGAAGAATCTTAGTCTAATAGCCAAACTACATATTAAAAATAATTATTTAATGGCTAAGGTACACAATGAAAAATCATTGACCAATGTTTCTTTAAATTCAAATTATATTAATTGATAAATATTATAACTCTTCAGATAAAGATTCTTCTTCTGATGAAGATAATAATTTACCATTCTATGAAGAAGTTTCTAGGTATGCCTAAATTCTTGATATTGAGAATTCAAAACTCATGAAAAAACATGATAAGGAAAATTATAGGAATACTCTTATTACTAAGGAGATGTCATTTTATTCCAAAAATCATGATAAGAAAAATGTTTATTTTGATAGTTTTTTAAAAAATCGTGAGGAAGTAAATTCTGAGAAGAAAAAAACTTCTAAATATCTAGAAAATGTAATTTCTAAGAGAAAAAATTTCAAGCCTAGCTCAATTTAAAAATAAAATGTTTCTGAAGATAATAACATGGTTATCAAACTCAAATATGAAATATTTTCCTTGAGGAAGTGTTTGTAAAACATTACCTTAGTTATGGTATTTTTTGATAAAATGTATTCACAAATCCGACCTCTAAGGAATAGATCTGGTTTTGGTTATACTGGTTCTAAACCAATTTTTAGTGCCAATTATTTTGTTTCTCAAAGTGCTCCATTCTGTACTAAGCATTTGTGTGGTGGAATCTGGGAAAATAATTGTTCCTTAAAAAACCATAGTCTTTAGGATTTTATAAAACATATTTTTCTAAAAAGTTATGGGTGCCTAAAATTCTGCTTTCTGAGATTTCCGGATCCAAGAATGTTTTGATTCCGAAAACCTAACATTTTCATATTTTCAAGAAAATTGAGAATGTACCAATAGAAGTATGTGGTACATGGATAGTGGATGTTCCTGGCATATGACTGGCAAGAAAAACTATTTTAACAGATTATCAAGATCAAAGGAGGAAATGTAACTTTTAAAGATAATGCTCAGAGAGAAATTATTGGTATAGATAATATTGTTCTTCTTGGAAAAACATTTATTTCAAATTATCTATTTGTTAAGCGTCTTAAGCACAACTTAATTAGCATAAGCCAATTATGTGAAGAAGGTTACCTTGTGAATTTTAGGAATGACAAGTGCATAGTACACAATTCTAAGCACATGTTTATTCTTTCTACCTATAGGAAAGATAATGTTTACGCACTAAATTTAGGAGACCATAGGGGCCATGACTTTCCTTGACTTAGTGAAATGGAAGATCATTCTTGGTTATGGCATAGAAGTTTAGGACACTGTAACAATTGGAACTTATGAAAATTTTCTAAGAAAAGATTTGACAAGGATCTACCAGAGCTTAGATTTGATTCCTCAAAAGTTTGTGACCCTCGTCAATATGGAAAGAAACATAAATAAAGTTTTAAATAAATCAGTAAAGTCTCAAATACTGATGAATTACAGCTAGTGAATATGGATCTTTTTAGTCCAACACAAACTGGATGCATTGTGGGAATGTATTATGTATTTTTTTAGTGAATTATTACACTATATTTACATGGGTCTATTTTCTAGCAAATATGTCTGAAGCCATCACTTATTTCAAAAGTTTTAGAGCCCAAGTTAAAAATGAGAAAATCCATCCATTAAAAACTGTTCATAGTGATCATGGTGGAGAATTTCAAAATTCTGATTTTGAAACTTTCTGTAGTATAAAAGGCGATACTCATAACTTACCAGCACCCAGAACACCTCAAAAGTATGGTTTTGTTGAAAGATGAAATATAATTCATTAAGGGATAACTAGAACCATGCTGAGTTAGTGTTTTGTAGCCAATCATTTTTAGGCTGGAGCTGTATGTACTTCTTTTTATACTATAAATCGTCTTTTGATTAGATATTTTCTTAATAAAACTCCTTATGAGTTATGGAATGGTAGAAATCCTAGACTTTACTACTTTAAAGTTATTGGTTGCAAGGTATTCATTTGGAATAATTAATATAATCTACAAAATGTCGCACCAAAATCTGATGAAGGAATTTTTGTAGGCTACTCCACAACTTCTAAGGAATATATAGTTTTCAATAAAAACACGTGTACAATTGAAAAGTCAGTACATGTCAAATTTGATGAAACCGATCCTTTTGTTTTTAAAAATCCCCAACCAACATCATCAGATGTGTTTTCAAAAAATGATTATCAAACTTTGATAGGAGATCCTTATGATAATGAAAATGTTCAAGAAGATACTACTAAAAAAATTACCCCAGAATATTTCTTACCATTTTTTGATGAACAGGTTTTACGAAGCCCAAATCAGTTGTTTCTAAAGAATAATCCCAGCGATACTATCAGTGGTGATTTAAATAAACCTGTAAGGACTAGAAGTTCCATAAGAAATGAAGTAAAACATCTAGCATTCATTTCCCAATTTGAACCAAAAAGCACTGAGGACGTTTTAGGTTCTGATGATTGGATTAAATCCATGCAAGATGAACTAAATGAATTCGAAAGGAATAATGTCTAGACCTTTGGTTGAAATACCTACGTAAACTTCTGTTATTGGAGTAAAATGGGTATTTAGATATAATTGTGACGATAATGGAATAATTGTAAGAAATAAATATATATTAGAAGCTAAAGGATAAAATCAACAAGAAGGAAAAGACTATGAAGAAACCTATTCTCCAGTAGCTAGGCTTAAATCTATTCGTATTTTATATGCCTTTGCATAATTATTCAATTTCAAACTTTTTCAAATCGAATTGAAATGTCATTTCCTTAATGTTTATGTTCAAGAGGAAGTAATTGTTGAAAAACCTCTCGGCATGAAGATACAAAACATCCTGATTATGTTATTAGACTTACCAAAGCTCTGTATGGACTTAAACAAGCCCCACGAGCTTGGTATGATAGACTTCCAAGATTTTTGCTTCAAAATAATTATGTTAAGGGAAATGCAGATCCAACCCTTTTTATAATGAAAGATAAGAAAAATGATTTGGTTGTTCAAATTTATGTTGATGACATTATATTTTGTTCAACTCAACAATCTTTAACTGATTACATTGCGGATGTAATGAAATATGAGATTGAAATGAGTATGATAGGTGAGTTAACATTTTTTCTTGCTTTTCAAATTTCCCTAAAACTAAAAAGAATCTATAAATCACAACATAAGTGTATTGATGATCTTCTTAAAAAGTATGGATATGAAAATTGTAAAAGTATTATTGCTCCCATTGTTACCTCAAACACACTTGATCTTGATGATGCTCGGAAACCAGTAAGTCAAACATCTTTTAGAAGTATGATAGGAAGTTTACTTTACTTAACAGCTAGTCATCCAGACATAATGTTTTCAGTATGATTATGTGCAAGATATAAATCTAATTCCAAGGAATCTCACTTAAAGATAGTGAAAATAACTTTTCTCTACTTAATGGTAACCATGGATTTGGGACTATTTTATACTTCTAAAAATGGTTTTGTTTTTTTCAGATGCTAACTTTGGTGGATGTAGAATGTATAGAAAAAGTATATCCGAAACATGAAATTTCTTAGGAGATTCATTAGTTTATCGTTCTTGTAAGAAGCAACACTCTGTAGCACTTTCCACTGCTGAAGCTAAATATGTAGCAGCTGGAAGATGTTGTTCTCAAGTGTTGTGAATGCAACACACACTCACAGATTGTGGAATGAGTTTTACCAAAACAAATATTTTTTGTGATAATAAAAGTTCCATTTCCCTTAGTAAAAACCTTGATCATCACTCTCAGGAAAAGAACATAGATATTAGGAACCAATTTCTTAGGGATCACACACAAAAAAGAGATACAAATCTTCAATTTATTGGAATGAAAATTCTACCTGGTGATATTTTCACAAAATCCTTACCGTCCTATAGATTTGAATACATTAAAAAGAATTTAGGAATGATAACCATAAGGTTATCCTTCTAATTAACTTCCTAGTGATACCAATCTCCATATAGTAATAAAATTCTTTTCATATGGGGAGTACATTCCTAATGAAGTATTTCATAGTTTTTCGTAATGAAGTCTTTCATATTTTTTCATAATGAATTCCTTCATATTTTTTCGTAATGAAGTCCTTTATATTTTTCGTAATGAAGACTTCCATATTTTTTCATAATGAACTCTTTCATATTTTTCCTAATGAATTCTTTCATATTTTTCATAATGAATTCTTTCATATTTTTTTGTAAAGAATTTTTTCATATTTTTCGAAATGAATTCTTTCATATTTTTAATAATGAAATTTTTCATATTTTTCAAAATGATGTTTTTCATATTTTTCATAATGAATTTTTTTCGTACTTGAAATTTTCTTAATGATGTTTTCTTACTTGATATTTTTCGTAATGAATTTTTTGTACTAATGATTTTTGTAATGAATATTTTCGTAATGAAAATTATCATAATGATGATCTGAGTACTCAATTCTTTTTTGTACTCAATTTTTATTGGAATCTAATGTCCTTCAAGAAGAATCTTCCTCAATATGAATAATTATCCTGACAATCTGATAGGTACGATTCTTTTTTAAGTTTTCATAAATAACTATTACTTTTTGGTATTTTCTTTTTTATTTAAAATTTCTCGGATTCCAATTTCTTTAAATCAATTTTTTTTTAAAACCTCAAAAGGTCGGATCCTACCCGATTTTCCATGCGGCTATTATTTCAACGATCAGATTAAATAAAAAGAGTTATCACCCATTGGATTCATATGGGAAGTTCAACCATAGCTTCAACACCTATAAAAAGGGGAACATCCTAATAGTTGTCCCACATCAGTTTTCAAAGCCTTTGATTGTCGAAGCTCTTCCCAACATCAAATGCCCGTTCCGGATTTTAAGATTTTTCACAAGTCCGAATGTCTGCTGAAATTCCTTCTCAAGAAATGACTTATGTCAGGCCGATTTTGGAGTGGAAAATTTCTAGGGAGAGGTTGTTACATCCGAACCTCTTCAATAAGAATGACTCTATTATCTCAAAGAATATTAGGCTTAATGGGTGGGAGAGTATATCCATTTCAAAGATAGGAGCTCATGATGTTGTGTATCTGGATCTACTTATAGAATTTTATGAATCAGTTTTCTTTTTCAATGAAGATTGCAGAGAAAAAATTTCCTTTAAGAATTATATAAAAACATATGCAGTTTCTTATACAAAGCCTACTAGCTTTGTAGGGAGATCTTATGAAGGGGAGGCATAATTTTGTTCTCACAAGCTGTCGGATGTTCCCGAATGTTTCGTGAAGGTGAAGGCTATGGAATTCCTCAGACTTACTGATGTCAAGATCTCAAAAATTTCCCATCTCTCTACCAAAAATCAGATCATACAGTTATGGGTTCAGGGTCTTATCGTACTAATAATGGGTGACAATGTCACTCTTAAGAAAAGTCATATGTTCATCTTGTAATTTTTGGCAAATCAAAGGAAAATCAATTTGATGAAGCACATTCTCATTATGATAGAGAACATCATGAATCGGAATCTGAGAGCTCAGATAATTAGATATTTTTCCCTACTCTCCATGCTCATTGTTTGGTGTCCCGAATCCTTCATGATTCCTTGCAGTTCCAAGTCTAGGAATTCCCAAGTGATGCTAATAAGTGATGATTCCATGAAGAGAATGAATATTTGGTTCTCTAAAGAATCAGAAGAGTTTTTTGATCTACCAGTGGAAGAAACAGAAGCTGATATGAAAAAATAGATAAAAGGCTGAACAATCCAAGAAAGATGTAAAGAAGAGGAACCTAAATGAAGTGTAGGAAACATGGAAATCACCTAAGGAAAAGGAAGCTCTATCTACACCTTCAAAGACCAAAAAGCAGAAATCCTATCCAGATGAAGTGGAATTTAAATGGAGGGAGGATAAAAAGTCTCGGAAGGAAGGGGTACCACAATTTGGCCTAGATCCTCCAGAGGCCAAAGCACTGAAAGAGAAATATGATGAATATATTGAGAAGAAAGAAAATGAGAAGAAGCAAAATTTGAAGATTTCATAGGATGAAATTTGTCAATCAATTCTTAGGGATACTAAAATTGCATCAGAGAACATTATCGTATCGAAAACATTCCAAGTTGAACCATTACCTGAAACACCTGGGAAAAAGTTTATGATGCTGCAAAAAATCTCAAGAGAAAGATATTGAAAAGGAAGCTGTGGAAGAATTCCAGGAAGCTCAAAGCCCTAAAGATATATCCAACTTCATAAATCAAGTATAAGACTCTTATGAAAAATAATGTTCTTCAGAAAATTGTTCAATCTGGACATCTCAAGCCGGATCATCAAAACTTTCTACTCATGGAATAGATGAGAACGGTGATGATTAAGTACACAAGTTATCTGAGGAAGAGAGTCATAATCAAGACATCAATCTTCCAGAAAACAATGAGGCAGGAGCTAAAAAAGAGAAAATTGATAAAGATAAGATTGTATAGTAATCTGGAAGTGAGCATGAATCTCCCAATGAAGAAGATTTTCCGAAAAATAATAAGGGGAAACATGTGGTTGTTGATACTCCAACCAATGATATTTTGAGTAAAATGGAAGCTGGAGGATCCTCAAAGAGGATGATGGTAGAGCTAGAGGAAGAACCATCTCCATTCAAAATGCCAGATTCGGATGTATCATATTTAGAACATTATTTTGTTATTCAATCCCTAAAAAATCCAGAGGACACCATTCCGATCTTTCCAACAACTAATTCCAGATGCCAGTTGCTCCAGCATAGAATGAATCATAAATCAGACTCTGTATCCATGGTGATGAATAGGAGTGTTAAGATTGAGGCCAAACACAATATTTTTTTTATCAACAATGAATCCCACAGAAAATCTTTCATGAAACTGACCAGTTGGTCGAAGAAAATCGTTGATGATCTGAGAGAGTTTGATCAATTTCAAGAAGATTTCGAGGAAGCTTCTGATATTGAAGACACCGAAATCAAAGATCTTACAAAAAAATCTCAGGAAAAGATAAATCATTAACAGAATTCTTAGATTCAGGATGTCAATGATATGAATGGGAAGTATAAGTTTGTTGTCCAATGTGGGAAAACAGAGAGGGACCTTTAGATCGAGATGGAAGAAAAGCTAGTGAAGCAAGTTGACTTATTGAAGGCTCAGGCAGAGGTCCTGAAGGCACAAGTTGAGAGGATCATAGTCTTAGAAAATCATGCATAGGAGGATCACAAATAACAAAAGAAGCTAAAAAAATTGTGAAGAAGCTGATACACAAGGAAAAAGAAGCAGAATATTTCCAAATCTGATCTTTTTTTGTATCTATTTTTTCTTGTATAAATACTTCCAATATTAATGAAATTGTGGATTCTTGTTTTGTCTGAATGTTTTTACTAATATTTCATGTACCATATTTTTTCCATTCCCTCAAACTCTTTTTGAACATCACAAAGGTGGAGAAGCAAAAGTACTTCCATGTAAAATATGAAATATCCCTATGAAAGGGGGAGTTTATCTAAGGTGGAATTCTTATTACGAAGATTTCCATATTCAAGCTAAATAAAAACTCTCACTCCGGAAATCTAGGATATGATCCTTAGAGTTCCAAAGCTTAAGAGAGAGTTTTTTGTATTCATCTTTACCAATGAAAAAAGGGAGATACGCTTTATTTCGAAGTCAAGAAATCTTTTTTCTAAGTCCTTATATTCTTTTTCGTAAGGATGGTTGTGATTTCCAAAAAGAGGCATATTGTTGAGTCAATACGGTTTTCCTTAAGACTTTTCCATTCCTTCATTCAAGTGGTAGATTGTTATGTCATTATGTATTCCTTATGACATTACCATTTCTTATTGTTTTGAAAATCAAAAACACTGTATCTCAATGAAAAACTCCTTTACCCTGTGTTTTACTTCTATACAGAAAAATTTCCTTCCCCAACTTAATTTATCCTTATCATTTTTTATTGTCGATATCATAATTTTTCTAAGTGTAATATTTGGATTGATTCCAAAACCTCTGAATCCTATAATTACCTAGATATAAAACATTATGTTTTGGGATCCAAATTCTCATAATTATGGTTATGAAATCTTCTGAGTTCTGACTCCAAATTATGAATTAGAATTATGGATATGAAATTTTCAGAGTTCTGAATTTGAATTCTTAATACGAATTCTGATTACAAACATTTCTTTGTTCTCACTCTGAGTTCTCTATGCAACAGACTCCGAACTCTTATGAGTTCTGACTCCTAATTCCCATGAACTCGAACTCTGAACATTGTATGTTCAGGATCTGAATACATGTGAATACAGATTCCAAATTTCCTTGAAATTTAGACTATGAAATTCTATATAATTCAAGTTCCAAATTCCTACCAAACAGAATCTGAATATCCTTTTATTTTATACTCTAAATTAAATTTTTAGTTAGACTCTGAAGATTCATTTTCTTACATTCCGAATATCATATTTTAGTTATTAGTACACTATTTTTGTTATAAAAAGATGTCGTGCTTTCAATTTTCCACTAACCATTGTTTGAGTGACACATAGACAAGTCCCTCTGAATTTCAAGTAAAAATATGACTGTTGGATGAGGGAGAAGACCATTGGAGTTGTTCCTATAAATAGGAACTCATTTGAAACATCATACAACTTTTGGAATTTTTTGAAGCTCAGAACATTCAGAAATGATTTATAGAGAGAGAGGAAATTATAAACTCACAGGCTTCAAGAAAAAATTTTGAACGGTTTTTTCAGTCTTTGCTTCGTGCAAATTTTCTTTGTGTGACTCCGATTGTAGCTATGTACAATCGAGGGCTTCCAGGGATAGGAAGAGTGAGGTGTCGACTACCCTGATGTTGAGGGCTTCATTATTGGGGAATACAGTGGTGCTGACTACAATAAAGTTGAGGGCTTGTGGGGATAGAAATATAGACACTGATCATCATATTGAGGGCTTAACCTGGTGTGGGTAAGACAGACTTTATTGAGAGTATAAATCAATGGACCTTTATCCAAGGTTCTTGTATACCATTCTCATTGGGTTAAAAGAATTCCTACTTCATACATGTTTTGTTACAAGTTTTCCTCTGCATTTTATTGTTGAGGAAAATATAACTATGTTATACTTCCATATACCTGTACTCTGATTTAGTTAGATTCTATACACGTTAAGGTATAATATTAATCATTGTAAACATTTATTAAGTTTCATTTCCAGAATCAATTTTTCGGAATTGCTTTCTAGGAATCATATTTCCCGAATCATGCAAGTGTTTATAACTTAGAGGATTTGTGAATTATCTTGTTTAACCTTGTTAAACATGACCATCTTTAAATGTTCTGGATGATTTTTTAAATGTATACAATTCACCCCCCTCTTGTATTTGAGCATCTCATGTTTACATATTCTATCATAAATTTGGTATTATAGAGTATATCATACTCACATCCATCACAACAGGAAACACATACCTCTAGACCAAAAGGCAGATGTTTTGAAACAACTATCCTATGTACCAACCGAATTTACAATTCTAGATGATTGAAATCTATCAAAAGAACTTCGAGAAGCACTTATTGAGGAACTATTATGTTCAAAATTGATTGAAAATGAAGTAATTTCTATTGAGGTTTACCGTATAAAAAATGATCCAAGTAAATTTCATTTTGTCATATCATTTATGGATGATGATGCTGATGAAATTGTACATGGACATATCAGGTCCTTGTATCTATCGGGCAGGATCAATGACATAGATATCCAGTGAGCCTTCATTGATAATGGATCTTGAGTCAAACGTATTCATATTCGTACACTTCGTCGATTGGGCCTCACTAAATATGACTATAGACTTCCACTATAATGTTGCATGGATATGAAAAGAATGAGAAAAAACCTATGTGTGGGATTACACTCAAAACTCAGTTTGAAGATCATGGGTCTAATTCAGATTTCAAGGTTGTTTGTCAGGAAACAACATTTAACATTCTTATTGGTAGGCCTCGGATACATCAACATCCGGCCATACCTTCATCACTCAACCAATTCCTCAAATATTGCTTCAATGGTACTATTAGAACATTGTATGATGACAAGGCTCTGTTAAAAACCTGAGAATCTCAATACATTGAGGTAGAATTTTATCACATGAATGGAATGAGGTCTATGATAAAGTAGGTGACAAAAATCAATGCATTGAATGGCTTGGAAAAGATCCAATAAAACCCATTCATTCATTTTCTCAAATCTGATAACAAATCCAGTGACTTCCATAATGTCAATTATAGCAACCAAGCCTGACATCATGGGAGAAATTGTTGATCCACAAAGCAGTGAAGGAATATTTAATGGATATGTCTTCATTTTATCCACTAAACATCAGCAATTCACCAATTATTCAATCTGAAAGGGAGAATTTTTAGCAATACTAGAGGAAGACATGAATATGGATTCTAAATCCACCATTTCATATTTATTCCCCCAGTATGACCCTTCTTCATGAATAGGGTCAAAAATGGTGGCCTCTTCTTCATTATTTTAAAAAATTGGCTCCTCCCCTAACACTGGATGTTTTTCATCGTTATCTACTATACATGTAAAAACAGAATAAATAAAATGAAATGAAGAATAAGAAGAAAATATTAGGGATGCTCCTCCAGTATTTGACGATGTTTTTTCTACCAATGTGTATGAGCTCGGAGAAATAAATATGGGTACATAAGAAGATCCACTCTCCACTATAATGAGTGTGGCCATGACTTTTTAAGATAAAGAAGAGTATAATTCATCTCTAATGAAACATCATGATATATCTGCGGGGAATTATATAGAAATACAAAGTCATAATTCCGATGTAGCTACTCATCATTTGGGTTTTCCAAAAGAACATTAAGGATTCAAGAAAGCAGAAAGAAGAACAGACCCAACTCATGCGTCTAATATTGAAGTTGAAGTTGATAAACATATATATCCTAAATTTTTCAGGGAGGATCAGTATCCTAAATGCCTTTCCAAAATTGTACCAGTGAAGAAGAAGAGTGGGAAAATAAGAGTTTGAATTGATTTCAGAGATCTTAACTGAAATTTTCCAAAAGTTGACCTTCCAGTTCTGATCATAGAGCATTTAATTGATTCAATATCTTGCTATGAATCCATTTTATTTGTGGATGGTTACTCTAGGTACAAAAAAATCCACATGGACATAGAGGATGAATAATCTACAACATTTAGAGCCCCTTGATGTGTGTTTTTCTATTGGGTAATGGCCTTTGGCATGATGAATGTTGGTGAAACGTATCGGCATTCCATGCACCATATCTGCAAACCCTTCTTAAGGAAATTTTTTGAATGTTAAGCGGGTGATTTGGTAGATAAATATAGAGAATGTTCCGATCAATTGCATGATCTGAAGACTATATTCAATAACCTTTGGCAAAACAATTTAAAGATGAAGCCCTTGAAATGTACTTTTGAGGTGACCATAGGAAAGATCCTCAGCTATGTTGTACGAAAACATGGTATTGAAGTTGATCATGAGAAAACAAAATCAATCACTGGAATGTCACCTCCTAAAAATTTGAAAGAATTAAGAGGACTCCAAGGACACATGGTCTATATTCGGTGCTTTATATCCATTTTAGGGGGAATGTGTTTACCCTACACTTGATTAATGAAGAAGGTAGTCACCTATCAATGGACTGAAGACTTCCAAGAGGCATTTGATACCCTCCTAAAATATCTATTGAGACCACCGATATTAATGCCTCTTGTTTAAGGAAGAACAATTATTCTCTATGTGAGATATTTAAAGCGATCATTGGGTTCCTTCCAAGACCAAATGAATGATTTTGGGAATGAAAACAACCATTACTGTCTCATTTGAACTATATTGAACGCAGAGACTCTGTATTGAATTATTGAAATGTGATTCCTGACATTAATCGTTTCATCTCATAAATTGAGGCACTACCAGCAACATCATGAGGTCCAATTAGTGTCTCACAATAACCTGCTCAAATTTATCCTTATTAGTCCATATCTTACATGACATCTGAAATGGTGGGTATTATTTTGCAAGAGTTTGATATCAATTTTGTGCCTCTAATGTCAATAAAAGGTCAAGATCTGGCTGTCTACCTTGATGAAGAACCATCTACGGAAGATACATCATTGAATACTGAAATTCTTGTTGAAGTGGTCTTTTCTGTTCAATATAATATCCAAACATGGAAGATGTACATTGATGGTGCATCCATTATTCTAACCAGGAAGAGAATATAAAACCCTAATCTCAACAAAGTATTATTAGGAGTTGTACTTATTTCCCTAGAAAAGGTTGTGTCGCTTTATTCTTTCCTGTTATCGGAAGGCCGAACCAATAATGAGGTCGAATGTCATGCTCTCATCATAGGATTGGAATTGGAACTTCAGGTGAAAGTGATTCACTTGATAGTGAACGGTGATTCAGAATTTCTATTCAATAATATAAATGGGACATATTTTAGCAGAAAAGAAGAGATAATCCCTTTGTATGATTATGTCAAAGGTTTAAGTGCTGAATTTTTCATAGAGTCGATATTGTCTTATGTCCTACGATCAAAATACTCCCAGGATAATGGACTGACTAATATAGCTATATCCTTGGTAGATCCAAACTGGGATGAGACAATCATTACTATAATCCATCTTCATGTGGTCTCACCTTTTTTTCAAACTATAATGGTGGAAATTAGTGAAATTAGTCATATTTATGAGTCATATTGTAATACCCAGGGATGGGGAACACCCATCCTAGAATAGCAACAAAATAGATTACTTACACCAGATAGAGATGAAAAAGAATAGATCCAATGACGGGTGGTAAATTTTAATATTAATGATAGTCTAGATAACCAGAATATCCTTTACAAATGAGGCATTAATGGAATCCTCTTCAGGTGTATTGATGGAGAAGAAACTGTAGCTGTCACGAATGAAGTACATTCAGGAGCCTATGGTGCTCACCAATCTAGGAACAAGCTTCCTGATCAAATATAAAGGCTTGTATAATTTTCTCCTTCAATAATGTAGGATTTCAATTATTTCACTATGGAATGTCTTCCTTGCCATGTGGTTGCCAACTTCATTCATCAACCCCTAAAGTTGTTACATACAGCCAAATACTCCTGTCTATTTTCTATATGGGGAATGAATGTAGTAGGGCCTTATCCTCCAGCTATGGCTAAGATGTTCATGTATATTCTTACTACAATTGACTTCTTCAACAAATGGGCTTAGTCAATGACTCTCAATGAAGTTGGAGCCAAAATAATTGTTATTTTGGTCAAAACTAACATCATCACCAGATTTGGTATCCCTCATAATATATTGATGAACCATAGCATCAATTTCTATTCTGTTGAGGTAAATAAGTTATATTAGGAGCACAATATCAAATCCAAAAAATTATCTCGCATTTATGAAGTTTCATAAGGCCAGATAGATTATTTAAATAATACCCTCTAAAATATACTCCAGAAGATGGTGGATAAAGATAATAAATATTTTCCGGATAATCATTTTCATGTTTTATGGGCTTATTGGACTACTACACATACTGCCACTTAGGCAACACAATATTCATTGGTGTACGGAACAGAAGCCGTTTTTCAATTGATATTCAATTGCCTTCACTCAGGGTTGCAATCTATGATTAGTTTTCTTTAGATGAGAATTCTGAGAAACGGTTTAAGGAGTTGGAAGCATTAGACAATAAAAGACTGCCTACTTTGCATCATTTAGAATTCTATTAGAATAGAATTTCATGATCCATTAACAAAAATGTTTTCCTCTATTCATTTCATCAAGGAGAATTGGTATTGGTCCTCATAACTCCAATGATACCAGGATTGAAACCTCCAAATATTGATCCAAATTGGGAAGGACCTTATTTTATATAAATGGTCTACTCGAATGGAGCTTATAACCTAAAATCAATGGATGGAGAGATTATTACAACTCCAACCAATGTGAGATTATTGAAGATATACATTGTGTAATTTCATATATTTTCCTCACTGCAAGACTTAAAACTGCATAGTAGAATGTCAACACTGTAGGAATCTAAAATGCACAAAACAATGTCCGAGTTTCAAGACATTAAACTGCATAACAACCATTAGCGTCCATTCTACATGATGTTAAAATATGCAGCATCTTTGTCTTTGTTACACGACAAAAAACTATATGGAGAATGTCTTCTCTAATTCAAGTTAAGAGATTCAATATGTAAGCATAAATGAAACCATTTATACTCCTTAGTGGAAAATGAGTCCCTTTCTTCCCTATGTCTATACCATATCTACATACAGATATTGTTTCAAGAACTATGCGTGGCTTGATTATCATTCTCAATGAGATATGTAGAGATGTGTGGACCTCCAATCATGGGCCTACCCATAACCAAAAAAAAAATTCATTTCCTTTTCTCCTCCAGTATATGAATCAAATCTATACAGAGTGTTCCCTTAATATACATGGTATGATCTTTATACAATTATTTTCTTTAGTTTAACTGTTCTTCCCGAATGTGTTAAAACCCCTGGTCTCCCATGTCAAACAAGATTGGTGTGGGTGTTTAATGTTTTATGAACTACGCACAACTTTATTCTCATCTATATAAGATACACAGAGATTCCTAGATCTCCAATATTGGGCCCATTCATGATAAAAAACATCTTTATTCCGTAAATAAGAATCACACCTGCATTGGGAATGTTCAAAGTACTACTTATGGATTTATTCTTACCCCAGGAAAGTATGTAGTTACACTTGGGTTTTATCCCTTGGTCAAACTAAAATATATAGTTATTTTAACATCGGTTCATCTTCATCCTAACAGCATGATGTTAAATCTTCATTGAAATATAATACCCCTATTCTTCACTTGTTTCACCTTTCGTGCTACAAAAGATACCCTTACTGCTCCTTGTTTCTCACACATAGTGTAGATCACGTGGGATAAGGAATTGGGTAAAAGGATTATCTATATAAATAAGTTGTCTCAATTTCATATAGTGTTATTAAAAGTCTTTACTGCATGACATAAAACTGCATAGTACAATGTCCTCACTGCATGACTTAATACTACCTAGTAAAATGTCTCCGTTACATGAACTTAAGCTGCACAACATAATATTGATCCAACAAAAACAGAGAATGTATCCATTTTTACATATCAATCATATATATGTAAAGGACATAAAACTCATGGACAATATTGATTAGAATATTTCTCATGTGTATTGTGAAAAACCGCCTTCCATATTTCACACTCTTAATCTTGATTTTTTTATATCGTTATAATCATTCATACAGTTTCTGGTAATATTGTCTCTAATATATGAGCATGCTTTTTCTTGACTATGAAGTAAATTTCCTTAAGTGGCCTTGCATATGTTTCTACATAACGGGCCTTTCAGTCAAAAGATTCCACTATTTAACTGTGCAGCATATACCGTAGTTGGCCCTACATAATACAACCCCCAAAATGTGTTATTAAAATGATAGTAATTTAGTTCTTGGTTATATTTTCTATGTTCCCCAGAAGCATTGATGACAATATACAAGAATCTGTACTTTAAAAGTATCATTCATATATATTTGTCCCATTATATATATATTGATCTAAAAGTCCTCAAGACCATGGTTTACACATCTCTCTCTCCATGTGTTCTATGAAATATGAAAAAATATTAGATCACTTGACCACATATCATATATTGTTTCTATTTATGATCCTAGAGATATGACCCAAAACTATAAACACGGTACTCCCTATGTTTGGGTTAGACCTTCGTAGAAATATTATTCCTCTGATTCTTTGAAAACCATGATTGGTAATACTCTCTCCATATTCAAGTACCTTTCATCCTAAACCAAACTCTGTGATTTGGAAATATTGAGTCTCCATGAACTTTCTTAAGCATTTAGCAATAAATTTTCATTCTTTTGAAATATCTTTTTCCTTAAAATGCATTATGTTCCCCTTGGTGGCCTTGTATAAAATATGCATACATAGCGGTCATGTCAGTCAATGGATACCACTATATTCATATGCATCATATTCCCCAGTTATCCCAGCATAATATAGCCCCCATAATGGGCTTTTCAAATAATGGTAACTTTGTTATTACAAACCACTTCCTATAATGCTTTTAGCCCTTTTCCCATATAATTCCTTGGTTCTAGAAATTCCCAAATCACAGTTTACATTTTTCCTTTCCATACCTGTATACAGTAGTATGTTTCAAAACAAATTATCATGAAATTGGGAGAGTCTCACACCTTTCACTAATGGAAAAGTAGGATATACCAACGGTTATAAACCGTTGGTATAGGCTGGAAAACCATTGGTATAGGGTATACCAACAGTTTCCCAAACCGTTGTCCAGTTAGACGAGAGGAAAGTCCTATACCAACGGTTTCATTTAAACCATTGGTGTAGGTGAATGAGAATTCTGGGAAACTCTTTACCAATGGTTCAGAACCGTTGGTATAATTTTTTCCAGAATTCTGGAAAAAGCTTTACCAACAGTTCAGAACCATTGGTATAAGTTTTTCCAGATTTCAGGAAAAGGCTTTACCAACGGTTCAGAACCGTTGGTAAAGCTTTTCCTAGAGCTGCTATACAGCAGCCCCCAGAAGCCCTATCATCCCTACCATACACCTGCATAAAAAATAGTGCACAACAGCCCTCCAGTATACCCTCCACTATACACCTGCATAACAAATATCACAAAAGCCACATACAGGCTTCAAACAGTATAAAAACACCTAAAATAGCCCAAAAAGTACATATGACAACAATCATCTGGTGGTAATTCACCACACCCATCAAATTCTAATAGGAAGAATAGTTTTATAAATATCTATTAGAGTTGAATAAGACATTTAAATTGACTCAAATCCCTTTTTTTTGTGATACTAGGTTTGGGTATGTAATGATTTGTGATGAATTTTGCATTGAACTTGTATTGTTTATAATATATGGTGAAAATATATTTTCTTAGGAGTCTTGTCACTTATGACCCCATGAGTGAAACTACCCAACTCATGAAAAAGAGTTTTTGACTATCGTTGATGAGAGTAAATTTCAGTTGTATTCACTTAAAATGATTTCCTTTTGAAATAAAAGAGAGACTTTGAGTGGTGTCATCCACACCACGCCTTGGATAAAGGCGGAGTTGACTCGTACATGCCAAAAATGACCCATGGATACATGTCCTAAAGTATCAACAGTATCTGAATGCCTTTGGTCTATTTTCTGTATGTCAGTTGTTGTTTTAACTTAAATTGTTGTCCATTTCAAAGAAAAGTGACACACATTGAGTGGATCCGGCCACACTGCGCCTCTGATTGAGGCGGGGTTGACTCGTACACATCACAAATGACCCATGTATCATTGTCCTAAAGTTTCAGTAGAATCTGAAAGCATTTGGTGAGTTTTCCGTGTGTCGTTTTTTTACTTAAAAGCGCATCCATTTTAAACAAAAGAAAGACACTTTGAGTGGTCCCGGCCACACCGGCCCTTGGATTGAGGCAAGGTTGACTCGTACACGTCACATATTACCCATGGATCGTTTTCCTAATGTTTCAACAGAATCCGAATTCGTTGGGTTGGTTTTCCGTATGCCAGTTGTTGTTTTCACTTAAAATCATGTTCATTTCAAATAAAAGTTAGACACTTTGAGTGGTTTCGGCCACACCGTGCCTCATATTGAGTAGGGGTTGACTCGTACACATCAAAAATGACCAATGTATACATGTCTTAAAGTATCAACTGTATCCGACTGCATTTGGTCAGTTTTCCGTATGTGGTTTTTTTACTTAAAAGTGCATCCATTTTAAACAAAAGAAAGACACTTTGAGTGGTCCCGGACACACCGGCCCTCAGATTGAGGCGGGGTTGACTCCTAAACGTCACATATTACCCATGGATACATGTACTAAAGTATCAATAGTATCTGAATGCCTTTGGTCCATTTTCCGTATGTCAGATGTTTTAACGTAAAACGTTGTCCATTTCAATGAAATGTGACAAAAATTGAGTGGTCCCAGCCACACTGGCCCTCATATTGAGGCATCGTTGAGTCGTACACGTCACATATGACCCATGGATCGTTTTCCTAAAGTTTCAACAGAATCCGAATGTGTTTGGTCGGTTTTCCATATGCCAGTTGCTGTTTTCACTTAAAATCCTGTCCATTTCAAATAAAAGTTAGACACTTTGAGTGGTGTCGGCCACACCGCACCTCGGATTGAGGTGGGGTTCACTCGTACACGTCACAAATGACCCATAAATCATTTTCCTAAAGATTCAACAAAATCTGAAAGTGTTTGGTCAATTTTACGTATGTCGTTTTTTTACTTAAAAGCGCACCCATTTTAAACTAAAGAAAGACACTTTGAGTGGTACCGGCCACACCGACCCTTGTATTGGGGCGGGGTTGACTCGTACACGTCACATATGACCCATGGATCGTTTTCCTATAGTTTAAACAGAATCCGAATGCGTTTGGTTGGTTTTCCGTATGTCAGTTGTTGTTTTAACTTAAACTGTTGTCCATTTAAAAGAAAAGTTAGACACTTTGAGTGGTACTGGCCACACTACGCCTCAGATTGAGGCGGGGTTGACTCCCACACATCACATATGACCCATGTATCGTTGTCCTACAGTTTCAACAGAATCCGAATGCATTTGGTCGGTTTTCTGTATGTCAGTTGTTATTTTAACTTAAATTGTTGTCCATTTTAAAGAAAAGTTAGACACTTTGAGTGGTGCCGGCCACACCGTGCCTCAGATTGAGGCGGAGTTGACTCGTACACATCACAAATGTCCCATGGATACATGTCCTAAAGTATCAATAGTATCCGAGTGTGTTTGGTCAGTTTTCCATTTGTGGTTTTTTTACTTAAAGGCGCATCCATTTTAAACAAAAGAAAGACACTTTGAGTGGTACCGGCCACACTGGCCCTCGGATTGAGGCGGGGTTGACTCTTACACATCACAATTGTCCCATGGATCGTTTTCCTATAGTTTCAATAGAATCCGAATGCGTTTGGTCAGTTTTCCGTATGTCAGTTGTTGTTTTAACTTAAACTGTTGTCCATTTCAAAGAAAAGTTAGACACTTTGAGTGGTGCCGGCCACACCACGCCTTGGATTGAGGCGGGATTGACTCTTACACGTCACAAATGACCCATGGACACATGTCCTAAAGTATCAATAGTATCCGAGTGCGTTTGGTTAGTTTTCCGTATTTGGTTTTTTTTACTTAAAAGTGCATCCATTTTAAACAAAAGAAAGACACTTTGAGTGGTCCCAGCCACACCGGCCCTCGGATTGAAGCGGGGTTGACTCGTACACGTCACATATGACCCATGGATACATTTCCTAAAGTATAAATAGTATCTGAATGCCTTTGGTCGGTTTTCCGTATGCCAGTTGTTGTTTTCACTTAAAATCCTGTCCATTTCAAATAAAAGTTAGACACATTGAGTGGTGCTGACCACACCGCGCCTCGGATTGAGGCAGGGTTGACTCCTACACGCCACAAATGACCCATGGATACATGTTCTAATGTATCAACAGTATCTGAATGCGTTTGGTCGGTTTTCCATATGTGGTTTTTTACTTAAAAGCACATCCATTTTAAACAAAAGAAAGACACTTTGAGTGGTACCGGCCACACCTGCCCTCGGATTTTGGCGGGGTTGACCGGTACACATCACATATGACTCATGGATCGTTTTCCAATAGTTTAAACAAAACTTGAATGCCTTTGGTCTGTTTTCTGTATTCCAGTTGTTGTTTTCACTTAAAATCATGTCCATTTCAAATAAAAGTTAGACACTTTGGGTGGTGTCGGCCACACCGCGCCTCAGATTGAGGTGGGGTTGACTCTTACACGTCACATATGACCCATGGATACATGTCCTATAGTATCAACAATATCCGAATGCGTTTGGTCCATTTTCCGTATGTTGTTTTTTTACTTAATGGTACATCCATTTTAATCAAAAGAAATAATCTTTGAGTGGTACCAGCCACACCGGCCCTCGGATTGAGGCGGGGTTGACTCGTACACATCACATATGACCCATGGATCGTCTTCCTATAGTTTAAACCGAATCTGAATGCGTTTGGTCTATTTTCCTTATGTCATTTGTTGTTTTCACTTAAAATCCTGTCTATTTAAAATAAAAGTTAGACACTTTGAGTGCTTTCGGCCACACCACGCCTCGGATTGAGGTGGGGTTGACTTGTACACGTCACATATGACCCATGGGTACATGTAATAAATTATCAACAGTAACCTAATGCGTTTGGTCCATTTTCCGTATGTGGGTTTTTTACATAAAAGTGCATCCATTTTAAACAAAAGATAGACACTTTGAGTGGTACTGGCCACACCGGCCCTCAGATTGAGGGGGGGGGGGGGGGTTGTCTCATACACGTCACATATGACCCATGGATAGTTGTACTATAGTTTAAATAGAATCTGAATGTGTTTTTTCTGTTTTCCGTATGCCAGTTGTTGTTTTCACTTAAATTCCTGTCCATTTCAAATAACAGTTAGACACTTTGAGTGGTGCCAGCCACCACTTCAAAGCACATTTTCCATATAATTTTCCACATGCATAAACATGAAATACATGGCTAACTAAGAAAGATAAGTAAAAAATAGAAAAATGAGTATCACAGTACCAAGGAATACTGAAGGTCTAGGTAGTAGACTAATCATAAAATAAGAAACAAGTGGAAAATATAGAATCCCAATGCAACGTCCCTATGAAGCAGAGGAAAACCCCAAAGTGGAAAACCATGTTAAAAAATAAAGAGTTATACAGAATTCAGAAATGTAATGGATCAATATGCCTCTGATCACCATCACCATCACCACTATCGTCATGAACCTCATCCCCGCCGCCATCTCTGTCCTCGTCGTCATCCTCGTCATCGTCCCGATGCTCATCATCGGCCTCATCCTCGTCCTCGTCATCATCCTCGCCCTCATCCCCATCCTCGCCCTCGTCCCCATCCTCGCCCTCATCCACATCCTCATCCACGCCCTCTTCCTCATCAGCATCCTCGTCATCACCAGGAACGTCATCATCTCGATCCCCACTAGAGTTGTCGCCTGGTGCATTGGATGATGCACCCATCGACGACATAAATGTCTGACAAGCTGCAATAGCCTCTGGTGGAAGTAATGAAGATAATGCTTTCATCAATTTCATAAATTCTCTGTATCTTGTTTGAACTTGTACATCCAACTCTGTGACCCTTTTATCAAACTGTCTTGCATGCTCCTTGACCGGTTCCAACTCGGTGGTACTAGAATGGATACCTGGAGACGACCAATTCCACATCGGGACTATATTCTTACCAGGTCGGCAGCGTACTCGACCAGAGTGCTCATCTCCCATAACCTGATATAAATGATTGAGTGGCCCAAAATTATCAGGCTCCTGGGAATCAAGAGCCTCTAAAGCAGCTTGTAAAAAATATTAATAGATTATTAATTTTAAAATTATATATTAAACTTCTAAATAAACAAATTACGACTTACAGTCTTCTCTTGGGTCGGTTCATTTACCGCATTTCCATCTTTTTTCCTTCTACTCGATCAAAACAATTTTTCTCGAGGGATAAATCCTTAAATATTCATTTTGTGCATCTGTAATGACATTGAAACAATTTAAAGTGAAAGTATAATCATATTTTCATTATTCAATAAATCACATAATTTTAGTAGGATCCACTAAAAAGGGAAAGTCCTAATGAAAAATTATAAAAAACTATATCGTACCTGCTGCCTCTCATGATCTGCCATAGTTTTGCGCCCCAAAGTGTGGAGGTATTGCTTTGAATCAATGTTTTTTTTGTTTTTTCAGAAGATTCCTAAATAAAGATTAATAATTAATAAGATTATATTAATTCAAAATATGAAAACTCTCATTTAAATAACTCAAATGAGATTAATACCTTAAATTTGGAAGTCTCCCAATGGGTAATCATTTAGCGATATTGCTCTATCGGGCAGTCATCCACGATAGGTAATGTCTCTAACTCCCTACCCACTCTATCACATTATAAAACAGACAGCTCATGCTTATAAGCACTCCAAAGCTCTCCTAGCTCTTTTAAACACGCTGGTCATGAACCTTCTCCATCAGGGAAGTTAAACCGAAGCTGAAACCAAATTTATTAGTTCATTTAAATACATAAATATACTACTTTAAATCCAATAGATTTTTTACTCATATTTGTGCCCACGCGTTATCCTTGACTTCGGGTGGCAGATGTCTCCAAGAGAGAGGGATGACCGGAATGATATCGATTTATTTGGCTAGTGTCGCCAAAAAACCCCGACATTGCTGCCCAGATTTCTCAATAATTTGTCCATCAACATTGTATTCAACCATCAACTGTGTCTGGCGGTTCCATACCGCACGCAAGTGAGTACGCCCCCTCCCCCGCCTCTTATCTGTAGATGAATCTGTTATTAAAGAAAAATAATATCAATACAAGTTATAATAAAAATAAATTTTGGTATAAAAATTTGATAGAGTTATATAAATATACCTGTGGTAGTCAGATCAATGGGTGGAGAAGCTGAAGGAATATCTTGTACAGGTCGAGTGTCCGTCAGTGTATGCTCCTCAGCCACATACTGTGTCGCAGCAGGAGTCGAAGAAGGTGGAATATAAAAGCCCAGAGATAATGAACCAGAAGCAAAAGATGATGGCATAGACCTCTGGCCAGCTGGTAGTGTAAACATCGAAGGTCTAAATATCTCATATGTCCCTGAAGACACGCCAGGATCAAAATAGGGTGTAGAAGAAACGTCTGTGGTAGTGGGTCGTCTAACTCTCTCCCCACAAGCCCTCGTACCACCGACCTCAGTACCGGGACCACTAGATGATCGTCCATCTCTGACTCCACCCCCCCCCCCCTCCTACCACAAACCTCTCTACTGGGAGTAATATCAGGCTCCTCGTCAGATATCTGTCGTCTAGGGGGTGGATCATGAAAAAAAGTTTGACAGAAAAGTAAACACATGATATTATAAGTTATTGAAATATTTATATTTGAAATAAAATACTCACAACTGGGATGAGTGGAGGAACACCCATCTGTACCATGTAGTGATTTTTATCTGTCATCTTTTTCCACCGCCTCTCTTCAATGGGAGTCATTTCCTGCAATGAAAACAAATAAGGAAGTAATTAGAAACAGATAACTAATGTGTAACCCAAAAAAAATATAGAAAAACCATTATGATAAAATGAACATAATGAAATAGAAGATTTATGGTGTTATGAAGGTATGTACTAGGATACACACTCTGAATGATGTAGGTGAAACATGTAGGTGAGAACATGACTGTATGATTCTATATATTTCCCACCACAACATCGGGTTCACAATCAACTCTGACAATTGAGGTGTTGGGGTCATCATAAGTAATAAACGGATTGCTTCCAATTTCAGTAGGGATAGTGTCAACTTCATCATCACCATCATCAAAAACATGTCTGGGATGTACTTCAATAATTACACCGAATTTAGGATGACGATGATCTTTGTCATAAAAAACATTTTTCACCATCGATCCAATACATATGGTTCATCAGTGGCAAGAGTGCGAGTCATGTCAATAACTCGAAATCCACAATCATCAATAAAGGTGCCTTGCCTCGTCACTGAATCAAACCATTGACATTTCATCATCGTGACTCGACCATGCGAGTAATAATACAAAATTTTTATTTTCTCCACAACACCATAATAAGCAACATTTTTAGAATGAGTTCTAGTGTCCGATGAACTGGCATAACAGTCTGTTGTGGCAGTTAGCATAACACCATTATGTTGTGTTCTCATGTTTCTTTCTCGTTCAGTGATAATAAATTTGTATTCATTGATCACAAGTGATTTACAAGCACGAACCATGGTATTAGGATCAAAAGCAAAACCTCTTATTTCCTCAGAAACAGAGTCTGTAGGCAAACTCAATACCTGAAATATAAACAATTAGTAAACATAATTAAATATTATTTTTATTTATTTATTATAGAAATATTTTTACCTTCAATTTCAACCAAGCAGAAAACCATTTTCTATGAAAAGTCTCCTTCTTTATCAAAGATAAAGAATGATGCTTTCTATATATCAATTCTTTATGTTCCCTGTAGATAAAAATAAAAATAGTTTAACAAATATTTATAATTACAAGAGATAAGATAAGAGATACATGTACAATTAACATACTTGATATACTCATCGAACAAATCACAATTGAACAACACTGTGCGATGTGCCATCTCTCACTCTTCAAGGCTTAATGTTGTCAATGTATATGATCCCAGAATTCCTCTTGTCTGAGGAAGTGATGGAAAACTGGGTTCAATTTTCCCAAACTGTTCTTCTTCATTTCTCATTGGTCTGTTTATTCTCGTTGTATGATCAGACAAATACATTGAGCAGAAATCCATACATTCTTGAGCCAAGTAACCATTCACAATAGAAACTTCGGCATAATTCATGTTCCGAACATATGATTTCAATGTGCACATGTTTCTTTCAGTTGGATACATCCAACGGAAAGCAACGTGTCCTCTAAGAAGTATTTCGGTCGGAAGATGGACAGTCAGATGCAACATGCATGTTAAAAATGATGGAGGGAATATTTTCTATAACTCACACAAAATTAATGGTGTCTCTGCCAACAGTTTTTTCACGAGGGATTTGGAAATCCTCTTAGCACAAAGATCTCTAAAAAATAGCACAACCAAAAAACTGAGACTCTAACATTATTGGACAAGAGATGACAGATTGATATTGGAATCAACTCATGAAAAAGGACGTGATAATCATGAGTCTTCAAAGATTTCAACTTCAACTCTTTTCTGTTGACCCATTTTGATATATTTCTTGAATAGCCATCAGGAACTTTAATAGTCTTTAGCACTTCCAGAAATTGATTTTTTTTAGCAGGAGTCATCACATAAGAAGCACATAGAACTTGCCATTTATTTTCACTGATACAGATAGGATGCAATTCTTGTCTGATCCCCCAATCTACCAAGTCACGCCGAGATCGTAAATCATCTTTTGTCATCCCCTTGACATTTAGATGAATCGAAAGCAACATTTCACATATATTCTTTTCAATGTGCATTTGTCTAAGCAATGACGTAACAAGTTGGTTGACCAATATGACAACTCAAAGAATATACTCTTCTTCTTCCAATTGAAACATGTATCATTGGAAACATTTTTCCTCTTTCTAGATTTCATTACACTCTTCCCAAATGAATAACTGAAATCTATCAGTTCATTAAGAACATTAGTTCCAGACATACGCTGAGGTGGATCTTCATTCTCTATGGTATTGTCAAATCTTGGACGATTGTTTCTATATGGATGGTTCATTGGCAAGAATCGTCGATGTCCCATAAAACTAAAACTACGACGATATTTCAGTCTTCTCGATCGATTATTCTTCATACAAACAGAACATGGAAATTTTCCTTTTGTGCTCCATCTAGACAACATTGCATAAGCAGGAAAATCATTGATAGTCCACATAAGTGCAGCACGCATCTGAAATATGTCTTTCGAACATGCATCGTATGTGGGAAAACCCAGATCCCAAAGAAGTTTCAACTCTTTTACTAAAGGTTGCATGTATACATATCTATCATTGCCGGGATCAGAAGGTCTAGATGTCAGTATACTCAAGAAAGTGTAAGACTTTTTCATACACAACCAAGGGGGATGGTTATAAATGTGTATGAAAACCAGCCATGTGCTGTACGAAGTAAGCATCTGCCCAAATGGATTAAAATCGTCACATGAAAGACCCAGTCTCACATTACGCATGTCGGCTGCAAATTCAGGATATCGAGCATCAAGTCTTTGCCATGAAAATCCATCTGCAGGGTGAACCAACTCTTTATTATTCTTTTTTCTCTCGGTGTCATGACATCACATTTTTACGGATATTTCATCAGACATGAAATGGTTCTGTAATATGGGGATCAATGGAAAGTGCCACATTACTTTTTGTGGCACACGAGATGGTGTTCCATCATCGTTTGGCTTCCATCAGGAGGTTCCTTATTTTATACAATCATTTTTTTCAGCAGTTTCCTCCCAAAATAAGCTCCAATCATTCGGGCAAGCATGAATTTTTTTTGAGAATCCCAGTTCATCAACCAACTTCCATGCCATATTGTGGTTTGAGGGAATATCTGCATCATCTGGAAGTACGTCCTTCAAGAAGGTAAGAATGTAATCAATTGCAGTATTTGAAATCCCATACATAGTTTTCCTATGAAAGAATATGATTAAAAATTCCAACCTTTTCATTTTATCACATTGCCGATATACTGGAGTCGTCGCAGCATCATTCAATTTTTTCACCCTATCAACGTCATCATTTTCATTGGACGCATCATGTGTCCTTGTATCGAAATCTTGTTGGCTGGACATCCTTTCCTTCTCATGATGTCGAATAAATGGAAACCGATCATATATCAAACTCTCCAATTTAGTCCTATCATTTGGATCATCAACATTTTGAGATTCCATTTTTTCTCCATTGTGATACCACATATAATAGTTTGTTTGGAAACCATATTTGGTTATATGATAGTTAACTGCTTCATGGCCCAACCAATGTCTTCCAACACAATTAAAACATGGGCAGTGTAAGCGACCACTATCTGAAGCCTTGTCAAATGAAAAATCTAGAAATCTTTTCAAATTATTTTGAAAATCGGTTGAAATCCGATCAGTTTCGTACATCCAACTTCTATCCATTCTGTAAAAAAATCGCAATAAGTCATTTCTAAGCAATTCATTAATATTAAAGTTTAATCAAAAAAATATTTACGTAAATGACAGTTGTTTACTCTATATAAAAGCATAACTGACACATTACTCTATATGAGAATCATATTAAGAAATACAAAAAAATACAGTTTATATAAGAAAATAAGATACAAAATTTCTAATGCATATATTCAAGGATTCACCAGTAAGATATTGGAAGTGGATCAAGGAATACTTAATCATTAAGGGTCTTGTTGGGAGTATATGTGTTTTATACTTTAACTTCTTCAAGTAGATCAGGATGAGGAGTAGGATGATGATCATGGGAGTGGTGGGACTGTCCAAGGGGGGTGTGGCGTGTCCAGGGGGTGCGGGGTGTCTAGGGGGTGGTGGGGCCATCCGGGGGGTCGGAGGTGTCCAGGGGGTGGGGGGGCTGTCTAGGGGGGTCAGGGTGTCCAGGTGGGTGGGCTATCCGCGGGGGTGGTCAGGTTGTCCAAGGGGGTCGGGGTGTACAGGTATATTTATATGAAAAGAATACCCCCACAATAATCATGTAGCTCTGTCATTAGTCTAAACCCCTAGAACACATAAAATAATATAGTATGGACATTTACTAAAATATTTAACACTATACGAATGAAAATACACTCTAAATATAGTTTGAGAGGATATAATGGTGTGTGTGAAAAAAATGATATTAAGTCAATTTAAATGAATATGGACCAAATTAGGGTTTATAATACACTAAGAGTACCTCAAAAAATCCAAATCCACTATAGCACCACATATTCAACTTCATGAAACCGGACTTGGAAATCTTACCTACGTCTTTACTGATGACCACCTAATTGGAACACTTTATTTATTGTTCTTGAACACAAGGAACAAAAAATGTTTTGTCTCTACCAACTCAATCACCCCCTTGTAGATCATAATCTCGTTTCCCCTTATACTAAAATGGTCTCACTGGAAGCTACTTTTAATACCGGACCTAAACCATTCATTATCTATAAAACAATGATCAAAGAACCATCAGAGGTATCTCTCATATAACCACAACCATTTTTATCTATGATATAACGAAATTCACAAAAATAACTTTTATTCAATAACCTTTTGGTATATAATGCGCATCAACAATGGTTCAATTATATAGTTCATCACATTCCAATTTATTAATCACCCATACATGATAAAAATTGAACATTGACTTTCATTTAATTACAACCATCATATTTCATTTAATTCTTAACAAGCATAGAAGCATGGAATTTTGAATCTAATAACTTTAATTAGTCCCCAAAACGTTTTAATAAATTTATCATGAAAAATAAAAAACTTTGAAATCTAAAAAATCAATACGAAGTAAAATGAGCTTGGAATTCTATTTCACAAGTAAAAACACTCAACGATGGAATATATGAAAAGAATATTAATATAAATTATTAAAACAAGATAATAAAGTAACAATGAATGTTAAAACTAAACATGTGATTGAATTTTATAACATATAATAAAAATTTATTGGTAATGAAACATGAAAGGCACATCAAAAAATTAGACAACTGTCTAATGAAATCTATATGGGCAGGAATATGCATGGAATATAAATAATGAACGGAAACATAAATTGGGCTGGAATAGAAATTCGGCTGGAATATGATAGTAGAAATTGGTCTCATCCCACATCAAAATCGAAACTAAAAACTATGAAAATAACTCAGCCTTGGATGGGATGGAGGAAGAGAACCTGAAGCACCTCCAAAATCGCCTCCAAAATCGCCCAATCGCTCCCGTTTAGGGCTCTGGATCGCGAATGGGGGAGAGGATCGGCTACTGCCAATTTGGGGGAATGTTTTCCCACCGGTTTTTAAAATCCGTTGGTATATAACTCCATCCCAAACCTATTCCAACGGTTCAATGAGAACCGTTGGTAAAAGGTCACCGAAATCCCACTTTTACCAACAGTTCTCATTGAACCATTGGTAAAAACACCCCTATACCAACGGTTGTGATGAACAGTTGGTAACAGCTTAAAAAAAACCCATCTATACCAACGGTTATCAGAAACCGTTGGTATAGATGGCTATTCCCAATGGTTTAGTAAACCGTTGGGATATAAGTGTTGGGAAAACTCTGTTTTCCTGTAGTGTTTGGTCAAAGATAAATACCTTAAATTAAAGTAGCACAATGTCGTTACAACAAGACTTAAAACTGAACAATACAATGTCTACACTACATTACTTAAAACTTCATCGTACAATTTCCTCACAACATTACTTAAAACTACATAGTAAGATTTTCTCAATGCAAGGCTTAAAACATAATAGTACAATATTATTATTGTATGACTTAAATCTGCGTAGTTTGATATAAAAAATTTAACTTTCTGACAAATTTTAACCATTCATTATACACCAAATTTGTGTAGAAGTGCTTTTACATTTCATGATATATTTCTGCATAGATAACCCTTTATTATCAAAATTCATTTCCTTGGAAAAACCGCACAGTGTTGTCTTGAGTCACCCAAATCTTATTTTCTCTTATCTATAAATAGTAAAATGCTAAATTATTAAGATGTATTTTTCTTGACTATGCGGTATGTTCCTTGAGGTGACCTCGTATTTGTTACCTACATAACGAGTCTTTTAGAAAAAAGATGCCACTATTTGGCTATGGAACATATGCCCTAGTTGGACCTATATAACACAAATCACATAACTAGTTTTTCAAATAATGGTAACATTGTTCATGGATGATACTCCCCTTGTGTTGATACATGTTTTAATGTTCATGAACATAAAAATCATGGATCAAGATTCCCCTTGGAAATATTTATAAAATATTAAATCAATATTTAGCAACTAAATCTAGTTTGTAATATCATTTCAAAATGTATGGTAAAAGCAATTTGACCATAAAAATTATCTCTTTATAGTTTAACATTCATGACTCCAAACTACCAATAAAAAGAGACGTGGTACTCACCAGATTGAAGACCCATAAAAGGTACTCTGAAAAAAAGTCGAGTCCTAGCTCACTAAATGTACATTTTTTATGATTTCTGTAATTTTGAGTAATATAAAGTAATGAGATACAATGTTTTTGGCATTTACCATATAACCCTGGAAAAAATAAATATATTCTCACAATGCCTAGTGGCTTAGGTTAAACACAAGAAGCTACCGAGGATTAAAAAACGGATGATTGAAGTCAAAATTCTTTTCTTTCTATGAAATATTTTTCACAGAGGAGAATCCACAAATTGGATACTCTTTCTTATCAAAAATCACAAAAGGGTTTCTACATAATTCCTAATTTGTTTAAGAGCCTCTTCAGCCGCATTAGTTTCCCGTTGAACCTTGTTTAGTTGATCAGCTCTGCTCTATTTAGAACGAAAAAGTGCATATTTAGAATTTTCAATTTCCTTTTTACCAACCTCATGGACCTCTACTCATTAGATGGAATTCTGGTCAAGCACACCTATGATGATATTTAATTCATTTTGAATACGCTGCTACTGAACAATATTTACTTTGACCTTCTGATTTAGTTCCTTCAAATTTACATAATAATTAGCCTCAACTCGGGACAACTCCACTTGGAATTATTCCATTTTGATCAACAATTTATCTTTTCTCTTGTCTTTACATAGATTTTTCTATTTCTCCATCCTTCAAATAATCTCTTTCACTGTAGTATGAATTACATGGTATTCAATACTGCCGAATCCCAACATAATAAATAGATATGAGAGTTTTGGAATTTATGATGGCAGTTCCTCAAGGGGAATCTATAATATTATCTTCCATAAATTCTTATATGTCTTGTGATGTGAATTAAGAAGATCATTTTGATGTTCTAGGTCTAATTTATAGTCACTGTAATAAGGAGGGATGTATTCTCGGATTAATGCACATAAAGAAGTGCCTTGTTCTGCACCTTTATGAGCAATGGATGCATCACCTTCTAGTACTGTTTTGGGGGGGGGGTGTAGATGTTTCACGTATGGACCTAACCATTGATATTGATAGACCTATATGGTAAATAAATAATTATGGTTGTGGATAGCTTCAAGGAACAACAAAAGTGAGTACAATAAAAATATCAGTATCTCATACATAATAGTAGGTCAGTGGATTGAGTAGACTCCTCCCCAATATTCTCAACCTCAACATTTTTGATTGATGTCTCTTGGTGGGGAGTTATATCATTAATTCACTCAGGATCCCTAGAACGAATATTAAGAAGAATTTCTGTCTCAAGATTCACCATAGCCAATGTCACTACAATGATGGGATTGACATTAATATCAATAGTTCATTCAAGTATCGTTACAGAAGTAGTTTCCTTAGATGGAACATCATTATTTCAACCAAATATAGTTATAAATTTAATCATAAAAAATTAATAGGATGAATAATGAAAACTCACGTCCAGTTGATTCTATACAATGAAATTCAAAATCTTCTATAGTATTTGGAATATTAACTTGTTTTAATACTTATTAGAAATACATTTAATGGTTCATCATATCATTCAATGATATCCTATATCCCAAGATAGTCTCAGCCATGGGAGCACTAGGTGTGCTTGATTTGAAAACATCCCCTGACAACCTTTGACCCAGAATAGCTTCCTCAGCAACAGTTTTGGGGTCACCGTCAGTAGTTTCCGGATGTTCTAGTCCTTGGGATGAATATAATGTTTCACTAGATAGAAATAATTTTTTTGATACGTTTGATGTCTAATAATGAATTGTTGATTTACTATAAGCTTTCTCTCCTCAGAAAGACGGAATGTGAGAAGTGATGGGAATAAACGTTGGTTCCTTTGACCTCAATGCCTATTATGGAACCACTAGATTAGTAGGAATTGGTGCATGTTTTGTAGCACCCTCCTTTGGTCCATTATGCTTATCAGTATTTTATTTCAAACAAGAAACAAAAGAAGACCTAGTAATTCAAATAAGTTCAAACATTTTTTCATGACTAAGGATAAAATTCACAATTATCAGGAAGGCTTACAACTATTAAGAAACTGTTTAACATTGGATATATTTCATCGATGCTTTTTTCCATCGTCATCTTAGTAGGATTATCATCATTATCTCAAAATACATGTATTGGATATGACAATACACATCCCATATCGTCCTCCATGTCCTATTGGCCTAGAGGTATTTCTCTCGATTCACGAGGTGATCTGGTAACTCCAAGAGCAGTGCCTCCAAAGTTATATTGTGGCGAGGGAATTTTGATTATTTTCCATTTACCAGATTCATGTTAATATGATATTTTCCCTAAGTAACAATGATTTGATGAAATTAAAATTACAAAGAAGAATAGAATGTATGACCAAGGAAATTTACATCTTCAGGATCCAAAACATCACACCATCCATTGTCTAATGAAGGACCAATCACTTTAGTGGTAACATGATCTATAATTTCCTTCCCCCGCTTTGTGGTGGGAATTGATTCATGAGTTTCATAAATAAGCATTTTCCAGCTCTCAGATATATGTCCTCACTTGATTGGGACTGTCCTTAAAGACTATGTTAGAAGAGTCCCATATATCCCGTACTCCTAGAATATACATCCATTCACACAGATCTATCTACATGGTTTTAGTATCACAGTATATTCATTTCCTTTTTTGAATAGTCTCTGGTCTTATATATTCAGAGTTTATGTCAGATGATTGTGAAGAGGATCTTGAAATCTTAGTTTTATGTTTCTTCCCAGCTCCCATAGTTTCACATGGGGGATGAGAGAATTAGACTCGTCACTCTTTAGAATGATGGAGACTAGATCTCCATAGTGCAAAATTAGTATAGATTTATGTGGTGGCTCTCATAACTCTGGCAGGTGGTTTATATCTGGTACGAGGTCCCTTCGGTGAATTTGGACCCTTTACACCTCCACCCTCTGACTCTAATGAGTTGGCCCTTGACGATGAAGAGTTACCTTCCAAGTGAAGGGGTTACCGCCTACTACATCTCCTTACCCAATATATAGGGACATCATGGTTTAATACCAATTTAGGGAATGTCGTGAACCAATTTTAGGTATACCTAATAGTCAATATTATTGTTGCATCAGCTTTAGGTTAATTGAATAATGCTCTAGTATTCTGTAATGTTGTTAGCAACCATAATTTTTGGGAAACCATTAGATTTTTCATTAATCTGAAAAGAATTGGGGGGATACAATATTTTGGTGCGGACATTTGAATTGACACTAAAATCAATATGGATCATAGGACTTTCATATGATTTCTCCGTCGATCCTGGTGGCCAATACACCATATCTGCAAGCTGGCATATATGCCAACGACTCTAAACTAATTGTCCCATCACCAAAAAATTTCGACGTAGGCAGGTACACATTATGGAAGAAATTAAATTCCTTATGAATACTCATCCAGCCGTTGATATCATAATCATTCGATGATAATGTTGAAATACTAGAGAAATCTAGAATAGATGGTCGAAAGGAACTTCCAAAACCCATACGCCACTTTGTACAAAATAAGTTATGGTGTGAGTAGTGATCCATCCCCATAATTCATTTAATGTTACCTCTATTTTAAAGGATAAATCCCTATAAAAATATACAGCAAGAACCTATGGATTTTATCCAAAATAGGAGTGGCCTACCCTACCATCCTTCTCTCAGCTAGAATGGATGTGATAACAACAGTTCTAGGCCTCATACCTCTTTTGGAATCCCAGACTGGTAATAATTACACACTGAGCCACATGGCCAGGAAACCTAGCATATGTATCTTCATAGGAATCTTGGAATTGAATTCATATCCCCACATATCAAACTCTCCTTTCTCCAATGTTGGACAAAAACTATCATAAGTACCTCTCTTCTCTACCTTTGAATAGCTGGTTGTATGGGTACTGGTGGGACCCTTTTCCTTCTTCTATTCTAAGAATATTTGCATCCATTTCTCTATATGGATATACCTTCTTTTACGGGACATCTTGGTGGTCAAATTAATGAAATTGTTAAATATTTTTGTCAAACTCACGAACCAATGATGGTGTCTTCTCTGATTCATTCCATGTCACCTTTTTATGAATAAACTCATCGTACATATATCTTATGATTAGAGCTCCATAAAATTTGTATACTTTCCATAAGATGATTCCTATGTCTCCATGTGTTAAATGGAAGGAGTGAGTTTCTGGGATCCATCAACATAGTAACAATGTGATTAAATCACCATTATTGTACCATAGGTTTGCACAACCTAGATAACCTCATTTATACAAACACCTTTTAAGTCATCTAAAAATTCTGTAGACATCTGGCACACCCAGTATGCCCACATCCATGTTGGTTTTACACCTCCTGGGAAGAAATCACATCTTTTATTCTAGACTTTCGATTGATCAGTCTGAGAATTTCAAAAGATGGATAAGTAATAGTGTTGATGAAACGTGGTTGTGTGTGGTTTCATATCTGGTGCTCATGGGGTGTGATGAATGATATGAGCTTTTTCTGCAGTTCCAAAATTAGCAAATGAGCCCCCAAAGAAACATTGGCCGATGAGAATTGGTAAAATCTGGAAACCTAGAATGTCAGACATTGTTCATCGGGTGGAATATTGACATCCTGTAGATATCCATAACTATACAAGGGATGATAAGTGATTCAGGGATTGTTGAAGTGATATTTATTTATATATTTTTTCATGTCTAGAATGATGGTGTCACAGATGTCGAAGTAGTTATGGCCGATGATATTCATCATGACATCAATCGTCTTATTGGCCATTTCATCAGCAGTTCCAATTATTTTTTGGATCCATTGAACATGAGTAATGATAAAAAACATCTTTTAAGTAAATTCAATCATTATTTTTGAGAAAATAATTGAAAAATTTGACAAAGGAATTATGGTGAAAAAGTATAACACTTGGAGTGAAAATGTAAGAAATAGTGAAAATGTGATGTCCTAGTTGTAAGACGTAACTAATAGCATATAGAAGCGTGGAAAAAACAAAAGTGCCCGAGTGAAGAAGGAATTCCAAACAGAAAGCTAAAATTATGGAATATTTATATTTTTTTCATGGAAGTGGAGCCATTATATATATGTGATGCAAGTCACCCAGACAACCAAATCCTAGACGCTACCATCTTGAGTGACCAATGGCCTTGCACTCTTAAAACAAGCATTCCTCAGTACCCTTTTCTTTCTCCTTCATTACTTTACCTTAGTATATGATCCTTTTTTCATTCTAAATTCAATTATTAGGGGGGGGGATGCTTTTTTTGACACTATTTTTCATCATAAAGTCTAAATAAAAAAATGAAAAAAATAAATTCCTTAGAAAAAAGGGGGTAAAACACACGATGAAAATCAAAATTCGCAAAGGAACGATCTTTGGGTCACCCTAGTAAGGCAATGAAACCATCAGCGCACAACATACATGTGTGCCCCTATCTGTTGCGCAACCTATTTTCACACCCCATCTATCATGCATCCTATTTTTTTGACCAATCTATTCTCTCCCAGTGGTATGTTTTTTCCTATAAATTGATGTTTGGGGACTTCATTTTTATAGATGAATTTCCCTATAGCTCAATTGCTTCTATGGTTTCCCTAGTGCATCACCCAAGTCATCTGAAACATTAAAAGTTGTTATTTATCACCTAAAAAGGTGGTATTGAGGGAGGATCATGAGACATATGTTCCTTTAGTGTTTGAAATCCATAATACTTGTTTTTATAAAGCACCCATCCTCTATAAATCAGAAACACTTGCATGCCACCTATTCCTTTCATAGGATCTTCAGCGCCCCACTTTTGGGAAATCCTATGAATACACATAAATGACTGAGTCACGTCTCTCCCAAGTATTAGAATATAGGTTGTTCATCACTTATGTGATTATTGGGCCACCAAAGCCTACTTAAACGCCCATAATTGTGTTCCAGTACCTCCTTGGGTGCCCCTATTTGATTCACGTACTCTCTTCAGTCTACAAGACATCATGCCCTATTAAAATCCCTTCATGGCAAGGATTATTCTTCATCAGCTCCTTTTTTATAGGGATTTTGTTAAGACCTCCACAAAAACATTGTGCCTTATCAAACATTTGTAAAAGGAACATCAACGTCTCTCATATTGGGGTTTTTATATCCGTAGTCAGAGGTTTTCTCACATTTGGTTCATAATGGGGTTAAGATTCGTAGAGTGTTTGTGGGTTTGTATATCCTCAATCACATAGTCCTTTATCCCAGGAACAGTACTGGGAAGTTCCCAGATTTGAGGATATGGGTTTGGGTCTTGAACTCTCCCTACTCAATGATCTAGAACCTCAGGTTTCCGGTAGGGAAAGTAATGTTAACACTTTCTTTTTCATGCAATACAATGAAAAATCTCCCTCCCCTAACATGATATATTTTAGGGAATCAATCCAAGTGTAATCCCCTAAACGTATTCCCGTATTCCTTTCATTGGACCCTTGTCCAATGTAATGTGTGTAGAGGGAGGGCTCATCACCTCTCCCTTTCCCTAGGTTGCCTCAACCTCGTCCACCGTCACCGCCATTGGCATGCCATTTTCTATCACTGGAGGAGGAAACGTGTGGGTGCCTTTGATCAATCATTTAAATCTTCTTGTTTCTCAAACCAATCATGAATCAGGTGGGCATAGAGATTTTTCATGGTCATACGATTTTCAAAACGACCTGAACTACGAGAACACTGATTACTGTTCTAAATAGGATACATATGAAGCCTTCTCAAGGACTAAGATCATTGGATATCCTCTTCAATAATCCATCCCTAACTCCCTTAATTTGGGCATCTTACATAGGAGTAATCACCAAATTAAACCTCCAAATTATCAAGGCATCCTCTTCAAGAAGTATTCCCAAACTCATTTCTCTTAAAGGAATGTACTATCCATTGAGAATTATCGAACATTGTGGGATTTTATTCCCATACACATGGGATACATAGGAAGCCTCATTGAGGTTCAAACACAAAAGTTCAAATCAACCCCATTCTCCTAGTGCCATATAGCTAATAGGGTATAATCTTACTTGGAAACCCATATAATTTTCACATTACTTAGAATTATTAAGCCTAAGTCACTCACCAAACATTTAATAAGAATATTTTTGATAGATTTCCTTACAACATGATATTAAACTATATCATTAGGTCCTTATCACATGACCATAAAAGGTATGATGTCCCCATTCAGCAGAACTAAACTACAAGGGCACTGATTCCTTTCAAAAGGATATGTAGGTAGCCCATTTCATGGGTAAGATCCCAATATCAAAACAAACCTCGTATCCCTAGAGGACAATAAATTTCAGAGTGCCCCATTGAGTGGCTTAAAAAATAGTATCATCATTACTATGATTAAAATAATATCTAAACTGTATATGATAGGATACCATTGATGGAGAACCTTGAATACATATAGATACATCCATTAATGAAGAACCTTAAATAGATACTAATGATTTTAAATTGTACACTTTTTAATAAGTGATTGAAAATTCCACTGGAATATTATGTTATACTTGGTGAATTAATAAGGATTCATGAAAATATAATAAATTTATAAAAAGTGTCCCAGAGTAGACACTAATCCCCCCAAAGGGTGTGATGAGTTTGACCTCCATTTCTATCAAACAATGAGTGTTATTAATTATTGTGCAGTCCAATCATAACGAATGCCTTCTTTTGTGAAGCATGCCACTTTTGAATAAAGAACTTTTGGGTGTTTCCAGTTCCAAGAATAAATCCAATGGAATCATCCTAGAAGCAGTGATTCTTAAAACTATAAGACACGATTTATGAAACTACGAAATAATGTGCGTTTTTTGTAAAAACATTATGTATTTCATCAATATTTATGTGTTTTTTTTAATGCTTTCTTTTTTATATTGATTAATAAAAATAATAATTTTATAGGAATCCTGCATGAAATGATATTCATTGGAGGAACTACTTCTATTTCAACATGAACCAAAGATGATCTTTTTTCAACGTCACTAAGAAGAAATAAATAATATTTTAAAGGAGGACACAAAAAAACATCCATCCTCTAATTGATACAAATTATTCTCCTTCTTATAAAACCAACATCAAAAATAAAATGAAAATGAAGAATATGGCTGTAAATGAGTGGAAATTAAAAGAGATAACCTTTCTTGATGTCGAGATCCATCTCGCCTATATTCAAATGCATGGAAAAGAACCAAAATTTGAACTAAAATCCAGTCCAATTCACATATTACAAAAAATTTATGATCTTTATGGGGGAAGAATCACATAAGAAATTAAAATAGCTTAACACTATGTGTTCATCATTAATACCTGAAAATATCGCTGATGAAAAATTAAAATATAGACCATTCAAATTCTCTTTAGAATATAGTATAAAAGATTGGTAATATTATGTTAATTTCCCAATTAGATATTCGATAGACATGAAATGGTTGTTTCATGAAAAATATTTTCCATCAACTGGAACTATTAAAATAATTAATGAAATTTTTTTACTAGAAAATCACATTGGGAAACACTTCATTAATACTTAGAAATATTTAAAACGCTATGTTGAATCTGTTCAAACCCCCAAATATCTGATCAACTTTTAATACAGTTTTTAATGATGGTTTAAATATTATTTATAAAAAAGGGATTGATTATATTATAGGTGGTTTCCAATTTATAAGACCCCAATTGTTTTATTAACCATAATTAATAAATTGCCCAAAACAAACAACAATTTGGTTCAAGGTCCAATGTACCCATTCTTTGTGTCCGTGAGGTGAAATGTTCTGAGTTTGAGAAGAAGGTGGACATTATGTTTGAAGAGGTAAGTACCCTTCTCTGGAAAGTTGTTCTTTCCCAAGGAAAATACAACTCTCCTACTCCAATACATTATAGTTTTCTTGTAAACACCCTTTATTATGATCAATTCCGTCAACTGAGAGATCCTTCTAAGAGTTTTGGGGAAATCTTCTATGGTTGCCCATATAACCAACCCATTAGGTAAGAACCATGCAATCTATACAACCATTAGTGGATATACAGCCAATCATATTTGAAATTGGGTATTAAAACCAACCTCAATAACCATAGAACCTACTTTTTTAAAGGTAGTTATCCACCAACAGCAGACAAAAATCTGCAACCACTAAAATTACCATTCAAACACCCTTACCAAATACCAAATATAACCTAGAATACATATTGAGTAAATGGGTAAAAATAACTTGAAATTACAAATAACCACCCATTATACCATATAAGACCAAAAACCCAATTAGGAAAACTCGCCAACTCAATGGGGGAAATCCAGTATAATTGGATAGGTAAACTACCTTCTCAACCACTAGTCTACACTAGGGATAAGGGGAAATGTTAGTTATATCAAACATTAGAGTGGAACACTATATAAATGAAAAATTATCCCTCCATTATATATTTCCTTCCTTAATGAAATCATAATCCCAACCACTGAAAATGGTCTAAATGTGGAAAACTGTGTCACGAGTGAATCCCTTCCAAAAGAAAGAGAGATTCATTTGATTAACCACAAATACAAACCATTACTCTTGAATTTCACCTAAGTTCCACAGAACTAAGGAAATAAAAAAGAAACCAAACATGATAAATAAATCTTGAAATCATTCAAAAAAAATTATTTTAACATTTCTTTGATTGATGTGGTAACAAAAATTCAATGATACCCCATGTTTATAAACAAGATTTCCGCAAATCGAATATTACTTTGAGGAAATGAAAATGTTTTCTTAGGGAGGAATTCATCAATATTGGTTAATCCTTCACGTCCAACAAAATTCAATGATCCCGGATGATTCTTGATTCCATGCACCATTAGGGAGTATTTATTTTCTGATGCTATGACTAAATTGGATGATTCTATAAATGTGAGGCCTCACTGCCTTTTCTCTTTATTACATGTTTGTGAATTGAAGACCACATAAATTTTTGTTAAAATTGAAAATTGGGGAACCACACACCCCACTGGTGTATTAGAAAATATTCTTGTGAGGGTCAAAAATTCAAATTTTCCTACCATAAATTATGTGATTAAAATTGATGATGATAGGATGAATGAACATGGGAAAATAATATTAGGCAGATCATTCCTGAAAACATCCAAAACCATAATTAATGTCTAAAATGGAATATTATCATTGGATTATGGTGATGATATTTTCCACTTCAACATCCTTGATTCCACGAAGATCCCCTCAAAATAACACTCCTCTCTCTTAGTTAATTTAATTGATCTAATCCCTTCCTCCATAGAATAATCATTCCTTTCCCCTAACCCCATTTCTGAATTTTAAACATTTATAAAATTTATATTTAATGAATAGTTCATTGAATGTTTTAGTGTTTAAGAATAATGTCATTAATACTTGTTAATTTATTATTTATTTATCACTAAGGATACCCTAACCATCAATGATAGTAATGTGCTTGTAATATACTATTACCCATAAAAATATTTCAACATTTAGTAGTTAGATGAAACCATTGACCTCTCATATAGAATTTCACTCCAATAAATCCAAATCCACCTAATTTGAAACTTTAAATATTTTCTCAAAATTTTAAATATTTCTGTCTTGAGAATCGAAACACTCATCCTTTCACTATTACAAGTTCACTCACTTGAGAGCATGAATTTTAACTAAGTTAATTTTTTCGGGAGAATGAACAAGTATCGGTATGGAAACATTATGACATTCCTTGTATTATTCCATAAATATGAACACATCATATATGGATTAAGATGAGGATGAAATTGTGAGACTGGAACAACATTGAATGAACCCAAACCAAATTGATGCTGATTAAATGGAGGTATCAAAATTATTAACTGATTAACTCATTTACACAATATATTATAGTTGATGGGTTAGGCCAATGTTGGTGGTTCCAATGGAAATTGGTCAAAAACTATTACCAAATGACAATAGTGAATTGGTTCCAACCCATGTGAAGAATAGTTGGTGTGTCTGTATATACTATCACCAACTAAAAAAACTCCACAGGAAGGTCCATTTCGCATTTAAATTAATTGAAATGATAATACATAGGATTGAAAAGACATCCACTACATTTTTCTTGATGTTTATTTCGTATACTTTGACATCCAGATTTCCCCTGAGGACCAGTAGAAGTCAAAATTTACTTTCTATTTTAGAACATTTTCCTATAGGAGGATTCCTTTTGGTTGGTGAAATGCTCCAGGTACATTCTAGTGATGCGTGGTTGGTATTATTTTAGAGTACATGGAGAATTAAATATAAATATTAATGGATGATTTTATCGTAATGTGTCCTCTTTGGACCAGTGTCGGATTAGTCTTGGTTATATCATACAACATTGTAATTGTGTTCTTCAAACATGAAACCCTCTGATATCCTGTTATGAAACTATAATCCAAATCACATATCATTTTTAGATGCTTCTCCTTTATGAATTTTATTTTTAATTTATTGATAAAAAGGAGCAGTGAATGTTGTGTCTAACCATATTAGTAGTCTCCTTCCATCCCTAGACATTGAATCAACTCTATATATTACCATAAACGACATTTTTCTCATTGATTAATTGTATCGAGTAAAATATTTTATTCCTTGGTATTCTAAAAATGTAAATTATTTTGTATCATCTTATATTCATGATAATTTCAAAAAAAACCAAACTGACTGTCTAAAGAATGATTTCCGTTTCTTCATTTGGGATGAACCCAACCTTTGGTGCATATGTAGTGATCAATTCATCAGATGTTTTGTTCCTGATAGTGAGTTTCAATTTGTTCTTAGGGTTTTTAAAATATTGTTTGGGAGGTCCACTTTGATATCTAATGGACTTTTCATAAGGTCTGTGATTCTGGTCCCTTTTAGCCCACATTATTTCGGGATCCATATGATTTCTGTAAATCCTATCCTTATAGTCAAAAAATGTGGAATGTATAAAAAATAAATGAAATTCCATAACAAACCATAATAATTCATTAAATATTGGTAGTTTGGGGAATTTAATTTACAAATACATTTACCAATTAGGATGAAAACTTATACATTCTTCTAGAAATATATTCTTTGTCAAAATGGGTAGAAGGATGAGAGATATGGAAAAATGAATCAAAGACAGTTTTGTAATTTCTATGAACCCAATGTTTCTATAGGTTTGGATTACTAAGGTTTCTTATCAATGAACAAGGTTCTAATTTCTTCAAATAAACAATGAAATTACATTGAATAGGTATGGGGTCAGGCATCAAGTTTCTACTACCTATCACCCTGAAACTAATGGTCAATCATATGCATCAAATAAATAGGTAAAACAAATTAATGGAAAAATGTTTAAAACAAATAGAAAATTTTAGAGTCTTGCACATGATAATTCATTATGGGATTACTATATCACCTTTAAAACTCCCATTGACATGTCACAATATCATCTAGTTTTTGTAATGAGTTTCACCAACCTATTAAGATAGGGAATCGGGCCTAAAAGTCAATTAAGCAATGAAATTATAATCTTTCTAGTGCATTATATCAAAGGAAGATGAAGATTTAGGATATATAGAAACTATGAAGAGTCTCATATAAGAACTCGTATATTTATAGTCACTATACCAAGGATTCCTATTAGCATCTCATCTCTTATCATCAATTCCACATTGGTATGAGTCAAATCCTTTTCAATGAAAGGATAAAGTTTCATCCATGTAAGCTTCATTACTGCTAGTTTGGACCATAAATATAAAATAATGTTTATCCATTTGGTATTATTTTGTTTCAAAATGATGATTAAAACAAACATTTACAGTTAATGGGCATCAATTGAAGCACTTTCCTAAAGCCATAATGGAGTCCCTAATAGAGGATCTCTAAGTCCAAAAAGAAACATACCAATGAAACCCATGAGGTTTTATCCTTCCTTCCAAAATTATCTTTTATTACAGTGAGGACATTTCATCCTCTTGGTGTGTGTTCTTGGTACATTCCAAGGAATGTTAGTAATTTTCATCAACTTTATTCTAATTTTTTCTCTTTTTTTGCTTGTTGTGTAGTATTTTTACCATTTCCCACTTCCACATTTTTTTCAGAATACTATTTTTTTTATTCCCTCCTCATCAAGGATTTTTTTAAATGCATGCCGAATTTCCATATTTAAAGTTGTTTTAACTTTTTAAAAAAATTATTTCTATGATTGAATGTGCATTTTCTCATGATTTTAACATTGAGTTGAAACTTTTTCTATAAATTTTGTCTTTTATCGATGATATAAATGGTTATATATTTATGAACCCTTTTAGAATATTGATACTCTTTTTGTGAGTAGTTTACGAGAGAATTGTGCCACTTAATATCTCAACACATATTTGCACTCAACCATGATGTGTGAATAGTTATTACATAATATAAGGTAAATAGAAGTTATGATAATGTTTCTCTACTTTCAAAAAAATTCCATATATTTGTTCATTATCTGATATCTTTAATTACTATAGTAGATTGGCCAATGTGTGTGTACTTGTTATCTGACTATCTTATGTCCACAAACAAGAAAATTTCCGATAATAAAAAAATATCAGGTAGAGTGATGAAATGTACATTAAATGGGGATATTTTGGACATTAGATTATGGTTTTAATTCTATAAATACATTAGTTTGTGGGTTTTTAAATTTCAGTCTAATGAATGTAGCGAAGGTTTGTCCGAAGGAATAATATAAGAAATTATTTTTAAAATAACTTATATTTAATGGATAGAAAGGGGAAAGAATGTCTTGAAATGGTTATCACACACTCGTATGGAATGATAGTTAAATGGTTAAATTTTGAATTATTTACACATATTAGTATCATGAATCTCTTGGAATTTCATTTTTATATAATTTATGAGACATATTTTTGTATGTTCACTGAGAATAACTCCTTGGTGTGATTTTTCCTTTGATCACATTTCTATCATGAATAAAATTTTATTTTAATGATAAATATTCTTGAATTTAAGAATATCTTGATGAATAATTTTAATGAAATGATTATTTTACAAGTACATAAAATTTTTAGGTGTGGTGGTGTGATCACATCATGATTCCCTACTTTATTTCACCATTATAACACTTCGGTAAAAAATATTTATATTGAGAATTCAATGTTGTGTATCAACTTTTAATTCATGTTTAGTTAAATCGGATTATTTTAATCACTATAAAACTAATAAATTATACTTTCTAAACTATTTTTTCTTAGGAGGAGGAGACTTGGAGGATCCAAAATGAAGTTCATGGAAAATGCACCAAACTATACAGGAATCCAAGCACACATGTGGAATCAATCTCACACTGAATATAAAATGTGAATACAATTGGGATTAATTTTTTTTATTCAAAATGAAGTGGAGTATATATCTTATGAATACACCCAATACCAATTAGTTGTTTAGGGGCCCAAACAAACCAATTTATCCATGAAAAGGAAGCAACTCAAAGTCAAAACTTTGGTACTGTATTTCATCAATATCTGATCCTATAGTTCTAAAAATGGTTCCAAATTTATTGTGGATATAGTAAAAAGAAAGGAAAATAGAATGGTTTTTTACAATGTGATATAGGTTTCTTCCAACCCAAAACCACGGTCCATGTGATATATTAAAATTAGGGTTCCCAAAACCACCTCACATTTTTGTTTTTAAAGGGAACCTAAGAACATATTTTACATGCTCGACCATGGTGATTTTTTTTTCTGTTTTGGCGACACAATGGAGCCCTCTCCTCATCTAGAAAGTTGTAGATGCCCCAATACTCATTGGGGGATCATGGATGTAGGTGAAATTCAACTCGATCCTCCCCCACCTTTGATGGAAAGCTAAACAGTAGACTATCAATTCAAAAAAGATCCATATACTTGGGAGGTAGTGATGAAACTTGTTATTCTACATGTTTTCTCAAATTTGTGTCTTCAATATTTCAGTTCTGTTTTATCTTAACATGATTATCCTCTAAATTAATTTTCTTGGTTTAATTAAGTAAAACATTTTCAATGTAAATACCAATTTAATTTATATTTATGTGGTAACCTTGGGATTTTTTGATTGAAAAAGAATAGAATCCTAATTTTCCCATACATATATATGATTTTAGTATTTTTTTTATTAGCCCATGTTTTATTCTTTATATCCAAACCACTGAAACAAAATTTTTTTTGTTAGGGGTTGTTTTGTTTTTCATCATTTTATGAGGGAAGAGGTGTAATTGAGATCTTGAAAACCCCCAACCAATGGATTTCAATAAACAAAGATAAATTTTTAGAATAATTAACTATACAAGATGTTAAGTGAAGTTATAATGAGCTCATTATATTATAAATATAAAAACACCAACTTCATTTATCAGCTATTACACTCTTTCATTAAGTTAATTTGTTTTTAAAATTGTTTTCATAACCCCCCACTATTTTTTTCCTTTATATTAAAATTACACACATTAAACCTTCAATGCTTCTTGATATATGACATAGGGTATGCCCTATATTATAAATCAAATATGAAATAATAATTTTTTTATTTGATGACAATGTGTTTAATGCACCCTTAACTATGTAGCCACCACTTCTCTAGGATTCCCTCCCAGCGTTGTTTCTATAGGCATGTACCAATTTTTTGGACCTTGTTGTGTCTTCCCATTATCCATTGATACTTACTTCCTAGAATAATGTTAGGAGTTTTCATCATTTACCATATTACCATTGAGCTATCTTGATTATTTTCATACTTCTGGATCACTTCATTGATTGCCGTTGGGCTTCCCAGATCACCGTTGGGAATCTTTATCATTTCTTGGGTCACTATGAGACTCTACACATATCACTTTTTTTCCTATTAATCAAATCTTAGATGATCATAACACTATCTAAATCACTGTCATAATTATTCTCTACTACATGGTTTACCATCGGACTTCATCATTTCTCAAATCACTGTTGAGCTGACTGAATAACAATCATACCTATTCATCACCGCCCTAAATAATTTCAATCTACCCAGATATTTATCGAGCCATTAAATACAACTGAAAACATAATTGGGTTAATTTACTCCTGTTTATTCCATTTTTAGTTTTTAAAAATTATACATTTAGTTTGGGAATGTCATTCTTGAGTGGGTGTATTTGGATTGGAGAATGATTCATTTTCTTCTTATGTATCCACGCTATGTATACCTAGATTTATGAGGAGTGTTAGATGATATGATTCCTATATCAATTTTGATGTATTATTTCATATTCATTAATCATTATGAAAAACCCCAAGGGCACCATTAGAGGGAATTCCTTGGTTTGGGGTCACCACTCTTCTGTTCCACAAAAAATAAATTCGTTTTCATGTTCAAGTTCAGCCAAGTGGCCAAAATTTTGAAGATATAATATAGTAAGGATTAAATCCATTTAACAAATTAATGTTTTATAGGTTTATGTGGTATTTTAAACTTTATGTTTTGGATTAACCCCTCTAACATCCAATTTTAGCATTTTCCATGGAAACAACATTTTCAATACAAAAGAGTTATAAATTTTCATCTTTAGATACAATTGGTTAAAAAATGTAATTGTATAAAATTTTAAGCCACATCCCATTCACAATGTCATATTTAAATATTTATATGATTTTTATATCATTTAATGATATATTATTTAATATATAATACAATTAAGGTCATTTTTGGAATTATTCACATAGTTTGTCCTTAATGTCAACAAGAAAGAAATAAAATTAGAATATAAACATTTAAAACATCACTAATACGTTATATTTATCTAAATAAATCATGAAACACAGTAATTCATCCAAATTATATTACATTTAATATTTAAAAATTATTTAATTTATTTTTCTATTACTTAAACTAGTATATTTTATGTGTTTCCTAATCATTTAAGGTAATTATTCCATCACCAAAAATTAAAAATAAATAACCATGATAAAGAAATAATTTATAAAAAATCAAGATTTAGAACTAAATATAAAATCATATTATCCAAATGAAAAATTAAGATTTATTAAAATAATGTCAGTGACATTTTGAATACATTCTTTTCATAAAATGATATTAATATATTTATTAAAGACTAATGTAACCAAAATGACATATTTTCAATGTTTTGAATGGGGTGGTATAATTAATCCCATCTAATGAAATATTGGAATGTTTGTGGATGTTTTTAAAGCCTTATCTTATAGTATTAACCTTGTTCTGTCCAATTTACCCTTACCGTGATAACGGTTATTAACCATACTGACTATTCATAATTACCGAAAAAATGTTGACCTATTTAAAAAATATATACAGGATTATTCAAAATATGGAATCCATTTTTATAAAATTAAATCCTTATACGTGGTATAAATTACTTTTAAAATAATCTTGTCAAACACAATGATGTTTGATTGTCCATAAAATTGCATTATTTTGTGTAAAAAATGGATAAAAACATTATGCCTAATGTTGATTACAATGAAATTAATCGGATTATCTGTAATCAAATGGAAATGATGAAATGTGAAAATAGATTAAAAAAATATGGGAATCTATAAAAACTTGAAAATAAAAAAGAGTTTTTAATTAAACTAGTAGACATCGATAGTTGTTGAGGCACAAAGACCCTTCACTAAAAAGAAAAAAAGGTATTCGACTAATGATGGAAAAACTGGGTCTTAGATACCAACCTTTCCTCATTCATGATTAAAATAATTACAAAATAATCATAATTCATAATCAAAAGCATATAATCTTCAAAATCCCCATATTTGTGAGATTCTTTTTCCAAGGGGATGGGTAAATTATGTCGAACTATTTTTCATTATGAAAATGTAGTTAACCTAATTCTCAAGGCAAGATTTAAATTTTAATAATCATTCATATCCTATAATTCTATAAAACTTCAATGAAACCTTCTTCATCCATCTGTTTTCCATTACTTACAACATCCTTGTTGGTTGTGCAACATTAATGAGCATTATACTCGCCAACTAATGACACCAGTGGGTTTTATTGCATCATGGATAACATAGGAGAAATAAATTCATTAATGTTAATTTAATTGATCCTAATTACCTTCTTCTTGGGTTTTATTTTGATCAGCAACTCAATTCATAATAGTGTATTCAAATTCAATAGGTTGAGATGAAACACTCTCCCCAGTATGTTAGTCAAAACCTTCTTTCGCAGCTATAGAAAAAACCTTCATTTTCAAAGAATGAGATCCATCCCTATAAAAAATATTCCACTAAGTATCTAAAATACAAGATCTTGAGTAATCAATAATAACATGAAAATATCATCCCATCATGTTTGATTCCCTTAGAGGTGTTGATCATCCATAAACATCAACAGACATAATACATAAGGCCTACTTTTGTCCGTATTGAACCAAATTCATCAAGGATTATTTATACCTATCATATTGAGTCAATTTAATACCATTTCATTCATTAAAGATATATTACATGGAGGATCCATCATCTTCCAAAGCCTTCCCACCAGGAAGACTAGTTGTAGTAGTTATTAACGCAGATGCATTGTCATAATAGACATACTCTGAATACTAATTAACCCACAATTTACCTCATGAGCCAGAGTATTATATTTATTAATCATTCTACCATATTAACATTCATATAATAGTGTGATCATACCCAATTTTTTTGATAGCTTTCTTAAATATGATTAATGGATGAGTAAGCATGAAGATGTGCAAGTAACCATTAAAATTTAATTCGAAATGACAGATTATAATCAAATGTAAATAAAACCACCTTGTTAATAAAATAATATAAAAGATCATCTTACAATATGAACCTTGAACAATATCCAAGATGATCCTCATTAGTCATTTTATCCATTTTAAAAAGGATTCATATTTTAGATACACCATCATATAGAATATGTGGGTTCCATAAAATACAATTCAATAAAAAAAATTAAATCCAGTCTTGTACCCATATGTTTCATAAATAAAACATATTAATATTAAAATCCCTTTCTAGAATACATATCATACATGGAATCAAAGTAATTGATCTGAATCCCAAAGCATGATGCTTCAATTATTTTGAGGGGAAGAGAATTTGGATGAAGCACATACCAATTATAAGGTAATTTAAATATGAGAAACCCCAAATTTCAGTGTGTCGACATGTTATTTTCTACATTTTCCATGGATTAATACCATAAGTCAACACAATACTTGCAAGAAAAGAATTCTTACACAACGTAATTTGATCCAATATGACATTATGATTCACAACAACATTGGAAATGGTGTAATTCTTAATAACTCTTCAAGTAAGAAAGTATTGTAATGAGGAGAAAAACATCTTCATCAGTCATTAAATAACGGAGTCCCTATTACCGAGTTTAGTTTTCAAAAAAATTGGAATTTTTCACTATTCTCTAAAAATATATTATTTCAGGGAAATCACAAAATACAAACATAAGCTAATTTTGATATTCATATTTAAAAAATAATATTATTTTTATAAAATATAATTAATTTAGGTTACAAAAATTGATTATAAAATTTTCTCATAAAAATAAATAAAAACGATTTTTGAAAAAAGGTAATTTTAATGAAAAAATGGTCTCACTAAATAATTTGTGCATATTTCCTATGAATTAATCAAAAAAATTGAATTTACTAGGACCATTATAAATATATTTAATAATTAGATTAACCATATTCATAAATTCCGATTAAATGTTTAGGTTATAATGAACACATTAAAATAATTATATTATGATAATATATCACAATTTAGTTACAGATTGATGTTGTTTGTTATGAAATCTATCAATCTTATTATTATTTTAAACTATGTTTTCAGAGTTTTGTATTCCCCCCCCCCAATAACTTTTATCTTGATAATCAAGGTTTTAATACTTCCTTTGAAAATAGGAAGTGAGAAACATAAATGTTACCTGGAATAACACATAATTAGGTTCCCAAACAAGGAAAATATAACCAAGAAGTCAAAACATATACATAGTAGAGAAAGATAATTTCCAAATACTAATATAGAGTTTTAGATAAAATATTCATTAGATATTTAATTTCTATAAAATCATAAATAAGTATGATGTGAAAATACTATCAATTTATTGGATTTAATGGGAAAAAGATAACTTTTTTATTTTAAGATACTTTTCCAAAAGATGAGTAACATTTTTACTATCAGGATAGAGAACATGATAAAAAACAGTTATGTAGTTTATTTTCATTCCATATACACATTTGAATCCTTTTGTTTTTCTTTGATCAATTTTCACATCATCTCTTACTCTATGAAATTAAAATTCAAGTTGAAATTTTTTTACCAAAAGTACTAAAATATATTTTTAACTGATCATAGGATCTCTAAAATAATGAAAATTAATTCATCTCATATCTAGATATTTACCAAAACTGAAATGGTTTTTACAAGTAACACAATATAAAAAATATCATTATGATGAAATTGTACATTAATATCTAAAACCATAACAATTACCCCCAAAATTCAAATTAAACCATTTCATATGTAGATAACCTTGATAATCTTTGGAAATACATATGATGAAATTCAGAACCCAAAAATTTAGAAATGAGGTCACTAAATTTCAAAAATAAACATTAAATTAATCGTCAAACAATATAAATTTGTTCACAATGTCACCTACCAAACACATGAATACCGTGATCAAATATTCCCCTAAAATATACTAATAACCCAAATCACTATAAAATCTCAATGAAATCATATATGATTAAAAAAAATTAACTTTATCCTTATTCGTCAAATAAAATAAAAGACTATCAATTATATTACATAAATTCACAAATTAAATAAACTTTATCAACTATCACTTCGTCATCAAATCACTAATCATTTTCAAGGTCACCAATATTATCCAATATTCATTATCAATATCAATAATCTCTTTATAAAATCTAAACATTATTATATCACAATAAATAACCTATTAAGGGTTATCTATCTCTCAATAATGTTTTTCAAAAAAATACCCCTTACTTTAAATCAATATTTAGTTTATTGATACCATTCAACATATTCTTAAAAATACTTAATCAAATAATACTAAAAAATTATCCATAGATGATTCATTAATATTATGACTAGAATATCATTTTAAAAAAATTCTACAATATAATTCTTGAATACCAATACATAAACACTTCAATCATTCCATTTTAATAATTATCATAACATATGATCTTCCTTAGTCTCAGCGTTAACCCTTGAATTAGGGAATTGACTAACATAATGCCCAGGTTTCCCATGCATATGTCATTTAAATATAAATGGGAGCTTTTGATATACTTTATTTCACTACATTTAACTCTTAGTTTCCATGAAAATTACATTCTTCGGGTCCTTTTTCTCACACAAAAAAAATGTATACCTGTTCCTTTGAGACATTTCCCTGGCTACTTCTTCCCACATTATCGACATACTAGAAGATGAATCATCTTACCTCTAAAGTATTCATCAACTAAAATCCCATGATACATCATTTTTCTCTTATTAATCATGTTATTAATCTCACACATGTTGAGTTTGTTAATCATATAATGAGATAATCTAATAGGAATAATCACAAGGTTCCATATTTCACATCTTGTTTATTTTGTTTTTTCAGGAGGAAAATGGTTCCATTATTCATCACAGTTGGAATTAACAGGAATACATCAGGTTCAGTGCGTTGAATAAAACCAAAAATATTAGTGTGAGAAAAATAATCCTACAGAGAAATCATATAATCATGAAAACTCATTCATAATACACCTAAAACATAAAACTTTATTTTAACTCTATGAAACTGTTTGTTTAACTTATGTCATCCATGGCCATTATCTATTAAATTACATCATAATGGTTTATATGAAAAATGATAGTATACCCAATAAAATTCCTAGGGTGTGTCTATCTATGTTTGAATTCTTAAGCGCACTCATAATGAATTTGTGGAAATCGAGCTAATACGCAATCCACCCCTTTCATTGTTTTTACCCCTAGATGCCTCAACACCATAGTTGCATACACATGCTAGTATCCAGATAGGTATTTTTTGACTAATAAAACAAAAAATTATTATTTATCATAACTTCTGATGTTCTAATATACACAATATAATCCAATGGATTTTTACTGAAGATTCCTCATCATAGTTTCCAAATATAACTAAACCCTCATTTGATACCAACAATATAGAGAAAAACAATACACATAGTAATATTTAATTATTTTAGATAAATAATCATTAAATTTCATAATAGTACACACTTGAGGACTATATAGGTTTAGACTATTTGAAAACAAGTATATATAAGCAATTGGTACATAAAATATCGAAAATATATCCTAATTAGTTCTTCAAAACATTCACCTTTCTTAGACATATCATACATTAATACTTTTTATATATCTGGGGGAAAGATATCATATAAAAGGATGATATCAGATTCTTAATAAGGGTAAATAAGTGAGACATCCTTAATCACATAATCATAACACGAGATTAAGGGTCTTAGAAAATGAGCAGCACATTTCAAAACCACACCAAATAAATCATAGAACAAAAAGATGACTCATGGAATAAAACATATAAAATCATAATAAATTATTTATAATAGAATCAAAGAACATTTTCCATGATATCATAACATTTTCATTGTTTGACATCCTAAAAGAGTGACATAAAGAGTGGAAAATCATAATAAAAACATCTTATATAAAGTCTACCCACTGAGACATTCATCACATTTTATTATTGGGATAAAGACCCATATACCAACTTCAACATTCTGATAAACAACTATGTAACCCCTTTTGGCTTTATATAACCTCTCGTGTACCCTCTTTCGGGCTTGAGAAAACCTCTCGGGTACCCTCTATCAGGCATGGGATAATCTCCCACATACCCTCTTTGGCACTGGGAATGACCTCCCATGTACCCTTCCAAATCATAATAAATTTATATTTATCCAATTAATTGGGCGGATGTATAATTATATTCATGATATTCGACTTCAATGGGGTCACAAATACACCCCATAAACATAAATAGTACCATAACATCATTTATAACTCAATGAAGCAATATTGAGTTGAATAAACCTTACAACTTTTGTAATCTCAAAATAAAAATGACACAAAATGTTTTAATTTATATAAATTTGTAAATAAAAATAATATTCATGAAAGTAATCATAAAGGGATTTAATTGGCTATATATACACCACACAAAAAAAGTGCTAAATATGACATATGTTTCATTGAAATAAAAGTGAGTTGAAAACCCATACCTCACATTCGAATTGAATCACAAGTTATATAACCTCCTATATAATATATAATAATTTTATATACATATATTGAAAAACTATAACGTACTTATAATATTAATATGATATAATTATTACATTATAAAACCAATTTATTAATAATTCTTCATTAAAATCACCATTTCCTAGTGTTAGCTGTTTCGTTATTTTCATTAATGTTTCAGTATAGAAGTTCTTATATATGTACATTGATCATGGATAAATAATATTCATAATTTTAATAATTTCTTGAGTATAATATTTAATAATTATATATACTTTTTTAACTATTCATGTAAAGTGGTAAAGAAAAATTAATTATATCACTTTGTAGAAATGGTTGTATGTAGGTACGTATGAGTGATGTTTCAACTATTTTATGGATATAATGAAATAATGTAAAATAATAATCAAACTATAAAAACTATAATAATATAATAAATATCATATAAATTTAATAAATCCATCAATATAACCATAAATGTGAAGTGATGAGGAAAAATATAATGCATTATTTGGTGGAGGTTGTAGTCTACACATACACACGATTTATACCTTCATTTTCAATTTCATGGAATAGAGATGGATAAATGTTATGAATTATATATAATAAAAACCTATAATATTAATGAAAATGAAGTTATTATGTTTTATGGGTTATGATATAATTAAAGTAGGTAAAATAATAATTAAAAAGAAAGAGATTAGTTAAGATGATACATTCTCTTTGAAGAACCTACTTTGAATCTCTCCTTAAAGACCCTGTGGATGATATTTTAATATTAATAAAACATTTATATTTTATATAAGTATGTTAATAATATTGTTTTATTGGTTTTTATTTGAGATAAGTTTCTAATATTTTAATGAGTAATAGAGTGGAGGTGGTGTCATGTTATAATGAAGAAAAAGACACATTTAGTATTTCTTGATAGATTTAAATATGTTAAATTATTTTCCAAGTAAAATTGGAACCAAGTGGTAACAATTTATAAGATAATACATTTTATGGTTAAAATTCCTTTATCTAAGAAATTTTTTATAGGTTTCTGTTGTATTTTATACCTTACCTCTGGGTTTAATCCCATTGTTAACCAAATTTTACCCTTTATCACGGTAACAACTTTTTCAAAACAAAAGGGTTATAAATTCTCATATAATGTAAAAAATGGATAAAAAATTAGTCAATATGAGAAATTTTCTACCGTATCCCATCCCCATTTTCCTATTTCAATAGTTTTTTATTTTTATATAATATAATGTTATATTGTTTAACAGAAAATACCATTAAAGTCATTTTCGATACTATTCACATAGTCTGAAATTAATGATAAAATATAGAATTTTAATTTTAATATAAACATTTAATAAATAAATTATATGTTATATATATCTATATAAATAATGTTCCATGGTATATTTTCCAAATTATATTACTTTTAATATTTTTTAAAATTTTAAATTGATTCATTTATTACTTGAAAAGGGACTATGTCGACATTTCATAATAATTTTTGGTAATTATTCCATAAATGAAAATTCAAAATAATTAAGATGAAAAATAAATTAAATATTATTTTAAATAAAATTTTATCATTATGAAAAATAATTATAGTAATAAAAACAAATAGAGTTACATTTTGTATTTATTCATTACATAAAATAATATAAAGGCCATTATTAATGACTAATAGAACAAAAATATAATTTTGTAAAATGTTTTAATGGGGTGGTTTAATTACACTAAAAAATAAAATATATTCAAGTTAATGGATTATTTTGAAGCCTTATATCATAGTTGTATCCTTATATGACCTGATTTACCCATATCGTGATAAAAAATATTTTACATGATTACTATTTTTAATGGAAAAAAACAATGTTAATATATTTTTCCAATTTGAACACTCTAATTTAAATATGGAAACCATTTTATCTAATTCAATCGATAAAAGTTGAAAAATTTGATTTTAATGTAAATTTGAAAATGAGAAGAAAAATAGTTTCAGAAAAATTATGTATAAAAATGTTTTTATACCAAAAATAATCATTATATATATTGTAATGAAATTAATTATATTATGTTTAATTAAATAGAGAAATAAAATTTTAAATCCAATTACCAAAAAAATAGAATTATATAAATACAAGGGAATAAAAGGTAATTTTGAATAAATTTAATAATTTTCACTATTTACTAATAATTCTATATTTTAAAAAAAATTCAAAATTTTCCCCTTCAGATAATTTCGAGATAATAATTTCAAAATATTATCTCATTATTAAAAATTAAGATTTCTAAATGTTTCATAAAATGATTATAATAGTTTCTCAAAAGGATAAATAAAATCCATTTTGGATGAAAATGTATTTTATGAAGAAAAGTTGGCTTCCCTGAAATTGTTTAAATTATTTTCAAAGAATTAGTCAGTGCATTTTTATTGAGTAGAACCCTTATATATATATATATATTTAATTTTTTGGTTATTCCTATTCATACCCACTAATTTAACATCTTTTTTATAACATTTGTTTTTAAATATTAATATTTCTACACTATATCACAATTCTCTTGACGCTCAAGGTTGAATTTTATGAAATCTAATTACATATTATTATTTTCAACTAAATTTTCATAGTTATATACCTTATCAAAAATATTTAAAATAATAATTTGAATATTAATTTAATATATCACTAAAAATATTTGAAAAATGAAAAATATAAAATTACTTAAATTTTAATGTGATTTTAATTTGATTTATCATTGAATTAAAACAAAAAGAAATATAAAAAATTATATTCTTTCACTACCTAACGCTGAAATTTTGATCTTTTAGAAAATATGTATCAATGTGTTTCCAAAAAAATAATTCCCACAACCCACCCGATATGAATATTTTGAATAATGTAGAACAAAAATCAAGTGTCAGTTACAATTATTCATGTCATTTTAATGTAGTTACCACCCACAAATTTATAAATAGAATTCATATTCTAATTATAATAACATGAAATTCAGAAAACACATTATTATATCAATATTTAAAAATTATATTTCCTAAATATTGAAATAGCTTCAATAAAGACTATAGGAGAACAATCCAGATAGATTTTGAGGTCAATAAATCCATAATTTGACATCACTATTTTACAAAGAGTAATGTGATAACAACTAAAAATACAATATATTTCAATAATTGTTTTTTAGTTGATCTGATAATACAAATATATCATTATTTTTAAATTCATATGTGAAAAAATAAGAACACATTCACTTTTCAAAAAATATAATATATACTCGAGTAAAATCAACCATGAAATTCACAATTTTCAGTTAATACTTTTAATAAACATACATTCACAATATTTTATAATGAATCCAAAAAATAATTTTTAATATAAAACAAAATATTTTTTATTCTCACATGAATATATCACATACCATAAAATATTTTGGATAGTTATTTAAAATCCCCGATTCTTGATTGTAGTGTCATTCGATGTGGCCGATGGGGCCATGTCGTAATCCCTGAACCTGTGGCAAGTCTAGTGAGGTCGTTCCATGGTACATGCACTAAGAGTCCCAAATTACGTTTGGGAGAGTCGTTGTCATAGAATATAAGTCCAATTAATTCTCCCCCATTAAAAGACCTTTTCATAGTGAAGTGGGAAATGATCCCTACAGAATGTAAAGTTATATCTGTGGAATCCTAACGTAGAAAACATTACAGGGGATTAGTGTGGTAAAAAGCACCCTACTGGAGGTATCAAAAGGTTAGAGTAGCTTTAAATACCAATGTTTTGTTTTTTGGGGGATTTTTTTTATAATATAATGAATCATATACCCTACATGATTTGGTATAGGTGTTTAGCAACCCCGCTGCTTCATTGTAGTGTGTTGCAACATAGAAAGTGAGGCCACTCTATAATCCCTGGTCCTATAGAATGGACCATGATCTTGTGTTATGATACCTCCCCCCTATTTCCACATCATATGTGGGGGAGTTTTAGTTATTAAATATATGTCCATTAAAGTCTCATCCATCACAAGTCCTTTTTAGAGTGTAGTGGGAAGTTACCTTACTAAACTAAAATTCATGCAAGAGGGACCTTATAGAGGAAACTTTTTTGGTGGAGGGGTGTCCTTGGAAGGGACAATACACTATTAATGAGTAGAAATTAATGAGCAGCCCACATAAAATTAACTTATCCATATTTCACTTCAATAAATCATTGAGAAATTTCAACTCTAATCAAGGCCGACTTTTAACATGTACATGCTTCGAAAGAACCTTTCACAGAAAAAGTGTAACACTAATCCATTATAATATTATAATTACAAACCCTATACACCCCATTCAATTGAAATAATAAAATAAAATACACTATATATACACAATATTCCCAATGAAGTCTACTAGAAGACATAGTTCTCAAATAAATTAACAAGGTTGGAATTATCAAAATTATCTATATAGACGAACCCATAAATCACATTAGAATTAACATTATAGAGGTTATCAAATATCATTTTAAGCTCCATAAAATAGATCTATACTGAATTAGAATGGATTTTTAGATTTTATTTCTATATAATTTATTCATAAAAAATAAATTTTTGGAAATTGTAAATTGATTCAAATAAAAATGTAAAAAAATAAACAGGGGTTTTTTGGCTGTTTTAAAAAAAGAATCATCATGATTTGTATCCATATGTAACATCAATGTAAAAAAATTATACTATCTAAAATAATTTCGACCATTAATATATGTATTCAGAAAAATGTAGTGACCTACCTAATTGTCAATTCAATTCACTCTATACTCAATAGAACTAATAAATTAAATTATACTCATCCATTGAAAATTAGTTTTGATCACAGGGTTGTAAAAATTTTTATATCTTGAAATCGTGATACATTAATTTTTAATAATTCATGAGTTCTTTTAAAAGGATGTTATACAGTGTTAGGTTAGTGGGTAATCCTTTAAAAATAAAATGCTGATAAGAGATGTATTTTCATCTTATATATAAAAAGGAATTAAATTCATTTTAATAAATTGAATGTATGGGACTCAATTTAAAATTCCATAATTCCCTAAACCCCCCCTTACATTTTTTGTTTGATCTATGGGTTATGATTTTGAAGCATAATAAAGGACTTTAAAAAAATTATAAACTATTTTCTCTCTCCCGTTTGATTGTTATGTATAAATGGTGATTTATGAAAATTTTATTGATTGGGTTCATGATTAAGAAATTTATGTACAATTAATGACTCAATATCATCTCAATTTTGTACTATTAAGTATACTTTTTATATGTTTTTTAGAATTATATGAAGATAGATATTTTGTAAAATGAATTATAATGACTCAAGATTATTTCTTCCAATCAAATTAAGAATATGGATGAAACAAATCTCTCAAATTACATTTATAATGAAATGATTACTAATTACAAACCTAGGGAATCCTCTTCATATACAATTAATATTAAATTAATATTTACAATATATTTTATAGTGAAGGTATGTATGGTAAAAATAGGATTGTAATGAGTCTGTAACCCATAGGGTCATTCATGTATAGCTAAGGGCTAAATGAGGGTTGATTTTTATGGTGAGTATCATGGTTATAGAGGTGGTATCCAAATAAGTATCTCAATATTTTTGAAAATATCTCATAAACAACAAATCATTAAAATTGAATTTTTACATGTTCCAGTTCTCACAAAAAATCCATGTTTCCCTAAAGAAATAGAGGGCAATTGAAATGAGTTTCCAAATTAGATCATAATTCATCTCTGGATGGGGATTTAATTCAGACTATCCCTAGTGGTTTTGAAATTTAATTTATTACTAAAGATCATTACGATACTAAAAAAACAAAAGAGTTATATATTTATCATTCATCCTTCGATATTTTTAAGCATTAATAATATGATGATTATTCTTACAAATGAAGTTGATTTGAAATAAAATTATTTGAGTTCTCAATTCCTCTTCAATAAAGCCTAAAAATAACAGGAGAAACCTGAAATTTCCATGAAAAAAATAGATTATATATTTATTGTTTTCTAAACAATAATAAACTAGAAACTACAACAGAATAAAAATAAAACAAATATATGCGAGATTCAATTAGATAAAAATTATCCACTTCCCCCACACATATCATTTTCAAAATCCTTAATGACTATCAGTAATTATCTTGAGAATAGGGAACAATATTAAATGGGAAAACCAATAACCGTGTATTATAGAAATGGATGACCTAGATGATGTTTTATTTTTTGGTGGATTACCTTGGGAAAATTATGTTTCTCCTTACATTGGTTATAAATGGTCTTCAAGATTCAAATATATATTTTCCCATTCCTCTAATATATAAATAAAAAAATAAATACATTATTCTAGTAAGAATATTTAAATAATGAATTCTTGAATTATGTTTTCAATTTTGACAACATAAAATTTATAAATTCAGACACATTAGAAACGTTAAACACAATTAGTTATACAAGGATAAATAAAAAAATATTGCAAAGAAAATATTTTGTAAAATGAAATTAATAAATAATGATAATCAAATAAAATTTATGGTCAACACCGTAAATAGTTATTGTGTTTTTACTACACTTCTATATAGTTATTAGGTCATCCCAAATCTACAGTATGGTTAAGTATTTGTGGTTAAACTACCAAATTTTACTCCTTAGAAAACCATTATAATAATTATTATAGAGTTATAAGTTTTGAAAGAATATGTTTTCTACCCTTATACAAATCCTAATAATGAAAAACAAGGGTGGATAAATTATGTTGGGGTTGTCCTCTTATTCTTTAACTTCTGAGGATTCCATACAGACCATATTATTATCAATTTACTCATTTGTAAGATCAATGATTTTTCCATTGTTGATTATTTTCTTAAAAAAATGATAGTTCTTACGTCTATGCCTCAGTGTCCCACATTTATAACTTGAACTCTTTTAGTTTTTATTCATGTCTCACCCCCACTTAAAAAACTCCCACTTATTCTTACTCTTACATTTAATGTATCCAAGATAGTTCTATACTTCCAAAACGGGGGAAAATATTTTTTAAATTATTTTTGAATGTATTAATATTAAATTAATTTAATTTTAGTTCATCAAACTCATGATTACCAGATTTTATATCTATATAATTGTGAAACACCTCTGGGAAGACTCTTCTAATTGGTGTTTTTTACAATGGGTCTTCAAACATTTTTTTAAAATACACCTCATTTGCTGGGGTCATCTCTTCAAATGCTTCTTTGGCCTCTAAGTAAATGACATGTGCTATGTTTTTTAAATAAAATAAAAGAAAATTAGTTTTTAAATAAGTTTAAATAAATATTAAAAATATGAGTTCATGTATATATCATCTCCCTAAATTGCATTGTTGGAAATCCCTTGTTCCTCTTGAATAACAATCAGAATGAGAGTATAATTTATTAAGAGTGAAGAAATTATAATTTGTTCTATAAACTCTTTGATTATATATTTAGAAAAGAAACTATGAATTAATTATTATTCTTATATTAATGTTAGTGAATCTATAAATGTATAGAAGATAGTATTCATCCTTTCTACTAGCTCATTTATATCTTCAATCTATTTATGGTTCAAAATGATTTTGGATTGAACTACAAGTAGTTCAATGGTTTTTATCTCTTCGAATTAATTGTATGAATGATATTTAATTTGATATATAATAAACTTATTGTTTTGGTAAAATGAATCCTCTCAGGCACTTTGGTATACTAGAGGCAGTTGTGGCTATTTCAAATTTAATTGGCTCGACACTTTCGGGAAGACTGTATGGTTAGTGTCATATTTACTCAAGGAAATGTCTTAAACAATAAATATAAGATCATATACTCATTGAATTTTTGAAAAGGAATTGTGATCCATTTAAAATGTATGTTCACTTTTTATGCTCATCCAAGTTGATATATATAAATAAAAGAGAAATTTAAAATTAAGAAAAATAAAGGAAATAACAGAAAATTATTTAAAAATTGATGAAAAACAAATCATGTAAAGCCTCCCCAAGAAAGATTCAAAATTTAACATTGTGTTATAATAAATCTATTTAAAAAAAATTTAATTCCAAATGGGTAAAATCTAATAAATAACCTTGGGCTATCTCTCATTGATTCAATTCAAATGGATGTTTTTATTACTTATTTTTATTTCATATTTTCTATTTTAAAAATGAAATAATTAAAATCAATATAAGTGGTTTTTAATTTAATTTTTAATAAATGTATTAGAAATATATATTTCATACTACTAAGAATTAATAAATGTAAATATAATGTAGTGTAACCTTGGATACTACCAATAAATACAATCATTTCCCACATAAGATAATAGTATAATATAATAATTAATTAATAAAATAAGGTATAATTCATTTGGTCACCTAAAATTAATAAAAAAAATTGATGCATAAAATTCAAATACAATTCTATGAATATATGTCACCTTTTATAGCCTTAGACTACACATTACATTATTATCATAATTACTCAACTCCACTCATATAAAGAATGTGTTTATTGGGGGGACATTATAAATTTTATCAAAGAGGGATAAATTTTGAGTATGGAATTATAAATTAAGGGTGGAATTGTAATGACCATTACCATATTACTCTATTTGTATCCGACCAGCCTATCATAAGATCTCCTCTATACATTCTAGCCTCTAGAGGCATGCATTTATACTGAGGGTTTAATGAAACACGTGTAGGAGGTAATATTCCCCAGGAAGATATAAAAATATTCAATTATTAGATTAATAAAAAATAATATTTACCATTAGGGTCATCAGAAATAGAAAAAATAGATAGTCAATATCCAATGGCATTACATTTTTAATAAAACACTTGAATAATAAATGTTGAAACATTTATATGAAATGTTCATACAGATCAAATAATCCAAAAGAATCATAACAACACTCTAAAGTGACTACTAAAAACCAAAATAAACTATTTAAAAAACGATGAAACCAATAACCGATCAAAGGACTGTAAATGGAAGTTCTATGAATATAGACATCATGATAATAACTACGTGAATCCCCTTCATGATTACTCCCCAAGACCATAAAGAATCCAAAATAATGATCGACCAATGATCCAGAATCTAATAGGATATAAATATTATGTCACATAAGACTAACAGAGATACCCACATATCATCATAAAGGGTATTTTAAATGCATTATATTATTCTACATGCACAAAGAGGGGTCTATGTAGGGTGTGTGTATAGATTCCTAGTAGGGCACTACCAATGTTGTCTAAAATCAATAGTCATATAATCATTGTGTGGATAAACATATATAATCATTTATATATATATATAATCATTTATATATATATATAATATAATATTTATATCAACAAAAAAATGTTTTATTGAATATATATAGTATATAAAATTATATACTAATGTATACAACAACCGATAACTCCATATACCAAGTGGATTCATACATAAACGTCTTTTTTTGGCCCTTAACTTTGGATATGAGATGATAATCCATCAATATACCCTATAATAGTAAATATGATTAAGTTAAAATAACTCACAAATGAACACAAATGTTCCCACACATATGAGAAGATGTTATCAAAATATGATAGGGCTCAAATGGACCATCCCAAAAATATCAGGTATAACCAGTCAAGGAAATCTACAAACAATCACATGGAATACAGTAATGGGTATAGTAAGTGAGATAATTATGATCCCATCCCAAACCATAAATCGGTATAACTAGTTAAGGAATAATAATAATTCCCTTGAGTTTTCCATTTTAATAACATATGGTGGACATAATCAAGAATCATAGAATAATAATATTCTATGTATATGAAAATAACATTATTTAAATCATGGAAAACGTTTCAATACAAAAGAGTATTAGACATGCTATATAACAGAATAGAATACATTTCTCATTCCAAATTCATTTTTATGCCATATATAAAAGTAAATAAACATGATTTACAAATAATTAAGGGGAACACATTGTGTTCATGAATAATTCACTAAAAAATATTTATATAAATCTATGATGTTGTATATGAATTTCAAAAATCTATACACAACATATACAAAAAATATATACGCCACTATATGAACCAAAATTAAATAATAAGGTATTAATGTAGTTATTGTATGAAGATATAATATACTATGAGAAACCTATTAGTCTAGTTAATATTTACTAGTGAAAATATGTACCAACATTTTACTATACTTTAATTATTACCAATATGGGTGTATTCTTACATTAAATTACCTTACAAGATTTTTTCATTGAAATTTTATAATAATACGGGAGTTCAAAATTTTATTAAATTTATTGAAAAACCTGATTCAATGGTCATGCGATACAGTTTATTCAACACATTATATAAATATGTTTTGGTAATAAATAATTTTGTTTGAAAATATATTAAAGATGAAGATAAATAGCTAAATAATTCTTTAGAAATATGTTAAAACCTATTAAAGGACCACCTCCAATATAACCCATTTCAAACCCAAATATTTTTGATCCAGGAAAACCACACTAGTTAGAGAACCACATTCATGTATTATGTTTGTCATTCCCAACACCCACTATTGATTCAAGATCTTAAAAATGGTTATTTTTTATCATTAACTTATCAATAATCATTGATTAAGTAGAATTAGATGGTTTCACTTGATTATGTATGATTAAAGAAAAAAATAAATAGGTAAATCTTATCCATTGAAACCAAAAATAAATTCAATATATAGCCTAACACAATGATAATGGATATTTTACAACCCATGTAACTTTAAAACAAATGTAAAAAATTTTCAAAACAAAATAGTGATCCTATTTACATTCTAAAAAGATGAAAGAATGTTCCAAAATTTTCTTTTAAACTATCCACATATGCAAGAAAAGAACTCCCAATTAATGAGAACATGGCTAATATTTATGTAAATATATACTATGTATAAAGTGATAAATTATACCCTAATAACATAATATTAGACAAAAAAATTTACAGATTCTTGATTATACAAATTAGTCATTGAATTATAAGACAAACAATACATGAAATCAATTTATAATCATGAAAATATTCTATTGTGAAAATGGAATGAAATAAAAATTTCAAAATAATCATTGAGGAATTTCGAACAAAACTTTTTATTTATATTGAAAAATTTTAATAAAAAACTATACAATTTATATAACAACATCATTAAAAAATTCAAACATTAATAATTCAAAAGGTATTGTTTTTTTACTTCAATATTTATTTTGGATTATATGTGGAAAGCAGGTTTTAATAACCTAATATTTTAATATATATTCCAATTTTCTTTATGACCAATATCTTGTTTTAGATTCCACAAGAAACTAAATTTAACCAAGAAATATTGTTGAGATAAAATTATTAAATGTAGTTATTGTAACATAGGCACATAATTGGTGAGTATCAATAGAAGCAACCAGATTTTGAAATGTAGTAAAAAGGAGAAGAAATGAAATCATTCTACGACATTCATCATTATAAGGATCATTTTTTCGTGTTTGTAAAGGAGGTAGTATAACATGGATTTTATCAATAATAATCCCATTTTGATCTTCAATAAAAACATCATGAGAAAAATTATCTACCAGATAAATTCAAGCACCAATGAATCACTATGAGATCCATGATATCAGAATTTAAACCCTTGACTTCCACTTTTACTTATGTTACCCTTAAATATTATTCAACGGTCTTGTGGGTTTTTATATGTAAATGTTTAGATGATATAAACTTGGGATTATTAATTTAGTAAATTTATTACTATTACTCACAAATATTTGGGATTTTTCATAAAATATAATTTTAACATAAATTTAATTTTTTTTATTTAATATAAATTTAATGACTAATATTTAGGAAATAATCAATATATTTAAAAATTCAGTAATAATATCATTTGAGGATAAACAGGTCCGTTCTTCTATGAAATATATATTTTTCAATATATTATGTATTTTTATTTAATAAAATCAATTGACCACTATTAATAAATTATTTCTATGAAACATATTGATAATAAATATAAAAATTGTATTAACACTCATTTAATTATTAACTGATATGAAATAGGATTGAGAACACTTAATGTTTTAAATTTCATTTTTGAAAAATAAAACTATTTTTTGTTATATTTAATGTTTTCATTTTAAAGTTGAAATAAAAATAAACTAGATTTGGAATTTAACAAAATTAGCCTAATTTTTTGGATTCATAATAATAGAATTATATTAGGATGAATGTTTGAAAATTTTCAGAAATATTAAGAATTTTTTGATGAATAGTAAATATATAGTTTTTAGAAATACCGTAACTTTTATTACATAATCCTGATATAAAAATGGATTAAAATTTTATGAATCCTTTTTTCTAAACCAATTATGTATTTAATGAGTAAAATAAAGAATTTATAAATAAAAATCTTTCATAATACAAAGGAATAAATACAGAATACCAATCAATAATTATTATTATTTAATATCATATGGTCATATAATACTCGACTGACCATTAGGCCATTCACGTGTACAAATAAAAGAAGAAATAAAAATAATAACAAGATCCACCAAAACCCTGAGTCGTACCTCATCCCGGTCTTTTATCCAACTGAGCTATCTCACTCAATGGTCAAATCCTAAGACCCAACCCAACCTAAACCTACAACCACGTGGGATATGCTTATGTACCTGAGTGTCATGGTACCCAAGAAGGGTGTGAGTAGATATTAATAGGGAACCAACAACATAGTGCTTCATATAAATTGTATATGTAGTGAATTATCATGTGTTATGCTCATAATAATAAATTAATAGCAAAATTTAGATAAATAAACATGATTATACCTCAGGTTCCACAGTGATATATGATGTTGGTTGTAATTTTTTTGTACAATAACACAATTCTTGTAGGAATGTTGTGTATCCATTCCAATAATATGTAACCACATTTGGGAAACATTTCCTACCATAGAAGAGATATCCAATATCACGCCTACATTGTCTTGAACTGTGGTGTCTTTATTAAAGTCATAGGATTGTTTTAACCTTTATATATTCATTAATTCACATCATTTTAATTAATTAAAATGATTTAATTAATTATTTAACTTATAAGTTTATTTTAATGTTATCTATATTTATTTAATTCAAATATCAATCATCCTAAAGTAGTAGAATCACATAACCCATTACCATAATCATTTAATCATACTATTGGATGTGTAAAAGAGACTATCTACCTATATTGAACCCAAAACCTATTTAAATACATTGTATGATAGATCTATCGAGGCTGATAAATGCCTCACATAACACCTTGAAACCTATCTCACGTTCAAAGGTCCAATTATTAATTATAATCAATTATAATTAATTATACAACTTAATTATATCAAATTTTAATTTATTTATATTATATTTTAAAAGGAATCACCACTAAATGCTCACCCTACATCTCTATCATACATAAATCATTACCAAAAGCATGAAAGAGTTCCATTAAGAACTCTCAGAATCATCCCAGAAAAAATCCCAAACATGAGGCATTGATTCAATAATTAATTTAATATATTAAAACCAAGAAGCTTAGAAAAATGAAAATAGAGACATACATTTTCCAAAATTACTTTCTATGGTAAGATTACACCATCTCGGGATTTCCGCTAACCAAGACATATGATATCCCCATAACAATTAGTTAATTCTACCTTGAACTAGTAGAATCAGAATTTAATCCTTAAACCAGAGGAGAAAAAATTAGACAAAGGCGAGGAAAATCAAGAATAGATCCCAACAGTGGATGAATCTAACATTAAATTAGAACCAATCCCATCTGAAAACATAAAAATGAAGGAATAATAAAGGGTAAGAGGATGGGTTATAGACTATGTTGTCAATAATGGGGATGATAAGAAATAAACACCCCCATCTTGAAATTTAAAAGGGGAGAACCATTATTTTCTACTTTTAATACACCATATAGTTTACCAAAATGCTTTACAGCCATGTGTCCAACATTATCCATGCACAAACCCTTAACATGAGTGGGATAAACAATTTAAAAAACCATGCTTCGTCCACTCCAATGGTAAATTCCCCAATCTAAAAAATTTTACATGGTTTTTGTATAATTGGGTGCGAATCGTGTTCCATGCCCCATCCCCAAGCCATGCCCACATTGTTTCCATTGAAACTAGAAAAATTTACCCTTAACCATGCACAAACCATACCTATTCTATAAAAAATTGAACTGAAACCCACCTCATGTTTTGGTTTCTATAAGGTTTTTCTTGTATGATTCTCACCAAACCATGTACCATTGGATTAAACCTCTAATAACGTCTAAAATCCATCTCGGCACTCCTGAAACTCACCCGAGACCCCAAAGAACCTCTCAACCCTCAAATGAAAAAAAATCAGAATTCTTGAACTCTCATAATTCACAAAATATTCTAAATTATCATAAAAACCGTTCACTAAGTCAAAGATTCAAATTACTTCTAAAACATTCACACTTGTGTATACAAAGAGTATTATAGGGATGATCGTCCATACATACACATGGGTGATGTTTTAAATTTTTATAGATAAAATTAAATAAACATATATAACAATTTATATTTTTAGAAACATAACTATATTATAAATTTCATATATATTCATTAAATAATTATTAATAGACCTATAAAAAGAAAATGAAAAATGGGTCACATCACTTCGTGGAGGTGGTAGTCCACATGTACTCACAATCGACATCACCAATTTACAATGGATGTAAACGAGATAGAAAAAGGTTATAATTTTATCATAACAACATCTCAGTATAAAAAAGATACTAAATACATCATTTTAGTATTTTTATAAAACCGTTTTCGAAGGTTTAATATGAATCATGAAAAATATTTGTAAGAACTTATACCTCTTCTTTGGGTATCCTTCTTTAAAAATACCCTTAATGTATCATGGATGAGTATTTTGTAAAGAAAATACATCAAGGTCATAGATAAATATTTCGGGAATGTATTTGAGTCATGATATATTGGGATAAATTGATTAAGTGGTATATATAAGATAGGATGTAAGGTATCCTCTTATAATAGAGGGGAGTGGCACACTTATAATTATAAAGAATATTATAAAATAATAAAGTAAATATTAAGGGAAAGTGGCCCAAAATTGTATCATTTTTATTATGGTATGATATAATGTCAATATACAGTAATGAAATATAATTCATAGATGTTTTTTGTTAATTTAAACCCTTAATCATAAGTTTAACCCCTTGTTGACCTTTTTAATTGTTACTTTAGTAATGAATATTTACATTGGACACTATCTGTAATGATAATAAATGAAATTAAACTCATTAATACATTTGTATGTAATTATTTTAAACAATTAAACCATTTATTAGGTTCAATTTCCATAAGTGGTATATGTTTCTTTTTAAAAAATCATCCAAAATGAAGGAAACCCCATTTTTAGAAAATTTCATTTTATGAATAAAATATATTTTATTCTTATTACATTCCATTTAAATACAATTAGGTTAATATTATTATATTATATGGAATATATTATATACACATTTTATTAAAATAATTCTTTAATAAGGCTTGGTTCAATTTATTAATATAAATTTCAGTGTATAAAATTAAAATAGTTTTCTGAAAAAATATCTCTTTTTTACCATCAAATGTGATTATATTAATTTAAAAATAATGTTTAATAAATTTATGGATGATTATTCATTTTTTCCAAAGAGATAAAAATAAATTTAACAAAAATAATAGTCAATTTGTGATCAATAAACTAAATTTATCAAAAAACCACATTACTATTAAAAATTGATCTTTTAACAAAAAACAATAATATTTGTAACATTTGAAATAGAAAAAAAATTACTAAGTAATAATAAATTAATATTCATGAAGGAAAAAATTTTATACATATATTTCATTATTTATTTATTCTTTTTCATACCCTATAATCCAATTATTTTGATATAATAGTAACATTTAATAATAATATCTCAATATTAAATCACAGTTTTCTTATGCTCTGTGTTGCTTGTAAAGAAAGTAATCAGAAAAATATAATTTATTTAAAAAGAAATATATTATAAAATATTAATTGTTTACATTATAATCCCCTTATAATAATTTACCCCTTGAAATTTTTCATCTATGATACAAATAACTGAGGATAATTTGGCCCCATTACATATTTAGGTTCCCATGTAGGTTCCTCAAATTTATGATTTCCCCAAATAACATTAACCATGTGAGTAGTCTTATTCCATATAAAATTATCTCTATAATAAAAAATTTATACTACTTGTTACTCATAATAAATATCATGTTAAAACACTACAACATAGGAGTATAGTCCATGACAATGTGTAGACATGTATTTCTTAAAAATTTATACATCGAACACATCATGAATTTGAGAGAGAATCAGTGTAAGTGTCAAGAGAAAAGATACCATATCAATACGATCGAGAATATAAAAGATACCAATATATCCATGGATAATATTACCCTTATATACAAATATAAAATCCTTATTTAAGGGTGATATTCATAATAATACCTTATCACTAACTTTAATCACTAGATCTCACCAATGATTGTCAGTATTACTCTTCTACTGACTTATTTCTATAATTATGTGCTTCTAAATGGATCTATAATTACATAACATTACACTATCTATATCAAGTCAAAATATCATCCTTTATCTAACTTCATACTATAACATTTCATTTCTACACTTTCTTCAATATTGGGATTACTATGGAGCCATCTTAATGCTTGAGTGAAAGTTATTATTGTAAGAAAAATCATCTAGAGGAAGGTCTTGACCGCAATAACATTTTAAATCCCTATAAAATATCTCAAAATATCTTATTAGGGTTTCAATGTTCCTCTCAAAATGAATATATATATAAGGATGATATGAAGTTCTAAATCTCATCTACGTATTCAATGCTTGCTGAAGGCTTCTCAAGAACATTAAGGTAAACATCAGATCATAATTAGATACAATTTAGAGTTTTCCTATATGAAATAATACCAATTCATTAACATAAAAAATTGAAATATTATCAATATAGAAATTTTATATGATAATAAAGAAATATTTATAATTTTTTAGGTGTGAAACTATGAACAAAATAAAATTTTGGCCTTTAGATGTTCCGTGGATTCCGATAACAAAATACATAGTGATGTTTTCCAATTTTCATTTTTGTATGGGTATGGATGGTAGCATTCCCTTTGAATTTTATCTCATAGGCTTATCTTTTTGATATACTAGGCATCAATGAAAAAAAATTATTATTCCTTAACATTTTATCCCTCCATAAATAATCTTTTTGATCAATATATATCTCCATACTTCTATGATGAATATATAATGACGAACCATGACCTTCACTAAACAAAAACTTCAAATATTATATTTAATTTACATATAATAAATTCTGAAACCATATCATTCCATTAATATCACGGTTGAAGTTAGAACCATTGCTCTCCCTCTTGTATATTTAATTATCTTCCTTCCACACCTCTTTAATCCTTACATGGATGGATGTTTGAAAATTCATTTTATAAAAATATGATCTATCCCATTTCTTCAATATATCAAGATCTATATTATAAAAAAAGTATCATATATCTTTAAATATTCATCATAGAATAACTAGAATGGTGCTTCTGACTTAGAGCATCAACAACCTTGTCCTCATTCTTATGTTGGCAATGTATGGAGTAGTTATAATCTTTAATCAACCCCAAAACATTTCCTAAGGTGAGTATTTATATATTCATATTTGAATATATAAATAATATCTTTTATAAATATAGATTTCATACAATTTTACATATAGATTATTCAACTATATATTTAATGCAAAAATTACTAGTACCTACTCCAAATCTTGAGTTGGGTAATTTTACCAATGGATTTTCAATTATTATGTGTAATATGCTACTGGAATGTCATTTTCCAAGAGAACACATATCATTATCTTATTTGATGAATCACTATAGGTCAAAATCCATTCTCTAATATAGAGTAGAATGCTTCGAGGTTCACTGACCACAATTCTATTTTGTTCCATTAAATTTTCATCACATTCATTTATCCAATTGATCTTGGCCACATTATGAGTCAATTTGGTCATTATATTTGATATCTATGAGAAATATCTCACAAAATTTTGATAGTATAAAACCAATATAATAAATCTATAGACTTCACTCATTATGGTTTTTCTATTCCATTACTCAATTGCTTCTATATTTGAATGATGAACTGATGTACCCACAATTGATATTATATGACCCAAAATGAATATTAATTATCCAAAATTCACACTTAGTAAATTTGGAATATGATTTATCCTTCTTCGTAGTATTCAACACAATCCTCAAATAAACTTTATAGACTTCTTTTCTTTTGGAATATATATGAATATTAGTTTGAAAATAAACCACAAATTGATCAAGGTAATATTTAATGACATTATCCCTTAGTCCCATGATTATAGTAGGGGGATTGTTATATTCCAATATCATCACTATAAATTCATAATTTTCATACCTCATATAGAAAGTTATCATGAGTATATCCTGTTTCTTAACCCTTCATTAATGATATATAAAATGAAGGTAAATCATGGAAAAGAATTTAGATCTATACAATTGATCAAAAAAGTTATAAATATAGGGTAGTGAATACATATTCATGATTGTGACATTGTTTTGTTCCCTATAATCAATACAATGATTCATTGAAACATATTTATTCATAACTAAATGAACTAGTGAACCCTAAAGTGACACACTCAGGAATATGAAACTCTTTTCAAGATATCTCTGGGATTTTATTCTTTAATTACTATAACTCAATTGAGGACATTCTACATGGACTCTTTGAAATAGATTTATCACCAAGTATGAGATCTATTAAAACAATAAACTTCCCAATTCTGGGGAATACTGTATAATTTTCTATAAAATAAATTAGAATATTTATTAATAATAGAGATATCTTCAATGCTTATTCTTTCCATAACTATTTGACAGAAATTCCAATAATAAATAAGTTATAATACTTATATGATGGATGTAATTTCCAATGTATGTTAATGTTCATCTCAAGACATATTGATGTTTATATTTATATTCAAAATATTTAATGTCTCTCCCTTTACTAAAAAATTATTTTGGTATCTATATAAATAGAGGTTATCTATTCCAATAACAACAATATTCGAATATCACAAGAATAACAAGATTTATAGGAAGCACATTTCTAGAGACTTATATAAGAGTGGGGTTATAAACATTAGATGAATTAATCTCACTATTAAGTGTTTCCAATTAAAAATCAACATATAACAATTAAGGTGATGATATTATACTTTTTAAAAAAATTCCAGATATAAATGTGTGGGTGAAACATGAATCAAATAAAACATTTGTAGTCTTATAGTGGATCATAAGTGTACCTTTACACTCACCTCTCTCAATTCCCACATCAATAGTTATAATTGTAAAAGACTTCTCATTAACCATTGACTTTGGATATTGAAATGGCTTATTATCCTCGTAATATCTTGGATTTGCGAATTGATTTTAATAATGACCAAAATTCATACATCTAAATCACTAAAGTATGGTTGTTACAATAATTTAAATCTTATTAACCTCGATTTCATTGATGTGCCTCTTATTCTCCTCTTAGGAATCAAAAGCTCGATGACCTTGACTCCCACACTTGAAACATATTCTATTTTTTTAGGTAATTACCCTATTGATTATTCCCCTAAATTTGGAATACTGTTAGTTAAATATTCATCCCTACATTTAAAATAGCATTTTATTTCCCATGAAACTACATATTCATTTTTTAATCACCAGAACTACTTGAATGAAAGTTTCCATCTTCTATTTCAACCATGAATGTACATAAAATGATCTCATCATAGTTTCCAAAGTCTATTATGGATAGCTCGATTTGAATAATTGGTTTCAATCAATTAAATATTTTATCAATCTTTCCTTCTACATCTATAATAAAACTAGAAGTGTACCTTGCAAGTTATATAGATATTTCATTATTGGTACTGATGGATTCATTATATTTCTACTTCACCTCTAGAAATTATATCTATATTTTATTAAGAAGAATATAGGTAATGTAACTATTGGGAAATAACCTCTTAAAATCCTCCCATTCCATATAATATATTTCCTCTTTTTTTCCTTATGTTATAGACAAGATTCCACCATTCACTAGCTTCTATTTCTATGAAATAGTTTGATAATATGTCATTCTAAGTGTCCAAGAACTAGAGAATGGAAAATGTATTTTCTATCAAATAGAACCTTCACTCAATAATTAATATATAATAATAACAAAAAATGGAAGGTGAATGTTTTTTCATTAAATAAATAATAAAATGATTCTCCATTCTTGGTGATTTTGGATATTTAACATTATTCACATAATTATTCATTGATCAATATATTTGGACAATAATTTCCAAATGTTTTTTCATTCTATACCATATCCCATTTGATCTCCCATATGGATAGTCATTTCATTTTACATAATATTTATGGATACCATGATTCCTCCGAGTTACATCAATTAACTAAAAAAAATTGATAACATGAGATTTTGAAAAAATAATAATTAATGGAAGGAATCATATGATGAGAAAATAAATCGTGACATATCTTAAATTATAACACCATCTTTTGAACCTACAATACATAAGGTTAATCCATATTGTTTTTTCCAATGTTTTCTAATATTAAATTTAAAAAATAACTAAACCATGATTTGATACTAACTATAGTGACCTAATAATTTATTATATATATATATATTATTTTTAGATGAATATTAAATACACATCATACTAAAACATGCCCGTGGACATTAATGGTTTAGTTACTTTAGAGAATAGATATATAAAAAAATTATTTACATGAAATATATTCAATATATCCCATTAAATTATTAACATATAGTACCATTATAGGCTTATTAAACTAAATACTATTCTTTAATACATTGGTAATGTGGAAACACAAGATGCAGTAATCTCATGTAGCAACCCCAGCTCAGGAGCCACTAAACTGATGCCCCGAGTTGAGTCTTCACAAGACCTCAAGAACTCATCCTTATATGCTAGAGGGTTACAACTAGTGGTGGGGGTCTAATGATTCATATGGGGAGACTATTCCCTATTTACATGAGTAATCCACAACAAAACAAAATTTAAATTCTGGAATAATATAAAACAAATAATAAATATACAATCCAAAAATCTCTGAACTTGGAACAAACCATAATTCCACATGAACAATGCCATGAAATACTAGTATTGAAATTGAATAAATCCCAAAAATAAGAAAGATGGACAAATACCCAAATAGGTCCTGACACTAAGTCAAGATCCTTTTCTATGTACATCCCAATCCCAAGTCAGTATCCCAGAGTAGTTACTTTTACCTTATCCAAAACTACCACCAAGAAATCTATTTTGGTACCCAATGGAGGCCAAAGTAGGGTTTGAATACAAATCCTAGTAGGCCTCCACCAATGGTGTCTACAAAATATCCAGTCTAATAGATTTTGTGTTTAATTAAAAAATAATTGGTAAGATGACAAAGGGCAGTTTAGGTTCCATTTGTTAATAAAGGGAGTTTAATTCATGATGATAATTTATCCCAGTTCTATTTCATAAACCATCTTCACTACTTAATCTAGTTTTAACACATTCTCATTTTGTTAGTCATATACATCAAATATACCTTGGTCTATGGTAATCAATCACTCTGCATAGGGGAAAATAAATCATGTATCTATCTCACTAGGGATACACAAATCACATCAACACATTCTCCTCACCTCAAAGCATCGGTCTGAGTGTAATAAAACCATTTGGGGAATAGTGCCTCCTTCCTCTTCCCAAAACCCATGCATTTTGTGGCGGAGTATAGAGCCTCAGTCTAAGTCGACCCATGGGTGTAGAACATCAAGTCAATACCCCACTCTACCAATCCATTTTAATGTGATTGTTTATCATGTAACCATACTCATAAAAAACACAATCAATCACAACAGTTCCATTGGAGATCACAATACAAAACAAACCACATGAGAATCAATACTATGACATAACCCATTAATACATTTAACTATTACATTTCATATCCATTTAGAAAAATTCTCAGTCTCATTCCATAACCCTTTAAGTGTATTCAATAACCCCTATTGCTTAGCCAAATTCCTCAATGAACATACATTTACCCATTTATTCCATTCATCATATTACAATAATTCACCCACTTATTCATTTCTATTTCATTTATCATACCTCATAACAAAACTGACTTATTACATTAAACCTGTTGGGTATGTCAAAACATACATGTATTAACCCATTCAACATATTCAACAATTTAATTATTACATCCCATTAACATATTCCCCATTTCCTGTTTCATCATTCCATTATAAGTTCACCATTTAATATGAACTAACCCTCTATGGCATTTGAAAACAAATTATGTTAACACATTTCATAATCCCATTCAACCCAATATTCCATTTTAATGTCATTACAAACAATACCTTATGCCTTGTTACCCTAGAAATATTTATAATAATTATGTTTACAAGTTAATCAACCATTAAAACATGTTCTTCAGGGGTTCCATACTTTTATATACAATCCTTTACCACACCATACCACTCTCTAGGATCGGGAATGCCAGTGCACCCCATGGGTGGCCCTAAAATCATCACATCATCCTCTATGCATCCAACTGGGATCGGGAGGGTTTTAATTGGTCACATAGACAGACCTTTTTATCAAACAATCCTTTGAAACCAAGAACAAAATTAGGGAAAATAAGAACACAATCTTCCACGCACAAATCCAAACTAAAACTATGGGATATTACATGTAGACCACCTACCTGATATCCAATAAATAATGTGCTCCTAATTCAATCCATAGATCCGTATTCAAGAACACATTTAAGCCTCAACCTAAATATAACTGGAAAAGGAGGGTTTTAGATATTCGGAAGGAGGTGGGAGAGAGATGAAAACCCTAATTGAAAATAGGAAGAAAGGATGATATTAGACATAATCAGGGATTCCATCCACAACCTATGTTTCTCCAAATAGCCTAGACTTGAAGGATAATCACCTCTTTGAATATTGGGTCTTTGAAGATCATCGTGGGGATTTTAGGTGCTGAAATGGAGGAGAAACTCTAGTTGGGTTTTAAAATCCTAGGATGGAATTTTTGTAACTTTATGAAATATTTTGGGTCGAAAATTTTTCCAAACAGTGCACAAATTGTGAAAAAGATATAGCCAGAAAATCACCTACTTCCCCTAGTTTCCTAGGGATTATGCACAATTTTCACTAACCATGTGCATACCATGTCACGTGGAAAAGAACTCCATTTTCTTCCTCCTTCAATTCCAGAACACCATGAACACCCTGAGCCTTCACATTAACAATGGGAAACACTTATCTATCCCAAAATAAGAGGCCAAACCAAATCTTAAAAAAACACACCACAAGAAAATATATGATTTTACAACTATAAGGGTTGGTGTCCTGAGAACCAATTTTTTTTTTTTTTGATTATATGAATGTTCACTTATTAAATATTGTTCATTGTTCTGTATGACTATAATATAATAATGTCCCAGAATATTTGTTTCATTGATAAGGTCATGGAAGATCCCCGCTATGACGAGAAAATTAAAATGCTATAACAATATTATTATATAAATTTCTACGGTTGGGTGACATACTATGATAGGACACATAGTATACAAACTGTCATGTGCGAGTACTCGTAAGAAGACTAGACTCTCTCTCATGGAGTTCGCACTTGGTAATATCCAAGATGTGAGATTATGAGAAAAGACATGCTAGTAGCAATTATTCATGTCTTTGTGTCACCCAACATTTCTATCTAAGAGCATGTGTAATTTTCCTTACACTGTAAGATTTTCATTAACTCATGTCATGACTCATTCACATAGATTTACTAATGAATACAGTCACGCAGATAGTTGTCAGGAAGTAGGGTACATTGGGTGCGTTATGAATGACATGTTGTTAATGGATAAGTCGAGGAAGGATTTGTCCCTTCCATTTATGGAAGTTGATATCTAGACCCTTTGATTGAAATACAACTGTCACATTAAATTCCATGGCCACGGTGTACGCGACAAGTTTATTTCAGGTAGTCAAGGAACGAAGGATCAAACATATAGGTTTATGACACTGCCATGAAACCTTCTTGATTAGATATTGAGACAAAGGGAATAAATTACACAGTAAGTGTTCGTATGAGGTGATACGTCAATGCAGTGTCGACTTCTTTCTCTTGGGTTCCCTTACCCGTTACAAGACAGTAATCATGGAATTTAGGCATGCCCGCCTAATGCTAATGAGAAAGATGCCTAGAAAGTCACACACTAAGTGTATTCAAGATATTCAAGTAGAATAAAGATTATTCCAGTACATGGTTTAATAACTATTCAAGGAAGCCTGGATCATTTTAATGTTGGGGGAAGAATAAAATAAAACAAGTACACGTTGTGTATCAATGATTACACGCTGTGTAGTTTTATTTTGAAAACAAGTACACGCCGTGTATTACTAAATGTACATGTCGTGTAGTTTTCATTTTTGAAATGAAACAAATAAATGAAAACAAGATATACATGCCATGTACATTGACTGAACTTTCCATGTAGTTTTCTATGAAAACAAGTACATGACGAGTATTTATTAATACAAGCCGTGTAGTTTTTTAAGTCGGGCATTTAAGGAAAATATCATTTTATTAAATGATATGTATTATAATCAGTGTGGGCGCATGTCAAGGACTAAATTACTCGACATGGGGTTTTCAAAAGGGAGTTAATGAAATAAATAAAACGTGTAAAACATTTATTTATTTTCATAACTCTACAGCCTCAAACCCAATTATAAATATCCTCACAACCCCAACTCTTTTCTGTACACACAAGAGAATCATTGTGCTCAACAATTCTGGAAAATATTTCAAGGCCGAAAGAACCTCTTCCTCTAAGAACACACTCAAGACCGAGAGAGGTCCTCTTCCATCGGATCAAGACGATCCAAGGCGGACAATTCAAGAAAATGTTTCTCTATTCTAGCACCTAGAGATTCCTTTGGCAACGTCCCGTGATACGAGGTACACGTGTGGATCACCGGTAGAGGAAGTCTACACTTGGATTATGTGATGCAACAACGAATCACATCAGAACATGATCAAGAACATAAACGAAGAATGAACACCCAAAAGGTATTTATTTTCAATTGATTAAATTAATTATAATCAACCTGTAACGATCCTAATTTGTGGTTCTGGGACTTTCCTTTTCATTGTCCATTTCTGTGATTAGTTCTATGGAGACTGGCGTTTATCATCCTATTGATCCCGGATTGATCATTGTTAATGACAAAAAGCCAAGTGGGAATAACCACCCACATGCTTCTGCTGTGCTCGAAACCTTCAAATGGTATCAGAGCAAGGTTACAACATTTATTATAGTTATTTATTTATCATTGATAATTTACGCATTTATATTTGATTCAATTCGAAATAAATTTTTCTCTAAATATGAATAAACGAGATTTGTTCTTCCTCCTTTGTTTCTCGATTCACACCACAGAATGAACAATTTAATTTTGATTTTGATTAAAATAAAAATGAGGCACTCATCTGGAGGAGCCTCTCTTTCTATCTGTTCAAAATGGGAATACACAAAATGTACTTAAAAACTACACGCCATTTACATCGGTTCAATGAACTGGCACTGGTTCGACAAACCATGCTGTGTCAATTGAGTTTTCCTAAGTATTGATTATTCCGTGTTGACTAGAAATGAATGGTGAGTGGAAAATAGGAATAAATGGCATGTATATTGGAGCAACACACTGTGTAGTCCGATCCGGTCCAGGTAAAACTGTGTACAAGGAGAAGATGTGTTCCGCCTACAAAGGATTTCCACACCGGTTACGAAGTAACAAGGAAGTAAACTCTGTGTATGATTCATCTACACGCCGTGTACTCCAAAATTTCCCAAGTAGAGAAAACACGTCAAAGCACCCAGTGTGTACTTTGGATAAAGGGTGAAAAAAAATACATGCTGTGTAAATATAAATGACACGCCATGTACTTTCCAGAAATTTCACAAGCTTTCCTTCAAAAGTACAAAGTCCTGTACAAAGAATATGGATGAGAAGAATCTCAAATAAATTAAAAATTTTATTATAGATAAAGAATTGATTAATTATAAGATCATAATTAATTGAATTCGAGTGTGACTTATTATAAATGAAAGAACGATTATATGAATTTGAATTCTAAATATTCGTAAATGTCGTTGCATGCTATGGATGATCATGAGCTAGACCAAAGACCATTTTATTTGTGTATGGTTTCATTTAAAATTTTTTAATTTAAATTTGTTGGTCTGTGAGCCTTTATCCAATAAAATGTAGCTCCTGCGTTCCCATAGTTTATTTAATGAAAACCCCATGTAATAGAGGACCTCCCAAGATAGAGGAGATGTTTTGAAATCCTAAGTTGAGGCGAAACCAACCTAAGAAGATAGAAAGGTGGATAGGTTGGAGCTACAAAACACGAACCATCAGGTTAAATGTATTTTCCCTAGGTCAGGGTTATCTTATCAAAACTTCTAGATAAGCTAACCAATAGAATCTCATTATCATGACATCTTATTTTATTATTGTCTGATTGCATGGTTTATTTATTATGTATGTGTTGTCACGATCACATAATTAATGAAATAAAAAAACATGCAAAGATGGAATAAAATAAAACCAGACTATGAATAAACATTATCAGAACAGGGTTAATCCATTAATAAAGCATCACTTAATATTAAAAAGAATGTGATAATTCCAAACTACACATAAAAGATCAAAATCCCTCAATACCATATTAATTCATACCATGCATTCTTTTACATGATTAAGGGAAACAGTCAATAAAACTATGTGTTTGACCAACCATTGTTAGGACACTTACATTTATAAAGGAAGCCCGTATGAAAGGTTTCGGGTTGACTTAACCATATTACATCTAGATGAGTAGCCCTATCTAGAAATGATATAATATTAGAGGAAAGAGTTGTGAAAATCCAAGTCAGGATTTTAGGATTGAGGAGACCACTCAACAGATCAAGGAACTATAAGCACATAGTAGGCAAAGACCTACCTACCTAAATACTTTCAAATATCATGACCAACCCTTGTTGGTGTTATATGAAGGGGAGTATGGATCCTTGCCACTTGAATTTCAATGCAACTGGACATTCCGAGTTCAATGGTGAGGGCCATTGGGACTTGATAAAATAGTTGGAGAATTAATAAATTCATTTATTATTTTTCATAAAATGTAATCAAACGGTACTGATAAAACTGCCCTTTTAATTTGAAGAATACAAATGATAAACTCATCAACCACATTTTCTCTATGATCAATTCTGGATAAAGACAATATCCTCACCGACAGTAAATTTCAAGAATGGTTTAGGCGCCTTCGTCTTATCCTACGCCATGAATGAAAGTTTTACGTGCTGGAGTCCTCACTTCCAGATTCTCCTGCCAATGGAGAGAGTGATTAAGATTTCATGGCCTATGATCAACATTTGAATGAAACACTCAACGTTCAATGTTTGATGTTGTCATTAATTTCTAGTGAGCTCATGAAGTCTCATGAAGACATGGATTCCTATATCATGCTCGAGAACCTTCGTGGTCTATACTATGAGAGAGCAAGACAGGTAATGTTTGAGATCTTCAAGGCTCTATTTCAGAGCGAGCTTGGAGAGGGTTCCCTAGTTGGGCCTCATGTAGTCAACCTCATTGGATTCATTGAGCGCTTGGAGGTTCTATGATTTAAACTCCGCGAAGAACTGGGTACCAATCTCATTCTTGCATCACTTACCGTGAGCTTCTCAAACATTGTTGTGAAATTCAACATGAACAACATTAACAGGACTCCATCTGATCTTCTTATCCTCATTCGCCAAGTGGATAATGACATGAAGCGTGAAAAAACATCTGTCATTATGATGAATAAAAGGAAAGGGAAGGTGAAGAGATTTAATCCCAAAGCTTCTGCATGGCCTTCTAAGAAAAGGAAGATCAAAGGGGAGGCAGGGGAATATGATGCAATTTTTTTTGTTGTGGAAAGAAGGGCCACTAAAAGAAAAACTGCACCCAGCCAAGGAAGCAAGGGGAAGCTTCAGGTGCCTTTTTCATTGAATTCAATCTATCAATTTCTTCTAATTGGTTATTAGATACAGATTGTGGTGCTCACATATGTATCCAAATATAAGAACCAATTATATTCAAGAAGATTGATCGAGTGGAGGTATATCTAAAATCAGCCAACGGAGCCAGACTTGTTGTTGTATCTCTTGGGGACTACCACCTCAAATTGCCTACTGGGATAGCCTTGGTATTGAGAGGATGTTATTATGTACCCTCTCTAACCAAAAACATTTATTCAGTATCCATATTAGATACTGATGGATTCATCTTCAAGTTTGGAAATGGATGTTGCTACTTTTATAAAGATAGCATTTGAGTTGGTAGGGTACATTTATATAACAACCTTTATGGGTTATACTACACAAACAAAGTAAAGGCAATCAATGAAAATGTTAATTCACTTGACTCATACCACACCCAAATTTGAAATCACCGGCTAGGTAATTTCAATGAGAAACGATGGAAAAATTACATCAAGTTTTGTATTTGGATTCTTTTGAACTAAAACCACATGGTGTATGTCATGCATGTCTACAAGGAAAAATGACCAACGCCCCATTTAGTGTCAAAGTTGAAAGAGCTAAAGAGATTCTAGAATTAGTCCACACAGATGTGTGTGGACCATTTCCAGTTGAACCAAGGGGTGGGTTCTCATACTTCATAACTTTTACGGATGATTTTGGTAGATATGGATATATCTACTTAATGAGGTATATGTGAGATTCTTTTGATCGGTTCAACGAATACAATAATGATGTTGAAAACCGGCTTGGTAAGAAGATTAAGAAAATCTACAAAGATAGAGGAGGAGAATATCTTAATCAGGACTTCATTGATTTCTTACGGGATTTTTGGATTCTATCTCAACTCACTCCTCCTTACAAACCTCAGTGGAATAGTGTAAGTGAAAGGAGGAACCACACCATGTTGGACATGGTGAGATCAATGATGAGTCATGTGAGTCTTCCATTATGCTTTTGGGGATATTCATTACAAACAGTATCACTCGTACTAAACCAAGTACCAACTAAATTGTTAAATGGTATTCCATATGAGTTATGGAGTGGACGCAAATCCATGTTATCGAATTTACATGTGTGGGGTAGCGAAGCCTTTGTTAAGGCCTCTTCAGGAGACAAACTTGCACCCCGAGGCACAATGTGTATCTTTATAGGATATCCCAATGAATCAAGGGGATATTACCTATACAACCCCTCTTACAAAAATGCTATAGTGGCAAGACACGCCATATTCATTGAGAGGGAGCACATCTCCAAAAGAGATAGTGGGATCAAGATAGGCTTAGATGAAGTTCAGGGTCAAGATACATAGGATTTGGTACAAAAACAGATTCCACAAAGCCCTGTGGAAGAAAAATCTGTTCCAGAGACACAAGAACTACGTAGGAGCACGAAAGAGGTGAGAGAACCAGAACGATATGGTTTTCTTGTCACCGAGAATGGTGACTCATTATTGGTTCACAATTACGATCCTCATACCTACAAGGAAGTAGATGAAGGCATAGAATTTTCCATGTGGAAATAAGCCATGAATTATGAAATGGATTCCATGTAAAGCCTATTGGTAATAAATGGGTATTCAAGAGGAAACTGGAGATGGAGGGACAAGTCAGCACCTATAAGCCACAACTAGTTTCAAAAGGATTTAGACAATGTCAAGGAATTGACTATGATGAATCCTTTACACCGGTTGTGATTCTGAAATCCATCAGAATCCTATTGGCCATTGCCGCTTACCATGACATTGAAATTTGGAAAATGGATGTCAAAACAGCATTCCTTAACGGGAACTTCCAGGAAGATGTCTACATGACACAACCTGAAGGGTTTGTGACACCAAAGGATGCCAACAAGGTATACAAGATGCAGAAATGCAATTATGGATTAAAGAAAGCATCAAGGTCATGGATAATTCATTTTGATGAAGCTGTAATAGAATTTTTCTTTGATAAGAATTAATGTGAGGCTTGTGTCTAAAAAATTTTTAGTGTACGTTCATTCGTTTTCTTAATTGTGTATGTTGATGACATATTACTAATTGGAAACGAAATACATGTCTTACAGTCAGTTAAGGAATGGTTGCAGAAATGCTTCTCCATGATAGAATTGTGTGAGGCAGCATATATTCTTGGGATCAAGATCCATCATGATAGATCCAAGATTATTTTGTGTCTGAGTCAAAGTGCATACATTGACATGATAATGAAAAGATTATGTATGGAACAGTCCAATAGGGGATTGTTTCCAGTGTCACATGGCATTCATATTTCCAAGAAAATATGTCCTCAGACACATGAGGAAATAAAGTGAATGGAAAGGATCCCTTACACATTCGTGATTGGGTCATTCATGTATGATATACTATGTACGAGGCTAGATGTTGCTTACGCATTAAGTGCGGTAGGAAGATAACAACCTGGTCCAGGAGACTGCCATTGGATAACAGTCAAGACTATCCTCAAGTATCTGTGGCATACTAAGGATATGTTCCGAGTTCTTGGAAGAGATGAGGAACTATTCATCAGAGGACATATAGATGCTAGTTTCTAGAGTGATCAAAATGACATGATGTCGTGGACTGGATACATCTTCAGTTTTAATGGAGGTGTAGTGACCGGGAAGATCTAAAAGAAAATTGTGGTGGAAGATTCTACAATAGAGTCCGAGTATATTGCAGCTTCTGAGGCAGCTAAAGAAGCAGTATGGATGAGAAGCTTCATCCAAGAGCTGGATGTAGTACCAAGCAATAAAGACCCTATCACACTCTATTTTGTTCATACTATAGCATTTGAACTTTCAAAAAGCCAATGTCACATCAGCGGACAAAGAACATAGTTCAGAAGTATCATCTCTTGAGGGATTTTCTCTGAGAGGTGAAGTTGCTGTGAGCAGTATTTATATGGAACACAACACGGCAGACCCCTTGACAAAATCCTTAACTTAGCAGAAAAATGATCATCATGTGAGGTCTTTCGGACTAAAAGTTGTAGGCAGTTGGCTCTATCCCGAGTGGGAGTTTTTAAGGGTTGGTGTCCTGAGAACCAATTGTTTTATACATTGATTATGTGAATGTTCACTTATTATATATTGTTCATGGTTCTACTTGACTATAATATAATAATGTCCTAGAATATTTTTTGTATTGATAAGGTCATGGCAGATCCCCGCTATGATGAGAACCTTAAAATGCTATAACAATATTATTATATAAATTTCTATGGTTGGATGACATACTATGATAGGACACATACTGTAAAAACCGTCATGTGAGAGTACTCTTAAGAAGACGAGACTCTCTCTCATGGAGTTCACACTTGGTAATTTCCAAGATGGGAGATTATGAGAACAGACTCGCCAGTAGTAATTTTGCCTTTCTTGATGTCATCAGACATTTCTATCTACGAGCGTGTGTAATGGGCCTTAGACTAGAATATTATCATTAACTCATGTCATGACTCACACACTTAGATTTACTGACGAAAACTATCATGCAGACAGTTGGCGGGAATTAGGGTACGTTGGGTGCGTCATGAATGACATGATGTTTATGGATAAGTCAACGATGGATTTGCCCCTTCCATTTCTGGATGTTGATATCTCAGCCCTATGATTGAAATAGAAAGGTCGCATTAAATTCATTGGCCATGGTGTAAATGATGATTTTATTTCAGGTAGTCGAAGAACGACTGATCAAGCATATAGGTTTATGACACTTCCATGAAACCTACATGATGAGATATTGAGACAATGGGATTAAATTAAACAGTAAGTGTTCGTATAAGGTGATACGTCAATTAGGCATCAACAACTTTCTCTTGGGTTCCTTGACCCGTTTCTAGAGAGTAATCTTGGACTTTTGGCAAGCCCGCCTAATGCCAACAGGAAAGAGGACTAGAGGGTCACACACTAAGTTTATTCATGTATCTCAAGTAAAATAATGATTATAGAAGTGCATGGTTTAATAATTATTCATGGAATCCTAAATCATTTTAATGTTCGAGAAAGAATAAAATAAAACAAGTACACACAGTGTATCAATGATTACACGCCGTGTAGTTTTATTTAGAAAACAAGTACACGCTGTGTATTATTAAATGTACACGCCGTGTAGTTTTCATTTTGGATATGAAATGAATAAATAAAAACAAGATATACAGGACATGTACATTGAATATACACGTAGTGTAGTTTTCAATGAAAAAAAAGTACACGCTGTGTATTTATTAATACACACCATGTAGTTTTTCCAGTTGGGATTTTGAGGAAAATATCATTTTATTAAATGATATTTATTATAATTAGTGTGGGCACATGTCAAGGACTTAATGAATCAACATGGGGTTTTCAAAAGGGAGTTAATGAAATAAATAAAACGCATACCACGTTTATTTATTTTCATAACTCTACATCCTCAATCCCGATTATAAATATCCTCACATCCCCAACTCTTTTTTGTACACACTGTTGTACATCTCGTTCCCCTCGTTGTTTGATTTTCATGATCACAATCACATTATTATTTGTCTAACCTTGTTTTTAAGTGTTGTGGATGATAGGCAAGAGATTGCCAAAGGAATGGCCCAAGAAAGCATCTCAAGTGGACAGAAATTCAGTCCACCGGCCAACCGGTTTGATAGCACCGGCCCGCCGGTGGACCTGGCAGAGGCATTGCCCACTGCCAGGTTCCACCGGTCAGCCGGTGGCTCTGTCACCGGCCAGCCGGTGGCACCCAGATCAAACAGTGTGAGCTACTGTCTTGCCACCGGCCAGCCGGTGGCTCTGGCACCGGTCAGCCGGTGGAGCCTGGACCAGAATTCTCCTTCTCTGCCAAGGCACCGGCCAGCCGGTGGCCCTGCACCGGCCAGCCGGTAGCCCAGTCAAACTAGCCGATGGGTTTGACCAGTCAACTCCCATTTGGCCTCCAACGGCTCCGAATCCTTTTACAACGGCTCCGAAGACTCCCCAAGGGTTCCATGCCTATAAATAAAGGCCAAGGAAGCCCCGGACACTTACCGGAACACTTGTGAAGCCAACGTACACATTTTCCATCATTTGGCGTACCTCCGGTGCATTCCTCCAAGGGAACCCCAAGTGCTCCATCCAATTCCACATTCAAGAGCACCACCAAAGAAGCTTGGAAGCGGCCTTCAACATCTCCAATCAATCAAAGGCGCCCAAGACTTCCTCAATTACGGTTTTTCTTGTTTTATCTTTTTGAACTTAATTTTGGGTTTGTGCCTACAAACCCCAAACCCTTTTCTCATCCCCCTTTCTTTTGGGTTCTCACACCACCATTAAGGTGTGAAGAGGTTAGTCAAGCCTTCCCTTTTAAAAGGCTTGAGTTTTCGGTGAGCTAGCCTTCACCCGTTAAAAAGGCTAGTGGGTTCTTGCTAAACCATCAAAAGCAAGTGGGTTCTTGCTTAACCACTAAAAGCAAGATGTAATAGGTCCTAGTGCTACCTCAAAGCCTAGTGGGTTTCTTGCTAAAACCATTGAAAAGCAAGCGGTAGGAATCTCTCAACGGTTGAGTTGGGAGCGGAGACGTAGGCCGGGTTTTGGCCGAACTCCGTTATCAATTTCTTGTGTGATTGACTTCTTTATTTCCGCTGCATTTCAACTTTGATTTTTAATTTGTTTATCATTTTTTGAAAGGCAATTCACCCCCCCTTCTTGCCATCATTCCTCGTTTGTTCCGACCCAACAATTGGTATCAAAGGGGTAGTTTGAGTAATACCCTAACCCGATTTCAAATTTAAGATCCATTAAGATGGCATCAACCTCTTTCGCCCCCGAGGGCTACTCATTGGGTCGGGCTCCATTTTTTGATGGGACCGACTATAATTATTGGAAAACCCGCGTGACCACTTTTTTAAGAAGCATAGGATACCCCATTTACAAAATTGTCATGCATGGTTATTCTCTCTCCTCTCCCGACGAATCCAAATGGACCCAAGCCGACATTAGAAATTTTGAGCCTGATGGCAAAGCCATGAACGCTCTACATTGCGGCCTTGACCGAAATGAGTTCAATCGAGTCTCCACATGCACCTCATCACACGAAATCTGGAAACTTTTGGAGGTTACCCATGAGGGGACCAACAAAGTCAAGGACACTCGATTGGACATGTTTCGTCAAGATTTTGAGTCTTTTTCTATGCACCCAAATGAATCAATTTCTGAAATGTTTACTCGCTTTACTGACGTGTGCAATGGAAGGATATCTCTTGGTGATGATGTTTCAGCCGAGACGATGGTCAAGAAGATCTTATGGGTCCTTCCGAGCTCATGGGCACCAAAGGTGACGGCGATCCAAGAAGCTAAGGACGTCAAAAATATGCCGGTAGAGGAGCTCATCGGATCTCTCATGACTTATGAGATCACGATGAGGAGGCAAGCTCAAAAGGAGGGCACACCAATCAAGACACCAAAGAACATAGCCCTCAAGGTACAAAAATAAGTAAGCTCCTCCTCATCATCCTCATCATCCTCTTCATCTTCTTCATCTTCAAGCGGCGACTCGGAAATGGAGAATCTCGCCCGCCAAATGCACAAGTTTATGAAGAAGCACAAGAAGAAGAAATCTCGCAAGGCACGAAAGCAAGAACCCACCGCAAGATCTGAGCCCAAGGTAAAATGCTACGGGTGCGGCCAAAAAGGGAATTACAAGCCCGATTGCCCACTCAACAAGAAACGGGCCACGCCAAAGGAAAAAGGAAAGAAAAAGGTCCTCAAGGCGACATGGTGTGACACCTCCTCTTCATCATCCTCCTCCTCCTCGAGCGACCAAGGTACAAAATGCTTAATGGCATTTCATGAGGTAACATCTTCCGACTCCTCATCCTCTTGTTCTTCAAATTCAAATTCTTTAAATCATCTTTCTTATGAGGATCTCCAATATGCTAGAGATCAATTAGAAAATGGTTTTCATGAACTTTCTTCAAAATTTGTTGCATTAAAAAAGAATTTCAAAAAACTCTCTTCCGAAAAAGAACAACTTCTCAAAGAGAAGGAAGAGTTGACCCTCAAAATCCAAAATTTTCCAAATGTTGATTCCATGGAATCAACCATAAAAGACCTAAGGGAGACCCTAGCAAAGTTCACCCAAGGGGAACAAAATTTGAACAATTTGCTTGGTTCCCAACGTATATCTAGAACCACTCAATGACTTGGCAATACCAACCAAGCTTCCTCCTCCCATGCACCCACTGTTTTTGTAAGGGGGAGCTCCGATTACAAATTTTGTAATTATTGCAAGAAAACCGGGCACCTTATTTATGAATGTAATTGTAAAAACGCCCGGTACGGTCAACCCAAATCTTTTTACTTTTCGGACGAATTTTATAGGAGAAGACCCGCTATGAGACAAGTATGGATTGAAAAATCCCTTCTTGCGAGTCTCTCCGGGCCAAAATTTATTTCCTTTCCCCGGTGATTCATTGTTTATATTTAGGGGGAGTTTTTTTTTAAAATTTTCGATTCCAACTTTCAATTTCAACACTTGGTATCAAAATTTTCATTTCAAAATATTCAATTCGATTTTTTCATTTCAAAAATTTCATATGGTTTCAAATTTCAAATTTCAATTGGTTTTTGATTCAAAACTTTCAATTCAAAATTTTCATCTCAATTTTGATTCAAAACTTTCAATTCAAACTGTTATTCAATTTTCATTTCAAAATTTTCAACAATTGGTATTATTTTCAATTGGTTTAAAATCTTGATTTTCAATTTTTCCCTCAATCAAGTTTTATGCCCCACGCTATTTTGATAATCACAAAGGGGGAGAAATTTCTTGATTGATTGGGGGAGAATCCTTTTCATCATGTTTAGCATTACCTTTCAATTTTATGTTTCTACTTTAATTGATTTGGTGATTGTGATCATCAAAATAGGGGGAGATTGTTGTACATCTCGTTCCCCTCGTTGTTTGATTTTCATGATCACAATCACCTTATTATTTGTCTAACCTTGTTTTTAAGTGTTGTGGATGATAGGCAAGAGATTGCCAAAGGAATGGCCCAAGAAAGCATCTCAAGTGGACTGAAATTCAGTCCACTGGCCAACCGGTGTGATAGCACCGGCCAGCCGGTGGACCTGGCAGAGGCATTGCCCACTGCCAGGTTCCACCGGTCAGCCGGTGGCTCTGTCACCGGCCAGCCGGTGGCACCCAGATCAAACAGTGTGAGCTACTGTCTTGCCACCGGCCAGCCGGTGGCTCTGGCATCGGTCAGCCGGTGGAGCCTGGACCAGAATTCTCTTTCTCTGCCAATGCACCGGCCAGCCGGTGGCCCTGCACCGGCCAGCCGGTAGCCCAGTCAAACTAGCAGTTGGGTTTGACCATTCAACTCCCATTTGGCCTCCAACGGCTCCGAAGCCTTTTACAACGGCTCCGAAGACTCCCCAAGGGTTCCATGCCTATAAATAATGGCCAAGGAAGCCCCGGACACTTACCGGAACACTTGTGAAGCCAACGTACACATTTTCCATCATTTGGCGTACCTCCAGTGCATTCCTCCAAGGGAACCCCAAGTGCTCCATCCAATTCCACATTCAAGACCACCACCAAAGAAGCTTGGAAGCGGCCTTCAACATATCCAATCAATCAAAGGCGCCCAAGACTTCCTCAATTACGGTTTTTCTTGTTTTATCTTTTTGAACTTAATTTTGGGTTTGTGCCTACAAACCCCAAACCCTTTTCTCATCCCCCTTTCTTTTGGGTTCTCACACCACCATTAAGGTGTGAAGAGGTTAGTCAAGCCTTTCCTTTTAAAAGGCTTGAGTTTTCGGTGAGCTAGCCTTCACCCGTTAAAAAGGCTAGTGGGTTCTTGTTAAACCATCAAAAGCAAGTGGGTTCTTGCTTAACCACTAAAAGCAAGCTGTAATAGGTCCTAGTGCTACCCCAAAGCCTAGTGGGTTTCTTGCTAAAACCATTGAAAAGCAAGCGGTAGGAATCTCTCAACGGTTGAGTTGGGAGCGGAGACGTAGGCCGGGTTTTGGCCGAACTCCGTTATCAATTTCTTGTGTGATTGCCTTCTTTATTTCCGCTGCATTTCAACTTTGATTTTTAATTTGTTTATCATTTTTTGAAAGGAAATTCACCCCCCCTTCTTGTCATCATTCCTCGTTTGTTCCGACCCAACACACACAAGATAATCGTTGTGGTCAACAATTCTGGAGAATTCATTCAAGGATGAAAGAACCTCTTCCTCCAAGAATGCTCTCAAGACCAAGAGAGATCCTCTTCCATCTGACCTAGACGATCCAAGGAGGACAACACAAGCAACGGTTTATCCACGCTAGCACCCAAAGACTCCTTTGGAGATGTCCTGAGATACGAGGTGCACATGTGGATCACCGCTAGATGAAGTCTACACTTGGATTCTGCGATGCAATGAAGAATCACTTCATAACGTGATCATGAATATCAACAAAGAAAGAACACACAAAAGGTATTTCTTTTCAATTGATTAAATTAATTATAATCAACCTGTAATGATCCTACTTTTTGGTTCCGGGACTTTCCTTTTCATTGTTAATTTCAATTATTCGATCCATGGAGACTGCCATTTATCGTCGTATTGATCCCAGATTGATCATTGTTAATGACGAAAAACCATGTGGGAACATCCACCCACGCTCTTCTGCTATGCCCGGAACCTTCAACAACCTCCACAACATATAAGGGTTCTTCCTTGATCCGCCCATCCAAGAATCACTATGATTTCATAACTAGAGGTCATTACACTAGTCCTCCATATCCATTTCTATCTTCTAGGTTTCTCTTTTCATGCCACAATTCCTACTGAACATGGATCAATGACATATAATTTCTCCACAAGTCGTCCTCACCACAACCCCAACATGAACTAAAAACATCCCAAGGATAAATAACCTCTAACCATACCCAACCAATATAACATTATAGATAAAACATAGGAAATATGTCCCAACTCAAAAAACATTGAAACTTAACACAATGTATCATCATCATCATGAGGGAACCAGTCGCCACTCCATCATCCTGATCCTCTACATAAATCTTGACCCAAATCAATTGGTGTCACATTCCTCTATTTTCCAAACTCTAACTGTGACCAAACTTAGTATCTCCAAAAGGATAACACATGGTTATTTCAACCACATTTCTTAAATATTTCATTCCAATACTATAAATACAAATGCAACCCAAAAAACTAGAATAATCGAAAAATTAAACACGTGCCAGAGATCTCTACTAGGTAATACTCTCTCGAACAGTGACAACTCGAGTTCACCGAACCCAAAAATCCGATCATGTCATCAACCAACCATTTATCAGGTTTGGTTATCTCTAACATTTTTGGTGACTTGGAACCTCCCCCATCATTAAAGGACCACTAAAAATCAACTCAACATTTCTATCACCAAGAATGTTCCAACTAATCGCACCCCAAAATCCATAGGGGCATTACCCTGCTTTGGAATACTTACACACAATCAAATCCATAAGGTAGGACATGCCTACCCTATCTATTCAAGTATTAAGATGAACATGAACACCCCAACATATTAATTTATTTCAAAAAGTCACATTCCACAACAACATCAACCAGAAGGTGTGCTACTCTTGCACACCCATTCAATTTTACTATCTCAGGTCGGACCACATACGACTGGAGTGTCCCAGAACACCCACATTCCAGTGATTGAAAGCTACCCCTTTTTCACCATACCAAGGTGCTTAAAAAGTTGAAGCATATCAATATCATCCCACTCACCCACTGAGGTCATTCCATGGATTCTTTTAGAATTCTGTCATCACCAAATTACCTCCCTCCATATCGTCATTGATTTTCCACCTTAGCAGGACACCACATCACATGGCCACTGTTCCCTCAACGTCAATATGTTCCAAAACCACCTGAGAAGAAATTTCCAGAGTCAATCCTCAATGTTAGATGGAGTTATAGAACCCAACCTCTCCTTCCATAACATGTTATCATATCCAGACACACCCTTATACATCTTCATCTCCGACATGACAATCTTCACATGGAACCACCCTAAGCATGAAGACAACAGTTGGATTATTAGTCACCACATCCTATTACCACCTTCCCTCCTTAAGGGACCTTACATACACCATACAATTTCCTAATTGGAATCTTAGTTCCACTACATCAACTCGATGTTCTCTTATCCACATCTCAGATTGACTTATCACTCCCCACCATAGGAGTGTTGATACCACTAATCTCATAAAAGATTACAAAAACCTTTTATTACACTTGATCATAAGATGATCCCCAAAACATAGACATGGATATCTAGATTTTTTCCAAAATAAGAAAAAGAATGTCACCTAGTGAACATTCTTAGCTACCGTTAGTGGTGCCTATAGCATTTGTCAATATTTGTTCCATCCCAAGGTCCTCACCGCAATCCATCGAGGGAGAATATTACATCCTAATGATCGAAATATACTATTTCAATGAGTGTATACTCCATGATGTGCCTAATTCAACCAAACACTTTAAGTCTCATTGTGTAAGGCAAGAGCTAATAAACTTACCTAGGATGATATCAATGTATTGGGAAGGATATTCACTAGATTAGGTACGCTAATAAGTTGTCGATGAGCACCACCACCAACTTATTCATTTCGGATGTTGAACTATTAGACACCATGAACTATCAAGGATCTCAGGATCCCATACCGAATGAATATCATCAACACAAAATGCTAACCACATAGATGTGATTTCCAACCTAGTCTAACGTTTTTTCTTTGACCAAAATGCGAAGAAGTTTTGAAACATTGTATCATGTGGCAATACATCCACCAAAAGGCTTTAATTCTTTTGATGCGTCCTTAATAGCTAACAACTGAAGCATAGTGGTCTACCACAGAAATCAAACCACAGTCTCCCACCAATCGTCATTTTCCCATGTATATCCCATTTCATGGTTACATAACTAACCATGTACCTTAGTTAGTCAGCCTCATCATCCTCAAAGGGGACTCTGCATGTCACCCAACTACCAAAACCATTCATAAAAACTAGTCCAGCTATGTGACCACCCTCACCTTGAGTATCACAATCGAGCGAAGGAGTAAAACTGTACTTCAATCACCCTTGTCTCTTCCTCACAAAAACAACATTGAGACCTCCATTAATCACCATCCAAATAGGTGAGTGATGAATCCATGCGATAAAACACTTCAGAACATACCTTACCTTTTATAATAAGAACTAGGGTAGCATTATGAAATAACTAGGCACATCTATATCATTAACTAAAATTTAGGGTAATTAGTATGCATTGACCAACCTTTAAAGAATCACCCATGCTTCATATTCTAAGGTACCTGCACTGCTAGGCTAACACCCATGAGATCACCATTTATTTTTCTAAAACAATCCTCGTATAACCACATCTAGAATAGAACCACCGACCATAAACCTTCCCACTTATCCCTCTAGGCCGAAACTACACTGTACACACTCTGAGATCCATCATGATGGTCCAAAACATATACTTGTGCGACACACACAAAAAATCACTAAGAACCATGTCTAACCTCTCACATATGTCACCATGAAGGTTGAATCATACCAACTCCATAGAATGTATTCACAATCTGGAAAATCCATTGGCCCTCTCCCCAATCCATTAATATCATCATACGAACAAAGCAATGCTCATGAATGGAACACTCTCCCCACATCTAAACTCATACATTCTCATTTTTTATTTATCATTCACCCAAATCATGGAAGAATAAAAGATTGGATTTAACTACAGATTGAAAATATCTCACACTATCACCCTTAAACAAAACATTCTTCACACTCTATCCCAATGGTTATCATCACACTTAGAACACCACCATCTACCATACCTACCGCAGTTAATGGTCATCAAGGGGTAACCAATTTATTTAATCACAAGTATTTTATCAACACCTATTAATAACAATTCTCCATTTACCACACAATATTTTCCTCTCAAGAACATTTCCCATTTCACAACACGTTTAAATCATCATTTTATCTCATTTACTACTTTAATTATGAAATATTGATTTATGATTTTACCGGCATTATTAAATCATTCTCTTTTTAGACACAAAATCAACCCTTACAACATATCACACTCCAAAATCATTACCCAGTCACAAAATTTCTATATACATGATATTATGTAACTATTAATTTAAATTATTTATATTCAGCCACTATCATCACAATTATTAGGAATCATTTTCTTCATATTCACCAAATATGTAAAATGAATTCTTCCCTCTATGCACCAAACACCCATCTTGTGGGTGTGCCTATAATGATACATGCCATCTATATCCTTAGGATCCAAAAATGATGCATGAATACACAACCTGATGCCATTAGGACAATGAAACAAATATCAGAAATCAATCATATCACACAACATGTGAGTCACCCAATGTTGAAATATCATTCAACAGTCACAACACACATCAAATATAATAATTCTTACATAGGGTGAATTGGGTTTTCCCTCATACATGGGTTAGTTACTCCAAAACAAGAGCTCAATACTAAGGACCGACACATCCTAATCTCTTCTCTACTATCACCAAATAGTATGAAAGTGAAAAGAACTCCTCTTATAACCCTTTGTAATGTCACCGAACTGGGAGCCACTAAACTGGTTCCCCAGGAAGTGTCGTCACTGACCTCAAGCACACCTCCCCATATGATATAGGATTCCAACTACTGGTGAGGTTCTAATGAGTCACGTGCAGAGACTATACCATCTCTAAAAGAGTAAGACATAGTATAAAACATTGTAAATAGAGGAATAATATGAAACAACTAATAAACATACATGCCAAACATCTCCCAATTGGTTTAAACCCAAAAATACACATTAACAATGCCATGACATACTAGTAGTGAAAGTGAATAAAACCCCAAAACAAGAAAAATGGCCAAATCCCCAAACAGTCCTTGACACTATGTCTGAATCCATCTCCATGTATATCACGACCCGCCTTCACCGAAAGGAGGGAAGGGATAGCAGATTGCCAAGCCCTTCCTTCTTTAAGTTGAATGAGAGATAATGAACCCCAAATCCCACCTCCAGTAGGCCCCGGAGTGGAAATTAGAACCAAGGGTATACCATTTTCACAATATGGGAGGCATTACCATTATTTTTAGTTAACCAAGATTGGGAGAAAGAATGAGTCAAAAAAAACACCACCAAGTATAAAAAACTCAACGAAAAAACCAAACGACATGCATGTTTAATAATAAAACTGAACAATGTACATGGACACCAAAGTACAATACCCAACAGGAAAGGAAAAAGGATAAGAAAAAACCAACAGCGACCAACATAAACTCATACGTCCAGACTAGTAAGGTCCCACACAGCCTCCGAAGCCCTCCTGGAAAATTGAATGTAAACGTAGGGTGAGCATACAAAGTATACTCATTAGGAAAACCTAAATCTCTCATGCACAAGTGGGGATACATCGTAATTCCCCATGAGAAGCACAAGAAAAATCATCTATCAATGAGTCTAACCATCCCACCTTAGCGGCTACGCTCAGCAAATAACACAAGCAACATGATAATAGTAATGAACTAAGCATTTGGGTACCCCACACCACAATTTCTCCCACTAGCTAGCTGCTCATCCCTAATGGAAATCATCATGATGCTACCACGCTCTTCTTTCCCGCACACACCTGGGCCTCACAACCATCCACATCCCTTCCCACACACACATGGGCCTCACAACCACAAAATCCATGCCTCCAAACACGTGGGCCTCACCCTGAAGATTCTTGAGAAAACCTCATACCTCAAGAGTCATGGGATAACAACACAACAAACGAATCCTACCCGAAGAATCTTGGGTGTAAGGTCTCCTCCAGCCATCACAGTCAAGGGAAGAGGGAGCTGGAAGGAGAGTAACTAGGGGAAACACCCTTCCCCAAGAGATGGGGTGACCGACACTATGTTTCCAATGCGAGTGGGGTGCGACTTAACACAAAACATACAGTTACACATATTTACCAACAAACAGCCCAACCTATGTCTCCTCAAATAGATACAAGCAGGTGCCCAAGTACTATTACCTTAGAAAACATGCACACAACATACAGTTCCAAGATTCCCTATTCAAGATATCATTTCATAACAGTTCAAAAAGATTTAATCCCTTCACTACTGGGAAACTAACATGCACAACCACAGATGAAACATCAATTAAAGAAGTAAAGAAAACTATCAGGAAAAAATTAAGCATTCACATCTGGTTCTCTTTTAATGTCACAAAAACTAGGGATCAAGTGAGATCCCTCGTTGTAATGGAAACAAATCAAACCCCGAGACACAGCCCCATGTCCCCAAAATCAAGAAGCCAATGTTTTCTCAACAACAGAGGATCCCACCCAAATTTCTGTCACTGTAGAGAAACCACACATCCTCATATTCACAACCAGTGAAATTATAACAATAGGGGATCCCATCCCAACCCATATCAAGAAAACCATAAAGTCACCCGCAATCGACCCTTGAAAGAAAACAACCAAACCACTAACACCTACATAAGGGAGCCCCTTGTAGGTATTCTCAGATTTTAACGATTTAACACAATCCATGGTTTCAATTCCCCTGGGCTTTAATCGGAGTTATCACAGAAAAGGGGTTATCCTGGTGCTTTCAGTTTATTTAACCGAGTATACGTAATTAACTTATTCCATGTTACGTTTATTTAAACATCCAAGAGCATCAAGGTTCATTAGTGCACAGAGAAATTCACAACACATATCAACATAAAAGTGTACATTATAATATCCATCACACCCCCACTTTCCTTCTTTTGAGGTCCATTCATTATCATTATTAAGTTTGGATTCATCGATTTCCATAGTGGAAAAACATACCCACCCCGCATGATGCAAAGAAAGGAGAGACGAAAGAGAAAAAACTCCTACTTGATTGATTGAGGATTGATGTTAAGTCCTTGCATGGAATCTGGAAATCAGGCGTAGTAGGAATTCTACAGAACGCGATCAAGGAAAATTTCGTGGGAGTACAACTCGTCCGGAGGAAGGGTATTTCGAACTCAGGGTGATAGATAAAAAGGAACCTAGGGAGAGGGAAAGTATTTAGGTTATAAAGGCTGAGATATAGCATCCCCGGGATGGTTAAGATATGGATAAAAACTCGAAAACGCGGAAGAGGCAGGATCGTGGGTTGACCACATGGCTGGGCCACCCCACACGTCCATCTTAAAAGGCCCCCACCCTTTGGGGAGGATAAAACTGATTCACACCTCCTTAACCAATGATCGAATCATGGGATGAGGTAGATGAGTTTCTGAAAACGTGGTCATAGGAATGACCAAAACACATGGTTTTCTATTTAAGGATGGTACCTCAAAAATCATTTAAATTAAATACTATTAATGGGATTTAAAAACAGGCTTAAAGGGGTGAAAACATGGTTTACTGAACAATTTGCGCAAAAAGATGGCGCTACTGGAAAACCTGTGGAGAGGTAACCCGTAGGCTAGGTCTACCGATAGACCAAGCTACCGGTTGGCCGAGGAAACTTGTAGGTCGAGGCGACCGGTAGGCCGAGCTAGCGGTAGGACGAGGCCACCAGTAGGCCGAGCAACCAGTAGGCCGAGCTACCGGTAGGCTAAGGCCACCGGTAGGCTGAGCTACTGGTAGGCCAAGGACACTAGTAGACCGAGCTACCGATTGGCCAAGATACCGATAGGCCGGGGCTATCGGTAGGCCGAGCAACCGTTAGGAGTCTTCACTAAGAAGCTGGGATGGCCTTCCAGACCCCCCAGAACACCCCAAACATCATAATTTCACCAAGTAATTAACCCCAAAACCCCGGGCCATTACATCAGATACTTCTCAAACTATTCTCGTCCCCGAGAATATAAGAACAAACCAGAAAGGAGAAAAGAGGGGTCCCAAAAATCACCCTCTAATGATACTTCTCAGGGGAAAACCCCTCAGCTATTCGAAAAGCTGGAACCGAACCCCCTACATCCAGGAACACTCCCCCATGAGTTATCAACCACAGACATCCACAACTAGTACACGGATCACACTGTCTAACACATGAGTCAGGGAGTCCCTTCCTACATGTCAGGATATTATCCGCTTTGGGCGGCACTAACTCGCCCGCACGGGTTTAATGTCATCCACATTAATGTGCCTTGATTAGCAGTCAGGGTCTCCCATCATCACACATTCGGTGGAAAAACAAGAAAAACAAGAATTTCATATATTAAAACACAAGGTGAAACATCTCAACAGAACAAAGAACAACAAAAACAATAAGGAATTCAAAATAGCTCTGGGTACTGAACTCATAACTGGGCCTCCCGCTCCAAAGTGCTCTCCTCAAGGCCACCGTGCCTCCACAACACACGAAACAAGGGGATGGTTCATCCACGAAGCACTTTCTCTTTACGATCATCGATCGTGATCGATATTTCGTTTAAGGATGCATCATTTTCTACATCTAACTCTCCCCAATTGATGACTTAGGAGTCATCATGTTGATATCGAAGAAGTTGGGAGACATGAAAGAAATTGTGAACTTTATCCAACTGAGCTGGCAATGCCAGCTGATACACCACCTCACAAACTTGTCCCAAAACCTCGAAAGGTACGATGAAACTAGGGGAGAGCTTACCCTCCTTCCTGAACCATCGTTGCCCAGGTCGAGGGGAACCCTTCATGAACACATGATTTCCAACATCGAACTCCAAGGTCCTCCTCTTACGATCGGCATAAGAATTCTTCTAGTCATAGGCTTCCTTCATCCTCTCACGCACAAGCTGAACCATCTCAGTGGTTCCCTGCACCACTTTGGGACCAATAACACATGCTTCCCCAATCTCTGTCCAGCAAATGGGTGAACGACATGGCCTTCCATACAAGGCCTCAAACAGTGTCATTCCATTAGTGGATTGGAAGATATTGTTATAAGCAAACTCCACCAGAGGAAAGTGATGTACCCATGATTCCCCAAAATCCAAGACACATGCCTGCAGCATGTCTTCCAATGTCTGGATCGTTCGTTTTGTTTTCCCATCTATTTGAGGGTGGAAAGTAGTGTTAAGGTGTAGGTAGGTGCCAAAGGCATTCTGTAATCCCCGCCAGACTCGTGAGGTAAACCACATGCCTCTATTGGAGACAATAAATCTAATAATCCGATGAAACCACACCACATCATCAACGTACCTCTAGGCGAAGGTGGTCACCGGGCTCAACTCCTTAATATCCAAGAAGTGTGCTGATTTTGTAAACAGATCCACCACTACCTAGATGGAATCATAGCCTCCCTAAGCCCTGGGTATCCCTTTGATGAAGTCCATCGAGATTTCATCCCACTTCATCTTGGGAACATCTAAAGGCTGTAACAACCCTCCAGGAAAACGGTGTTCAACTTTAACATGCTGAGACACTAGGCACATAGCCACAAACTCTGCCACTGCCCGCTTTACCCCGGGCCACCCAAATTGTCCCCTCAGGCCTTGGTACATCTTTGAGACACCGAGATGTACCTCTAAAGCCTAGCCATGGGTCTCACGGAGAAAAAATGTATGCATCATCTCCGGAACAAACAATTCTTCCACATAAAAGCATCTGATGCTGAACATCCTCCGACCATCACTCTGGAGCATTACCCTGATAAGCATGATCTTGCATCACATCAACCTCTGGGTCCCCCCACTGAGAATCTTCCACCTACACCAATAAAGAGGAAACTACAATCATCTTAAATAGAGATCCTATTCCACCTTCCATCCTTGCATCCAAATTCAAGGCCGCTAACTCTTCCATCGCTATCCGAGAATCTGTAGATTCCTGAACTACATCCTTCTGTGATTTCCTGCTTAGGGCATCAACTGAAAACATTTCCCTCGCCCTCAGTATATGATATCTTGACGTCATAATCTTGGAGAAACCAAAACCATCTCCACTTCTGCAAGATCAGATCCCACTGGACAAAGACATAACGCAAGCTCTTGTGATCTGAGAACACCACAAAATGCTCTCGGATGAGATAATTCCGGCACAACTTCAATGAGAACACCACGGACGCAAGCTCTATATCGTGGGTGGAATAGTTACGTTCATGAGGACATAACTGCCTAGAACCATAATAGATAACTCCTCGTTGTAGAATCAGTACACATCCCAACCCAAGGCCAGAAGAATCATAGAACACTTGTAACGGCCCGACCCTAGATAGCCAGAGTCTGTGCTTTATTACATAACATTGGCATGATCACAAGAAAGATCATGTCACGAATGAAATATTAGTTTAGTAGCCATGGAAACACTAGAAGTATTCATAAATTTTACATTACATCAATTAGTGAAAAACTACGACAACATATTGTCTTCATATCCCCTAATACTATCCCTGCAGGTCATTCATAAAATACTTCTTCACATACTGGGAAAAAAACATTGAAAGGGGTGATCTCAGATGCTCAGTAAGGATAACAATAGAGCGGAAACGTTTATAAATATACATAAAAATTTAAGGCAATGTATAAAAAAACAAAAGACTTTTAAACTTGAACTTCTGCATAATATGGCAAGGATAAAATGAAATAACGACATTTACTTATTCACATGGATATTCTACTAGTTGAATAATCACATGAAAATATTAATAAAAACTTTCATAATGATGGAATGAATAATTCCATACTATCATAACCACGTAGCCAAGGCCTCGTGCCGAGACTACAAATAAGATTTTGTCAAGGCCTCGTGCCAAGATACTAGTTTGCCTCATGAGACCTACCGATGCATCGAGGAGCTATAGCGGGCTCCACCTGTCACTTACTATGTCTAATGAATTCCTCATATGAAAAGATTGAAATATGACATAAACATTCATATTAAACAAGCATATGAAATGTCAATACTTAATCGACAAACCATTAATGGTATAAAAATTGCACATCCATAGTCAAACATAACTCATTCGATACAATATGGAAGATTATATTGTATCAGATTAATCTCAATTAAGAATAATGAAGGATATTGACATAGATGAAAATAATCGTCAAAACTATTAGAGAGAAATATCCCCCTTTTTCTTGAAATCATTTAAAAGTCACACTATTTGTCAAGAAGCCATTTAAAAATAGATTTTTGAATCAAAGTGTCCCATACCACATTGAAACTTTTAAAAGTAATTTTAATTTTAAAACTTTAATGTACATATAAATAAATTCTTAAAAACAATTTTTAAAACATGGACATTAATGAGAAATATTTAGAAGAATAAATCATTAAAACACATAAAAATGTATTTTAGATAGAGTTTCTAACCAAAATAGAGAGACTTCAATTCAAATAATTGAGGTAATAAAAAAATTATAATATCATGAGAATAAAAGTATTCATGATATACTATGTCAAAGTACATTATATACACCATATAAAAGTGATTTGGTGTTTAACAACAAAGAAGTCTCAATGGAATGTAAATTGAGATGAATTATCTTATAAAGACCACATCCTTAGGCTAAAGATAAATCAATGACATAATTATGTGTGAAAAATATAAATACACTCAATATGATTGGATATTTAGTGTAAATCAATCAGATGACATTCACACATATTCTTGTAAAAACAACACCAATGAATCGGATATTTAACTCAACAAATGGAGATTGAGGTAAAATTACTCTTATCAAGTTCATAACGATGACTTGAGAATTTATCAATGGAGTGATTATGTGTATAAAAATTATATCCACAGAATGGGGAGTGTAAATTATGACATAATCAAATTTATAGTGATTCCACACATAATCTTGGAGTAAAATAATAAATGAAGTATGCGTAAAGCTGAATGAGTGGAAATTGAAATTTCAAATTCCCTTATCATTTAGGAAAATGAAGAAACATACAACCATGAAAGAAGGATCATAAAATTATGATGTAAATACCCATAATTTAAATTTTATTACACAATGAATACAATCATGGGAAATACACATACACCACATGCAATAAATAAGTGGTGAACAGTGGAATTCTCACAAAATTAAGAGTGAGATAAGAAACCCCTTACTTTGTACTTTTTCCTTGGTCAACGGTAGGTTAACCTCCTATATAATGGTGAAATAATTATTATTGAATTATTAAATAATCATTTACATTAATATTTTATCATATATGATCTTTTAACATTGATTTGTTAATAATATCTTAGTATTATTGTCATTTCGGGTGTTAACTTACTCGTTTTCTTTTACATTATTTGTTACGTAAGCCGTGTTTATTATGGATAGGTTATATATTATTGATATCAAGAATTATATGAAGTCCTTAAAAATTATTTTTAATCATCAAATGAGAATTATACTTCAATGGAAACAATGGAGAATGAATCTCATCGCGTTCGTGGAAACGGCAGTCCGTACGTACACACGATCGACAATATCATTCTTTTGATGTTAAAATAATATATAATTTGATGGTATATCATATAGACAGAATAATTATCATGTTATATTTATTATTTAAATGAATTACACATCATTATTATTCCCATAAAAATATTAATTTATTGAATGACAATTACACCAAGACGTGGAGACGGTAAGCCGTACGTATGCACGTATGGTGACATGCCGTTCATAGGATGGATTGAATACTGAATATGGTTGTACCATAATCATAATAACATAAAATTATATATCATATACTGGAGTTATTATTTTACAATAGAATTAACAAATAAATAAGAAGTTGAAGAAGAAAGGAACTTGAAAGATGGTGGTGAAAACATTATCTCTTCTTCGGGTTCTTCCTTTTGATATGATCAAAAGAGCTCCATAGGATGGCTTTATGATCAAAATAAGGCCAATAGGTTGTAGTGAGGTAAGTTTATAGATTATTTGGGCAGGGTTTGGCAGAGTCCAAAGGCTTTGAATGTGTGAATTATTGAGAAGGGAGAGTTCCCTTTTATAAGAGGGGTGAGGGGCACCTTTGGAAAAGCTAAAAATATTGTTTTATAACAAATTCATATTCGGTTAATAATTGCTCCAAAGTGTATTATTTAATGTTAAAGGTTGGAATGGGTCGAAAACCAATCATCCAATAGAATTATATTAACCTTATCTTTAAGTATTAAATCTTAGTTAATTAGTTTCACTTTTACAATGGCTCTTTGTATTTTTATATTATATGGTTAATAAACAAACTATATACATCAAAGCGACCCCCAAGTGGTCTATTAATGATACAAATATCATGATATAAGTCTCTTGGAAGAACCATAGATTTATAGGAATTGAATATAAATTAATAAAATAATATTATTTTTTGAAAAATCGTTTATGTCAATTTTGACACTATTGGGTATTTTGTTTTTGATAAATTCATAACATAATTATGATTTCGAAAAAAATTTATATAATCAATAGTAATATGTCATATTAACATATAAAATTAGTGTAATTCATAAAAAGTCTCAAATTGCATTTATTTTGATATTTATAATATCAATTATTTTAATATTTCATTAATTAGTTAATTACTCAATCACCATTGTGTCATAAACAAATTAAATTATTTAATGTATAAAAATTATAAATAAAATACCATTATGTAGGTAATTGTTTTATATTTCTAATGAATATTTACAATCGAATTTATCTTATGTATAACCCTATATTAAAAATGCATTAGTAAATAGATATTGATTTTAACTCTTTTAACTCTTCTTTGAATTAAATAATAATAAATGTCCTAATCTAATAAAAGTGGACCTAAATGATAATATTTTACTCCTAAGGTTGTTTTTGGTTGAAATAAACTTATCCAATAGAATTAGGACATGTGTTACAGTAATATTAATATCATTTTTACCCTTAATTACCCTATTTACTTTTAACTGTGGTAAATAAAAGTAAAAAGTTACCATTCACCAAAAATTATTTTAATCTCATTGAACCACATTTTATTCTTTAATATTAACCGTGTCATTCGAATTTTCGAAATTCCACTTACAGAAGCAGTAAAATTAAGTTTTATGATATATTCAGTTTTGTAACTACCACTTCGTGGTTTCACTATTCATAAAAAAATGAATGCTTCCAGAAAAATACCAAAAATTAAGCTTAAGATATATTTGATATTATGAATTAAATAATGATGTCTATTTTACCAAATTAAAAACAAATCATTTTCATTAATTAATTTAAAAATTAATTCTCGTCATCAAAACAAATAGCGTGTTTTTAACAGATAATAACTATCAAAAGATTGCACTTGTTTATGTCTGGTTTAAATGTGAAATTACATCCAATGACAAAAATTGTATTTAATAGTAAAAATATATTCTAAATATAATTTAAAACCACTCAAATTAATAATTTATCACTATTAATTATTTCGATCAAAAAAGTTGTTTTTAATTAAAATTTAGTAATTTTCACTATTCATCAAAACATGAAAGTCATCCGAAAAGTACCAAAAATTCACCCTAAGATAATTTCGATATTACTAATCCAAAAATGAAGTCCATTTAGAAAGATAAAACTTATAAAATTTCAAAAATTATGTATTACTCTTCGTAACGGCCAGTTTGATTGGTTGTAGAGTGTTAAAATCTCGAAGTTGCGTACAATGCACGCCATCACATTATCCAATGGGAAACGTACTGTAGAAGCTTGGGGTGTTACATTTTCCCCTCCTTCAATAAATTTAGTCCTCACAATTTTTTTAAAATTGGGCTTCAGAATACAATGGAAAGTCCCACATCTGAAAAAGAGTCAATAAAGCTATCACTTTAAAAGAAATGGAGGGAGGTATAAAGGTCACCCAAGATGACCCATACTAGGATTCCATGTAAAAAAATATGGATATATATGATAAAATAAGTGTTATGTTCTGATGGAGATGGATAGAAAACATGATCAGGAGAAATTTAACAATAAGAAAATCACAAACTTCTGTTGGGACAAAAGGTCATTAGTCTACCGGTAGGAAAAGTAAACAGACAACATTTTTTGGTTTTAAGTTACATTACATAAGGACGAAGAATTATTTTATGATATTGAATAAGAACATAAATAGATATACTTAATTTTCTTATAGAGTTTCATTCGTTAATAAATTTTTACCACTAAATCAATTTTTTTGAACAACGAGTATTCAAGAAGACTTGGTCACAATGGAAGAGCTAGAATAATCTTCTATAGAAATACATAATCCACGTAGGACAAACTATATATTTACATTTCCTTTAGAGATTAATCAATACCAAAATGGTTAGTATAATATCTGATGATCCCCCAAATGGATATTTCATTACAGAAAAAATACACTAATCTTAATTTCTAAAATTAAACCATCAATACCCAAAGATAAATAAATACCTTTCAATAATCAATTGTCCTTAAAATCCTTCAATATAATCAAAACTAATATTGAAACCCAAAACTTATAATAATGTATTCTTCCACAATAAATTGTATCTCCAAATGACATTAATTACTCTTAAAATCACATACTTAAAAGTAATTAACCTAATCATTTCCATAAATAACCCAAATCACTTTAAATCCACAATAAAAACATAGATAAAAATCCACCATTACTCCTCAAATGAAATCCCATATAATTCTATTTTCCTTGGGCATATAGTGTTCACAACAAAGCGAACAACTTCCAAAATAACATTTATCACTTAATCACCAAATCATTTTCCTATACTAAGGGTATTCATTCGATAAGACCTAAGACCACAAATCAAATTATTATTGATCAATAAAATCATTTAACTAAAAATAATAGTCACAATAACCAATGACTTCACGTAATCCAGTGGTAGACGATAAATTCCAATTGCACTTTGGTTGTGGGTTTGATTCCCACATCTTTGTTCGACATGAAAGGTTGTCATGCGATCTGCATGTTGTCCCTTTTCAAAAACTATATTTTATAACATTAACAGAATGAGATAAATTCCTCAAAATAACCATAACATAATTTAACCACAAATCTTATCTCATTCCTTTCATTTTGATCCAAAATTATAATAACTTATAATTTCCTCATACCCAACGATCATATAAAACCAAATGGTTATTTATAACTATATCCACAAGAGAAAAGAAAATTCTTCCTCAAATATCATTCTCACGTGGAAAACTGCAGGGTTAAAAATACAAGAGAAAATTATTCCAAAGTAAACACATCAACAAGGTGCACTAATACTTTTTAAACAATTCTCCAACCATTTATTTCCGCATAGGTTCTTCATTGACCAAGAAAATATCCTATAGAATAGGGAATTCACTCGGGAAATGGCCAGGTCCCTTACATTTACGGCAAATGACTGTAAAAAGATTCTTGGGACCATTTTTATCTTCTTCCATAGTACTCTTCATTTTTCTTTGGCAATCTTCACTTTATGTCCTTCCTTCCCGCACGTAAAGCATTTCATTGTCCCATTGAGCCACTTTCCTGGCTGTCTCTTCCCACATTTCCTGCATGATGGAAATTGAGTATTCCTTTATCCATGGTCTCCACAGCTGGATCTCTTATCATTCCTCACCTTTCTCTTCTTTGTTGAGTCCGGGAATTGGTTAATATATATATTGATGATCATATTTTAGGTAAATTTATTTTTCATAAAGACGATATCTTTTACTCCTATCAAAAATACATTTTGTTGCTCATTTCCACCACCGTTCCCACCTTGTACATCATTCTAAAAGTCACTATGAATTCCTTGGAATACAGGCATTGACTAAAACCAGAATGCATTGTGTGAGTAACAGTAGTCATAAAATCATTTAGATATTAACATGTCCCCATATTCTCTTTTTGAAACACATTAGGATTAACCATGGTCATTTAATCTCATATTATATATATAATACTTCAAATAGGTTTGTTAAAAAAATGTAAATTATCTTAAGCGTATCCCCTGGGAGTGTCGTAACCAATAGTGCAGTAAGGCCCGTTGTCGTGCACCAGTTCCCATTCGAGTCTAGCTCAAAGCGGTGTTTTTGGGTTATACCCCTAGGTACATCTTTACCAGAGGCGCCTCTACCTACTCATATCCAGACAGGGATGTATTTCTCGGAAACCTCACAAAATCTCTACAATACCAAAATTCTAGGAAGTTCTTATATATTAATCCTAAAAGCTCCTATTAGGTCTACGTGATATAATCAGAGTTTATCTAAATATAGCTTCCAAGTTTTGTACTAAACTTTCTCTGATACCAACTGTAGTGCCCCGACACTAGATACCCATATTCGGTGCTTTATTACATAACATTGGCATGATCACAAGAAAGATCAAGTCTCGAAATACCGATTAATTTAGTAGCCTTGAAAACATTAGATATATTCATAAAGTTTACATTACATCAATAAGTGAAAAACTACAACAAAATATTGTCTTCATATCCCCTCATAATATCCTTGCAGGTCATTCATAAAATACTTCTTCACATCCTAGGAAAAAAACATTGAAAGGGGTGAGCTCAGATGCTCAGTAAAGATAACAATATAGCGGAAACTTTCATAAATAACCATAAAAATTTAAGGCAATTTATCACTAAAAGAAATGCCTTTTAAATGTGAATTTCAACATAATATGGAAAGCATAAAATGAAATAATTCTATTTACTTATTCACATTGATATTCTACTAATCGAATAATCACATGAAAATATTAATAACCACTTTCATAATGACGGAATGCCTAATGCCAGACTATCATAACCACGTAGACAAGGCCTCGTGCCGAGCCTACAAATAAGATTTTTACAAAGCCTCATGCCAAGACACTAGTTTGTCTCATGAGACCTACCGATGCATCAAAGAGCTATACAAGCTCCACCCATCACTTACTAAGTCCAATGCATTCCTCATATGAAATGTTTGAAATATGACATAAATATTCATATTAAACTAGAATACGAAATGTCAATACTTAATCGACAAACCATGAATGGTATTGAAATAGCACATCCACAGTCAAACATAACTCATTCAATACAATATGGAAGATTTTATTGTATCAAATTAATCTCAATCAAGAATAATGAAGGATATTGACATAGATGAAAATAATCGTCAAAACTATTAGAGAGAAATATCCCCGTTTTTCATAAAATCATTTAAAAGTCACACTATTTGTCAAGAAGCCATTTAAAAATAGATTTTTGAATAAAAGGGTCCCATACCACTTTGAAACTTTTAATGTAATTTTAATTTTAAAACTTTAATTTCCATATAAATAAATTCTTAAAAACCAATTTTAAAACATGGACAGTAATGAGAAATATTTAGAAGAATAAATCATTAAAACACATAAAAATGTTTTTTAGTTAGAGTTTCTAACCAAAAGTGAGACACTTTAATACAAATAATAGAGGTAATCAAAACTTTATTATATCATTAGAATAAGGGGATTCATGATATACTATGTCAAAGTACATTATATACGCCATATAAAAGTGATTTGGTGTATAACAACAAAGAAGTATCAATGGAATGTATATTTAGAGGAATTATCTTATAAAGATCATATCCTTAGGTTAAGGATAAATCAACAACATAATTATGTGTGACAAATATAAATACACTCAATATGATTGGATATTTAGTGTAAATCAATCAGATGACATTCACACATATTCTTGTTAAAACAACACCAATGAATTGGATATTTAACTCAACAAATGGAGATTGAGTTAAAATTACTCTTATCAAGTTCATACCAATGACTTGAGAATGTATCAATTGAGTGATTATGTGTATAAATATTAGATATACAGAAATGGGAGTGGAAATTAATAGTGATTCTAAACATAATCTTGGAGTAAAATAATCAATGAAGTATGTGTAAAGCTGAATGAGTGGAAATTGATATTTCAAATTCCCTTATCGATTAGGTAACTTAAGAAACATACAACCATGATAGAAGGATCTTACAATAATGATTTAAATACCAATAAATTAAATTATATTACACAATGAATACAATCATGGGCAATACACATACAACACATGCAATAAATAAGTGGTGAAGAATGGAATTCTCACTAAATTAAGAGTGCGATAAAGAAACCCCTTTGTACTTTTTCCTTGGTCGATGGTAGTTTAAACTCTTGTATAATGGTGAAATAATTGTTATTGAATTATACAAGAATCATTTACTTTAATATTATATCATATATGATCTTTTAACATAGTTTTGTTAATAATATATTAGTATTATCGTCATTTCGGGTGTTAACTTACTCGTTTTCCTTTATATTTTTTGTTACGTAAGCCGTGTTTGTTAGGGATAAGTTGTATCTTATTCATATACAGAATTATATCAAGTCCTTAAACATTATTTTTAATCATCAAATGAGAATTATACTTGAATGGATACGATGGAGAATAAATCTCATCGCGTTCGTGGAGACGGTAGTCCGTACTTACGCTCGAGCGACGATATCCTATTTTTGATGTTAAAATAATATATAATTTGATGGTATATCATATAGACAGAATAATTATCATTTTATATTTATTATTTACACGAATTACACATCATTATTATACCCATCCAAATAATAATTTATTGAATGACAATTACACCACGACGTGGAGACGGTAACTCGTACGAACACACGTATTGTGACATGCCATTCATAGGATGGATAGAATACTGAATATGGTTGTACCATATTTATAATAAAATTAATGTATATAGAAGATACTGGTGTTATTATTTTAGAATACAAATAACAAATAAAGAAGAAGTTGAATAAGAAAGGAACTTGAAAGAGGGTGGTGAAAACATTACCTCTTCTTCGGGTTCTTCCTTTTGATTTGATCAAAAGGGATCTTTAGGGTGGCTTTATAATCAAATTAAGGACTCTAGGTTGTAGTGAGGGAAGTTGAGAGAGTATTTGTGTAGGGTTTGGCCGACTCAATAGGCTTTGAGTGTGTGAATTAGTGAGAAGGGGGAGTGCCCTTTTATAACAGGGGTGAGAGGCACCATTGGAAAAAAAATATTATTTTATAATAAATTTATATTCAGTTTATAATGGATCCAAAGTGGATTATTTAAATTTTAATGTGGGGAAGGGTCGACAACCACTCAAACAATAGAATTTAGATAGGGTTGGGTCATTATATTAAACTTATCTTTAAGTATTAACTCTTAGTTAATTAGTTTCACTTTTACAATTCTCATTGTATTTTTATATTATATGGTTAATCAACTTACTATATAAATCCAAGAGACCCACCATGTGGTCCATTAAGGATAAAAATATCATCATAAAAGTCTCTTGGCCGAACCATAGATTTTTAAGAATTGAATATAAACTAATAATATAATATTTGTTTTAAAAACTCTTTTATGTCAATTTTGACACTATTGTATATTTTGTTTTTGATAAATTCAAAAAAAAATTATTATTTTGAATAAAATTTATATAATCAATAATAATATGTCATATTAACCTAGAAAATTAGTGTAATTCATAAAAAGTCTCAAATTACATTTATTTTGATATTTATAATATCAATTATTTTAATATTTCATTAATTAGGTAATTACTGCATCACCATTGTGTCATATATAAATTAAAATATTTAATGTCTAAAAATTATAAATAAAATACCATTATGTAGGAAATATTATTATCTTTATAATAAATATTTACAATAGAATTTATCTTATGTATAACCCTATATTAAAAATGTTTTAGTAAATAAACTTTGAGTTTAACTCTTTTAACTCTTCATTGAATTAAATAATAATAAATGTCCTAATCTAAAAAAAGTTGATGTAAATTATAATATTTTACTCCTAATGTTTTTTTAGAGATAAACTTGTCCAATAGAATTAGGACATGTGTTAGGGTAGTATTAATATCATTTTTACCCTTAATTACCGTATTTACTTTTAACCGTGGTAAATAAAAGTAATAAATTACTATTCACAAAAAATTATTTTCATCTCATTGAAGCAGATTTTACCCCTTGATATTAACCGTGTCTCTTGGAATTTAGAAATTCCACTCACAGAAGTGGTCAAATTATATTTTATGATAAATTTAGTTTTTCAACTACCACTTAGTGGTTTCAATATTCATAAAAAATGACAGTTTCCAGAATAATACCTAAAATTAGGCCTAAGCTATATCTGATATTAAGAATTAAAAAATAATGTCTATTTTACCAAATTCAAAACATATCAGTTGCATTAATTAATTTAAAAATTAATTCTCGTCGTCAAAACAAATAGCGTGTTTTTAAGAGATAATAACTATCAAAAGATTGACACTTGTTCATGTCTGGTTTAAATGTGAAATTATATCCAATGACCAAAATTGTATTAAATGATAAAAATATATTCTAAATATACTTTAAAACCATTCAAATTACTAATTTATCACTATTAATTATTTCTATTCAAAAAGATGTTTTTAATTAAAATTTAGTAAATTTCACTATTCATCAAAATATGAAAGTTATCCGAAAAGTTCCAAAATTTCACCCTAAGCTAATTTCGATTTAACGAATCCAAAAATGAAGTCCATTTCGAAATATAAAATTTATAAAATTTCAAAAAGTATGTATTACTATTCATAACAGCTAGTTTTATTGGTTGTGGTGTGTTAGAATCTCGAAGTTGCGTAAAATGCACGCCATTGCATTATTCAAAGGGAAACATACCATGGAAGCTAGGGGTATTACAACACTTCAAACAACACCCCTTCCTCTAGTAATTAGAGTACTGGAGAACTAACCAGCTTCTTCATTAGGTAGCCAAAAGATGTCTGGCACTGGTCGCTCCACAGGAAGGCATGATCTTTCCTTGTCAAAGCTGTCAATGGAGCTGCAAATCATGAGAAGTCGGGAACAATCCTATAATAATAGCCTACCAAACCCATGAAACTATGATCTTCTTCCACATTCTTGGGTGATGCCCATGAAACGACTGCCTCGACCTTTGACGGGTCTACTTCTATTCCCTTCTAAGACACTACGTGTCCAAGGAATTGTACTTCTCACATTATAAACACGCACATAAATAGTTTCCCATAAATATGGCGGTGTATAAGGACTCACAAAACATCCCTAAGATGCTCAACATGATCTTCCTCTGATCTTGAGTAGTTTAGGATGTTGTCGATGAACACAACAATGAACTGGTCCAGAAACTCTCGGAATACAGAGTTCATGAGGTTCATGAACATAGATGGTGCGTTCGTAACGCCAAACGGCATGAACAAAAACTCAATGTGGTCATATCTACACCTAAAAGCCATCTTCGAGATATCACCCTCCTTTACTCACAACTAGTGGTATCCAGACCACAAATCGATCATAGATAACCAACCTGCTCCCCTCAGCTGGTTGAAAAGATCGTCTATCCTCGGGAGGGGGTAACGATTCTTGACCGTCACCTGATTCAACCTCCGGTATTCTATGCACAGTCGTAGACTACCATATTCCTTCTTTATGAACAAAACTGGAGCACCCCACAGTGACAGGCCGGGTCAAACAAAGCCCTTCTCCATCAGATCTTCAATCTATATTTGCAACTCCCGCAACTCAGAAGGTGCCATCCGATATGGAGCCATCGATATCGGGTGGGCACCAGGATGTATGTCTATCCCAAACTCAACATCACGTTGAGAGGGTAGAGTCACAACCTAATTAGGAAAGACATCAGGGAATTCTTTTACGACCTCTAGGACATCCCCCATTCCTGCGTCTGCCGACTCCACTGACACCTCGTCCAACATAGAAAGGAGTGGTTCCACATGTCGAATCCCCATCTGATAACTCTGCTCCCCAAAAAGTGCCACATGTCGTCCATCCTCATTAGATAATTGAATACTTATCTGATTGCAGTCGATGATGTCATGCACAGAGAATAACCAGTAGATTCCTAGAATGACATCGTATCGCTGCATCTACAATGAAAGAAGGTCTCCACTATACTGATGCGGTCCCAACATCAGTCTTCATCCTCAGAATAAGTATGATATTCTGGTCTGACCCACAAATGGTGTTCTCAACACTAGGGGCACAAAAATATATCGGCATCCAGACCCAGAGCAGGGGCTAATTCGGGGATAACAAAGGAGTGTGAAGCTCCCAAATCAAACAAGGCAGAAACAAGAGTGCTGAATATATTTAGTGTACCTCGAATGGCCTCTGGTCCCAAAAGAGTTACTAACTCTATGACGTGCAACTGTCCACGCCCAGTTCCTCTTTCTCGCTGTAGTCGACCACCTCCACGACCATGCCCTGGTCGAGGTCCCTAAGAAGCACCCTGGTGTCAGTCTCCTCCAGCAAGGTCGTCCCTCAAAGGGCCGGGGGCCTACTGCTACTGCTGGAAAGGCCTCACCAGAAATAGATGCTACTTAGGTGGGTGCTGAAACTGGCCACCTCCACCATGTGGAGGTCGAGTCAGACACCTGCTTTGGACATGCCCGAAAACTCTGCAAGAGAAACACTACGGTCCTTGCCATGTGGAAAAGGGGCGAGGGACAGAAGCTCGGGACTGGAACGGATGAGGCCTAAACCTTGCTTGTCGAAACTAGGAAGGCCCTGTCATTGGAGACCTGCTATTGACCGCCTTCCCCTTTGATGAACACAGTTGGTTCCCTTCTCGTGGTGTGCCTCTCTTCGAGTTCATCCTCTCTACTATCTCAGCCTTCTCCTGTACTTCTAGTTACGTCAGAAGTGTGAAGGTAGTGACATCGTATGGAAGAGAAGGATGGAGTGCCTCCTCTAACCGTCTTCCCCGAGACTCCTCATCCAGAAAGAGATCAGGAGAAAATTGCAAGAGATCATTGACCTTGATCCCCAACTCCCTCACTTACATGCTTCCCTGCTGAAGGGAGGGAAAATCCTATCTCTTATTGGCCTTCGTCGTAGTGGAGAGGAACTCCTCATGAAATTCCTTCTCGAAACTAGCCCATGAAACCTCTGCCTCTATCTTATCTACCAGGAAAAGTCTCCACTACTAATGCGCTGCTCCTTTCAGCTGACTGATGGCCAACGGAACCCAGTACTCCCTCTGAGTACAGATCAAAGAGATGGTGATGGCTAGCTCCGTGATCCATCCCTCATTTACTGAGTCAGAAACGATTTCCTCGTACTTCTAGAGGTTTTGTCGCTGGAAGGAGCGCAGAGTCCTCTACCACAAGTTATCTTCCTCATCTCGGTCAACCCTCTGCTAGTCAACTGCCACGATCCATTGGGTCTCAACTGCCCGAGTCGCACATGGATAACGTCTGGGTACCATACCTATAAGGTAAACAAAGAATGCCTAAGCACGGGTAGCAAGGGAATTATTATTATTATTATTATTACATTTTTTTCCCCAAGGAGCCCCAAATCAATTAAAAAAACAATCAGAATGATGTATATACCTTTCCTAGGGTCTCTACCCTGCAATATATGTACTCTCACTTGGTCATTTGGTAGGCTCAGAGTCCTTTCATATGATCATGGGGGCCCTAAAATCCTGTGTTCTTGCCAGTACTCCCTATTATATTTCACGAACCAAGATCACCTAACATTGTTGCCCTACCAACCCATGCAATCCTCCCTTTTCCTAACTCCAGACTCCATCCTATCGCTCAACCTATGCCTCTGATACCATTCTGTTATGACCCTCCAGCACCGAGAGGAGGGAAGGGGCCGTAGATTTCCAAGCCCTTTCTTCATTAAGTTGAAGGAGAGATAATGACCCATGAGTCCCGCCTCTAGTAGGCCCCAGAGTGGCAACTAGCACCAAGGGTATAACATTATCACAATATGGGAGGCATTACCCTTTTTTTAGTTAACCAATATTGGGAGAATGAATGGGTCAACACCAAACACCACCATGTATAGAAAACTCAAGGCAAAAACCAAACTACATGCATGTTTAATAATAAAACTGAACAAAGTACAATGACTCCAAAGTACAATACACAACAGGAAAGGAAAAAAGGCTATGTAGAAACCAACAGCGACCAACAGCAACTCCGACGCCAATACTAGTAAGGTCCCGCACAGCCTTCGAAACCCTCCTGGAAACCTGAAAGTAAATGTTGGGTGATCATAAAAAGTATACTCACTAGGAAAACCTAAAGCTCTCGTGCACAAGTGGGGAGACATCCTAAAGTCCCATGAGAAGTAGAAGAAACATCATCTATCGAGGAGTCTAACCATCCAACCTCACCGACCACGCTCACCAAATAACACAACCATTAAGATAATAGTAATGAACAAAGCAATTGGGTACCCCGCACCACTATTTCCTCCACTAGCTAGCTACTCATCCTTAATGGAAAATGTCTCGACACTACTATGCTCTTCCTGCTCGCACACACCTGGTCCTCACAACCATCCACATCCCTGCACCCACACTCCTAGGCCTCACAACCACAACATCCCTGCATGTACACACCTGGGCCAAATCCTGAAGATTCTTGTGAAAAACACATACCCAAAGATTCCTTGGATAACAACACACCAAACGAAACCTACCCAAATAATCTTGGGTGTATGGTCACCTCCATCCATAAAAACCGAGGGAAGAAGGAGCATGAAGTAGAGTAACTAGGGAGATACACCCTTCCCCATTAGATGGGGTGTCCGACTCTAAGTTCCCAATGCAAGTGGGGTGAGACTAAACAGAAAACATGTAGTTACACATATATACCAATATACAACCCAACCAATGGCTCCTCTAACAGATACATGCAGGTGCCCAAGCACTACAGCCTCAGAAAACAGGCACACAACAAACAGTTCCCAGTTTCCCTATTCAAGTTATTATTTCATAACAGTTCAAATAGAGTTAATCCCTTCACCACTGGGCAACTAACAAGCACAAACACAGATGAAACAACAATTAAAGGAGTAAGAAAAACTGTCGGGAAAAAATTAAGGATTCACACTCGGTTCTCTTGTAATGTCACAAAAACTAGGGATCAAGTGAGATCCCTAGAAGTAATGGAAACGAATCAAACCCCGGGACACAGCCCCATGTCCCCAAAATCCAGGAGCCAATGGTTTCTCAACAATAGAATATCCCCTGGGGATTCGTGTCATATAAGTGCAACCACACATCCTTAGATTCACAATCAACGAAAGTATAACAACGGGAGATCACATCCCCACCCATATCAAGAAAACCATAAAGTCACCTGCAATTGGCCCGTGAATGAAAACAACCAAACCACTACCACTAGCACAAGGGAGGACTTTGTAGGTATTCTCATAATTAAAATCTTTAACACACTCTATGGTTTCAATTTCACTGGGATTTAACTGGTGTTATCACAGAAAAGGGTTGATCATGGTGCTTTCAATTTATTTAACCGATTATACGTAATCAACCAATTCCATGATACATTTATTTAAACAGCCAGGAGCTCTGAGGTTCATTAGTACACAAAGAAATTCACAACACATATAAACACAAAATATTACAGAAGAATATCCATCACACCCCCCTTTCCTTCATTAGAGGTCTGTTCTTATCTTCATTATGTTTGGTTTCATCAATTTCCACAGAGACAAATGCATACCCACCACCCATGATGCACGGAATGGAGAGAAGAATGAGAAAAAATCCCTACATGATTGACAATGATCGACGTTAAGTCCTCACGTGGAAACTGGAAATCAGGAGTAGCAAGAATTCCATGGGACACGATCAAGGAAAACTTCACGGGGGTACAACTAGACCAAAGGAAAGGTATTCTGAGTGGAGGGTGATAGAGAAAAAGGAACCCTGGAAGAAGTGATTTATTTAGGTTATAAAGGCTGAGATAAAACATACCAGGGACAGTTAAGATATGGAGAAAAAATCGAAACCGTGGAAGAAGCGGGATCGTGGGTTGAACACGCGGCTGGGCCACTACACACGTCCAACATATAAGGTCCCTTCCCTTTGGGGCTATTAAAACCGATGCACACCACCTTAAAAAAGGAAGGACTCACAGGATGTGATAGAGGGGCTTTTGAAAACACAGTTAAAGGCATGACCAAAATCATGGTTTTCTATTTAAGCAGGGTACCTCACCAGTCATTTAAATTAAATACCATTAATGGGATTTAAAAACAGGCATAAAAGGGGTAAAAACATGATTTACTAACCAATTCACACAAAAAGGAGGCGCTACTAGAAAACCCGTGGAGAGTTCACCGGTAGGCTAGGACTTCTGGTAGACCAAGATACCGGTTGGCTGATGATACCGGTAGGCCGAGGCCATTGGTAGGCCGAGCTACCAGTAGGCCGAGGGTACCGGTAGGCCGAGCTACAGGTCGGCTGAGGCCACCGGTAGGTCGAGCTACTGTTAGGTCGGGGCCACCAGTAGGTCAGGATTTTGGTAGGCCGAGATACCAGTAGGCGGGGGCTACTGGTAGGCCGAGCTACCGGTAGGCCGGGGCTACCGATAGGCTGAGCTACCATTAGGAGTCTTCACCTAGAAGCCTGGATGGCCTTCTAGGACACCCAGAACACCCCAAACATCAGATGTTCACCAAGTAATAGACCTCCAAACCCTGGTCTATTACAATGTACTTCCCAAGACCATCTCAACGTCCTAGAGTAGTGCCTTCACCCTTGTCATGTCCTGCTACCATGAAATATGACTGTGCACCCAATAGCGGCCCGAGAAAGGTGTGAGTACAAAACTCAGTAGGCCAACACCAATGGTGTCTACAAAATATCCAGTATAATAGATAGTGCATGCAAGTACAAAATAAAAGTTAAAAAACAAGTGATAGTTTAGGTTCCTTTTTTAAAAAAGTCCTTTTATTTCATGAATATAATTTATCCTAGTTCAAGTGTTTTAAACCATATTTAGTACTTAATCTATTTATAACACATTCTCTATGGGTTAGGAATATACATAATCTATTCCAGGGGCTAAGGTGATCAATAACTACACATATGGGAAAATAAATCAAGTCCCTATCTCACTAGGGATACACATATCACATCAATAAATTCAACTAACCTTGAATCCTCAGTCCGAGTGGAATGATACACTTAGTGGATTAGAGCCTCCATCCCCTTACCTAACCCATTCATTTTGGTGTGGAGGTTAGAGCCTCAGATTAACTCGACCCATGGGCATAGAATCTCAAGTCATTACCACACTCTACCCAACCATGTGAACATTATTATTTATCATGTCACCAAAACCATACAATAACACAACCAAGCATAACAATGACATTGGATATCATAATACAAAACAAAAAACATTTGAAATAATAATATTCAAAACCCCATTATTACATTTACCAATTACATTTCATAGCCATTTAGCCAAATTCCCAGTCTCATGATTTTCCCCTTTTAGTGCATTCAACAACCCCTATGCCTTATCAAAATTCATTAATGGCCATAAATTTACCCATTTACCCCATTTATCATTTCACATTCATTCAACCACTTATTCATTTCTAGTACATTTCTCATATCTCATAACATAACAACCTTATTACATTCAATCCATTGGGTGTACCACAACATCCAATGTATTAACCCATTTAACATATTCATCTATTTATTAATACATCCCATTAACATATACCCCATTTCCCATTTCATCATTCCATTATAAATTCACCATTATAATTGTAGACACTCTCTTTGGAATTTATAACCAAATTTCCTTAACATTTGTCAAAATCCCATTCAACCCTATTTTCCCATTTTCAGGTCAATACTAACAACCACTTTTTCCCTATCAACATATGTATATCTATTATCAATCCGTTTAAATATGAATCAAAAATTATAACATTTTCATCAGGGGTTAAATACTTTACTTAGAAATCCTTCACATAACTCTACCACTCTATAGGCCTAGGATTTCCGACGTACCCCACATGTGGCCATAAAATGATCATGTTAACATATATGCTTCCCATGGGGATAATGAGTGTTTTTCTTGGTCATTTAGACACCCTTTTACTTCAAAAACTCTAATGGGACCATGAACACAATCAGGGAAAAGAAGAACACAATCTTCCATAAAAAAACAAAATAAAACTATGGGTAATACTATTAGAAAACCTACCACGAATAAGATTTAGAACGTTCTTGTAATCAAATCGATAGATCTAGATTCAACCAAACATTTAATCATTAATATAAATGTCACTGGAAAATGAGGGTTTTAGAGCATTAGAAGGAGATGGGAGAAAGATTAAAACCCTAATCAAAACGAGGAATAGAGGAGGAGATTAGACATACACAGGGATTCGATCTGCAATAATTGATTCTCCAAATGGAAAATAATCTATGTCTAATCGAGTCTTGGAAGCATGGGTATTTTAGGTTCTTCGCTAGTGTTGCAGGGCTGAAATGGAGGAGAAACCCAAGTTGGAGTTTAAAATCCCAAGATGGATTTTTTGGAATTTTCTCAATGTTTTTGGGAAGAATGGTTTACCTATACAATTTTACAAACCATGTACAAATAGTGTGGAATCTACTTCCCAAAAATCACCCCTTCACAATGTTTTCAAGGGATTATATCCAATTTTCACTAATAGTGTGCAAATTGTGCGACATGGACAAGAACTCCCTTTTCTTCCTCTTTTGTGTCCCGAACCCTCATAACGCCCCTGAGATGTCACATAAACATAGGGAAACAGTAATGATTCCTAAAAGAATAGGCCTAAATAAAATTGAATAAAAAATATACCTTAATAAAATATGGGATCTTATAGTTCAGATGTTCGTTATGGGTAAAATTGCGATATATTAGTCAATGATCTTAATTGTTATTAAAATAAATATAATAATATTCAAATAGGGTCATGAATTACAATAACCATACCCAATAAGTCAAGATATCAAATCATGAATTATAGGATAAGTTGTTTATCACAACATAATTCATTTTTTAAATCATGAGGACAAAATCCGGATCGACGACACATAACATGAGCCTATATCTTTGGAATGTGGCACATGCATAAAATTATGAAATCATAGAATTGTAAAAATACATAAACACAAAAATCCACAATCCTCTTATTAATGAAATAAAATAAGGTACCCTTATAATATAAATGGACATGAAACTCGTTCCATGCATGAAACAATAAGCATATCATAACATGAATAGTTCCACACTTATTATTGTAATAATGAAATATGTTTTATGCATAACATAGTGATTGCATGAGATATAAAACATTAATAATTACATTATAGAGATATATAATTATATTATATAACATCCTTTATTTTAATCACATAATCTTTCATTACATTATACAAAACAGGGGATCTTTAAGGTTTATTGTCTTGGAAACTAGGAACATAATACATGACAACATAAACAAATTCTTCCTAAACACTTTAAAGGCTTATTCAACTGTTCATCCTATGTTAATTACTACATCCCATAACCTTGGAAGACACATCAATGAAAAGGGTGAGCAGAAGGCCCAGTAAGGGATTCAAGGGAATCATTTTACATGTGAATTTGAGATACATCAATAAAGTCATGAAAAAGAACAGTAAGGCAAGAGAATGAAATCATGAGGAATATCATAATAAAAATACCGTGTTTCATAACATGAATATGTGGATACAACATTTAACTTAGACCATCATTTTCATTTCACCATGGTCCATCCCCAAGGTTTCATTAAAAATATTACCAAGGTTATTCACCAATGTATCATTAAAATAGCCATCTCTAGTGATTATGTCTTTACCCAATGAATTTGAGCGCTATCAGGGCGCACCCTTAATTTCTCATTATTATCATGTGATCCACATATATCATCATAAATCATTTCATAGAAATACCATATATAATAAAAGAAATGGGTTTCATTTCATAGTCATAACATTGTAAAACAACTGCTTTAAAGACGTCATCTTGATGTCACTTATACCCACGAAAAAGGAAAGTGGGTCTCATGAATGTAAATACCATAATTTAAAATATTTCATTTTTATATTTATTTGAATACCCATTTATTATAATTAGTTTTATGGTATTCAATTAATAAAATAATAAAATTTTAAAAAAAGGGAGAGAGATTTTGAGATGAAAATTCGACAACATAATGGCTATGTTGCAGGGTTTTAGAAAACATTGAAAAGAGACGGGTCATGGGTCACCCACTCACAAATGATCCATCAAAAAGAATAGGGACATAATATAAAGGATATAAGAATATTTTAATGAAATTTAAAGGACATACCATATGAAATAAAAAACATGAAAGGAAGACAAGAAAAAATAAATTCTCTCTTATAAAAATTCGGCAGCCTAACAACATCACTTAAAACATCTACAAAATAAATTGATGACATAAAATAGGGTCTCTCAATATATGTACATAAAAGGAAGGTATGATGGATATTGAGATAATTCCACAACATAAGAAAAAGGAACTTAAAATAATTTACATAAAAGTAGAACATCGAAAATGGGAAGAGTGAAAGAATCCCTTACCTTAAAACATAAGATCTAATACTCAAAGGATGGGACCTTGGAGGAATGATGGATCCTTGGTAGGACTCCTTGGAAGGTAATTACGCCCGAAATTTGTTTAATAGGATTTTGGAATTGAAAGGATGGGAGAATGGATTGGTATTTATAGGGGAAGTGAGGGGACAATACATTAATAGCCAAGGGACACCTCATTGGTGGTATTGGAAAAACCATGGGCTTTCCCATGGTATTGGCCACATGGGAAACCTAATACCTTATATTACTATTCATAAGTCAACCAGAATTATTACATGAATATTATATCCTTAATGATTTCATTAAACAAATGAATCTCTAAACTTAAAATTCAATATTCACCGAAAACTCACCATTTTTAGAAAAATCCCAAAAATTAACCCTAAAATAATATCAATGCTCTAAATTCAAAAATGCACTCCATTTTATAAAAATAATTTTCTATATATTTTTAATTTATTTTTTAAATAAAAACACTATTCACTCGAAAGAACTAATACCCAACTAATAATTTCTGAAATAGTTATTTACCTATTTTATTGAATCACATTACTTAATCAATATGCCTAAATTATATTAATACTTTATTCAAATGAGATTACTAATCCATTTTGTCACATTACTAATCCTATGCGTAAAATCACTATTCATAATTTACTATTCATTAAAATTAAGTTGATCTTATTAGACTCAAATTTTATTACTGAACACATTTGTAGAAGAACATTTTTTGAAAATCGTTACACATAATTAATTATTGAATGTTTACATAAATATTTTAAAATATCTTTTTTCTTCAAAATTCATCCATAAGATACATCCTATTTTTATCTGAACATCTGAAAATTCACAAACTTCCCCATAGGAAGAAATCAGAATTTTATTTATCTCAAAATATTACACAAAGTAGCTACGGTCTCATTACATATTCCCATATAACCCCAGCATATGACCTAAGGGTATTGTGTGCTAAGGTGAGAGAATCTGATGGAGGCTCAGATAACATTTCCCTAGTAGTAATCTCCTCTAACATGAACTTCTCTCGTAGGTAATTCTGTTGAAGCTTGACACGCTGGAGTTTGGCTTGGGCTTGGTACAAAGTAAATCCCAAAGATGCCACCTCCTTCCCTAGCCCTAATAAGTGGTCTTTGTATGGTTTGATTCTAATGGATGAAGCCATCAACTCTTCTTTCTACATTAACCATTAATATCTCTACTAAATCATTAAGATTAAATTAATTTACTATTCAAAAAGTTTGGGTCGTTACATAATCCCACCCATAATGTAATGAGAACCACATATAATTGTTCCATAATATCATAAAAACATTTATTAATTTAGAAACTAGTTAAAATAAAAAAGTTTCATAAAGATTTCAACATAACTATATTGACTCAAGGAAATGAAATTGATTTTATAGTATCACCCTTATAAAATATTCATAATACTCCATATGAAAAATGAATTTGGATGGTATCACAATATCACATCCCAAGTGAATCATAAAATTTCTTTAATTATGTTTATTTATATGAATAATACCATTATAATAACATTTCAGCATTCATTTTAAAACAATGAAAATTTATTATTATTTAGATATTTATAAAAACTAACAATCCCAATAATATTGATAAAAGTGTTTTTTTTAAAATAACCATGAAATCCTGAAAAATAATATTGAAATAATATAATGTTCCTGAAGGAGGAAAAATCTATTCTTGTTGTATATATGATGGGAACATTATTTTCACACATTCAAAAAATGTCAAAAGTGACTGGTATGTAATTTTATTGAATAGATTCAAATTAATAATTTGTAAATAAATTAAAATGTTTTAAAACTAATAATTATCAATCATTTTAGTATAGATAAAAACTTATATAACGATTTTTGAAGACATGTTCATGGAAGAAAATGTTTGTCGATAAAAAAGTTATAAGGCTAATATTTATTGAAAACATTTTCTTGATAATTTTAAGTACCAAAAAGTTGAAAATGGTATTTATACATAAAAATTACAAGAATTATTAGATTAGAATAAAATAAATGGATATAAATGGATTATTATAATATAATTTTCATCAATGTAAATTTAACATAGACAATATATAAAATAAACTAGATTATAACATAATCTCTTAACATAGGTCTTTTTTTTACTTTGTAAAAATTCAAAACAGCTATATAATAAATATATATTAATAATAAATATATTACAAAACAATAATCAAATAAAAATTACTATATATCTCGACATAAAATTTATAATTACCCTTTTATTTACAGATAATTATTGAAATGAATATTTAGGTGAAAATTGTTATGTTTTCCCTAAATGTTTTGGATTGCACCTTGGCTACGGTTTAATCATCACTATGATATTAATAATTTCCTAGATATCATGATTATTAATTATATAAAATCTTACAACAATTAATATAAAGTTGTGATGAAAAATAAATTACGTCTCTTTATGGAGACTATCACGTCCCGACCCAAATCACTCTAAATAATAACCATATTGAGGAAGATTAGAGATCAGGCATGGATCCTCATATTCTAGAGGCTATAAACTAGTAGCGAGGATCTAATTTGTAGCCATGGAGATATTATATCCCCATATCAGAGTAAATATTAATAATAAAAATAGCCAAGAATCACATGTAATGTTCTAACAACCATAGTATATAGGAATCAATAAAACATCCAAATCAATAATGTTAAATGATGCCAAATAATACAATCATACAATACTTGAAATACCACTAGAGCAGTCAGATGTATAAATAATAGAAGAAATAAAAATACACTTAGGATTGATGATAACCTCAGTCTATATTTTATCCTAGTATCTGATCTAACTGATCTATCCCACTCAACGATCAAATACCTGGTCTCTACCTAACCAAAACATATAACCAAGTGAGGGTTTCATTAGTACCCAAGTTCCATGATCTCGTAATATTTATGTTATTGTAAATCATTAGGGAACTACCAATGTGGTCCCATACATAACTATTATATGTAGTGCATAATCATTCTTTATGCTCAAAATAATAAAATAAATACAGATCATAAATAAATAAACACTACTATCCCGCAGGTTCCACGGTGATACCCAAGACCAGTTATACCAACTTTATCTAGTGTCTAAATTTCACTTTGAATATCTTGTAATAATTCCTACCATAAGTAACAACATAGGGGGCCATGTACTACCCTAGAACCAATTTCTAATATCATGCATACTTAATCTAGTGCTACAGTGTCCCTGAGAACATCACATGATTTTTTCAACCAATGTAAGCACCCAGGGTTTGAATCACCTCCATATACATGAGTTAAAAATCTAGTGATTGAATCACCCAAAAATAGGGGAGATAATAAATTGGGGTTTTACTCACCTCAAAATACTATATCAATGACTAAATCCCAATCAGGTTAGTCCCCAATATCATATATATCATGACTGATCCATGAGAATTTACAAACCACTCCATGAGTAATTCCAAAACACTCTGTCATTAATTATATTATGCTCCATGAGGGTTTATAGTTTCATCAATATAAATACCACCTCAAGTGGAATTTACCATATCATGTATCACGACCACCTCAAGTAGAGTTTACCATATCATGTATAAAAAATTAAAATCAAATTTCCTTATTTACCAATTCAATTTATAGGTTCACTTTATTTACAAACATATTCTCACATTGTAATATCCATTTTCCTCTAATAACTCATCATTTTCTAGTTGTCAACATCTACATGGGTACCCACCAAGGTACCCTAAGACATATCTTAGATAGAACAAACTAGAATGGGTCTATGATACTATTTATATCTTAGGGCCAAGCTTGTCACCCAGTAATAATGTACCCTTGATGTGTCCTTAATAAACTCTTGGACACTATAGCCTTTGAGTCTCACCAAATCCATCCTTGGGTTAATTGTGTCACTTAAGGCTGACCCTATCCAGTTTTCACCCCTCTGAACCTAGAGGATATACTAATGGAATCTACATCAACGATTTCTATGTAAATTTAACCCATTTCAACCTTAACTAGACTGAAGGATCTAGGTTAATTCACAAGATCCACCATAACCAACTAGGGACAACACATTCTTTTCCATCATTCACCTCTACTTGGAGGTTTCTAAGGGATCCTATATTAGGGAAAATAAGACTCAAAATATACATTCACTCCCTAAGGGGGTCTATATGATTTTTTATGTTAATTTAATAATGATCAAGGCATCGACCATTAGCTACTCTGGTGAAATAAATGTGCACAGGGGTCCACTGAGGTCCCTGGAACATTGTTCTCTTCAATGTGGATCATAATTTTAATTACGTAATATGATTCAATTGATAATATAATTATGTAATATATTTAACTCATATCACAAGTTATATAAATAAAAGGATGATCTCTTTAATGTTTTGAGATAATATACAAAATGCACATAATAAAAACATAAAACCACAGGGTGTGTATTTGAGACTAGACACCTTTAGTGAAGTTAAAATATCATTTAATCCATTTTCTGAAATCTCTAAAAAATGCTCATCAATGTCTCACATCACACCTCGACAACTAGATCACATCCCAAGGTCCAATAAATTAATTATTATCAATTATAATTAATTATAGAACTAAATTATAAAAATTATAATTGTATTATAATTTAATTGAAATGTCATTTTGATATCTTATTCATCTTTAATCTCTACCACACTCAAATCACATCTAAAACCCCACATAGGGTCCATGAAACACTCTTAACATAATCCCAAGTAAAATACCTAGCATGTGACATCAATTTAATAATTTATTTATGTTAATTTTAACCAATAAACTTATAAATATTCAAACATAGGAGTACATTTGATGAAATACCTTGAAAAGTCGTGAAAACACCTTCTATGGATATCCACATTCCAGGACATAGAAAATCCCCATCACTATTAGCAGATTCCACCATTATTCAGTGGAATTACAATCACAGCCCGGAACTGGAGAAAAAAAATTGGAGGAAGGGGATAAAAATGAATAATTAAGGACAATGGAGGATTGATCACACCATAAATGCAATAGAATCGTATTAAAAAACATCATAAATAAAAGAGAAAGGATTGGAATGGAGGAGGGGGAGTCATCTGGGTTTTGTGAAAAGAGGAGGATAAATATGAAGGTCCCTCTCTTAAAATTCAATAGTGAAAACCAAAATATTCCACTTTTAATAAGTAGTATGGTTTGGGAAAATGGTTTTCTAAACTGTGCACCAACCACGAAAATCGACATTGGCTTAGTTTTTATCATTTAACATGGTTTTTCTGCAACTATGAACAATCTATGCACCAAGCACTAGGACCAATCCAAGCCTGTAATGTTTGCAATAAAAATCACATATTTAACCCCTAAATGAGTGACAAACATGCAAACTAGTAATGTGCTATAAAAATATATTTTAATCCCACTTTAGGCTTAGGGTGATACATTGGTTCTCCTAAATCGTGCATACCAAATCATGAAACCTATGGAGAATCCCTTCAAAAAATTCTAAACTTCACTATGATGATTTTGAGACTATCCCATTTATATTATGAACCTCTCTAGACTCGAAAAATATCCAAAACCATCAAAATTCAATGTTTGAAATCTCTAAATTCAAACCCAATTCCCAAATCACTGAACGAACGCTTAAATTGCCATCAATTTCAAATCTCTCTAGAATTTTCACACCCATACCGACACTGGGTGTAACAACCTCCCCATCATGACAATCTTCATCCTTGAGAATTATTTTTTAACATTCCACCATAAATTATGACCTACATCAGTTTTCAATAAATAATTATCTCATTGTGTTCTACTATAGAGCATTGAATGACTTTTTCCAACATAATATTTAACAATAAACACTTAATTCACTAATAGATAATATACCACTTTGAATATTTACCAATTCACTGAGATGACACTACACCTATACCCATATTCCTTGATTTAGGACTATACCCTGCTTCTACTAATCTCCCACCCTATGGTGCTCTTCTCTATATGAATCCACTTAAAACTATTAAAGAATACCCTCGATTCTTTCCACATCCATGATTTCTAATCAAATAGAAATTCCAGTAGTCCATCAACATTATTTGTTTGGTTATCATCTCATGACTCACAAACACACAGGGAATACCATGTTAATCACCAGAAATAGTCTTCATTCTTGATTTATCACTGAATCGAACAAGACTCCATCATCAATGAAATAATAAAAAACATGTCTTGTTTCCTTAGAAAACCAAAGAAAACCCCCAAAACAAACTAGTCACATCCAAAAAAGGCACGTGATTTAGTTTCCAACCTACAAGATCCAGTATCTTCCAAAAACACTTGCCAAACCTCCCATGAACATCCATTCCTAAAAAGGAATGGATTCAAAAACTGAAAACCCATCTCACACACCTGATTATAAGGCCTAAATTTACATAGGCATCCCAATATCAGGTAATTAACTCAAACTGTAGTATAGAACTGACACTCAATGTAATTACATGGTCGGATCCTCTTCTATAAAATACAACAACAATGTTATCATCTTAGAACTAGCACACATTATATTTGACCCATGCTAAATTCTCATCAAAATCACATAGTTCCTAATGTTAACAGACCAACTCCATATAATAATGAATCTAAACCTAAAATATTGTATTCACCATGGAACCAGATATAGTCAGTGTCATCTACTAACTGGTTTCCATACACCACATAGACCGTCCTGGAAATGGTCATACTACACCCATGACCCCACCAACATGGTTTACATGTCCATGATCAACACACAATCCATTACCATATTTAATTATTGGGTAAGAACCTATTGTTCATAACTAAGTGGTAATAAAAAAAATCAATCATCAACCCTCCTAGACTCACCATTAATTTAAAGAATGTCATCAATTAGAATAACATAAATAATGAGGGGATGACCCTCAGCCATCCAATGGTGCACTACACACCATATGATTTACCATACAACACTCCTTGAGTGTAATGTGAATGGTTTCAATTTTAAAATTCATTTCAACCACCATGATCCACAACCTTCCTTCGTATAAGTTTATATTTGGAATCAATTCCTCGGATCGACCATTCCAATTCACCAGATCTAATTCCAATGTGTCATCCACCACAGAGGGACATTTTCCAATTTCATAAAAACAAATGAAATTCCATTCCCATGATATCTCATCAAATCCAACAACCTTCATCTTTCACATAGCCACTCATTGATTCATAATTCAATAGATCTGAATGTATCCGGTTAATCGTACAACAATATCATCCATCCATTATGGTAATACACAACCATACCGCCCAATCATTGTGCTCATCTCATGATCCCCTAAGTTATTAATCAGCTATATATCTAAAAAATGATATCCCAAGGCTTATTCCAGGGAAATTTACATATATATCCCTTTTGTGCACACAGATGTGGTCATAAATCAAATAATTTTCATGCCCATCTATTTTAATCATATGAACTTGTTACTTTCATGTTATGAAAATTAAGATAAAATAACCCTTGGTGTTTCTCTTTATCATCCTTCCTATTCCATAATCTACCACATAACAATCCCATAACCCAGGATTCATTCCAAAACCACATGTTTCCATACATGCTCTACAACTATGCCACATGGGAATGCATCCAAAATATATAGATATAAGAATTATATTGATCCTCACATTGATTTTTTGGTTTGATACCAAAAGCACACAAGCAGATTCACACAATGAATTGATTATGAGTATATATGCCCACACCTCACATATGCTATCAACTTTGATGTGCCGTATCATTACCTAAATCATCTACCCATACTTCCTACCTCCACAATATTTACAATCCCATGATAACTCCTCTCATGGGTTACAATCATAATTCTCATCTTAAACATAATACACAAATCCTCTATCCCAATCCATTTCTAAATCCACTAGGCTATCACACCCAACACATAGGTGATAAATCACATAGGTCATAGTTCATGGGGGAAAACCTCTACCACCAATACAAATATCCAAAGGAAACTAAAATACCAATACCCACTCTAGAGTTAACATAGATAAAAATCAAAAATGATATTACAAAATCAATTTCCCACTCCTAGGGATACCACATTCATTTAGAATCCATGAATTATAATACCCTTGAATGGATTAATTCACTTATATACTCAAATATATAAAAGAATCAAACCATGATGACCTTTGCTGAGTATCCCATTGTCATATGATTTTGTTAATTAGAATTTCATTCAATGATATATACGAAAACATCATATTTTTTAATTCTGAAACATTAAATATATAAGGCCATTTTCTTTTGAAGATCCAAAATCAAGATTAACCCTACATGGATAATCATTAATACATCAAAAGTATGAACTAACCATCCAAGTGTCTCTATGCGTCCCGTACAAGAGTGACTATGTATCCATCATCATTGAGAACTTCACCACAGATCCATATTAACTGTCATCAAGTTAAAATATACTATGTTCCATCTTAGTAGAATGATGATAATTTATTATATGAGAAATCACATTATGAGTTATTGTCATCAGTTTAAATAGTTATACACTCATTATCAGTAAAATCATACATAATTAGGCATTTTTCATATGATTTCTACATACCAAAAATGATTCATGAGAAACCTCACACTTCTATCGGATAATAGACAAAATATGTAATAAATCATAAATCCAAATCTTTGTGTGCATCACATATGGTGAAATCATCCAGCTATAACAACAGAAATTAAGAACATCAATCCCATGTCCAGGATGTCTTGGAATTCCACTGGAAAAGGTGTTCATGGCCCAACATTCTGGGTTTCATAACTATCCCTAACTCATTTCTATGTATCGATTCTACCATCTACCCCAAATAGTAAGATGTAGTTAAAAAAAATATCATACACATTTGATTTCATTCACATAAATTATCTCTTACTACTTTTTACCTCTCAACCTAGATCACATGGAACAGTAACTAGAATAACGATGATTGGTCCTTGAGAATGCCTCCCCATACTCCAGAGTTTGTTTACAAGTAGTTGGGGTCTAAGTTTTAGCCATTGGGAAACTATACCACCATATGAGAGTGTGATACAAAAATAAAAAAACCAAGACTAATACATCATGGGAAACTATCAGAGTATATAGGAATACATAAAACCTTACAATCAATAATAATAAAAAATATAGGAGTATAAATTCACAAAATACCTAACCCCACAATGAATTAGTCACATGTACAAATAAATGAGGAAAAAAATACACTTAGGATCTACTATATCCCCATGTCATACATTATCTATGTCTTTTATCTAACCGAGAAATCCCAATAAGTGATTAAATCCAAGGCCTCTACCTAAATTGATCATATTACTAAGTGTGGTATTATTAGGTACCTAGGATCCATCACTACCTAATCATGGCATGAGTGAAAATTAGTAGGGTACAACCAATGTGAACCCATGTATAACCATTATATCTAGTGTATGTTCATGTTTTTTTACTATAATAACAACAAAAAATTTTATCATTAATAAATAAAAACTACAGACCATTGGGATCTATGATGTCCCATGATGGAGGTTATTCCTAATTTGTACAGAACTAATTTGTATTGTACCACATCGTGTATTCGTACCAATAATAAGTAACCATATAGGGGGACCAAGTCTAAAATTGGAACTAGTATCATATATTATACATGATTCATCCAATGCCTAATTTTATCAATTAATTTCATAGGATCATTAAAAAAATGTAATTACTCTATGTCATACTCACCTCAGTATATATGAGGAAAAAACCAAAGGTCCGACTCACCCCTGTATTCACAAGATAAAAACCTAGGGCATGAATCACTGTAGCATACAAGATCAATGCATGACTCCCAATTAGGGAAGTACAAAATATCATTAGCACTAAGAACACTCCATGAGAAATTGAGGACTACATGAAAGACATTTAGAAACCCTTACATGAGAATTTACAAAACGCTCCATGAGTTTGTATAGTATCATTAGTATCTGGAATTCCATTTGGGGATTTTACCATATCATGCATCTCAAGCATGAAGTTGTTTTTACCATATGATGTATCAATAATTCAAATCACAGATAATTATTTACCATTTCAATTTTCAAGGCCACATTAGTTCACATCCACCCTCTTAAATCATAATATTTATTTAGAATTTACAAGTCATTTTTTATCAGTTTATAATGTTTTCAAGGGAACCCACCCGACCCTCTTAATCCATATCTCTCACTGGGTACCCTACCAGGGTTATTAACAACAATAGATTCTAAAGTCCCAGATTTTTTCTCATGCATAATGTCCCGTTGATGTGTCCTAGATCACCTCATGGCTGATAGGACCTCAAAGTCTCAGTTGGTCCAAAAATGGGTCTGTGGTGACACCCAATTCTAACCCTAAATAGTTTGTCACCAATACTATCACAGGTGAGAAACTATGTGAACCTAATTCAACATATGATATGTACATTCGACTATCCTAAATGATGTAGTTTAATTCATAAAATCCTTTATAGCCAACTCGGACCAACACATTCTATTCCCACATTAACCTCAAATTGAAGGTGTATATCAGAACATATAAGAAGTCTGTTAATTATAACATCATTAAGATACTCCATCAAGGGATCCATAAGTTCTGAAAAGTACATTTAATCATGATAAAGGCCTAAACCATCAACAATTGAGGTGGTAGTCCTATTTACAAGGGTACATTGAGGACCATTGCACCATGTTTTTTTCATTAAGGAATATCATTTTAATTAATTAAAAATATTCATTTAATAACATAATTGAGAAATAAATTTTAGTCATATCCTAATTTATTTAATTCAATGGTCACTCTCATTATGGTTGTGAGACCATATTCCAAATGCCCAAAATCAAATAATATTACAATAGGGTGTGTTTGAGAGACCAAACACTATTATAAAGGTCAAAACCTATTTAAATATATTGCCTGACAACATTGATGAGGCTCACCAATACCTCAAATCACACCCTGAGACCCATATGACATCCCAAGAAGCAAAACCATATTATAATTTGTTATAATTTATTATAAAATATAATAATAAAAATTTATAATTGATTTACATTTAAATTTCATAAAAATAATAGCCTAAAATTAACCAGGAATCCTCATAACAATCAAATAAAAACTAAAAGGAATTGGGAGGTATGTGAAAAACTCCAAGTATCATCTTCTACCAAATTTGAGACACACATCATCGATTCAATAAATATTTTTGTTTAATTTTAAGTAAAGACTATAGAAAAATCCAAATAGAGATATAGATTCATGGAAATGACTTGAAACAGCCTAGAGAAACCATCTTCAGAAATACTCTCACCAATCCATACAGTATCCCCATTGCAATCAACCGATCCCACCATGATGTAGTTGAATCAAAATAAAAATTCAAAATAAGAGTGGAAAATTTGAGATAAAATTATGTAAAATGAAGTAAAATGGATAACAAAGGATAAATATCACATTAAATGCTTAAGAACCACAAATTAAATCCTAAAAATACATAAATTAAGGGAAAGATGGTGGGGTGTTTTTTGGGTCATGTGTGAGGATCAGGGGCAGAAATATCCCCCATTAAAATTTAAAAGGGAAATTCTATAACCCATCATCCATCAAAAATCACAAAGCATCCTTATTATCACCATCAACATCAAGAATAATGTATAAATCCATCATGGAAGGAAATTAGACAATGTAAATTAATCAAAATCTCCCCCAGTGGTATCTTTATTAACCTCTTTATAATTAGAAGTTTAATTATAATTAATATGAACGTAGTTATTATTAAACATATCCAGACAATAATAACAATTAACATTGATGTGGGAAATAAAAATAATTCATGTTGAGAATGAATATTCATGAATGTTATGAATGAAAATTAACATGATCAACATTTTGAATGAATATATTAATATAGTGATGTATAAAAAAATATTGAATGATGTTTGTGGATTTTAGGATAACAGGTAGGGGTTTTTCATCTCAAATTCCACACATTGAGACCTATTTTTATTCTGAAACATAATTCCATTATGTGTTTTATATACATGATATTTGAGATTTTATATCGGAAAATAAATTTATTAAATATACATTATGATCATTCTTAATCCATTTTATTCATGATTTGAACTAAATTACTTCCTAGTAAATATTTTTGGGGCTTCCATCTCAATTCAAAATCTTGAGAATCGTGTTATATTCACTAAATATTTCTATTGTCCTGTGTAGAAATATCCATATGACAATTTTTTCATATTAATCATGTAATATAAGTGATTAAGGTATAGATGTAATTCTCCAAAACTAGATACCCAGAGTCGGTGCATTATTACATTACATTGGCATGATCAGAATGAAATCATGTTCTTAAAGACCAATCAATTTAGTATTATTGGAAAAAAGATTCATACATAAGATCATCTTTACAACATGAAAAGAAATAGAACACTAATTAATTCCATTACAAACATCTAGGCCTCCTAGATTATGACTGCAATTCACTCATATCTAACATCTTCATATCCTGGGAAAATGAATCATAAGAAATGGGTGATCTCAAATGCTTTGTAAGGTTAAGCAATACAGCAGAAGATAACATAAATATTAAGAACGATGAATAATTGAAAACACATGACTTTAAAAATAATAAACATGAACACTTTTCTGATAGAAATATTATCTGAGTAAATAAAGCCATAATAAAACATAATCATGGGTATTCTACTAGTCGAATGACCACATGAACCATTAATATTATTTTCATAATGAGGGAATGTATAATGCCGGACATTCTGAAACATTTTGTCAAGGCCTCAGCCAAGTCATATAAAAATGATTATGGCCTTGGACAAAACCACATATCAAATTTAGAAAGGCCTTGGCCAATTCCACTTATAGTCATCTCATGAGACCTACTGATGCATCGAGGAGCTATAGCGGGCTCCACCTATCACTTCATAAGTCCAATACATTCCTCGAATGAAAAGTTGAAATATAACATAAACATTCGTATTTAAATTTCCATAAAAATGTCAATAATTTAACAATAATCCTTAAATGGTATAAAAATAACACACATAGTCAAACATATCTCAAAACCTTCAATACAATATGAAAGATTTGTATCATAATGAATCGACTTCAAAAAGTATAAAATCCATCAAAGGATGTTGACATAGATGAAATTAAAACTATTGGAGTGAAGTATCTCATTATTTTTTTGAAATCATTTAAAATTACATAATTATAAATGAAAACATTTATTTTGAAAATATTATTATATGCTTGTAAGATAAGTTTTGATGTTGTTATAACGGCATAATATTTCCACACCCGTAGTATAAGTTAAAAAAACATTCTTACTTTAGTAATTTTGAAAAGGTCATAAAGTACCTCATTTGGAAAATGAAGGAAAGATTACTTTCAAAACATATAAAGTCAAATAAGGGTATAAATGACTTTACCCTATAGTATAGTAAATAGTAAAAAGGTTTTGGAATACATTTTCTAGAAACGTGATATGGATGATAAAGGGGTCCCAGTAGATACTTACGTAAAAACAACCTCAGATAATAAAGAGATTGTGAAATTAACCCTTAACTTGAACTTTAACATGATAAAGGGTAGGTTAGACTATTCTATAATGGTGAAATAATTGTTATTAAATTATAAAATAACCATATACATTAATATGACATCATATATGATCTTAATATTTCATTATTAATGATATTTTAGTAGTATCATCGTTTCAGGTGTTAACTGATTCCTTTTCCATTATATGCTTGGTTAAGTAAGCCATTTTTTTGTGGATAGGATGTATTTGATTCATATATAGAATGATATTATGTTAATAATCAATATTTATAATCATAAAATGAAAATTATTCTTGTATGATTCTGATGGGGAATTAATCTCATCGCGTTCGTGGAGACGGTAATATGTACTTACGCACGAGCGATAATATCATTATTTATATATTAACATTGTATATAATTGGTTGGTATATCATATATACAGAATATTAATAATGATATATTCATTATTTACATCAATTATAAATCAGTATTATAACCCTCCAAATTATATTGTATTGAATAACATTTACACCACGACGTGGAGACAGTAAGCCGTGCATATGAACGTATGGTCACATATCATTCAAAGGATGGATATAATAAGGAATATGGTTGTATCATATTTATAATAACATCATATAATGTATAATATACTTGATTTATTATTTTATAATGGAAACAAAAAAGAAATAGGAAGTGGAAGATTAATTGGAACTTGAAAGAGCTGCTGAAATATTTACCTCTTCTTTGGGTTATTCCTTTTAATTTGATCTAAGGGTCTCCGTAGGTAGGATTTCTGACTAATGTAATTCCTCTAGGATTAAGGGAGGATAGTTGAGAGGATATTTGGGCAGGGGTTGTCTCAGCCAAATGGATTTGAATGTGTTAATTAGAGATAATGGTGAGTACCCTTTTATAAGAGGTGTTAGGGGAACCTTAGGAAAATCTAGAAATATTATTTAATAATTAAATAATTTTCAGTTTATAATGTCTCCGAAATGGATTATTTAATGTATAAGGTGGTTATGGGACTAAAACCACTCAAACAATAGGTTTTAGACAGGTTTGGGTCAAAATATTAACATTATCATTTAGAATTAACTCTTAGTTAAATAGTTTGACATTAACCATGTCTCGTTGTATTTTATATTATATTGTTAATAAACATACTGTAGACTTCCAAGAGAACCCCATGTGGTTAATTAGTGATACACCTATGATTTTATAAGTTTTTTGGCCGAACCCTATATTTTTAGGAATGGAATATCAATTAATAATATAATATTTTATTTAAAAACTCTTTTATGTCAATTTTGAGACTATTTGGTATTTTGTTTTTACTAGATTTATAACAGAATTATTACGTCCAAAAAAGTTCTTCAAACCAACCCTATCATGTCATATTAACATATAAAATTAGTTGAATTCATAAAAAGTCTCAAATTACTTTTATCTGGATATTTATAATGTCAAATATTTTAATGTTTCATTAATTAGGTAATTATTGCATCATCATTGTGTCATAAATAAATTAAATTATTTAATGTCCTAAAAATATAAATAAAATACAATTATGTAGGAAATATTTTTATCTTACTAGTAAATATTTATAGTCGAATTTAACTTATTTGTAAACCTATATTAAAAATGTTTATGTTATTAAACATTGATTTTAACTCTTTTAACTCTTCTTTGAATTAAATAATAATAAATGTCATAATCTAATCCATGTGGACCAAATAGGTTCATATTTTAATCCTAAGGTAATTTTTTTCGAATTATACTTATCAAATAGAATAAGGACATGAGTTAGGGTAATAATAATATCATTTTTATCCATAATTACACAATTTCCTTTTAACTGTGATAAATAAAAGTAAAAAGTTACTATTCACCAAAAATTGTTTTCATTTATTGAATCAAATTTTACTTACTGATATCAAATGTGTATTTCTGATTTTTGAAATACAACTCACAAAAGCGGTAAAATTAAATTTCATATAAATTTGAAAATGCTTCTAGGAGGTGGGTAATGACGGTAAAAAGTTCAATAAAAGGTTTATATATCTAAAATTATTATAAACTTACCCCAATGAATTACATTGAACATATATATGTTTTATGTATCTATTTTGAGTTAAAATAAATTTAAACTAAATTAATAATTATTTAAATAAAAATTCGTGTTTAAAATATAATTCAGTGCTTTTCAAAATTAATAAAAAATTGAATGTTTTCAGAAAAATACCAAAAATTAACCATTTGCTAATTTCGATATTCCTAATCCAAAAATGAAGTCCATTTTGAAATATAATATTTATAAAATTTCAAAAAGTGTGTCTTACTATTCATAAGGTCTTGTTTGATTGGTTGTGGTGTGTTATAACATGAAGTTGCGTACAACACATGCTATTGTATTATTCAAAGAGAAGCGTACTGTGGAAGATTGGGGTGTTATATTCTCCCCTAATTCAAATTATTTCATCCTAGAAATTTATAGAGTGTTACTAAGTAAAAAGACTCAGTTGGTTCTTCATCATAAGTTCCTCAGGTTCCCACGTCGCCTCTTCCATCTTATGGTTTCTCCATAGAACTTTTACCAGAAGAGTTGTCCGGTTTCTCAAAACTTGTTCTCTTGTATCAAGAACCTTGAAATGCTCTTTTCAATAAGACAAATCAGGTTCTATTTCAATTTCCACAAAGGTGAGTACGTTCGTTGGGTCAGGCAAGTATTTTCTCATCAGTGATACCTGTAACACATCGTGAACTTTGGAAAGACTTGGTGGAATTTCCAACCAGTAAATTGTAGCCCCAATTCATTCTAGAATTTTGAATGTTCCGATGTACATGGGACTTAGTTTACCATTCTTACCAAATCATATATCTCCCTTCCATAGTGATACCTTAAAGAAAACAATATATTCTTCTTGAAATTCCAAATCCTTCCTTCGATTATCGGCATATCTATTCTACCTACTTTGTGATGTTATGATGTGGGTTTGGATTACCATCACCTTTTACATCATTTCTTCTATATGTTCTAGGCCTACGAGTTTTCTATCACCAACATCATCCCAACTGGTTGGTGTTTGACATCTCTTTCTGTATAACGCTTCATATGGTGCAATCTAAATACTTGAATGGAAGTTATTGTTATAAGAAAATTCTAGCAAAGATAAATATTGATCCAACATACCTCCAAAGTCAATTGATCATGATCTTAACATGTATTCTATGGTTTGACTAGTCTGTTATGATTTTCCATCAGTTTTGGTGTGGTAGGTAGTGCTCAAACGAAGTTCAGTATCTCGGGCTTTCTGAAGAATTTTTATGAATCTTGATGTAAAACGGGGATCACGATCAGAAACAATCTATAGTGGTACTCCATGAAGTCTTAAAACTACATTAATATATAGACTTTCTAATCATTGAAGTGGTAAATCTTCTCTTATAGCATGAAAAAGTGCTAACTTTGTAAGACGGTCAATAATGTCCCATATTGCATCGTTCCTACTAGGAGCCTTTGGTAGTCCCTTGAAAAAGGCAATCGTAATATTATACCATTTCCACTCAGGCATGGGAAGAGGTTGCAAGACTCCTTCAGGCTTTTTCCATCCGACATTCACATGTTGAAAACAATTCATCTTGACACAGAATCAGCAATCTCCCTCTTCATGTTGTCCCACCAAAAATGTGCCTTCATATCTCTATACATTTTGGAGCTCTCAGGGTGTATAAAGAAATTGTAGCTATGGAAATCATCCAAGAATTCTCTTTTTAGATCATTTATATTGGGAACACAAAGTCTCTTCCCATATATCAAAATTTCATCTTCATACACAATGTCACTCAATCTCCCATCATTCATAGCATTAATCTTCTTATAAATCTCTTCATCATTGGTCTGAGAACCCTTTATCTTTTCTAGTAAAGATGGTTTGGCAACCATTTGAATAAGTATTGATGTTTCACCTTACATGGTGATTCCCATATCCAAATTTACTAGATTCATAAAAATAGGATGCCTTTTAACATTCATCTTGTTAAAAACACCATGATCCGTTCTTATCAGACCATCTGCCACCTGATTTTCCTTCCCTAGGTGGTAGTGTATCTTGTAATAATAATCCTTGAGTAGTTTATGCCATCTCTATTGCCTCATGTTGAGATCTATCTGTGAGAATATATACTAAAATCTCTTGTGATAATTATAAATCTCTCTTTTTTACCTTAGACATAGTTTCTCCAAATATTCAAAGCAAAGATTACTTCTTCTAACTCAAGATCATGAGTAGCATAATTTTCTCATGAATTTACAACTGTTGTGATGGATAGTTAATAACCCTATCATTCTGCATAAGGTCACAACCAAGTCTTTTCTTTGATGTATCACTATAAATAACAAACTTTTCATTCCCTGATGGTGAAGTCAATATAAAATAACTGACTAATCTCCTCTTTAATTCTTCAGAACATTCTTCACACTCTTTTTTCAGACAAATTTAACCCATTTTTGTGTGAGATTTGTTAATGGGTTAGCCAAACGAGAAAAATTATGGATGAAATGTCGATAATGAACTGCTAAACCAATTAAACTTCATACCTCAGTTATACTTTTCTGTGATGGTCATTCTTGGATTTCATTGATCCTAGAAGGATCAATAGAGATTCCATACTTGAAGACAATATGGCCTAGAGACAACATGTAATGAAGCTAGAATTCACACTTTCTAAACTTCCCATACAATTTATGTCTTTTTAGTGTCTTCAAGATAATGCACAAGTGATTTTCATGATCTTCATAGCTTCTAGAGTATACCATGATATCATCAATAAATACCACTACAATTTCTTCAAGATATTCCTTAAAACTCAATTAATTAGATCCATGAAGACAGAGGGTGCATTAGTCTATCTAAAAGGCATTACTGTAAACTTGCAATGCTCTTACATGGTTCGAAATGCTGTTTTCGGAATGTCTTCCTTCTTCTCACAAAAATAATGATATCCAGATCGAAGGTCAATCTTTGAAAAGTATCGAGCTCCATGCAATTGGTCGAATAAATCATCAATGCAAGGTTGGGGATACTTGTTCTTTATTATTATAGCATTGATATCTTTGTAGTTAATGCACAACCTCATAGATCCATCTTTCTTCTTAATAAAAAGGACAAGGGCTCACCATGGAGAAATACTTGGTTGAATAAATCCCTTATTACTCAATTCCTCTAGTTTTTTCTTTAGTTCCACTAATTTAGCAGTGGCCGTTTTATAAGGGGTCTTCGATATGGGCCTTGAACCAGGAATTAAATCAATGTAAAACTCAATTTCTCATTCGGGAGGATTTCCAGGAATCCTCTAGAAATACATCATCATACTATTTCATAATAGGAACATCCTCTATTTGAGAATTCTTTTCTTCACCCAATGTAATTTCATTCTCTTCCTCCCCAATAATTGAATATATTTTAGCTATTGGGGGGGATCTAAATAAGAATTAGGTGGTGATGATTCATCTCTAAATATTAGGTTTTCTTTATCATCGTCATCAAAAATAGTAACCTAATTCTTCTTATGATAAATTTATTCATCATGGTCTGAAAGCCAATTCATACCAAGGATTATATCAAATTCAATCATGGGTATGATGATGAGATTAGTAGATAAATAACATTTATATGCGCTAATTGGAACTGATTCACAAAACATTGTAGCAATGATATATCCCTTAGGAGTTGTTATTAACAACTCCTCTGTTAAATCAAATAAGAAATATCTAATTTTCTTAGAAAACATAGAAGATATGATACAATTTGAAGATATAGAATCAAATAAAGCATTGGATAAACTTGAGACAACAATTGAATTACCTTCCACCACATCATTAGGGCTTCATCCTCAGCAGTAGTGATCACATAAGCCTGGACTTGATCCCTTGGACTTTTCTAAGGTATGTTTCCCTGACTCTTAAGACATTAATTTTCATAATGTCTCAAATCCGTGAAATTGGAGCATTGAACATTGGTATCATCATTCATTCCCTTACAATCACCAACAAGATGGACTTTCTGTCCACATTTGCAGCATAAACATTTTTGTTTTGGACAGGCACTATGGTGCTTCCTTCCACTATTACCACGGGGTGGAAATTCAATTCTTCCCTTCTTCGATGTTTCATTATTTCCTTTCTCATAGTATTTAGAATATCTTTTATTCTCTTACATTTCTTTAAAGTCATAACACATAGAGAATTCATTTTATTCCTTGATAGCACATGAGACAATATCTTCGTATGATTAGAAGGATTATCATACTAATGATCGACGAAGAAATTTTTTTTAGTCAAAAATGAAACAACCAATCTTACTTCTTGGGTTACGTATATAATCTGCCGCATGCCATGCTAACATTCTAAAGTTAGCATCATACATTGCGACATTCTCATCCTCCTTTTCCCTCAGACTCAGAAATTGTCATTCCATATCCACTCAATGGTCATGATGAAAGTATTTTACTATGAAAATTTCATTAAAATACCTCCATTCTATATTTGATACTTTATCATCTTCCTTGGTGATTTGAATCAATGACCAGCATTGATCAGTATCTCCAGTGAGGTGGAAAAATGCCATGACATCTTTTTCTCTTTCCCTACTCCCCAAGGCATGTAATATTTTCTCTATGGAATATATCCATTGATTAGATACTACTGGATTTTTACCCCCATTTAATTTTGTTGGTTGTTCCCTCTTGAAGTGATCTAACATTGATCCTCTGTGTGGTGGATTAGGGTGATCCATATGGGTAAGGTTATTATTCATAACCAATGTGAGTTTTCCCAGTATAGTGATAAGTTGATCAACACCTGTTGTATCACTAGCTCCCCTGTAATTATCTTAAGCAGGAGGGAAATCCCTATATTGAGAGTTTGCATTGATATAGTTTCCATTACTTCCACTAGGCACCATTTATCAACAATGGCATACACTAGATTAGTATTATGAACCACAACACATAAATCCAAAATTGCAAAATACATATCATAAATTTAACAGTTTGTGGATATAATCCATAATCATAAAAATGTTTTCCTTGAGGAAGTATATACTCATTAATCTTTCAAAATGGTTTGTAAAGAAAATGATAATTATAATAAGAATATCCCCCGAGATTGTCGTAACGTAGAGTGCAATAAGGCCCGTTGTCACGCACCAGTTCCGGTTCCAGTCTAGCTGTGGTGTTTTCCATTTTAACACCTAGGTACATCTGTGCTAGAACCACCTCTACCTGCCTATATCCAGACAAGGATTTATTTCTTAGAAAACTCACACAATCTCTACATTACCAAAATTCGAGGATGTTCTTCTGTTAGATTCCTCAAATTCTATCATAGGGTAATGTGATCTAATCAGAGTTTATCTAAATCTAGTTTCCTAGGCTTGTACTAAACTTCCTCTGATGCCAAATATAATTCCCCGGCCCAGTTAACCAGAGTTAGTGAATTGTTACATAACATTGGCATGATCACAAGGAAATCATGTCTCGAAATACCGATCAGTTTAGTATTATTGGAAACTATATTCAAACATAAGTCCAACTTTACAACTTGAAAAGAAATAAAACACTTATTTATTATATTAAAAACATCCAAGCCTCCTAGATTATGCATGTAAGTCAGTCATATATAACTTCTTAATACACTGGGAAAATGGTCCATAAGAAAGGGGAGAGCTCAAATGGTTAGTAAGGGTATGCAATAAAGAGGATTATAACATAAATATTTAGCATGGTGAATATGTGAAAACAAATGCCTTTACAAATAATAAACACGAAAACTTTTATGGAAGAAATATTTCTGAGTAAATAATGCCATAATAAAAACTAATCATGGGTATTCTACAAGCTGAATGACCACATGAACCATGAATATTATTTTCATAATGATGGAATGTATAATGACAGACATTCGGAAATATTTTGTCAAGGCCTCAGCCATGAAGTCTAAAAATGATTAAGGCCTCGGCCAAAACCATATATAAAATTGGGAAAGGCCTCAGCCAAATACACATATAGTTGTCTCATGAGACATACTGATGCATTGAGGAGAAATAGCAGGCTCCACCCGTCAATTACTAAGTCCAATACATTCCTCATATGAAAAGGTTGAAATATAACAAAAACATTTGTATTAAAACCAGCATAAGAAATGTAAATACTTATTCAATAAAACATGAATGGTATAAAAATAACACATCCACAATAAAATATATAAAAAAACCATTATTTCAATATGAAAGATTGGTATCATAACGAATCAACTTCAAATAAGTATAAAATCCATCAATGGATGTTGACATAAATGAAATCAAAACTATTTCAGAGAAGTAACTCTTTTTTTTGAAATCATTTAAAGTTGCATAATTAAAAAAGAAAAAATTTATTTTGTAAATATTCTTATAGTATTTTAAGGTAAGCTTAAACGTTGTTATAATGGTGTAATATAGCCACACCCACCATATAAGTTAAAAAACAATTCTTACCTTAATGTTTTCAAAAAGGTCCTAAAGTAACTCATTTGGAAAATGAATTAATGATTCCTTTCAAAACATATAAGGTAAAATAAGGGTATAAATAAAATTAACCAGTAGTCTAGTAGATATTAATAATGTTTTGGAATAAATTTTTAAGAAACATAGACGACGATGATGAAGAGGTCCTAGTAGATACTTACGTAAAAACATCCTCGGATAATAAATTGATTGTGAAATTAACCTTTACCTTGTACTTTTCCTTGGACGAGGGTAGGTTAACCTCTTATATAATGGTGAAATAATTTTTAATGAAATTATACAATAACCATATACATTAATATGACATCATATACGATCTTAATATTTATTTGTTAATGATATTTTAGTAGTATCATTGTTTCGAGTGTTAGCTGATTCTTTTTCCTTTATATGATTGGATATGTAAGCCATGTTTGTTATGGATAGGATGTATTTGATTCATATACATAATTATATTATGTTCATAATCAATATTTTTAATCTTAAAATGAAAATTATTCTTGAATGATTCTGATGGGGAATGAATGTCATCACGTTCATGGAGAGGGTAATCCATACGTACGCCCGAGCGCTAGTATCATTATTTTGATATTCAAATTTTATATAATTTGATGGTATATCATTTATAAAGAATAATAATAATGTTATATTAGTTATTTAAATCAATTTTATATCATTAGTATACCCCTCCAAATAATAATTTATTGAATAACAATTACACCTCGATGTGGAGACGGTAAACCGTAAGTATGCACGTTTGATGACATGTCATTCAAAGGATGGATAGAATAATTAATATGGTTGTACCATATTTATAATAAAATCACATTATATATAAGATACTAGAGTTATTATTTTATAATGGAAACAACAAAGAAAGAGGAAGTGGAAGAATAATGGAACTTGAAGGAAGTGATGAAATATTTATCTCTTGTTCCAGTTATTATTTTTTATTTGATCACAAGGGCACCATAAGATGTACTTCTAACTAAAGGATGGCCTCTAGGATTAATTTAGTATAGTTTAGAGGGTATTTGATCAGGTTTTGGACGAACTAAATGGCTCTGAAAGTTTGAATTAGAGAGAAGGGGGAGTACCCTTTTATAAGATTGGCGAGGGGCACCTTAGGAAAAGTTAGAAATATTATTTTATAATAAATTAATTTGAGGTTTATAAAGGCTCCAAAATGTATTTTTTAAAGGATAAGGTGGGGATGGGTTGAAAAAAACTCAACAAATAGGTTTTATACAGGTTTTTGTCGCTACATTAACTTTTTCCTTTTTATTTAACTCTTTGTTAAATATTTTGACATTTACCATGTCTCTTTGTATTTTTATATTATATGGTTAATAAAAATACTATATAATTCTAATCGAACCCAACTGGTTAATTAATGATACACCTATAATTATATAAATCTTTTTCCCTATACTTATATTTTTAGGAATATAATATCAATTAATAATATAATATTTGTTTTAAAACCTCTTTTATGTGAAATTTGACACTATATGGTATTTCGTTGTTGCAAAATTCATAACAACAATATTACTTCGAAAATAAAACATCTAACCAACCATAATATGGAATATTAACCTAAAAAATTATTTTAATTGATAAAAAGTCTCAAATTAAATTTATTTGTATATTTATAATGACAATTATTTTAATAATTCATTAATTAGGCAATTACTGCATCATCATTGTGTCATAAATAAATTAAATTATTTAATTTCTAAAAAATATAAATAAAATAAAATTATGTAGGAAATATTTTTCTATTTCTAATAAATATTTATAAACAAATTTATCTTATGTATAACCTGATATTACAAATTTATTAGTCATTAAACTTTTATTTTAACTCTTTTAACTCTTCTTTGAATTAGATAATAATAAATGTCCTAATCTAATACAAGTGTACCAAAGTGGTTCTTATTTTATTCCTAAGGTTTTATTGGTATAATTATAATTATCCAATATAATTAGTACATATTTTGGGTAATAATAGCATCATTTTTACCCTTAAATACTCTATTTACTATTAACCGTGGTAAATAAAAGTAAAAAGTTACAATTCACAAAAAAATATTTTTATGTAATTGAAACACATTTTATATACTAATATCAACCGTGTCTCTCATATTTTTGAAATTCAACTCAAATAAGCTGTAAAATTATGTTTTATTTAAATTTTCAAATGCTCATAGGAGTTGTGTAAAAGACCATAAAAATTCAATAAAATTTATATATATAAAAAAATATTATAAACTGACTCCATTTAATTAAATTAAACATATATAGGTATTAATTATATATTTTGACCTAAAATAAATTAAATAAAATAAAAAATATTTAAATAAAAATTCGTTTTTAAACTATAACTTAGTGTTTTTCACTATTCCTAAAAAATTTATTTTTTTTAGAAATATACCAAAAATTCACCCTAGGATAATTTAGATATTCCAAATCCAAAAATGCAGTAAATTTTGAAAGATAAAATTTATAAAAGTTCAAAATGTGGGTATTAATATTCATAACATCTAGTTCGATTGGTTGTGGTGTGTTAGAACTCGATGTTGCGTACAACACACACTATTGTATTATTCAAAGAAAAGAATACCGTGAATTCTTGGGGTGTAACACTAGATTTATATCATTCTATCATATTTTTTTGATCCATGTGTAACCTTTTATATTTGGAAAAAATTTAAATTTTTAAAAGAAAAACATTGTGCAATTTCATGGAATATTTATCAATGTCAACAGCCTAGAAAATGGATGAGATTGTGGAATAGATAAACCTTGGGGTAGTACCCAAAAAGGGTTGGTTATGAATTAAGTAAATCATGACCCTAATAAATGATGATAAGACCTAGGGACACACATATGATGATACAATCATAAGGAATATGTATACCAATATTCAAATGTAGTGAATGAAATATGAAAATGGTTGTTTTGTATATTTCATTATTCTTTTATCAATGAAAAATATTGAACACAATTAATCTCTACCATGGAATATTTTTTACATTGGATGTACCCTCCCCCCAAATATTTCATGTAGGTGGGTTCTTCATGTATGATTAATAATACACCACATCATATATGTTGATTAATCTTTATTCTTATAGATATCAATATTATTAAATATTATGGTAATGTATTTAATTTTTTGTATTCCTAATTTTGTTTAAAGTATGTTTTATTTAGTAATAAGTTTTTTTGCAATTTATTGGATTTGTTTTATTCTTATTGGTAATTCATTGTATTCAATAACTTGAAAAGTGGGCCAATTTTTTTAACCTCTCTATGTATTCATATGTGTGATATGTTTTATTATTTTTACTTATTACACGTTCCATGGGAAAATATCATGCAAAATAATCTTGAAATCATGTTTTGATGTCCAAAATTATGTATTCCATCATTATAATACCAATGATTATTGTAAACCAATTTTGCATTTTTTTTTGGATATAACATGCTCTATATTCAGTTCCATATACCATAATTTTGTTAAGTTATTATGGAATTATAACTCATGAGATGTGTATGTTATGTAAGATTCTACTGTACATTACCTCATAATAATTATTTGTGCTCATACTTACTGTTTTATCCCTTCCCATAGATGACAAACAGTGGTATATATATAAATGATAGTTATATTCGAAAAGGGTTAGTATTATTAACTCAACATGTTAATGTTGTATCATATGTTTTTATATGTAATTTATATATGTATTTGGTGTTTCAATAAATTTCCAATAATCGATCATTCTTGAATTATTTAATTTTGAACCACAAATTTAATAAAATTTTTGGATTTCTATTTTTTTAGAAATAGATTTCATAGTTGGTATTTGAAAATGGTTAGTGGAAATATTGGGGAAATATTTAGATGAACCTTGTAAGACAACACATGTACTTCGAATATAACATCACATTGCTAGAGAATACAATAGAAAACATAGTACTAATTGTATTTTACAATTTAATATCATGATCAAATTAAGTGCATTATAATTTTGAAGTATGGTTAAATATGGGAGGATAGGGAACTCTATAAGGAAACACAATCATTACAAGTATACTTCCTAAGAACATGTTAATTAAGCACAATTTCAGGCTAATCTGTTCATAACACATTCGAGTCATTTAAAATAGGTTATGAAACAAAAAGAAATCATTATATGGCATCCTAAATATAAAAATCATGTTGTAACTATGTTAAATGGATTTACAATACGAAAACCCCATCATTCAATGGAACTTATAATCCCTAGGTAGATGAAAAATGTATCATGTCCCTAGAAAAAAATTTCATTCCCTGGGGTGTAATGAAAAAATAAAACTATTTACATAATACTGAAGTGGAATGTGGGATAAATCCCATTGAATTTGGAAATTTTAATTAGATATTATATAATCATATTTTCATCAATAGAATAGATATAAAATAGAATGTTAGTTCATATATCATTGATAATAGGAGGAAAATGTTAGGGATAATGAGGATAACATTACAAGGTTAGTTGTATTTGTTTTGGGATATATATAAACTAAAATTAATGATCTATTATTTAATTTATAGGATAAAGAGAATCCATAGAAGGTAATATGACCATTTAAAATCTTCATTATACGAGGATATATTCCCATTTAATATTAATGTAGAGAATAGGTTCCAGAAGTCTTATTTCTTAAAAGGTAATCTATATAATAATATGTCTTCTAGGAATCATGGAATTAAAATTACACCTATAAAGAGGTGAATACATAGTATATGAATGGGAATGAAAACCAAAGAATAGATAATATACCCATTTTACAAAAAATATTTATTTATTTCAATATGAATCAAAAATTCATCCACATATTTGTGAAGTTGAGTTCCCTATTGAAAACATACCTGATAGAATACTAATATATAAAACTTCTTATATAATTGAAACAATAGAGTTTTAGGAGTTGAATAATTCATTACACGAGTTCTGTGATAAAGGACTTATACACACTACTGTTCAAATATAATGAGACCATTATTTATTATTTAAAAAGAAGGATGAGACGATGATATTGTGCATTGTTTATAATGAGTTCAATGACAATAATATATTGTATACATATAATTTTATATGAACGGGTGACTTATATGATCAACATTAGGGGGTGGGGGGTTAATAGTTCTCAATGATTGATATTCCAATTTTTTTATCATTATGTAAGTGTGAAGAAGGTTTATATATTGATGATGGAATTTCAACCATGGTTATTATATTATGTGTTTACATTAATTCCTTGTTGATTGGATAATGCTCTATCTATATTCATATATCTAATTAATAGATTATTCAGGGAGTAAATTGATATCTTGGTGTCAGTATTCATAAATGAAATATTGATATAATATAATAGTTATATATTTCATTATATTATTCAATGAATAATTCTAGTGACCCTAGATATATAAAGTTAAATAGGAAGTATAGTAAGTGTGATATTGTATTTATAATGATTATTTTCATGACCATATTATCTTTAAGGATGAAATATATTCTTAACCGTTAAATAGAATATATTTTTTCAAATAATATCTTAAAACAATGAACATCACTGAGATTCATAGATTCTTGGGTTTATATATTAAAAATTTGTAATTTTTCCAACATGTTTTTCAAATTTTCCAGCCTTTAAACCGTGTTAAAATATTATGGTGTAAAATTTCTAATACTAATTGACTGTAATGAATATTTTTAATAGATAAAGAGGATAATATATAATTCTCTGTTAATGAATCTAAAATCTGGTAAGTAAGGCGTTATAATTTAGGCATATTCATCAACGAAATGACTAATTTGTTTCCCTATGAAGAATGATTTTCTGATTGAATATAAATATAGGCAGTTGAAAAATCTTGAATTGAATTATCTAACACATGAACATGAACCAGAATCCATAATATTTTATTTGAAAGTATGGTGGAGCTATCTCTAATAAAAATGATTCATGATATATATGGACCACAATAGTAAGAATTATATTTTCTCATTTGATGAAATAAACATGAAGAAAAAAAGATGGTTAAAACTACTCAATGGTTATGATTGATTGATATAATACCAGACTAGAAATGAAAAATATGTGTCTAATGCATTGATTAGGATAGACCCTAGTGATTAGATGGTGATTTTGGATTAAGAAGTATCTTATACATAGAGATATCATAAATATAGATATAGTGATTTCATGGCACGTGGAGCCATCATTCCTTTACAATGAAATTTTAAAACTTTTACATTTTATGAAAATAGGTATGTGTATTTTAAAATTATGAGAATGTTTTTTTAGATTGTATTGATTTAGAGTCATTCTAGAAACTTCTAAAGTACATGGGATGGACACTGGTTGTAAGACATATTCACATAGGGAATATGATTCAATAAACGTATCTAACAATGGAATGATGATAAAAACTGTTCCAGAAGATGAAAATTTAAAAGCAATAAAATATTTAACAAGATAAAAATAATCAATTGGGGGATAATTTTACACAATGTGATTCCATTTTTAGTTTATATAAAACTAATGCGATTCATTCCATGAATCACAGATTTTCTACAAGAATTGATCAAGTCTAGTGATTTTTATCATGTTGCATACCTAAATCCTCTTCCATTCTTCGTAAAGGAAAAAAATCTAGAACCCTATATTGAAAAGGGGGAATTTTTTGTTATATCTCTCACTATGTTAGGTGTATTATCTCCATAATTATTGTATTTCTTCTCCTTAGTAAGAAGCCCCTCTTCTTTTTCATTTCCATTGGTCATTATAGCGATGTTGGTGGAATTTGTGGATCTAATTTTGAATGATTTCTATTTTATATCGATCCTTCGAAATTTTTTCTGATGATTTTTCTATTATAGGCTGATTTTCATCATTCCATACTCTATTATCTAAGGAGAACATGTTTCCTCAATTACTGAGTAATTTTTCTTCATACATGTATTTTCATTGAGAATTTGTTATATGTTTTTGTCAATTCATTTGCGAAATTCAATTTAAAATTAATGAACTAAAATTGGCATTGTAATATTTTATGAGACATATGTATTTAATGAAGTTTATAATGAAAAAATATTTGTGCACAACCAAAATTTGAATAATGGATTAAAATTGTGGTTTTCTTAAAAACGGTTATCATGTTGGGGTGAACAAGGGCAATGATGTGAAAATATTTTGATAAATGTGATCCTAGTTTTTGAATTGTATTGATAATCATATAAAATTGTGAATTATTTATTTGGTCAGTTAAGATACATTTCCATATTCATGTATGTACTTACACAAGAGGTTCCCAATCACTTTAGTGTGTGTAATTACACTAGAGGTTATATTGTTTGGATCCACCATAGGCCTATATAATGGGATGTTCTTTTATTTCTATCATGTGTTCTCGTAGGTTAGATCCCAAATGGTGTGCATTGGCATTTTTTCGTAATTTATCACATAACAATATATTTTATACTTATTATTTCACAAGATTACATATTGTGTATCCATGGTTGTTTTTATTATGAATTCATAATATATTTGATATTATTGAAAAATTTCTAGGATTTTGTGAATATGGTATGATTTTAGGAAAACTAACAGTTTTTTTAAAAAATAATTTTTTATGAATAATTTTGTGTAGTTAATTTGTTCTATTTATTGAGGTCATTAATTCTTTATGTCATAACATATATATATTACTTGTTGGTATCCTATTTTGATATTTAACTTCACCATAATTTATCCATTTCGTAGTTATAGATGTTGTTTTTGGGAATGTAGTAAAGGGGAGGGAATCATGTAGATTTCTGGTTTCTATTGTTTTCTTCGTCTTCATAGAAGGATGTTTTGGAGGTAACAGTTTGATACATGGAGGTTTATTGGTTTTCTCTTTTCATACATCTTGGTCTTATTCAGTTTGGAGTGATTTCTTATGTATCAAGTATATGATAACTTTATTTCACTATGTTCGTTTTTGGTTATCATTGCTTACGTTTTGCATGAGAAATGTTGGTTTCTTTTTTCTACCCTATGTTATGTGGTGGAGCACCATGGGTGATTAGGTTAGTTGTCATAGTTCGGTTAATATAAAATAGTATCAAATGAAATTACCTAAATGAATTTTTATAATAGTACATAGGTTTGGATTGATGTCCTTGTTAGAAAAAAATTAAAACTATAGAAATTCCAATAGAATGTGTGTATGGGTTCCGAGACTTCTCAACTATTTTTCTAAATATGTGTTTCTAGGTGTGTTCTAGAATTTTTTACAATCATGTGACTTTATCATTAGTGGTTTTTCAATGAGCATGATATATATTTTATTTCAATAATTTTTTCCTTCTTAAAGTTATTTATTTCATTTTTAATACACATTTTCATTATATTATTGTTTCTTTATAGAATTAATATGTATTTAATATAGTTGGCATAGTGATTTGGGAATTCTCTCAGAATTTAATGTGTTATTATCTTGTGATCAACAGAAAATGACCCCCATAAGTGATCTTTTGATTTCGAGTGAAGAAGATATGAGAAATGTTCTATAGAAAATTTACCCATTAACCCATTATTTTGGGGAATCTATAATACACATTAATTAAACTCTAGGTCAAGAAGGTTTCGAGAACCCATGATAAGCGGTGGACTATGTTTCAAAATCTATGAAGAAGATTCCACACATTTTCTGTACTAACAAAACACACTAGGAATATGGGGATTTTGTAGTGTGGTTTGGGGGGGATATAAAGTTTATAGAGACTCCATAGGAATCAACGTTTTTTGTTGAATTTACATGATAGAGGTACTGGGTAGTAAATGGTGGGACACATTTTTTCAAGCTATTTTTCACAAGGATTTTACAGAGGAATACATTAATAAAATAACCAACAAACTACTTTATCCTAATACCTTACATCAGGAAATATACGTAAGATTTTTGACCATACATCAAGAAAAGCATGTCCAACTGGATTATTCCTCATTCATTTCTAATTTGTTTCACTTAGAACTAGATCTTGTTGCTAATTATTAACTATAATATAAGAGGTTTTAGATGAGTCATAAGACTAATATTCAATCAGTGCTGGTTCATATGTTACTTAAATATTTAATGAAGGTGGGTGATAATGTGGATATCTACAAATAAATAATAAATGTTAGAATATGGTAGGGTGTTGCATCAGTCTATGTTGTTGTTGGTCAGGGAATATCCTCTAGAAAGAAAAGTATTTATAATGGTAGACAATTTTCATCTAAACAAGTTTTAGGGGACTCATCAGAATAAAAATATATGGTCTTCTATACCAATTCAGGGACAATTATTTACAAGTCTAACTGTACATAGGTTCCTTTGAATTGTAAACCTTGTGGACAATCGGTCCGTATGTGGAATTTTCTAGAAGGATGTCCCTAGGTAGTAAGGATATATTAATTATATCCTAGGGTTTGATGGTTTTTTTCTAGTTTCCTAGTGTATTCGGTCTTATCTTCATGAAAATTAGGATATCCATGTGGCTATGAAATCATAAAGAGGTTTCAAGATTCAATGTATTTATTTAGTGGAGTATAAACCAGTATAATATCACGTAGGGACATCTACTATTATAGGTTCTATATTTATTTCATATTTTGTGTTCTTATCTTTGTTCGAAACATGTTCTACTCATTATTTATATAATTAATTATATTTTATGTATTGATTTTATTTTTTGATATTATGTCATTCTAGTTTGATATTTTTTCACCTTTAAGATATATATCATAAAAAGGATTAATATGTCCCACATGTTATGTGATAATACTCAACCTTTAAGTAGATTTGGACTTCTAGGTAATTAATCATGAAATATATAAATTTATTATTGGAATGGAATGAATGATATTTGTTAAACACATAATGTACTATTATACACATTTAGTTTAGTTTTTATCTCAAATGGAGTCACTCATGCCTTTCATGGTGAGTGGGATTCTATTTTAGGAAAATAGGGGTCTGTTTTCCCTATGATGGGGCAATCTCATATCCATTTTTAGTGGTGTTCATTGATGCCATTGATTCTTGTTTATATTGACCACTTCTTTTGATGGTGTCTATGCACCTTGTTTTATTCCCATGTCAATTTTTTTGTGTTACCTAGAAATAGATAGGATTGAATTACCATTGACATGATTCCTACTACGATTACCCTTTCTATACAATCATAGAATTTAAATTATTTTGAGTAAGTCATAATTAATGATCATATTTCATACCTATAGGATAATGGATTTATTCATCCTATAATTTCACCATGTGATCCACCTATTCTTTTTGATAAGAAGTAAATTGGGATCTCTAGAGTTCCTTTGGATTGTAAAAAATTTAAACATATCACAATTAGGAAAAATCTACTCTTTCTTATGATGTGTGATCACTTTGATTAGAACAAGTTTAATTGATTGTTTTGAAAGATTGATCATTGTTCATGGTACTCCCATTTGAGAGTTCAAGAAGTGGATTGACCAAAAATATTTTTTAGGAGTCAGTATATTAATTTTGAATTTCTAGTTATTAAATTCACTATCAATAATTATTTAATTGAATTTATGTTGTTCATGAACAAAATCCTTCACGGTTCGGGGAAACGTTCAAGGAAATGTTTTTCGATGATATTTTTGTGTAATCCAATATAGAGGATAAAAACATGGAAGGTTTCTATATCATTATATTAATTATGAGGGAACATGATATATATCTTAATATTTAAATATGTACATTTTGGATCCATGATGTAATGTTTTGCGGGGAATGTTCTATCTAAGAGCGGAATACTACTAGATCCGGAAATAATATAGGTGGTTATTTCATGGGAGTATCCATGAAATATGTTTTATATCCTAAGATTCCTGGAGTTTATTTTTTATTACATGAGATTAATTTCAGTCATATCCATGCTTTCTTCTCTGATTATAACATTAACACAAAACGGTATAACATTTTAGTAGAATAAAAAATGTTAGAGAACAGTTCATGAATAGAATGTGTGGTTGAATTATTCACTAGTTTTTATTAATATGGACCCAAATATGGGTTTTGATGTTTTATGAGATAGTTATGTTATGGGTTTTTGGTATATATTGATGCTGTGAAATAATAAGGTGGCCTATGTATCTATATAGTTATTCCCATAATGAGTAAAACTACTCTACCGATGGTTGTTAGTTGGATGCGATTACAGATGCACTCATAACCTAGTTTTACTATTTCTTTTGGTATTGGTTTATTGTAAATTCATATCATAAAATCATAAAATAGATTTTCACTCAAATGGATTTTGAAAAGGTGATAATGATAATGGGTTTAGTATCATTAGACTTTTGATTTTGATATTTCTTTTAATATTGGGAATAAGAATATGACCGTTGATGAGTTGATTAAGAAATTACCGACAAAATACATTGAGGAATTAGTGTAGGTGTTTTCTATTATGAGTTTTCATTGACATAATCTTGGTAGTTGAAAAAAATAGTGGTAAGGGGTCCATGGATTTGATAAATGTTGAGTCTGTGTTTGATGAGAGTGTTTTGATTGAGAATATACATAACACTAACGTCCAATGATTTATAAAAAACATAAATGGTGGGGAGATAATGGGTGAGTTCCCTTGGTCACCCAGTGGTACATTATGTTTTTCAAGGAGGATGGTTGTTTGTTTTTCTATGATTAAGGAGTTAATGGATAATGGGAACTAATAATCTTATTTCATGCACAAATAGATTACAACGATAAATCATTATTTTTAGTGTCTCTATTTTTGGTTGGGATGGGACCATCGATTGTAAACATCGTAATATATTTTCTTGTCTTAGAAATAAATCACAGAAGTATAGACCTAATTTTTTGTTGAAACCCTTACACATTTGGATATGAATGTGTTATGATATTTATATGGAATATTTTTCTTTACAATAGACTCATAATGGGAAGGATGTGATTTCTATGATCATTGATCAACTCATAAAAGCATCACATTTTCTCTCTATTAAGGTGATGATGAAGGTGAAAATACTCAGACACTTATATGCCTATGAGGTCAATAAAATTCATGGGGTTAGCTATGTGATATTTTCTGATAGAGACCCATGATTTATATATAGGTATTGGATATAATTTTTTTATGTGATGCTTTCTATGTTTAAATTTACCATGACATATTATCAGTAGACACATAGAGAGAAAAATAGAGTTATCTAGGTCATTGAGGATGTTTTCCTAGTATATGTGATCTATTTTTGTGGATCATGGTAAAATAATTTCCTCTAATATTTTTTATATAAAATTAGTTATCATCCCTAGATTAATATGGCTCCCTCAAAGTAATTTCGTTGGCAGACTTTTAGATATCCCTTGTGTTGTGAAGAGTTGGGAGAGGAGTAATATTATGAGAATAATATTATTATAGAGTCAATGGAAAAAGTTAAATTGATCTTGAATAGATTTTCTATAATAAGGAGTCCTCATTAACCATATGAGGATCATATTCATTAAAATTTTGAGTTTGAGGTTGGTGATTTGGTTTTTATCAGGGTGTCACCTTGCTTGGGCACATTTGGTTGGGTATGAAGTTTTTGTTTTTGTTGAGATTTGTTAGTCCTTTTGATATTGTTTAGCATATAATAAATGTGGAATATCATTTAAATTTTTCATATAATTTTACGTTGATCCGGGATATGTTTCATGTTTCAAAACTATGTAGGTGTCAAATGGATCCTTCCCATTTAATTGATTGGGTGTATGATGATCTTATGAATGACACCAATTTAGTTCAACAACATGTTCAGATTATATATTAGCAATAAAGGGTACTGAATGGTAAAATAATTTCCATTGTCCATGTACAATGGAAATATTAAAATGATATCCAAAGGACATGTCATTGGGAATTGTTTATGAGGAAGAAGTGGCCATCTCTTATTGTGAGTCTCAGATGTTATGTTATTTATCTAGATGAATGTAATTTATAGTGGGGATATTTGTAACATCCAGGTTAAAAGGAAACATGTATTTTAATATTAGGACACATTTTCTTGGATTTATAGGGATTCATATTCATTCTAGGAACTTATATGGGAATTAGGTTGGACAATACCTTCTTGACATATTAACATATTGAATATGATCTAGGACATGAATTCTCCACTGGGAATATTCATTGGAAAATGTTCAAAGTTTGAAAAATTACAACCCATGAATTATTTAAATGTTGTGTATGTGTCTATCATGGGTACTTTATTTTGAAGCGATGAGATTTTCAAAAAATATTTATCTTATGTGTTTCATTCCATGAATCAGGGGCTTGTTTCATGAATCATTTGAGTCCGGTGGGTTTATTATGATATGTGTCTAAATCCCCTTAGATATACAATGTACACCTCCCTCTCAAACCATTGTCTATCTTGATGTGATTTATGGTGATCTCCCTTTTTACAGGTTACTCTATTCGGTGTACTATGTTTGGGGTAGTCTCACCACTCCTCTATTGTGAGAATATTTTATACTTTTTTTATTTCCATTGCTTTTTTGAAACATCTTTTGGGGTGTTTAGGTATCATATTGTTATTTCATTGTGTTTTCAATCGCATTTTTTTAGTTTTCCCACATCCCTTTCCATTTAAAAGAAAATATTCTTGATTCCAACCTCAAATATATAGGAAAAATATGATTTTACAATTCATATGTTTTTATTCACTATACAGTGCTTCTAAATCATGAAATTAAATATATTTATGTCAACTCCACCGGTTAATTGACATAATAATACATTATTTGATATATTAATTGATTTAATTGATGAGAACCTATTTTAAAAGAGGTTTCATTAAAAAAAATATTAGTTCACACCAAGAGATTCATTAAATTATTTAAATGTTGTTTTTTATTTTAAAATGTCTTTTTATTCCAAGGGGTACAATTTACATATTGTAAAAAAAATTTATTAAATTTTAATTTTTTTTAAAATTGATATTTATTAAAATATAAAGTGGTATAACCTTGGGTGAATATAGAAATATACTTTTCAGTCATTAAGTGTTTAATTCCACCAAAATATTTATATCACTTTAGTGTGAGTAATTATACTAGTGGTTATATTAGATAGATCCACCTTATGCCTTGAATAACGCTTTTAAATTATGTCTAGAATGTGTAGCAATTGGTTAGGACCATATGGTGAAAGTTTTAAATTGTGAATAATTTATCACATGATTGTATATTTAATTTTTTTTCCCAAATGCATGATTATGATGTATCCATGGTTCATTTTGTTTTATGATTTCATACAACACTACCTGTACAATACATATTCTTGGTTTTGGTGAATATGGGATACTTTTATTAAAACAAGAAGTTGATTTACAAAAATGGTGTTTTTTATGAAAATTCAATGGAAAATATATTTTTAATGGGTATTCTATTGAAATCATAATATTATAACATGAATAGATTGTTTTGATACAAAATTATGTTCTTTGTTATCACACCCTAATTTTATCTGTAGTCAGTTATAGACAATGCCTTATGAAAATAGTTAAAGATAATGGAATCATGTAGAGTTATAGTTTCTATTTTAGTTATTTTTTTTGTTGAAGGATGTTTATGTGGTAACGGTTGGTCACTATGAGGATTATTGTTCTTATATTATTTTTTCATCAGGTTTATCCAGTTTTTATTGATTCAATTTTTCTCAAAGATATGTTATCTTTCTTCTATTATATACCTTCTTGGGTTTCCTTATTAAATATTAGCATGAGGAATGTTTATACATTTTTATTGTGATTCAATATGTGGTGGACCACCCTGGGTTAAATTTTAGTTATGTGAAGTTGGTTTTATAGATAAAAAATACATATTATAAAGGATATAGATGTCATAGATGGATGATGAGAAATTACAAAGGATATTAATGAGGTAAATGATAGGAAACTGAGAAAAATATTTTATAAAATATGGTTATTGATGTTTTTGAATAGGTTATGTGTTTTATAAATACATTAGTAGAACATGGAACAACTATGTAAAGCTAATAGATTCAATTTCACTATACACACAAGAAGAACAACGACATGTAGGGATTTCATAGAACACATTTTATGAGATTATATATAGTGCGAATTTTGGGAATATGTGTTCATATTTTTATTACATCATTAGATAAATGTGTAACTAAAATAATACATGGGTTACGAAACAAACTCATATACTTATACGGATGTTGATTAATGTTATAGTTTACATTTTAATTGGAAATTCAATAAATCCAAACCATAATGATGAAATATGGTTTATTATTGATAATCATAAAATGTATTATTATATTATTGAGATAAGAAAAGATATGTCCCTTGAGTTTATTTCACAACTAAATAACATTTAAATTGAACATAATTCTACAACATCAGAATAAATCATATCAATATATGATTCTTGGTATATATTAAATTTTTGGAGGAGTAATCAATGGGATGTCAACACAGACATAATTATAAGTAGCACCTAACATCCCAAGATCGATGGGAATCGGGGACCGTGGCCAATATACATTTGTCAATGAAAAAAAATATCTACAAAATGTGAAAATATATAATAAAAGACTAAATATATATAGTGTTAACTATAAATGATATAATATATAAGAAAGTATCATTGTAAAACCATAGAGTTCACTTGTATAAAGCAAAACAATATATGAAAACTATATATAATACCCCAATAATAAAAAAAATTATATGGGTAATTAATAAAGATATAATGGCTCACTATTTCAATAGATGACCAAAAAACATTTCCTTCTCAATAAGGTATATCTATTGTCCTCTAAATCATGGTCCATCAATGTCACTACTAATCTGTCATTCATATGCCTATGAAATAACATGTGAAGAAAAATCACATGAATTAGATATTATAGACATAGCTAGTGGGAAGCCTTAAAACCCAAGAAGGGATTAATTATATGAAATAATATTAATTATAACCCGTAAGCAAGAGGAAAAAAAGAAAACCTAACGAATTTTATCATATTGAAACCAATGAGAGGGAGAAAGGGGATCTGTATCTCTATATCCCATATAAGAATGATGGGTTACTCTACAACTCCAAAAGTCTATAATGGATTTCCATAACAAAATAACACCATTAAGAAAATTTATTTGAGGGGCCCACTCCTCCGTACTGCCCTCTACAATTGAGGGAGCTCTATCTCTTATGAAAGAAACTCTTAGTATCACAGCTTGAAGACATATGAGTACCACTTTGTAGATATAATTTAAAAACCCTACTAATGTATGATGGAGTACCAAATCCACCTATACAAATACTATGGAGGACTGAATCCCTAATGTAAAAGTTGAGTACCGACCCTGAAATCTCACACGTGACTAAACCTGATCACTGATATCATCGTAGCATCACTGAAGAATGATTAAATACTACAACACCTCATGTAATATCTATGATTCCAAATGGAATGCCATCAACGTATCCTACAATTGAAATTACTTAGTGTAGGCTACTAATGGTCCAAAATCCTATTCAAAAAATGAGTAGATACACTTGTTGAATGTTCTATAAGAAATTAAACGATGTGTACCTAGGTTTATACGATGTGTGACACTATCTGGACACCTTATCATGTCACCACCATCAAATTCCATGGTTACAAATTTAATAATAATTTGAATTTATATTAAAAAAGAGGATTTTTAGGTTACCTACGACATTCTTGTGTCCTCTCAACCCATGCATGTGCACTTCTTTTTGTGCACAAGTACTCTTTTTGTTTCTGTGTACACTAGTAGTGTCCGGGCACATGGTGATTATTTTGTGTTTTTTATGTTGGTGTACTTGGATGTGTATATTCCCATGTACAAATGGGTATGAATTAAGTGAAAATTACCACCTCATAGGGACTCCATCATTCATACAAGGTTTTTGATATATATGTTCATGTGACACCCATACTTCAACCAAAAGAGGAATACCATGCATATGTGTTCCAAGAATACAAGCCGTGAATGTTGAAATTATACATAAATTTTAGAACTGTTCATTTCTTGTCAATAATCCAACATACACCGATTTATCACCATTAATCACAATGGGGAACTTGGATCGTGGTCTTATAATAACCAATCAATCGTTGGTGACCAGAATCATGCCACCTGAAGCACTCAATATCTAATATCATCACACCCCGTATATAAAATCCAAAATCCATTAATAAAAGATTCTTGATCTTCCTCTAATACATATCCAATTTTATTCTCACCGCATCACACATCAGTCATGGTATTGTTTCTAAACATGATCTTTTGGGTTCGATCTTTCACACTAATTATTGTTTTTACGACAATCTTCTATTGTGAATTTGTTGAAATACAGGTATAAAAGAATCATAGATAGTGAATTTCTGACGAATAATGATAAAAAATCAAGAAACCATAAAGTGAGTGTGTAATGTGACAATTTTGGGGGTAAATTTTTACTTATTGATGAGTGAATTGAGATACTAGAAATAAATAAATAATGTGCCAATATGTGAATAGTGGAAATTACCAGAATCAAAATAATATAAAATCTAGATTATTTTTAAATAGATTACTGGCGTAAAATCATTAAATAGCCTTTCATATCTCAAGTTTGTATTAATAAAAATTGTTGAAAAAGGTATATTACATAGTCATTGGTCAGATCATGGACCTTTATTAGTGAAAATGATTCAATTATAGAATGATTAATACACCGTGATATTTTGTCATTCCGGAAAGACTCTCTTATATGGATCATTTAATATATCATGTTTATGTGGTTATCATTGGGGAATTTCCATAATGAAAAATATATAAAAGAGAATGTGGTTTTGGGTATTTATGTAAATTTATTTTTTAAATTTATATAAATCACCACCCAATAATCACCTTCGTCCGAACTCTAGTTTTCGTCCATCATTATGTCATGCCTAGAGTAAACCTCACACTCGGGATTCCACCATGAACTCATATTTCCCATATAAATTATCAATCATTGTAACATTTATTTGTATTTAAAAAATATGTGTGTCTAATATTTGATATTTATTAATATTTTTAGTAAGTTAAATTTTTGGTCCTACGACACCCAGACACTTTGCCGATCCTGATGAAAAATCAAGATTTATATATATAAATATTCAAAGAAATATGTCATCAAAAAAAAGATCTTATAATCATTACTCTTTAATGGTTTTCACCCTGAAAGGATAAAACTACTTTTAATGGTGGTTTTACGATGTCTTCATCTAGATATCAGACTCATAAGAACTATATTGCAAACTCCCATGTTTCCAAAGAACAAGAATAAAAGGGATACTTTGTCCTCACAATGTCATATCTTGTTGTCCCTGATCACCACTAGGAACTCTATAATTGTGGGTTTATCCTTTATGTCTACCTCACCCATTAAACTTCTTTTTTGAGGTCATGAACTTTTATCCTTAGCTATGACCCATATAATACATCAACTAATCATTCTAACTATTGGGGCACACCTATGTTGTATGAAACCTCACCATACCTCCGTAGGATCTCAAATGGACTAATGAATTTTAGGGATAACATGATTCTATGGCCATATGCCAACTATCCTCATCATGGAAAAAATATTATGAAATCAAACATTCCTTTCTTGAACTCTTATGGCCTATGATATGGATCTACATAAAATTTATATATATTCTAGGATGTCCTCATATGCTTAATGGTCACTTGATATTTCATTGTGGCTTATTACACCATCTCAATACTAATAAGAGGTGTATCATCAATCTCAAACCAATAAAGGTGTGATCTGAATATTCTCCCATATAGGGACTAAAAATGTTACTGGTTGATTGAATTGTGAAAACTATTATTTTAAGAAAACTAATTTAATGTAATATTATCATCCATAATATAGTCGTTGACCAACGTACATGATCTCATCCTATCCTCAAACACCAAAATAGTATGATCAACATGAGAATCATCATGGAAGTGAAACCCCCATATCATCTATAATAGGGGGATGAAAAACATAGTCCATCCCCTAAATAGCCCTATCATTAATAGTTCATCATAGAACGAGGTGATTGTCATGGGTACCCGTTGTAGCCAGAAAATCTCCCACAGATACAACTATCCAAAAATCATTACAAAACTATTATATCTAATATAATTAATGTTTTCTATCATGGTGATTCAGAAAAAAATAACCAAAATATTATCAAGAAATCTCATTTTCTGTGGATGATCTATCACAAAATCCATTGATATTCTATCTTAAATCCATTTGAGGATCTCAAGATGTTGAGACTAACCTACTGAAACCTAATTTTCATCATATACATTCTAACATGTGAGACATATATATACATAATATTTGAAATTATTATCTATTATAGACCAACCAAACCATAAATAAATGTCATTGTACATCACCACCAGACAAAGATTTATATCTAAGGGGGAAGTATGAAACTCCCTCAACACCTCCTCACACAAACTGTCTGGAACCACCATATATCCCTAAAAAATGTGATGTCATACCCTACTTCTAGAAATCCATTTGATTCTTCTCTTAAGGATATAAACTCATTTAGATCGTCAAAATTTATATCTTATAACATATAATATCTCACATTATAATGATGTGTGTGAGAAATGACAATTAACTGAAGATAAGTTGAATTGTTCTCCATTTTTAGGGTTAGCTACAACCAAGAAAATATCTCAAACCCATCATCGACCATGTTATAATGAGACATCCTAAAAAAGGAATTTACCAATATATTTCCATTACCTATGTACATACTAATTCATATTTATAGTCTGGGATGAATTAAAAAAATGTCTAAAACATTAGGTCTATATATCTATGACTGAAGATCTAAAAATAAAAATATTTCCCAAAATATAATACCATCACATCTTAAAGATAAATACTAAATATTACATCATAAATTAATGGGTCATTTAATTCAAATCATGGGGTCTCAATCTCATAATCTGAAAAAGTGATTATGGTCTTACTTTATATCCACACACTTCGAATACCTTATCCTGAGGCATCCCAAAACACAATGTACACAACACCCCCCTCTTGTAGTCTCAAAACAGAAACACTAGTCAACCTCAACCTCAACTTCTAAAGGGCTCCATAAAACAACTTATTCATGGAAAATGGATTCCATTTCCACATCAGAGTAGTAAAAGGGTATGTTATAATGGAAAATACATCCATGAACCTCTTATAGAATCCTTCCATACTGAGAAAACTATATTCCTTGATCATAATCTTGGTAGCATCAAATGAAAGGTGTGGATAATTATTTACATGATACCCATCTAAAAAATATACTGTGATGAAATTACCTAGAATTTGAACCACATAGATCCAAAAATGACACATTGAGATCTAAACATAAATATGGTTATACTGTATTGATGATTGGACACTACAAAAAATCATTGCATGACCCCATTCTAACATATATTATATGATATTATTTTAAATAAATAAAACATAAATTGGTCCATGTTTGAAGGTATTATCAGGTTCATAAGATACATGAACATAGTGTTGAATTACTCACACAAGAAGGAATCACTAGGAACTCATTAATTCTACAGATACATCATAATGTTATTTTTAGAACATAATCCACACAAACCGACAAATCATGGTTGTCAAACATTAGATCAATATTGAAGAATAACATTAACCTTTAAATTGATCGAAAATGTCATCCATACTATGAAAGGGTTAATTTTTCTTAATTTTTACCAGATTATAGTGATCATAATCAATACAAATCCTAAAATCACATCCTTTATTTTTGAAAAAAATAGAGCTTCCATGGGGGACACATGGTGGATAATATAATAATTGTTTCAAAAGTCTTGCAACATCACCCTCAACTTATAGTTCTTGACATGGGCTATACTATATGACATAGAAGATATCGATGATGTCATGGGGTTTAAATTAATGTAGATTTCAATCTATTTCAATGGATATAGCACCAAATAATCATTGTTTATAATGTCCATTTAATACTCTACTACAACGAGAATATATAATCTAGATGATACAACAGCTAGATGGACTTAACATTCCAAAATATGGGTGATATTTTATATCTTTATGATTGCAAATCTTAACTGCTCATACATGATATCCCCCTTGAACATTAATGTGAATCTCATCCCATATATATATATATATAAGTCTCCTATGATGATACTATATCTATGAATGAACCATGGATAATCAGTCCATACCAAATATGGTTTTATATGTTTTCATTGAGAAACTCAGTCCACTGATTGCAATCTCGCACTACTAGAAGATGTGTGATATAGAAGAATAAATCCATGTACTAATATATAGCCATGACCTAAAGTATAAAAAATAAATTGGAATCTATTTTTATTTCAAAATAGATATAGATAAATAGTAATGACTCACACATAAGTCTATAAGTTCTGGATGAAGGGTAAAAATGACACATATCATAACTCATACTATCTCATAAGTATTCTGGTCGTATCCCTCCACAGCCTCTCAATGTTGATGCCCTTTACATCCACCTATACATGCCTATCATGGGCCACATAGTGGTTTTAGATTAATTCTCTCTTATAATTCGCCCCCAATAATAGATCAACCCTTTTGATCTACAAAATATCCTATATAGGCACAACCACCTTAGGGGCTTCCCTAACAACATTTTACAGATCCATCATTACAACACTAACCCTATCATGAAGGATTATCCACTACTAATATACCTCCATCATCATGACTATTATTTAAATAATGATATCTGTGAACTATCTTATCATATTCCTAGAATCATACCACTTGTAGATGATCATATCCTCTATGAAAAATATAAACCAAAGATTTATCTAAATGTGACTATTCATGAGTACATTTCCATCACTAAGAACCTGACCACAAATTTTTTCTAGATGATCCAGATATATCAAACCCATGATGTATACTTCTAAATCTAGTAACCCAATACCCATCGTCCATGAATCTCTCATTCAATAAATAATAATACATTACACTACCATATGTGGGAATGCATAAGAAGAGAAAACTATCTCAGAAATTTCTACAAAGGACTAGCTCAAACATACACACCCAAAAGTTTCTATCTCAAACCATATTATGTGAGTAAGGAATGAATTTGGTAAAGCTCATGGAATACTCATCAACATACATATCACCCTTTTATAGTTTAATAATCTAAAGAATCTACATATAATGAATTCTTGAAGGGTTATACTCATCATGGAATAGTTTATATAAGTTTAACCATGTTAGTGTCATCTCATCATGATTATTGGTAATCAAACACCACATTCTTCTGAATGATTCATGAAGAAGGTGGACTAAATGTGAAACCATTTGACGGATCGTCCTATGAACAAGACAAAAAACTCACACCACTACCTGAAGAAAATCCTACACTTTCTAGGGTCCGATATCTCCATGAAACCTCACATTATCTATCACTGGAATAGGCATAACATGTTAAACATGCATAGATATTCTTCCAGTAATGATGTATATATCTGATATCCATCACATAATAGATCCTATACCTAGACTAATTGGTAAAACACCTAATAATTAGGGCCCTAAATTGATTCCTCATCACTGAACTGATCGTCATCACAATTCATTTGCTAGAACTAAGCTGGTTGTCATCACATAGCTATCATGTCTGTTATCAAGATGTAGAATGGTTATATGATTATATATTGTGAACTGAATCAAGATGGAATTTATATTAAAATGACCAATTCTATATAATTCATGAACCATTATTCCCTATAATTAATGCCTCAGTATACCATGTGGACATGAAGGTATACAGAATCCTATTAAATGGATAAATTCTCACTACACCAACAATAGGTTACCTAGCCTGTTAGATAATCTTGATTAATGATGAAACCATTTCCCTATGTTCCAAAAATAATCCTCCCAATAACCTATAACTTCAATCAAAATACTAAGGGGAAAGACAACATCTGAAGCCACTATGTCCCAACCCTACCAACCAAGGCTCTTCTAGATAAGGGAATGATGAGTGTAAATCCAAAAAAAATTATTGGTCGGAGAAATTTTTTTATTAAAAAAATATAAAATGGGAGACATTAGACTGAGTACTTTAATTCACACACCCAACAACCTCTATGAAATAGTAATGATTTATAATAAACAACTAATCATCTTCAGTTTAATTCATTCATTCAACAACCTCTTAGAAAGAATTAAAATATATATGTATACTACAAATGCATAAAGGGTAAAAATAATGACCCAATAAGAAATTAGGTCCCAACCTCACAACAACTGTAAAAAATGAATAAATGAAGAGATACCTACTCACTTTCTCTATGTTGAACCACAAAATACAATCATCCTCATAAGGTACAATAATAAAACTCAAATACTTTCTCTACGAACATCACCAATGATAATTATTTCATATTCATAACACAAAACACATGAGGGGAAATACCATTTATGTGTGTGTATATACATACCATGAATGACAGATTGATAACAATGAATTATGTAATACAAATCAATAACAGAAGCATCAACCCATAAGAATATGGTTAAAAAAATTACCAAAAAAAATTTCCATGGAAATTTTCGAGAGAGAAATGTTATATCTTTCTATACAATATATATAAGAATAATAATAGATTATTTTCTTACAAAATTAATTATCTGACACCTCACAGAAAGAAAAACCTCACTATTATCTATGTGTAGATTCACTCTCCTCGATACTACACTATATACTAAAGGGATAACTCAATTTTATGGTGGAATTACTCACTAATTGATATCTAAGAATTATGAGAATGAAGTTTGGAAAAATGATTCTTATCAACAATTCAAGTCTTCAGTTCTATGCTTATGTGTATAGCGGCACTTGAGTCAAATCCTAGTCAATGATATATTTTAATAATCGATGGTATTTGTGATTTACCTTTTTAATGTGGGGTGGGGATTTGAAGATCAAAAATAAAATTATTGATTAATTTTGAATGATTGATAAATTTTATAAAGATTTTAGTGAGTTAATTATTGTCTATTTAAGATTATAGTATCAATGAGATTTACTTTAGATTGCATTAAATTAATACCAATTTCAGAAGATAATTTTGATCAGAATACAAAAGTGTTAAGGATTTAATCAAGTCCTTAACATAACTAGGGTTCTAATCTCAATTAAAAATTTCTTATGGAAGTGTATTTATGGTTCTAATAATACATGAAATCCACATGTTAAACAAAAAATGTCATGAATCCATGAAATTGTATGTTTAACATACACAATATTAATCTATAGAATACTGATATAATAAATCCCTCGATCAATTAATATCCCCATATTATTAGTCACCCAATGGTATTTTTACTCATAAATTGATATGGTTATTAATCTGGTTGGAATGATTGTGGTAATTTTATTAAAATGAAATAATAAGAACAAGAGAAGATAAGAGTATCATACTGAACACACAAATATAATGTGAAGTGAGGTGAAATAACACATTAGATTGAATGAAAAAAATAAATAAAGGAAGGGGATTAAAATTTATTTAATCTATTTAAAGATAATTAATATTTTAAAATAATTCTTCTATGGTTAATAGATAATATGAAGAAGAAACATTCATTTAAATTTATACAAATTATAAACAGTTTATTTGAATACAATAGTAAAGAAACGCCATAGAACATGAAAATAAATGTGGGGGAGATGTATATATTATTGAAACAAGATCATGTAAAGTAGTCCCATGACCATAGAAAGGATATAGTCATTACAAACATCATTTTTAAAGTGTGGAAATTCCAACCCCATGCAAGGAGAAGAGGGGGGATTCATTTATAGCCCAAGGTGGTGGACTGTTTTCATTCCAAATCAACCCATCGCATTTTATTTCCATTTTGATACTCTAGGAATATAAATATGTAGATATTATCTTCTTAAAAGTTTTATATATTAATGTTTGGATTCTAAACTAAAAATAAGGAATCCATTGGACTTAAGGATCAAATGTTTTAGAGGTTTTATTAAAAAATGTAATCAGACCATTTCAATCCAAACTTTTTCCACGTCCAAAATATGAATGATTTTTGGAATGAGAATATTACCTTAAATCTGAACCATTTAATCTTAAAAGAAAGAATCTATATTTTAGATTTCACTATGTAAAATCTCATCTTGAATGGATGACTATATCAGGGGAAATTCAATAAATATGTGATATGTTTAATTCCCAGAGAAATTGGTTAGATGGGTTTCAAAGCATCATTTGAGATCCATTTTATTGGAGATGGGCCTTGAAATTTTTATACATGGTTCAATTGGATAATTAGAAAAATATTTTGGAGTCTAATAAAATTTTGGTTTCAGAATTGAGACCATAAATTCAAGCATCATGGATGCTGTGGTTTTTTCACATATTATTTGGTCCTTTTTATGTGGCTTATATTACCCTATAAATAGAAGAATTTGAAAAGGATTAATTCTAATGATATGTTGGATATTAAAAAATATATCTAAGAAGGAATATCCATAAAATATGGATATGTAGGGTGTTAGGTATCATTAAAATAGTAAAATACCACAATTGGCCTACTTAAAATAATGCTCAAAAATTATATTTAGTTTCAAAACATGTTTATCTCACACCAATTATGAACATTAACATGAAATTTAATAAAGAGAGTATACAAAATTTTATGAATAAATTAATTACATTAGAGAATAAATATTTATATGGATTATTTGTTCTCTACTACAGTATGGGTTAGTACCGACTTTGCCTATATAAAGAGAATGGGGGACCCCTACATGAGTGATATATTAAAGTACTATCCCTAACATCTATATAGATAAAATTCATGATCACACTCATTATTCATGAAATACTGAAGGAATATGGGTGCCCATAACCCATTATGTGATGTTACTCAAGCCAAAAAGAAAGCATCCATAAAATTATAAATGAAATATCACTCAGGATAGGCTACTTAGGGATCAATATTTGAAACCCAACAGAGGATATACACTATGTTGATGTTACAATGGATGTTACATGATGTATTACTAAATTCAAATATTATTTGGACTCACCATGAACCCTGGGAGTTTCCAAAACCTCTCATGGATTATATTTCCATGCATACCTACATGGAAAATAAATTTAGTACATGGAGTAGCATTAAGGTATTCTCAACCCCTCCTGACCCATTCCCATGTACTTCATCATGTTCATGTTTACTTTGGTCATTCATGTGTGCAATGGATTCATATGAGTACATTCTTAGTCCCATGAACACTAGTTGTGACCATGTAATCTAGTAAATATGATGTAGTTGCAAATGCCAATTTTCATGTACTCTTTGGTATATATTGAGCCACTAGTACCAGATCACATGGAATGTCAGGGTCATAATCATCATATGATTTTTAACTCCAGTTCAAACCATAGTTGTCCCAATAAGGGGACAACATGTCATGTGTTCATAGAATGAACTCTATATTTTCATATATATTTTAGAAACTGATGAAATATTTACATTTTTATCCACACTAACACTGCCATTTCTTCCACCATGAATCAGTTATATTAACTCAATTTTGGGGTTATCTATTTCTTATCAATCATAGGTGGTTGGATTACATCCATGCAAAATTATCTCAATCTTATCTTGTCATGTATATTCTTCAAAATAATAGATCCATGAATGAAAGATCCATCATCTACCTACAATCCTTATCTGATTAACAACCATACCTCACCGAACATTGGTAATGATATTATTCTTAAACACAAACTCGTGATATTGATTCACCATGCTGAAGAACTATTATGTGATGATGTTCGAGTAGGTATTTGTTGATATTTTGGATAAAAAGGAACTTCTGAGAAGTATATATGAATTAAATTAGGTGAAATAAATAGAAAAAAATTTAGGGATGCATATAGTAATTTTTTTGTTGTATTCCATTATTTGATGAAGGGATAATTAATCATAAGGGTTTAATAAAGACACCAAAAATAAATAAATATATATGATTTATTCAAAGAATAAAAATCAATAGAAATAAAGAAAATAAACGATCCATGTTAGCATGATAAATAAATTGTGAAAATCCATGAAATAACATTCCCTTCATAGAATGTGGATAAATATTTGATTTGGAAAAATACCATGGAATTTATATTATCTATATCTAGAAACATCATTAGTTAATATGATTCCACTAAAAAATAATTATTATTCCATAATATATTGTTTTTCATAAATGGATCTCCTCCATGGTTCCTAAATTTACATTGCATGATATTACTAACCCATTGAATTTTATATACTAACTAATAAATAAAAAAGATTTATTTTATGGGGTTTTAATTAAAATAATTGAATAAATTAAAATTTTCATTCAATTTATCCACCAACAGTCACGCTCGACGAAATTGGAAACATCGGTCAACTTTAATTTATGACTAGGGTAAAGATCACACCCTATTTTCAACTACAGTCATGGATTTCCCATATAAGGCTTTAATCAATACGAATATCATTTACTCTGAAAATATTTTCTTATGTGATTCAATATATATAAATAATTTTAATATATTAATTCTAGGGTATGGTGGCAACTTAACACACCACCAAATCCAATGATAGATTTGTAGATTTATATAGAAATAGTAAAATGGATAAATTAAAAAAATTAGATTCATTACATGCTTGATCTAGTAATTCCATCTCCGAATCAATAAAAATGGAAAATCGATTCACATTATAAATTGTATTATACAATTATTAGAGTTGAATTATTCTAATTTCAAATCATTCATGATTTTATATTTTTTTAATATAATCTTGAATAAATGTCAGAACCATTTTGTCTACACTAGTAACATTAGTTTGGAAATAATTTGGAAAATGATAGATTTATTTTATAACATAATAATTCATACATCATAATTTTTGAACATATTTAGTCTATGACCTATTTCTATCATAATCATGGTCATAATTTTATATTTTTTCTTACTCAATGCATCAGCCACATTGTTTTCCTTTATATGTTTGTATTGTATTATGAGACCATAATCCTTTAGTACTTCCTACCATCTCCTATTTTCTCATATAAAGTTAATTTTAATATAATATATTTTCAAAGGCTTTTTTTATATATCTTTAATATGTTACTATTGGTATTAGAACTCATTATATCTTGGGAGAATATAATAGTTTCCAATTCCATATTGGGGCTTGACTAATTTTCATCTAGAAATTTTTAATACATTAATTTATATGGATTAACTATATCATTTTATGTGAATAAAAATCATAGTCCTTTATATGGTGATTACATATATTTCAAAAATCGATTAGGTAATTTCTTAATATTAAATTATCCATTTCACATCAAATATAATTTATGTGATTCATAACATTTTCTTCCATATAACATTGAGCTTTATTGAAATGTGACATACTATTTAAATATTAATGCGATGTGTGATTGTTAACTCCTATTAGTTGGATTGGCAGGTAAAAATAAGAAAAAATGTTATAAAATGTATAAAACAATTTTCCCTTTACGAAAAAGTTTCAATTAATTTCAAGGCATTTAATTCTCAATTTGAACTGCTAAAAACATTATTTTATATTAAATAATCCATTATTAATCTATATTATTTATTTATATATATTATGTTTATTGTGAAATAATTATATAGAATATTGATGAAAACCATTGGGTTGGATTGTGAAAAAAATGAAAAACCATTCCTTCAATGATTATAAATTAGTCTGAAAAATAGATTAATGCATTCAAAGAAATAACAAGATTTTTTTCGTATATTTTTTAATTGAAAAGAATGATATTTGTAATAAAAATTTATACTAATCATCATTTATGCGAGATTTGTATTAATTTTCTTGATAATATTTTCAATAAAATATATTAACATTAATCTAAATGCTTTTACTATATATAGAATACGATTAAATTCAATTTAATTGTTAAAATGTATTTTTCTTAAAAGAGTTTTAGTTCTGTTTGGGGAACCTATTTTAAAATGAATTTAAACCACATATGTGAATTCAATATGATAAAAAAAGATTCCATATTATGATTCATTATTTACAAATTTATTGATTATACTAGTTTTTCATTTGGTTATTAGGTATAGTAACCAATGTAATAAATTATTACTAAAATATTGGCTAAAAGGGTAAAAAATGTGGTTAAACTAATGACATTAGGGTTAAAATAACTGATAATCTAGTATAAATCTTGTTGAATAATTTTATTTCATCCCACCACTAACATCACATTAAATATAGGTTACATTAGAGACACATTCTGATTATAGTGACTTTATAATATATTAATATATTTAATAATTATAAATTGTGATGTCTCTTAAATTGTAAAAGTGGACCTATTATACTCAATTATATACTAAACATGACCCCTTTTCCTCTAAAAATTTATTTTCTAATACTCTCCTAACCCTTATGCCCTTATTCTAGAGTTTATATTCCTAATTATCTACCACATTAAAAATGATCATGGTGTAATCCAATGGTGGGGTCTAGAAGAAGTGGAATATGTTCCAACCAAATTTTCATGTGTCATTCTAATTTATCCTCCATAAAATATTATATAAGAATATGAAATTTATTAAATATAGTTCTATATTATACTAAGGTTTTCCTATGTTAATGATAAAAATAATCACTTTATTTTATAATGCTAATGGAAAATAAAAACATTTTCCATTTGTACTTATGGGAGGACGTCTCCAAGAAGCAATTCAATTTAGTTTTATTCACCGTTATTATTTGATGTTTATAAATATAAATTTAATAATTTTAAATGAATTTAATAACATAAAAATGAATCATGAAATATAAAATATTATATACAATAATACCAGTACATACAATTCAAAATGACAATGTCACTCGTGCATACATCATGACAACCAACTCAATAAACCGATTTTATTTGTTTATCATTTTATCTAACAATTTTTAGTAATAAGGATATAATTAATTATTATTGATATTTTTTATAAAATAATTATGAATATATAAATATGTATTAATATTTACCACTATTTTTTCAATCAGTTGAAAAGTGGAAGCATCACCCGTGTATATTTAACTATTACCGTCTCCACAAAATGACATAATACAATTTTCACCACCACTCTATATGCATGAATAAAAAGGATTATATTTCAAATATATTTGTTATATATAACATGATTATTATTATTTATATGATTTAACAATGAAAAATATTTCAGGATTCAAAATTATAAATTGAACCATACATGGAAAATAACCAATGTTTGACCCAAAGAAAATTTTTTATGATGTTTTTAAATGGATGGTTACTTGGACATTATAAGGGAATTATAAATATTAATTATTTCTGGATGTTTGAATGCATAAAAAGAATGATAGGACCTGAGGTAAGGGTATGTCATCTCACTTTAATTTCTTTGATATATATTTCATATTACCCAATTAATTATTTTATATAGTGTATATACATCATATATTTTTTATGATTAATTTCATAAAAATTATTGTGATTAAAAATTACATATAAAATAATCTATTGGATGAGTTTCATATTAATAGATTACTAAAATAGAATGTTGTTTTGTCCCAATAATTTTTCTTTTAGACGAATTTCTTAAAATGAAAATATTTCCTTTTTATGGTGAATAAACATTCCATTTGATATATTATAATATAAACCTCATCATATTATTTTTTACTAATTTTATATTTTAACATTATTGTTTTTAAGGGATTTACAAATAAATGTATCTTGTTTTTTAATTGTTTATATTACAATATCAACTATTTATATTTCTCTCCACGTTAAATATAAATTGCGTAAAATTGTGTGATCAATATATTTTAATACCCATATATATTTTCATATCCACTAGTTAATTTTTTCTTTTTAATGTCTTCCTTCGATAGTCCTTCATTTTTTAAAAAATTATGAGCAAAAGTTTTTAATGAAAATGGCCTTATTTAATTAATTTGTTCTAAAAATATTCCTTTGATGTCCATATTCATTAAAATGATTAATTTTATATTATAATTATACATGAAATGTTTTAAAAAAGTCATTTTTAAACCATTTAATTAATTTACAATGATTTAAATGTTATTTGAAATTTCATCTAAACATGTGTTGTCTATCTTTTTAAAAAAGTTTGAAAATAATGATCTCATTCAACGTATAAAATATGTTTCAATTTTTCTATCTGGATGATTTTTTTTTCATTTAATATTCAATTAATTGTTTCCAAAATTATTTTCAATTAAGTAATTTTTCTCAATATTATTGATTTTTTGTAATGGTAGCAATAAAAAATAATATTTCCCCAATTCCGAACTAAATATCGAAATGTTCTTTTAATGAATCTATTCATCTATGTCACCATCCATTATGGACTATTTTGATTCACTAAAGATATTTTTTTTATGATACTATCCACATACATTCTATAAATAGGTTATGATAAGATTTTTTTCTGAGTGCTTTTATAAATCCTTATACATTCCCATAGTTTAAAAAATATATAATGAAATAATGATTTATTATTTTTCCATATACTTCCATTATAAGTATTGTTTATGATTATGTGGTGATTAAATACTTATACAGCCTATTTAATTTTAATTGGTTATGAAATTGTGAAATAATTAATGTTTTATTGATATTATGGAATGATTTGTATAGTTATCTTCATATAGTGTACGATAAAATAATTATATATCCCTTTAATCAATTGTTTCATGTATGAAATATCAAGAGATAAAAAGGATGGGAATAGTGAGAAATTAAACTTTACTCATTAAACATTCCACTATAAAAGTCTTTAGAAATATACTTGACTAAGTAAATTATGTAATAGGGAGTCCACACAATCCATTTTGGGACATTTTCCAAAATGATAGTCATTAGAGCGAACCATAAATATTGTAATATGGGTATTCTAGGAAACCTAATCAACAATGTATCTTTGTTTTCAATGACAATCCTGGATGTGATCCTTAACAAATGAATGATTTTTATATTTAAATGTGTATGTCATATTTTAATACATTATTTTTACGAAATTTTCTCAGGAAACATTATGGTTTATTCATGATTATACACTAATCTAACATATTCCATTTTTATAAAATATAACATTCACAGTGTATCATTATTTAAGATATTTGATGAATTGGTTATGACTTTCATAATTTATAATCATAATTACATACCATAATGCTTATTATATACTCAACTATGATTAGTGATTGAATTATTTGATGTATACCCTAATAGAACATCGGAATTCAGATGTTCTTATGTTTCTATTTCCACATGTTCGGAGAAATTGTTTTATGTTGAAAATTTATAATAAGGGAACTAAAAGAGATGTCAATTGTGATTTATTTTTTAAAAAAATTGTGAAATATGTGGACTTTTTATCTAGTATCAAAGAAAATAATTATTAAAATTAATATGAATTTATTAATATGATATTAGTTTAATATTCATCCAAATAGACATCATATTGAATATTTATAGAAGGGTTCAGTTATTTATTAAGGTTGGTATTACGGAAAAAAATATTTGAAAATCACGGGGATAATTATATGTGTTGTATAACCTCCTATTGTTTTGGTAAGGTAGATATTTCATAGCATAAAATAAGTGAAATACATGTATGGACACAAAAAATGGATGTTGGCTCTATAACATATGAACCTAGGGGTAATAACCCCAAAACATTTGGTTGGGTATTAATATGATATCCAATGGGTGCTTGTCTGAGTATCCTAGTGAAATAGGTGATTTGACACTAATGGATGACATATATATTAAATTCATATTCCCCATATGAATTCTTTTTTTTTTGAATGAGTGTATATAACATAATAAAACATATGACATAACTAAGTTATATAGGTTTAATATAATGTTTCATGGATTGATGCAATGGTTCCTTAATTTTAGAAAAATTAGTAATTATTTTAATTATCATATAATTTAATACAATAATAAATTTTTATTGATAGTAATATTAACTATATTGGTTTTCTAAAATTTTGGTTATAATATTTATTGTATGAACAATGATTACAAATAAGAAAATAGCCTTCTTTTTGGACAACCATATTGAATGGAATCTGGGATAACAAAATCCATTAGTTATTCCAAGTAATATATCTCAATATATGATTAAGAACCAGGTTTTTGTTGAAAATTACATGTAAAGTGAAAACTGGTGTTCATAAATGATTAAGTGTAAAATATCATTGAGGAATTCTGATTCAATTTCCCACATTTCAGGAATTTTGACATAATATCATCGAGAAATTTCTCATGGGAATGGGAATATTTCAATGTATTGAAATAATGTTCATCATAAGGAAATAAATACTAGAATAATTTATTATATATGGGGATCATTGTTATTATGTGACACCATGAACTATTGTTTTCTATTAGAAGGTTGATGGTAATCTGTAAATCTCATGAAAATTGTAACAATTGATGTCATATATAGTCATAACTACTGAAGTGGGTTCTAAAAGTGAGGTAGAGTTGCATAAACTAATCATCCAGAGAAGAATAATGAATTTGGTCATTAGTTATTTTCAAACCCACTCATATGTACATATAATTGATCATAATTACATAACCTTATTGTTTGGATTTTGAATTTTATATAACAGACTTCCAATGATATGATGATTGACACTCTATTATTTATATCTTGTTCAATATTTTTTTGAATATACTTAAACTAAATAATTTTATTCTCCCAATAGTATAATTTAGTGTGAATTTGGGAAAAGATTATTTATTTTTATATGGATAACATATATGTTTTTATAGGACAGAAGTAACATTTCATATTATGAATCAACCTTTGATCTTTTATAGTTTTAACGATGATCATGAACTTCTATTTAAAAATAATTCCATTATATGGGTTTTACTACCTTTTAATGAGTGTATTTATGCCAATTGTTTGATGATGGAACCCACATTGAATATATAAATGAATTTTATCAATGATGAATGTTGTTTTATATATTTTTATACAAATTATCATATCATTTTGTATATAATCACACTAATACCATTGAATATTAACTAAAAGGAATGGTTGGAGTTGACTAACGATTAGGAAGAATCCGTATATTGTATCCTTGGGAAGGTAAAAAGTTTTTTTAATGTATGGATTCGGAAGGACCATGTCTATTAATCAAAGATAAAAATAGAAAGTGATCCATGAAATTTTGATTTTCATAGAATAAACCTATATATATTAAGTGAAAAAGAAATATCAATTACTTATAAGATAAATGTTTAAAAAACCATGGATAAATTAAATAATCCCATGAGGAAGATATGATTCAAGGAGTGGAGGAAGGATTTTTATAAATTTCCATAATAACCATGACTGGATGACGACAGTTATAAATAGATTACATGAGTCGTCAATATCTAATATGAAAAAGGACCCATTATTTGACTCTCAAAGATAATCATTATCTATTTATCCTAGAAGTATAAAGATATAAAGAGAGATGAAATAGAATTTATATTAGGATTACATGAAAAATAATATTGTAGAGTATAAATCATGATGCCTAATATATTCAAAATTCAATTCCAATATATTGAATATTAATTGGATGTTACAACTATTACATATGATAAAATGTAAATGAGAAAAAATCAACATTTATTTCACTATCATAATCTCCAAAACATAAAGAATCTATTTTTATATTTTGGTTTTAGTCGATTACCAAATGAATTCAAAAAATTTCCTCACTATAAAATAATATTATTCTCTTTAATAACATTTTATGATCTATATTAATTAAGTGGTATGTTTTCGGACAATATCTTATTGTATTATATCTTATAGTGGTTTTAGTTTTACCTTGATGATATAGAGAAGTCACCAAGAGGTGTTGAATATTAGTTTGGGATTTTTTACATCACATTGTCCTTAGATATATTATCCATCATATAGGAATATTTACACTCTATTGGTTATATTGATGAATATTTCTATGTAATTTTTGTGTTTTTCAGAAAAATAACATCCAACAGTCAAATGTTCGTAAAACAATAGCTATCACTTGATCATTCAATTGTATCCTTATGATGTTATATTTGGGAAGAAGTTTGGAACTCTAACATTTTGAATTGATGATATATATTGAAAGATGTTGGGAACTGAGTATGATGAGGAAATTGTTGAAAATGTTAGATCCATTAAACATCAAATCAGGGTAACTCAAAATCAAATATAGAGTTCTACTAACAGTAATCATCCTAATCTAGTGTTAGCTACTGTTAATAGGTATTCCTATCAATAAATATTTGGTATGTGGTTATGAAATATGAATCAAATAAAAATCTAAGAATAAAATGTATTGGTTGATTCATAGTTATTGTATTGTATTAGGATGGTTTATTATCACTAATCAAATCCATTGAATAATTATCATAATCATGATGTTCTTCATGCATATTTTTATACATACCAATTACCTAATCACTCACATGTACTGAACATAGCCGTCATATATTCTCTTTATTTTATTTATATTTCAGAATAAATTGTGTGGATTTATGATTGATGATATAAGTTTATATGGAATAATATCACTCGCATTGGTAATTTTTTGTAGAGAAACCATAAATTTGAGGATTCTACTTTAAAACCTGATAATCAAATGAGCATAAAGTGTCATAATTTATTTTCATCTTAGTGAATATATTTTCAGGGAGAAATTATTTTATGGGTTGTAGAACATAATATCAAAAAAAAATTAATATATTTTTATTTATATCATTTTTTGTTTGATATATTGATTTATATACAATAAAGAACATAAATGCACCATGATATAATATTAAAAAATTATTAAAAAATGAGATTATTATCAAAAATGGGTATTATTAGTGAGAAATAATAACACTAGATAAATTGTGTAAATTTTGTATAATTTTTCTCCAATGAAAAATCTACTTGTTCTTTCTTGGAATATAATTAAAGAATTTGAAATGTAAAAAATAATAATATTTCATTTTAAATGGTAAATTTTTCAATATAATATCATTTTAAATATAATATAAAAATTTATCAATATTGTCTAATTTTTTTATGAAATATATGTTAATTTAATATGAATGAATTGAATAATAATTAAAAAATTGATTTTAAATTGGTTATAAATAATGAAAACACCATTTAGAGGTTAAAACAATGCAGTTTTGCAGTAAACTATTTTTTATTATGAGCATCGTATTTTTTATCTATAAATTAATTACTAAAAGTATAGATAAATAATTTTAATGACATGTTTTGATAATATATTCAATCAACTATATTAACCTTAATATAATTTTTTTACTAGTAAATGTATAATAATAAATTTAGAGATATGTATAAAATTAATATTTTTCAAAAAATAGATTTCATAGATTTTTTTTCACTTATTTTAAAATTAATTTCTTATACATATATATATATAAGAAAAAATAAAAAATTTATCTTATTTTGATTCATAATTTGAAAATTTTGGTTTGTGTTTAAGTACTATGTACGAATAGTAGATGAGGTAAAAATTTATTGTTATGGTAAAAATTAAATGGGTTAACAAGGAGTTATCAAATTACACATATTAGAGTTCAAAGGAAAAAAACATATCAAAATAAATTAGTTATGTTTATTTAGGAAAATCCTTTTTATATTCAAATTTGGGCATCTGTGAAGCAACATTTCTTGGAGAGTGACTTTGTTATTTTATAATCTTCTCAATAATTAGAAATTTGTTACTCACATCACATATATAGTGGATCCTCCTATCCTAACAAATATACCCCATGTGAGACCATTATCTCAACTATGTTGTTCCCAAGTAATCTCCAAAATATTTGACTCCTTGTTATAGATTTTTTTGTTTGTAATATAGAACTTCATGGAGGATTAAGGTTTGTGACAATGAATATTACCAAAATAAGAGTTTTATCTTCTTACCATCCTTGTTCAAAAGTTTTCATTCTTAGTTCCCATAAAATTAAATATAATTCTATTAACATGATGGAATAAGTATACATACTTTATTAATATGTTTTTTCAAATTTCATAAGCATTTTTTATCTTATTTATTTCCAATGTTATATAAAAAAATTGTTCATGTGTATGTATGGACTATCATCCCTATGAAGAAATGTACCTTATTTTTCATTATTATCTCATTTGGATTGTCTTATAATATATTTTAATTTATTTATATCATGTTTTTATAAAATTTAGGATTATATAAATATAAAATATCATATACCTTGTTAACATTACATTAATTGGATAATAAAAGCGGCATTCAGGAAATAGGGTGCAGTAACAATTCCATGAAGTGATGCGATTGAATTCTCATTTCCTATTTACATGGATATTGATAATGAATTATTAATTTAAAATATATTATATATACAATGAAATTAGGTTTATTTAATGTTAACTTTTGGTTTAATTTTCTTTATTTCCATCCATTGAATAGTGGAATCATCACTTTTTCATACATATGTTGAACCATATCCACGATGTAACAAAATTTATTTTTCATTACCACTCTATTAGGATGGTTATAAAAGTGAATAAGTTGAGAAATATGTTATAAAAAGAATTATTATGAATATGGAGGGGATTAAATAATGATTAATATTATTGGAAGAGAACAATCATAAAAAATGAAACATATAAAATGAGCCAGTTTTCATAGGATTAATTATTATAATGAAGAATCTTCCATAAAGTTATCGTTGGAAAAATAATATAATCTCATATAGAGTTAATTATATCATTATGGATTTTTAATATATGTTTTATAACATTATATTTATTAAAAACTATTTTCAACACGAAATATTCTATATAATAATTGAATTATTAGTTTCACATCTAAATTTTAATTTTTTGATACATATTCCACATTCACCATTTATTTCTATTTTTGTGGTGTAAATTCTACCCATAATTTTTATTCTAAATCAATTGAGTAAATTTACTAGGATTTACGAAACCATATATATATATATATACGGAGTTGTTTATTTATATATTACAAAAACATTAAAGGTTATTCATCTTAATATTTTTTTTCATTATGTTATGTCCCATGTTATGTGATTATTATGTTTATAGGGAATAAATAATTCCTTAAAAATATGCTATATTATGTAAAAAGTATATTCGTGGTAAATAATGTTATATATTGATGATATATATTTCTATTTATTAATAAATAAAACATTTCAAAATTGGTAAGGGTTTATGTTATAGTCTCATTTAATTTTGTGATTTCTTACGTATAATTTCTAATGGGAGAAATTTTGTAACCGAATTATTTTAAAAGGAATATATTTTATCAACCAATGGTTATATCTGGTTCATGAATTTATTCCTTTAAATGTTATCTATTTTTTAATTAAAATAATGTATAATTATTTTGAATGCCAAATATTATTCATCCTCATTGGTCTGAAAAACTATTCACCAATTCATGGGTTCATATACTTTTTATAGAAGATTTTAATTAAATTTGAATTTTTTCTAAAAGGAAATTTTCACTAAATAATGAAAATATTTACAAATAAATAAAATGAAATATTTTAAATGTTTTCCAACAAAGAAATTTATGATTTTTTATTAATCTTTGGATATACTGTTTTTTTAACATATCTTGGATGAATATATTTTTCCTCCATTGAAATATTAAAAAATAAGTTTACATGGATATTATCAATGAAATTTTTTTCTAAATATAAATGATTTTTTTATTTTTAAAATATTCCAAAATAAATTGATATTTTTATTATTTTAAATGAAACATCGAAGTGCTCTGCTATTAGAATTTCCTTGTATTTTAAAATTTTGTAAGGAGTATTAGGCCTAAATGGGGATACTTTCTTATAATACCATCCTCCTTTATTCTCAATACTGCTTTTTGAGGTTATGTTTCATCTATAATTATAGGAAACTAGTTACATTTCCATGAGTTAATTAAGCTATGATGAATTAATGAAATTTTTTAAAACACATCGACTCCTTTTCAAGGATGACATATGAATATTTGTTGAATAAATAATTATGAAACCCTAAAAATTTTCACTGAATTTCCTATTATAATGTGATTACTTTTTAATGATCTTATGGAAAAATATGTATTTTTATCCTTATATGATTTATGGGACCTGAATCTTATATCTCTATAATGCATTGGGTAGAGAGTTCTATCTAATGAGATAATATAGACTTGATTGGGGAGTTATCATATTTTAAAACGGGGCTCTTTCCACAATGATAATCCTTGTAGAAAAAATTTACTATACAAATTATGAAGTGTTGAGTGAACCCAATCCACTATCAGAAATTTTCTATTATCATTTTATTTTTAGTGATACAAGAATAATTAAATGATTCGATTTTGAGTGAACACAATCCCCTATGTAACCTTGTCCACTACGATGTTATTGGAAGTGAGCATGAACATAGGAATTGGTTTTATATTCCTAGGTGTATTACATAATGTTAATTTTTCTGATTATTATATTATCTCATGTATTTTGATTGAGTAATATTTATTCTAAAATATTATGATTTATGGGTTTTTTATGATAATTATGTATTGCATAACTCATGATAAATGTCCTTTGATTGGTTTATTTTTATTATTTCATGTTCCAATACCCTTATTATTATCTTATGATCAATTATGACCATTGTTTAATATATCTAATATATATCCCTATTGGGATACAAGTATCATACATTCATATTTTCTCATTTTTCATTGGTTATGAAGAATAGTATTAAGATTGATATTTCAAAGAAGGTACTCCAAGGGAATATCATTGTAGAGGATGTTTTATATTTTCATGAAATAATTTGATTATGTTTTTTATTTAAAGATACTAAACCATTATTTTTTGGGAGAATGCATTATTAAGATATGTATTGAAAATTAATTTTAAATGATGTAATTTTTTAATATGTAATTCATTAGACACCTAATATTATTTCTTTGTGGTAATATTAAAATAAATTAATTGAATAACATCTCAATTAATTCCTTATATATTTCTTAATATTCCTTCAACCTTGTGAATATAAACAATTTATATTTCATAACATTTAATGGTTTCACCAATTAAGAATAATTGTAATCAAATAACTTAAGGACTTGTCAAAAAATAAGAAAACTAAATAACTCTTTTATTTTCATTTGTGGGATTCACAATTTTACTAAAAAAATATAGAAGGATAAATATATAATCTTTAATTTGAGAATTTATTTCAGGAAAAAGGGATATAATTGAGCCAAAATTCACATTCACCAAATTTCCCATATAACTCATTTTCAATGATAGTCTCAAGAATGATTGGTAATTTTTTAATTGAATAAACATCCTCCTTATCTGTATTATTTTAATTAAATCACCTCAATTTGTAGATATCTACCGATAGAAAGAACACTACAAAAATATACTTATATACACCATATCTTTACTCCCCAAAACATGAAATATAATCTGTAGGGACATCATCCATTATTCACATACTAGTAGATTAGAAGTTCCCATATATTATGGAGTTTTCTAAAATATATAGATGTCCATTATTCTCGAATCATGATATGGATCCATATGTAGTTACATATGGTAATGTTTATTAGTCTTATCCTACTATGATTTATCTAATATATCCATAAGTGGGTTAGCTTAAATAGCAGCCCTGTTTACATCCTCAATAGGGAATTCCATATATTTGATATATGCGATTGCATATTTTCTATTCCATCCACTATGAACCATCTCTAAAAAATAGAAGATTAAAAATTAAATCATTACATTATCAATCTATATCAATAAGGATTAATGTGTTGGTGAATGTTCTTGGCTAATCAAATGGTTAATCATAATTTTCATACTATATATGGTTTTCCAACATATTTTTCATATGGATTATATTAATACATAATCTAACACCATATATAATTACCTCATAATCATTATCATATAGATGATATTTACTAAAAAATTATAATATATGAGAACCCTCAATACATTATATCAAATACATTAATAGTATTCGGACTAGATACATACATGGTTTATATATTACCTTTGAATCATAAAACATATCTTAGATAAATCATGAAAACAATTTTATTTATTTTATTATATCCATTAATCCACTCAATCATCCATGCTTTATAAGCATGTAAATATAAAAAAACACAAGTTGATCTCATATTATTGGAAATGGGGTTTATACTATGGAAGATATCTCGAATACTATAAAAATTATAGTATAGATAATAACTGATAAATATAATACATAAAAAAAATTGATTACGAAATACATCCATGGAAGATAAAAATTTGATAATCATTTGGAAGTATTTATTGATTTATCCATGAAGGATTTCGTAATGATATACATATATATATTTCCATTTTCCCCTCGACATGGAAATTTTTAATAAATGGGAAGACAAACTACATTTAAAAAAAGTATGGAATACTATCTAGATTTTCAAAGGAGAACCACTCAATGTGTTCAGGGAAAAAATTATAGGCCTCACTCAGTAATAATGTTTTCGAACACATTCATAATATATGTAATGATTAATTTAACATATAATCAATATACATTAGTATTAAATAAATATCTCTATTTGGTCAATTAAAATGAATGTTAACATTTCCCATCATATTTAATATGTTTATTAGTAATATTCCATCTACATAAGCCATATATAGATATTGTTGTAAAAAATAAAAAATATATATATTATATAAAATATATATATGGTACTCGAGAACAAGGGAATGAAGAAGGAATCTTATTTCAACTGAAATATGGATACTAATTGAGAACATATCGTAAAGGTAATTTATGATCATATAATATGAATTATCCACAAAAAAATGTATAAAAAAATAATTATACAATCATGAAGGAGGTGATTAGTTCATAAAAAATTAATGATAGGTAGTATTGGGGTAAGTGATTAGAAACAAAGTGGAAAAAAATAAAATTTTGAAATGAACCTTCATAATTTCTTTATAACATAGTTTCAAAATGAAGTTAAATGTTACATAATAAATGTTACCCAAGGATTCTAGGGATAAATTTTAGAATTACATGTAAAATATTTTAATTTAATGGAATATTGAATGGAATCCATGATTGAGTAAGAAAATGCGAACTATAAGTTAAACATAATCATAAATAAAATGAAATCCCTTCTCAGAACCTTAATAAAAAATTAAATCCACTTCTATTTGTATAAAATTGAAAAATATATACAATAACTATAATATATATTAATTAAAAATATATATTCAAATGAATATAGATAATGATGAATATTAAAGATGGTGTTAAAATATATTTATGAAGAAAATAATATGAAGATATTAACATCTAACTAATGTAAAGAGGGTCGAGAATGACTTATATGGGAAAAATTTAATTAAATAAATAAAAATTCGCAATGAAAAATAATATTTAATAAAACTGTAAAATAAAAAAATAGATGTACAGTAAAGAAAATTCTTGATGTAAAATTACAGATAAGGATTTAGAAGTAAAAATTCTTGAAAAAATATCTGAAAATAGTATTCCATCACCCAGAAACATAATTTTTGATCATTTTAGTACCAAAGTGAGAGAAATTCAAAGAATACTAAAATATTCTAGGGAAACATAGATGTGAGTAAAAGAGATTGTGATTAGAATATAAATAATAATCATTTTTTCAAATTTAAATTTGTAAATAAATTACCTCTGTACATTGTGAGATTGTAAAAAAATCTATTATGGTATTGGTAACATATAAAAAATAATAAAATGAAAGGGATAAAATGATAAATATGTTTAAAACAATATAATTTGGTAGGATATATGATATAGACACATATTTGTGAAGAATATTTCCTAAAAAAATGAAAACCTGTAGAGAATATATATCATATCTCAAAGAATGGAATATTGAGAAAAAAACCCTATACATTTATCATAACATCCATGAAATAGAATTGATGTAATATATAATAAAACTAACCATATAAATTATATATTCAATAACCTTATTAAAATATGTTTTCTTTTGTTTTCTTCAATAATAATTATTCATTATACTTTTATTAGTTAGTTATTATTTAATGTCATTATTATATCATAGTTATTATGATATATTCATTAATGATTCATAAAATTGAATCCATTACACTTTAATTAATGAAACATTATTTATTAACTCATTATTTATTGTAATTTAATCAATATATTTTGATTATTTATGAATTCGTATTTTTTTATACAATGGGTATGGTTTGTGAGAATTCATTTCATGATGAGCCATATTTTATAATTCTTAAGTTAAAAATGGTTGTATCGTAATAATGATTTAAATATAAATATTATCATTGCATAAAATATTATTTTCATGTTAATATAAAATTTAATTTCTAATTTTATTTTTTATCCATCCTCATATCATAGGGGTAAAACACTGAATTTTTCATTCATAGACGCAATTGGCTGCACATAACTTGAGATACATTATCATTTTTTGAATAAATGATAGTATGATAGATAATACACGATAATAATAATAATATTTCATTATAATAAATATATTTTTGTAGTTATTCAAGTATAAATAGAATATATTTTGGGGGGTGGATGAAGAAGGAAACTTGGAAGGACACAGTTCAAAAAATTACCTCATCCATGGATATCCTATTTTAACAAAATCCATAAACCTTTATAGATTAATATTTTTAGGGAAAAATAATTTATATAATGTGGAGAAGTGATTTTTAATTAATTTTTTAGGATATTTTCCAATATATTTGGAATAATGTGTGAGGAAAAGTAGGTCATGGAAGGTATTCTTTTTTATGGTAGAGTAGTGGATTGTTTTTATATTAATGAAATAATATTAAAGATGTGTCCCATACTAAGTAAATGTGATCTAAATGTGTAAAAAAATATATTGGGAATTATTATTCATCAATATACCACCCATTAATAAAAATATGGTGTTATTTTTGAGATATTTTTACATTTTCACCTTAATTTATCATTTTTGCAATAATTTACATTTTATGAAGTAATTATGTTTTTATCCTCGGTATCTTATTTTTATGCCAAAATATATATAGAAAATATAATTAGAATTAAAAATTATAATTAGAAATATAAAATAGATTTTTTATTTAATTTCTATAGGATGAAGAAATTAATATTATAAGTATTATGCTTATTGATCAACAATATATTTTCGGAAAATTTCATGTTATGAATAAAAACTATTTTATAGGAATGTCTTGGGTGGTATTTATTTCCATAGAATATGATATTTTATTATTGAACCGTTAAATTTTTCTATATTTAAAATAAATAACCCATCTGGACCACTGTGGAAACTAAATTAAATGAAATGTTTTATGTTTATTTCTATAGGAATGGTGTATACATTCAATTCAATAATACAAAACATAGTATTATATATTCAATATAATATTTTTAAATTGATTTCATAAAAATTATAAATATTTTCTTATTTTAGAATAGGGTTATATGGATATTTAATTTATTTTTGGATCTCAATGATTTCATTAATGTCATCATATTGTGGAAAATGTATATTTAATATTCAAAAAAATCATACTATTTTGAAAATTATTAAAAATTCACCACAAGATATTTTTAACATGTTTAATCGAGAAAGTAATTTTCATATTTTCATATTAAAGATATAAAATTGAGTAATAAATATTTAAAATGTTATCAGGAATAATAAATTTTTTTTCAAATTATAAATAAAAAATTAATTGTTTTATAGTTTGTGATTTTAGTATTTACATGTTATTTTCTAATCATAGGTATCACAGTTCAAATTTTGATTTTTTATCATGAGTAATATTATAAAACCATTGAGAATCCTTAATAAAATTCACACACAATAGAAACATACACAAAATTATCCATATTTCATCCCATTATGAAAGTCACCACATCCTCCCAACCATCAAACATCGACACTCCTTTCCCTTGCAAGAAAACATAAATTATCCCAAATAAATTATACAGTCCATATCCCATAACGGATCATATTATATACCTATATTAATCTCTCAAAATTGACACATTTGTATAGTAACAAAAATAATAATATAATTGTAATTTTTTTACATCAAGAAATATAATATATTTCATTTCTATATATGATGTTAATACCTAGAACACAAACAACATCCATAAATTCTAGATTTCAATTAAAAATATTCATTACCATAATAAATGTATTACCATATTATAAACAAAGATTCCAATTATTTAAACAAATAATAACCCCTATTTTTAAAAAAAATATATCTTCATTAAAATTAAAATAATAATTAAATCATAGTGTAAATATCCTATAATAGGTAAACATGTTTGTATCACTACATCCATTAAATTTTTATTAGTTTTTATTCATTATAATATTAATGATAATACTTATAATCCGCACAATGTTTTAAAAATTATTATATGAATATATTATAGAAAATATAAATATATTTTTTCAATCTTGTAACTTAATTGAAGTTTCCAAACCACTCCACAATACAAAATTGATGAATACATGATCAAAATGATATAATAAAGATATAAATATCATTGAAATATAATAAAAAATCCCCTATCATAAAAATTAAATAAAACTATAAAATTCATATTCAAAATACAAACACATACAACACATATAAAGAATAAATTGATAACTAAAGAGAAAAGTAAAATAGAATAAATAAAATATAAATATAAATATATACAAGAACAATAACTGTTCTCATTATGAAATGATTTATATTAATCATGAAACATTTAGATATATCCATAAAACCAAGGGAATATTTTATTGAATAATGGAAATATCTCCCTTTTACCATTTTAAAATATTCATAATTAGATATTATTGAATAATATTCACCCTGTGATAGAAATATTATGGAATGGAAATACATGAGAATAAACATCCCGAAACATGTCTCCATGGATACAAACCATGATAAAAAATCCATTCCATGACAAAACTGTAATAAATTGACACTGGAAATTGTCCTCTATATATGCACATATTTTAAAATGATACTATTCCAGAAATACCCTTAATTTAATACTCAATAAAACCACCAAAGAATCAATCTCATCATAAACCTAATACATATTCCTAAACAATTATTTCAAAAGGAAATTAATATGTTTTTTATTCATACATAATATGTTTCAAATTAACTATTTAGGGTGAGACATGATTTCATTAATTTCCATTCAAACCCCATTGTTCAAGAAAAAACATCTAATGTTTTGAGTGAGCTCTCAATGTGATAAAAAATCTTGCATCCCATGCACTGTGTCCATGACACCAACTCCACTTTATTAAATAGATGTACTTGATCAACACCTCTACTAAAGAAAACATTCATTTTGAAATTCATAAGTCCATTTTATCAGCTACCTTTCTCAACATATATTATATCTCCCATGGAACCTCTCTCCCCGAATTCCCCTCCTCGATCCTACAATACTATAAATTCATAATTTAACCTACTATAATGTTATCTGTTTTTATATAAATTTTCATTCTAATTCTGAAAAATCATCTTACATTCCTTATAAGTATTTTATTGTGTTTTTTATTATTTCTATATGTTTATCATAGGATTTTGTATTGAAATATAAAGTTGATGATGTTAAGATTGTGGTTTTTATTGAATGTTAATATTGATAATAGAGTCATCTAAATATTCCACATGAAGTGAAACTGTATATTCAAATACTTATTAAGTGAAATGTTATCTGGTATCTGATTTTTATTCATTTTAGGTATCTTTTTAAAAAATATCATTATGAACTAATATCACCTTGGAAACAACGATCATTTTATTGGTATTTGAGAAACTCCCTATTAATAATATTACATGGTTTAATAATATAATTAATCATTACTAGTTTTCATTCATATGGCATTTTGTCCCATACAATTTTTTACAAAAAATAAAGTTTCATTCTTGAATTTCACATCCTTTGAGGGGAGTGAAGAGACAATTTTTAATCAATAGTTTCAACGTCCCAAACTCGAACTGTCACCTGAATAGTTCTAAATGGTTCAGGTGTTACTTACCTTCAACGCATCTCCCATAATACCAAAGGCTATCGACTAGCAACGAGGGTGTAAACATGTATAGTGGGGAAGTTATACCCTCTTAGGGGAATAGAAGGTACTAGTTCAAGTATAATATAAAAATAGAGACTCTGCAAACTCGAACCAAACCTTCATAGTGGAATCACAATCGATAGCATATAAGTGTTTAAGTAGGCATGCATCTATATGGAAAGTGTACAATATGATTCACAATGTCAACACAACTTCCATTAGTGCTCAATAGCCACTTTGGAGTGTCACCTACTTTGGCCAATGCTGGAATATCAGTCATATATCCAGGCTCCACATGCCTCCTAATAGCTCATTTCTTATGTACTGATATCTTGATGGAACACCTAAACAATAGTTCCCCATGCTCTAAATCTCTTGTCTTCCCATGGAAAAAACAACCATAGGAACAATGATTCCTACCCTAAAATATTAATATGAGGAATAATGATGTATGTCCTAAAATAATAACAATGGGAACAATGACGTCTTTCCTCAAATAAAAAACAAGAGGAAAAACATTGTATTCCCTCGATCTCATAACCTGATAGCCTCATCGCTACCAACTGATGTATCTTCTCCATCAACATGGATTCCTATGTCAAAATCCCCCAAACCAATAGTTCGTAAACAACAACTATCAGGAAACTCTACCCACATGGTTGGGAAAATCCACCTCATCACATAATCATCCAATGTGTAAATGAATCAGGTCATGGGTGAGAAGTAATCACCAAATAATGAACCAAATCCACGACATCTCTGACACCTTGTGTCATTGTGACTATGTCGCTCAAATTTGATGGCCTTTCCATCCATGAAACTCGGGCCATCACCAACCTAACAATCGCCCTACATCTATCTGACATCCATGATACCTAATCCTATGGTAAAACCGCTGATTTAATCTAGGTGGTGCCCAACCAGTGATCAACATCACTCAAGAATATTCAAGTCATTCTTAACGCGGTCAAATGGTTCCAACATATTCTATTCAATAATTACATATTTATCACATTTAAACAAGTCACATAAACATGAAAAACAGTCCAAATAGTAGAATTTCACTTGCCCAACGACTATCACATAGTTTCACTAAGGTCTTGAATTCCTCTAACAGGCCTAATCATGCTTCACCATACCAGTTTAAAAACAAAGATGTCCAATTATAAACATTTTTTAACCCTGAGCCAAAATTTCCCAGAGAGCATCGGCCTCTCACCAAGCCTTTCTCATGAAATTTAGGCAAATGGGTTTTCCAAAAGGCATCCCATGGGTTCAGCAATTAATTCAATTATCAATAGAAGATAAAATGGGTCCTACTAAAAAATCTAAGAAGATGCGCCAAAGGACACCCCACCCAAATTCCGACAAAAACAAAAACAAAACAAGGTACACACCACCTACCTTGTACTCGTACGATGATCCTCATCCAGTAATAACCTATAATTCAGTCTAAAACATGATGGATATATAAAAAGAGAATTAATTCTCAAACCCCAATAACTCTATTTAGAACAGAAATCATGAAGAAATGATCAAGGGGAATCAAGACCTTGCTGAGGGGGTTCCAGTGGGTCTAACGAAGTTTGAATCCCATTTCGGATGAAGAATTCAAATAAGACTGATGCCCCGCTGACCTAGTTCACAAAACCTGATGACCCCCTATGCCCTCTCCCTAAGAATTAGGATACATCCATTTTAATTGAAAAAAAATTAAATACACGGTATGTATATATGATTACACACCTTGTGTGTCATTATAGTATTCCTAAGACGGCTGAAAATTTTCCTAGGACCTGCTGAGATGAATACACAACATGTACGAAGTCGTACACGGCGTGTCCTTGGATTCTCCCCTCCAACTCACCGATATACCCACATTCCATGTATATCCTCCATACACATATATACTACATGATATGTACTATGAGTACACGATGTGTACTTGGTTAAACATCGCTTTCTGACCAACACCTCTACATGCCATGTATGGCCTTCTCACACAGCAGGGGTACCCAACGTTTACTTGGAATAACACGACGTGTAACCTAGAAATTTTCAAAACATCCCATTCTTTCACTATTATATAAAAAACAACTGAAAAATAGTGAAAAATAATCTCGTACCTAAAATTAAGAACATGGTTCTTCCAAACTTCCCCTCTTACAGAAATACTTCCCAAAATTTGCTTCCATTGGTGGTGAAGAGAACTGTAGGCCAATCTATCCCAAAATAAAATCAATCAAAGGTGAAATAACTTATTTTTTGACTCATGGTCCTCATGTGACCCCTCGTCACCTCTTCTCCTCATCTGGTTCTCCTGTGGCATTCCCGACACCCAAACATATCCAAAACCGCAACAGTGTCCACCCCTACGAGGTCATGCATCCCATGGATGCTAAAATCCCAGTTTCATGTAACCCTCATCCTTGATGCCCTGATGTACATGAAACCTTAATTAACCCACATCCTCAATTCCCCGATGCATAGTAGATAGTATATAATCTAGTGGAAGTAATATATAAACTAGTGCAACGAAATTTAAACAAGACAACCTACTGAAAGCACTTGTAACAACTACTAGAACAGATATGTCATGGATCTATAAAAAGTAAAGATAAAAAGAGGGTTCCAATGGCTAACTAATAATAGCTAAAATAAAAAAGGTAAGCATAATGATATAGGAAAGGGAGAAAAACAAAATGACTCTAGGTAGGTATGATCTCCGGGTCTATACCAAATCTCCATATAATAGAAAATACTATTCAGCTCCTGAAGTTGATCTCTTTCCTACATGTAAATCGATAAAATATAATGGCATCCCAAAGGGTCTGTATAGGGTTTGTGAAAAATCATAGAATGTTTCCACCCAATGGTTTTTACCTAGTATAAGTGTTTACGTAGGCATGCATCTACAATGAAATCATACAGTTCGATTCACAATGTAAACACAACTACCAATGGTGCTCAACAGCCACCGTGGAGTGTCACCTACAAAGGCCAAAGACGGAAACTCAATCACATAACCCAGCAGCGCATTCTTCCTGAAAACTTGTGTCTCTTGTACTGATGCCCTAATGGAACATCAAATCAATAGTAACCCATGCTTGAATGCTCATTTATTCCCATGGCACAACAATCGGAGGAACTACGATGTCTATCCTCAAATAATAATCAGAGGAACAAGGATGTATTTCCTCAAATAATAATTAGTGGAACATCAATTTCTATCCTCAAATAAATAACCATAGAAAAAATGATGTCTTCCCTATATTTTATAACCTGTTACCCTCATCACTACCAACCAAAGGCTCCTCACATTCTACATGGCTTCCAATGGAATGCACCCCCATACCAATAGTACGTAAACCAAAACTATCGGGTTCATCTACCTACACGAGTGGTCAAAAGAACCTCGTCATAGAGTCAACCTATGAGCACATGGCTCAAGTCCCTGAAGAGACTTAGTCACCAAATAAATAACCCAATACACAACATCTCTAACACCTTGTTTTGCTGCGACCATGTTGCTCATATCTGATGGCCTTTCCATTCAAGTAACCCGGGTCGTACCTAAAGTAACAGTCAAACTGGCTAAATCCAATGTCTATGATGCAATATCCTATGGTCAAACTAGTGATGTAATCCAAGAAATGTTCATCCTATGATCAACATCACTCATGAATATTCAGGTCATTCCCAACGCCACCCAAAGTTTCCAGTATATGCAATCCTGCAATTTCATATTTATCACATTTAAAAAAATCATATAAATAGAAAAACAATCTAATACATTGAATTTTACTAGCCCAATGACTATCACACAGCTACACTAAGGGCTTTAATGTCTCTAACAAGCCTAATCATGATTCAACATACCAGTTTAAAAACAATGTTGACAATTTATAATCATTTTTGAACCTCGGGACAAAATGTTCTAATGAGCGTTAGCCTATAACCTGGATTTTCTCAAGAAATTTAGTTAATATGGTATGCCCAAAGGCATCCCATGGGCCCAAAAATTAATTCAATAAGCTAAAAATGATAAAACGTTTTCCAATCAAAAATACCCGAAGACATACAAAAGGACCCACCACCCAAATGCCAATGAAATCACAAAACAATGTATGCACCATCTACCTAGCCCTCGTATGATAATCCTCATCCAGTTACAACCTCTAATTTAGTCTAAAACAAGGTAAATCTATAAAAGAAGCATTAATTCTCAGACCCCTATAACTCGGTTTAGAATAGAATTCAAGATGAAATGATCAAGGGGATTTATAAAATTAAAGCGGGGCTTCTAATAGATCTGACGACATTCAAATTGGACATCTGATGAATCATTTAAAAGGGATTGAAACTATGGAGGCATGGTTTGCAAAATCTGGGTACTCCCTTTTCCCTATGCATATAAACAAGGCTAATTCACATTAAAAGTGAAAAAAATAAAATACATGGAATGTATATATGAGTACATGTAGTTTTTATCATTTTACTATTCCTATGATCGCTGAAAATTCATTGAGGAACTGCGGACAAGATTAAACAATGTGTATGTGGCTTTACATAGTGTGTCATTGGATTTTCCCTTCTAAAATGATGACATACACACATGCCATGTATATCCCCACACACGGCTAGAATACATGCTGTGTAATAAGTGTACACGGTGTATAATTTGTTAAACATATCCTTTCGAACAACACCCCTAAATGACATGTATGGCCTTCTCAAACGACAAGGGTACACGACGTGTATGAGGAAGTACATGGCGTGTAGCCTAAAAATTTCCAGAACAACCCAATTTTCACATGTTATCTAAAAAACAAATCACGAATTGAAAAAAAAAAAGAAACTGATACCTTAAAGTAAGAACCAGTTTCTAACTGCAGTGTTGAAATATAATATCTCATCTAATTAAATAAATGATATATTTATTTTACACTTTTTTTAATGTGTTGACATAAAAAGTTTTGAAGTAATCCTCAAAAATTACTATTGTTTCATTTAGTTTCATAATATTTCAAATAATGTGTGGATAATAAAACAATAGTATTCCAACAATATCAATCAATTTAATGTTATATTATATAACTACATAACTAAATAGCCCAGAAAAAATATAACATGGTTGAGTGGTATGGTGAAATACATTAGATGGTCTATATATCATATCATTTCCAATAGAGGTGACACAGAGAGAAAAAGATGGACAGTATCACTATTATAAATATGACATATAAATTTCATATTATTTAAATACAGACACTAATTTCTCATTAATTGTATAAGATAAGATTTAAATAGTTTTTACTTATAGTTATTATTGAATAATAAAATAGGGAAAACATAAAGATATTGAATTATTTCATATAACTATTGAATAATGTTCAATATATAAATGATTAATTATTTAGGGAAATCCATTTTACCCCATAAATAATTATTCTTTTTGTTTTTCTCTTTTTATAATAGATTTTCATATCGAAGATGTGTTTTTTCTACAATATTAATTTTAGTTTTTTTAGTAGATGAGCTTCATTATTTGATTAAGGATATAAAATCCTTGTCCATTCATTAGTTTTATAATATATTTATTTTTTATTTTGATCATTTAATAAAAGTACATTTTATAGATATTTGTAATCCAAAATTGAAATTGTGTGTTAAAACTCTGCATGAAAAAGTGTATTGTAGTTGTACATTCATTTTGAAATTATATATTTCATGATTTACCTAATAACAATAGGTGTTCTACATTCATTATTGGAAAGGGAGGAGTGGTAATATATTATCACTCTAGTAGATGGGAGTTTATTGTGAAAATTCAAAAGTTATTTTGATTGATGCTATGAGTAATATACGTAAGATATATCAAAATATCATTAAATGAAAAATATATTATATTTTTCTGCATTCTGTCATTAATATTAATTTAATTAATAGATATATTTTTTATTATATGTTTTTTTAAAACATTTTTTTCATTGATATCATAAAAACCTGTAAAAATTTATATATGAAATTATTAGTTTTGATAATATTGTTCTTCTAAATATTTTGTTATATTAATTATGAATAAATAATTTTGGAAATAAATATGCTCTATAATCTAAAAATTCATTAGTTTAATTTCATCTTGTGAATTAAATTTTTGTAGATGATTTATAGTGAATATATTATTAAAATAACACACATAAATGAAATTATTACTGATATTTGATATCTAGGATTTATATACTCACAAACAATGTATGTATTCATCATGGGAATATATTATTAAAATTTTATAACATACATAAATGTTATCTTCACTAATATGCTTATAATGATACCAGTAACGATATATTTAACTTTAATGTAATTAATTTTTATCATTGTCTAATTAGATTTAAATTTTATTGTATAATTTCAAATTTTATGGAAACATTCCATCTGTTTATGACATCACTGGACAATCATTAATGTATAGAAAATTTACCATTAACCATGATTTAAACATATAGGATGAATATCAATATTCAAGAATCATGGAGATTTAAAATGTCAATGATATGTTCCATGGTATTTATAAGATTTTGAATGACATGGAAACACTTGGTGAGATAATATAGAATATTATACTAGTGGAAATTGTCATGGGAGAACTCCCTAGTATTTTTTATTTGAATGTTATTTCCACTATGAATGGAAAATTTATTACTAAATATTTTATGGATGAGACGATTAAATCTATTTTTTTTGTGATAATGTTTTTAAAATATTGTCGAGGATAAAAATAAGTTAATTAATAGTGTTTATTATAAATTCGTTTTAGTCTACCTATATCCCCTTAAAACGATATAGGTTCTTTTACACGTGATGATGAAAACTTATGAATATTTAATAAGAGGTTTTGAATGATCAATAGTTATATTATGTATAGGATGAAGAATAGGGTCATAAATAATAAATGTAAAAAACTAGAAATTTTTAATAGATTATTTATTTTTATAATAATAAAGGATATGATGGATCATGAATGACTATAAAAAAATAAAATTAAGTAGCCATGGATGGATAAATAGGAAAAATGGATGTTCTCAGTGATAGTATGTCGAGGATGAATGCATAATAATTTCATATATACGGGATAAATTAAAAAAAATTAATCAATTATTGAGGGGATGTTTTTATTAATATGTAGTGACTCAAATATTTCGAATAGAACATTTTGATATTTTATTAATATTATAATTTATGTAAATTAATTAGGGGATTTTATTTAAATTTTTCAATTAAATACCATAATATATTCTTATAAATTTAATATTTTTAATTTTATACATAAAATGATACATCATAAATAGATATCTTGGTAGGAAATATTCAGATCCATTTTTTATCTCAGGATAAAGTGATTAATATAGGGTTTTTATAGTTTATGATCTAGAAATGGTCATTAGATTGCACCAAATTTATATTTCATAAATATTCATTAAATCCTATGTATATAAATACGCTATCAATACCACTAATTATGATATTATCTATAAAATATCATATTTTTAAATTAGATTATGTTTTTATAATCCTTATCAAGGAGAATATTTTAAATTTTCACTTCCACTCAATGAAATATTAGTAATTTTAGATATATTGCAATATTCTGTCAACCCATGGAAGATGGAGTCATGTGGGACTGATAACCCAATTATTATTCTAGGAGGATGAGTGTTTGAAAAATAACATTACTGGTCATTTTATTTAGTATATGACTATATTTTATATTTTGGAAAATTTCATGAAATCCTTCCTTATAACAATATTATCTATCCTTTTAATGAAATTTATTGAACAACGACGTGATTCATAATGAAAATTGGAGAATGAAATTATAATGTATCTCATTTCCAAATTTTTGTTTGTTAATATATAGTATAAATATTTTTAATTACAAACTATAGAATTTATTTCCCTTTAAAGATGCATTGGGTTGTCGAATTCATGAACATTTTTGTTCCTTTTAGGGTCATGCACCTTGAATTTCATCCACATATTTTAATGTCATGTAAATTATACTTTTTTAAAAATGTTACCTAGTATTGGATTGCATAAATATTACATTAATGGTGCCCTTTATATGCAAAAAAATATTGATGAGTTTATGTTTTTTTTGGAAACTAATTGTTGTCTCTTAACTTGGGATTGTTTGTAAAATCAAAGAGGAGTGTTTTCTATAATGATATTTGAGGAAACCAAGTTGAATATCTAATCTCAATAAATTTGATAAAACAGTATGTATTATTTAAACTCATTTAATCTTTTGTAACTACATGTTAGATATATTTTCATGTACTTTGGAAAAAACTATGTACAATATATCAACTCTTGGGTTTTTTTATAACCAAGATAAGTGTATAGAATCATAGTGTTTTGGGGAAAAGGATGAGGAGCTTAAATAAATCTATTATAGAAAAACCAGGTTGATTATCTCGAATCAAATATTTTTTTGTGTGGGTTACAGAAGAAATTAAATGGTGAAAACCAATAATCTAAAGGGGTAACCCAACACATAATATTATTGGATTTATGGATTATTGATAGGGACAAAAATTTATTATAAGTTTTTATCATCCCATTGATGTTTTCTTTAATGTAAAATTTTTTTAACCTAGTTCCTTGCATTCCCTTATATGTAATAATTCACAATTTTTTTCACACCAAATAAAATTTTATGTTTAAATATTATATTCTAAATAGAAAAAAAAGCACATAATGATCCATTAATTTCACATAAGATTAATATTTTTGTAAAAAAGTGTGACCCTCATTGGGTTAAAAGGTTAAAGTATATCCACCTAGTATGTTTACTGAATTTTGAATACCTCCATGAATTATTTACATGAAACCCATTATAATTGGTTTTATTCTGTAAGTCCTAAGAGAATTTTATTTTAAGGTTAAATTGTATTGATATTTTTATGTGGTGGGTCCCCTACTTCACAAAAATAGACTCCAACTCTAGAATATAAACTATAAAATATCACTTATGAAATAATTTATATTAAATGATGTGATTTATAAAATAATATACCTCTGAGTTATATCTATAAAACATAAAATTTATGAAATTATTCTTATATATTAGTAATCATATATAATTAATTCTCTAAGATATGTGTAACTACTATCACATAAATCATTTCAATTTTATATAATCATTCATTCTACAGTTCCAAAAATATGGACCAACCATATAAAATTATAAAGGATTCATATGATATCTTCCTTGAATCAAAATTGAATTCACAAACATATAAATTTCATTTGACCATATGGGGTCATCTTAAATTGATAAAACAATATCTACATTAATAAATGTTTGGAAATTGTAAACGATCACTAGGTGTTAGTTAAAAATGATGATTGATACCCTTAATTATTTCATGTATTCAAATTAATCATATTTTAAAACCCCATTATTTTAGGATATGACACTTTTTAACTAAATTTATTCTCTTCATTACATGAATTTTCACAGAACACCGAGCTTAAACAAAATTCAAAATATTGTTATATTAACACAACCATTATAACCATGTAGTTAAATTTTCATGAATAAAAACTATTAACAACATTATTAAATATAGAATTTCAAACACATTTTCAATTAATTAATAAATTCATTGAGAATGTGATAGTAATTTTTAATAAGGTATATTTTTTAAATAAATTTTTTCTTCTAAAAGTAATTTTTATTACATAATATGAGAAAATAAATATAAATAATATCAAAATCATTCAGAAATATTATTTGATAAAATTAAAATCATTTTTAGATTCACAATGTGAAAATTATCTTAGGATTAATTCTTGATATTTTTTTGAAAACATTAATTTTTTTTTAATATTAAAAAATAATGATTTTCATAAAACCCTAAATTTTATTATATATAAATTTTATTTAATTATGTTAAATTGATCTAAAATTAATTTTAGTAATTCTTTTTATATATAATATAATTAATTTCATTTAAATAATCTTTATAACATATGTAAGCATATATACATTTTTGGGATCATAACACCTTTTTAAAAAAACTAATATTTATTGTTGGGTTTGGATGATTTGATTTTACATCTAATTTTTATAATTTTGTTTTTTAATTTTTAAATAGTCTTCCATATTTTAATTTGGGAGGTTTAAATTAATTTATATCTAAATTTTTATTTTTAGGAATAAAAAATATTCCCTGAAAAGAAATGATTTACCAGAATATTGGTAAAATAATGCAGCATGTTGAAGTTAATAGGTAATTTCTTAAAATACCATCAAACCACATAATTAAATGGTTGTTTTATGAGTTTATAAAACCTAAAAAGATGTTAAAACATTAATTACCTTCCAAATTAATCGTAATTAATGACACCCAAATTAGTTTTTCATTAAATATAAAATAATTATTATTCAATAATTTAACCCCCCTCCCAAAGTATAAATACCATATCTCAACACCCCCTTTCTAATCACAGCCCTTTATTATTTTCAAATATATAAAAAACCACCACTCCCCACTATCCCCAAGTATAATTGATTATGGTATCACCTAAATATCAATTCCATATTCTTTAAGGGGTCCTTCAAGGAGGTGATTTTGAATAGGAAACATTATCAAACAACCTCACTTAATTTCTTTTTCCTCTCCTACTATATATTGACCTCATCCACCCACAAAATAATAAATATATAGTTTCATTTAGGTAATATAATTTTATATTTCAAATTATGTACAACATATCGATATCTTTTCCTATCCCCTCTTATTCAAATAAGAGAAACAATTGTCATAATTATGGCGGTTAACATTCTCTATAGATTTTGATTTTTTGTTTTCTGTTACAACCTTCAAGGCATGTAATAAATTTACTATTATTGTTAAATAAAATTATAATAGGTATATTATTAATTATATAATGTCAGATAATTAATATATACATAATGTTATATAAAATTAAACAAGATCACGATGGTCAGAAAAACAAACAAAATAATCTAAACATTTAACGTTATTGTTTTTTCAAATGAATCATCCTCATACAATAAATTAAAATTATATATTATAAAATTTAAAAATATATAAATTCATAAATACCATTTCATTTCATATCTATAGTATTTTCCATTTTACATGAAAATACATAATTATAAGCAATTGAACTGACCATGAAACCGTTAAATGAAAGGAACATGAAATGAAAATATTGAAATATTATTAATGAACAGGTGGTAAGATGATATAAAAGGATCATATAATGTATTTTAAATATGATCTTAGTTCCATAGTAAAATATAACATTATTTAAACATTTATATATAAGGTCAATGTATGGAAAACTAAAGGGAATCATGAGGTAACTGTTTCTCATCTCACGTTTACATTTTTCTGATATAAGCCTTATTTACCACTTATTTCTTTTTATTAGTGTATATATTATCTTTTGATATATTATATTTTTAATATTATTTTAATAATGTTATTAAATGTTTTATTTGATAATAAATACTTTTATGGGGCATATGATTGGACTGATTACAAAGTGGTGTGGGATTACATTACATAATTTTCATTCACGGGGTTAAACATCTACTTCTTTGATTATTCCATGTTATGAGTTTAAGTGAAATTAATTTAAATTATCTTATATTTTATTCCAACTTTTTTTATGTTGATTTATTTTAAATACACATAATATATTCCTTTGATAAATGGGAACATCAAGGATATTATCATTCCTTTAAAAAATTAAAATTTTAAAGATTTTCAGAAAACCGTCTTTTTTTCATGCCCATGTTTTCTAGAACTACATCAAAAAATTATTTTACTATTCTATAACGTATTATAAAAGTAATTTTTTTTTCATTTTTATATTATTAAAAAATCATTTTAAAGGATTTTTGTATTTTATGAATGATGTACTTTGGAATTTTATGACAAAAATAGAGTTGAAATTATTTTTTTAACTTATAGACAATGAGAAACTTTTCCAATATCCATGTTGATGTAAAACAGTAATTTTTTCTTTTATGATATTTTATTTTTCTAAAAAAAGAAATAAATTTCCCTTAAATTTTTTCCCTTGAATAATTAGTCATTTTAAATGGAAATGTAATTTTTTCCAGTATTATTTCAAGTGATACTTCATAATTAATTTCCATATAAGATAACATTTTTTATGTTAATTTATATTTACTGTGTATATTATTTGAGGATTCTATCGTTATTATTTTTATGCATGGTTTATGATTATGCTGACATGATTTTTATGAATCATATTTATTTTCCATTTGTTATATTATGATGAAATGATTATGAAAATCATTTCCTTACCTGGATTTTGATATGATGAATGATATATGATATTATAGTACAAAAAAAATTTGGTTTTCATTATGTGATGGTGGTTACATTAATACCAAGGATAGTGGGAAAATAATAAATAGTGATGGGTGGGACCAATATCTTCATCCAAGGAATTTTGTAGTGAATAATATCTCATTAGATATAATACACGGGAGAAGGGTGTGAACTTGGTTCAGTAAGACATGACTAGATTTGGGATTGATCTTTTCTATGCAAGAAAAGACTGTAATATGGTGTCAAATTGGTTTAGTATGATAATAATAGAATATGGATTAAACAAGCCTCAAGAATAAAATACTATAATTTGAATTGAACAAAAAATAGTATTAAATGAGTGGAATGGGGATTGAACTTGGTTTAGTAAGAGAGGATTGGAATCAGGATTGAACAAAAATCATTAATATATGACAAGAATGAAAATTTAACTCAATTCAGTAATAAAAGAATAAAATGGGATGTAATATGGGTCAATAATGGACTTTTACCATTATGATGGTCTTGGGAATGAACCCTGAATACTATGATGCTTTTGGGAGTGAACACATTCCACTACGAGGAAGGGTATTCCATTGAGGATAATGTTGTGCCCTGTAAAGTCCCAGAAATTCCACGGAATTTGTTTTTTAAAATACATGGGAATTTTACAAGTCTATAGTTTCTGACGGCGCTTGGTTCTGAGGCCCTGGGTGCTCGAAATCAATTTCTGTCATTTTGTTTGGGTACGTTTAGTAAACATACGTACGATATTTTATAACTTTTTAACAGGTTCTAAGAATTAATATCTGTGGACAACGATTAACTCGCAGCACCGGTATTCGCTTAAGGAGACACGATGTGAAGTCTGAGTCGTGGACAGACATCTGTGGTTTGTGCAACCTGTTGGGTCATTGTGCTCTGACTTTCCGGAACGGGTCTCTAAGGAAGATGCACAAGCAGGAGTCTGAAACATTGGTTTTCTGTGATGGTTCTGCTGCAGAGCATCTACATCTACAGGGGAAGTGCCAATTAGATGAACCACAACAATCTCGGGTGGTTCCTATTGGACCACAGGTCAAAGATATTTTTGCAAGACTGAAGCGGGATTTGGGGAGACTGGTTCTATGAGGGGAAATGGGCCTCGTAGTGTTTTTTTATTCTCATATGGTTGCAGGGGGCGTCATGAGTCTTCAGTGATTCAGGTTTCCTCAATGGGGGAAAAACCTCGAGGTCAAGTGGTGAGTACTGAGCTGGTTACTCAATGTGAATAACTGCAAATGTGGTCGGAATCTAATGATACTCGGCTTGTGGAGACGTATGCCCCTGCTGATCCAGCTTATGATGTGGTGGGAAAGGGTGCAATAAATTGTAGTCAAGATAGGGGTGAAGTCTCTCCCTGTTTAGGGCATGTGTATGAACCTACAGCTAAGGTTTTGAGCTCTGTTGGACAAGCCAATGGTGATGGTTCCATTTAATTGTTTCAGGAGGATACAAACATCCCTCATCAGTACATGGGTTGTGGGTTTGTGCAACCAATCAAGAATTTGATGGCCTCTGTGAAGCAGGCTGTTGCTGGGAGTGGTGCATGGGTGATGTCTTCAGGTGGGATGCAGCCACGGTCTATGAAGCAGTTTCCTGGCATTGATCTTGGTAACAGTTTTTCTGTATTAGTGAATAATGGCTTGGCTCTTGACCATGATGGAGTTGTGTCTTTGGGTTACAATGATTCTGAGGCACAATGATCCACAGATCTAGTTGACTCTGCTGAACAGTTGCAAGGTTGGAAGGATGGTAATGAGGTTGTTTTCGCTACTGTCCCCACTATTAACTGCTCACTAAAACTAGGGAATGAGAGGTTCTCTATTGGCGATGAGGGATTTTCAATAAATAAAGATGTAAATGTTTCTCCAGAGGTTGTTGATGGAGGAGTGGTTGATAATATAGGGATTCATGCTGGTCATGAAACTATGGATCAATAATAGTGTCCTGCTATGTTTGACATTAACAGCCAACCTCATCAGGAAAAGGGAGTGTTGGAGGGTTACTGTGACATGCGCTTATCTGGGAAATAGCGGGATTGTCTTGATAGTGACACGGAAAATTATGGTGGCATGGTCCAAACATCCTATAGTGATGTGGTCTAGGGGGGGAAAAGAAGATGTCTGAGTATGAGGAAGTGATGACTGCCCCACCATGAAGAAGACTGAGGAAGGATTATTCTTATCTGCCAAATCCAATGTACACCAGGTCTTCGGTTGGGAGGGAAGGATGGGGCACATAGTCTTCTAAAGAATTACTTTCTTGGAGAATATTAATCTTAGAAGGAAGTACGCCAAGATATTGAAACACTATGATAGTTCAGAGTGTCAATCAGCTACTATGGAGGAAGAAATCTGTCATGGACATGGAGACGAATCTGACTATTATGATATGTATGTGTCCTTTGTTACTTTGTTGCTATTTCATGTTTGAATGTACTTTTCTTTAATAAAAGGTCATAGGCTTTCCTTTGACTAAACTTATCTGGTAAATAAAAATATGACTAACATATTTTTATGTAGGTGTTTCTTTAATCCTCCAAAGGGAAGTGGGAGACGGGTCCCACCCCCACATAACCTCCCATGAGAGGATATTATGTTGTGGGCCCACATGAGCTCAACCCACTTAAACCCCCTTTAAACCCCTTGAGCTCCCCATTAATAGGGGAAACCCTTGTAATTCCCCTTAATGGTGCCAACACAATTAATTTATGAATTAATAAATTAATTTAAGTGTTTGAATTATATTGAATTCATGACGACAAAATTAAAATAATTGAAGATAATCTTCTATTTTGGGTTGGCATAATCATTGGAGATCTTAGGATAACCCTTGTAAAAACACAATCTTCTCGATGAAGAATGCTCCCCATCACCGAAGAATGACGAACACCATTCTTGATCTTCAACTAAGCTAAAATAGAAGGAGCCACCCATGAATAACATTGATGACACTTCTTCCTCATACGCACCCTGATGTCAACGAAACGACGCCGTCGTCAACGAACAATCATCGTATCATGTTAGTGGAAAATTGGATTGTTTTAATGTATGAGTTATACTCTTCTTTCCTCATTGTGTGTTGTGATCTTGATGCGGAATGTTAGAAACATAACAAGGATGGTTCGGACCGCACGAACACGGTCCGACCCTCCCCATTATTTGATGTTGTTCTCTTTGTATTGACGTCAGAGGGAGAGTTGAAAGAGAACGGTGTCGTCACGCAGCGTTGAAGAGGGACCGTAGTGGAGGGAATGTGGCCACGGCCATGCGTGACGCGGTGGACGGAAGAGGCGGCATCGGCAGCCGTGTGCCAGCGGCGTGGAGGGACCGGCAGCTGCTCTGGCCATCCGGTCCGCCCGACAACTGGTCGGCCGATCCGGCCAGTCCACATGTAGGAGTCGTGGTACACGAAGGAGCTGCGTGGAGGGAGAAGATGGCCCGCATCCATGGGCGGCTCGGCAGGAAAAACCGGTAGGACTGGAGAACCACGGTGCCCGCAGGCACCCCGTGGAGGGAGACCGTGGACCACATATGCGGACAACTTAGCTGGGTATACCGGCTGGCCGTGTGCCGACCGGGCTGGAGAACCACGGCGTCAGATGGGGAGAATCACAGCCCGCAGCGCGGGCCATGTGCTCAAGGCCAACCAGTCGACTACGGTCGACCAGGCAGAGGAGGAGGCAGCACCGCTTGGCGCTGTCAGGCGAACCGGTCTTCCCCGCAGTGTGGGCCAGGTCCTCATGTGGGCTGCGCCCCAAGGGGCTGGGCCAACCCCCAGCCGGGTTGGACCCTCTGAGCCGGGTCGGGCCGACCCATCATCCCACTAGGCTTAACGGGCCAGGCCCGTCTTCGCTTAAATGTGAATATCTCTTAGACCACACGCCCGATTGACACACCATCTATGGTAATGGAACCCTTATGATTAGGTGGTCCTGTTATGATACTATAACTGTGTTTTGGAAGAATTTAGAAAATTACCAGGTTTGATCGAGCGTAAATCCAACCAGGCCCCTTGAACGGAAATGCAAATAACTCTCACACCATGGGTCCAGTTGACGCCCCGTCTGTCACGTTGGGTTCCATTTTATGATAAGGAACTATGGGATACATCAACTCAAGACTTCGTGATAGTTGATGTATCAACACTTGGCTTGAGGAGATGACCCTCCCGGAATTGATCGTGCTGTGTGCGGGAAGCCTAGGGCTGGAAATGACAACTAAGATGTACCAGAATCATTCGTGGGATCGATAGTGATGAATACAATACCGGAATCCTCTGTGTGTTCGACAACGATGACTGTTGTACCAGGATCCTCCATGGGTCTGACACTTCTGACTTCTATTCCTGTATCTTGTGTGGGTCCGACAGAATAGCTGGTCATGTATCCAGTGTGGGTCCAACAACTTAGCTGGCCATGTATCCTGTGTCTGTTCGACAGCTTAGATAAATTAGTGACTACATCTAATAATTTCTCCCACTCTATAGAATATGTATACCTGTGTGAGCTGAGTCTTGTCTTTCAATCATTATAGTCGATGTGATTGAAATTACTTCTGTTGTGGTCTGGGTTGTGCTTGGGCTCGAGAGTTGGATCCGGAATGTGACTGGTAACATAGGTATATGTATGGGAATATTTCTAAGAAGGGTTAGATGATACTTCATGATTGTATCTTTCTACTATGGTTTATCCTTTGTGGATTCTGGGAGACCTTCATGGGTTTCGGGGTCCCCCTAATGATTATTGTTATACTCAACCCTGAACGAGCTTTGTCTACCACTTATTGAGTTATATGAAGACGACGGAGATTAGTGATTGATGTTGAGGGTGACAGACGGGAGGTTGATCGGAGATGGACTAGACAGGACGTACAACACGAACGAGTTGTTCGATTTCTGTACATACCCTTCATATTGAATTTTTCGGTGGATGATCCAAAAGATGTTTTCCCATTTTACTTGTACTTGTTGTTTAGTGGGGTTTGTATACTGACCCACTTACTTTCAGCACACATTAATTTTCTATTATTGCTCTTTTTTCCTCTACTGCTTGTGTTCAGACTATCTGTGTTACATGTTTAAGGCAATGAGTTCCCTTTTTATCTGGGATTCTCCTTTGATGCCTATCGCCAACCCATGGCCTATGGATGGTGGGCATGGGGTATTCACGGCACGGGCCCTGAAGACGGTCATGAAAAATTGGTATAAGAGGAGTAAGTTCTACCATAGAACATGGACACTGATTCTTTTCACGACAATTGTGTAATTTCTTTGGGTGTGGTTATTAGTTTAGGGAAATCGGTGTTGGTGCAGTAGCCGACGTATCCATACACTAGGACTCCCACCTCTGATTTTTCAACGTAGTGCAAGAAAACACTGATTGAATGTCTGTCTCCATGGAAAAATATTTCATCGTGATTAGTTTGTTTCAGCTCACCAGGTATACCATTTTATATGGGGAACACCTGTTTATTTTCACGAAGGCCCCACAAAGGCAGCCAGCTAGGGTTCCGAGTTTTGTATAATATGGTAGCCCACCGAGCGACGAGGCCTCGGTGCAGGTCCTTATCACAGTGGAGGTACCAGCGGAACCACTACAGGTTGGGCCACTGATACAACCAACTCTAGCAGTAGAAAGTGCACGCTGTCTGAGTGTGTTGCACAATTTTCAGTTCCAAAGGCCTCCCAGGTTCCGGGAAGATATGGACCCACAGGCAGCTGAGGATTGGCTGGAGGCTATCATAAGATTTTCCTGATTAGTAGGGGCACCATCCGACATCATGGTGATCCTTGCCATGATTTTGCTGAATGCAGTAGTAGGAAGATGGTGGAGCCTGATGCTCAAGTTGCATGACGAGGCATCATTACTCTGGACAGACATTGAGTGTATATTCCACTCAGAGTTTATTCCAACCACCCTTCGTGCAGTGCGGATTCAAGAGTAACATCATCTACAGCAGGGAAGCATGACAGTAGCTATGTACTTAACAAAGATCATCGACCTCTGATGATACACCACATATATGGTATGAGAATCATTTTTCAGGGCTCTAACCTTCGACCAGGGGCTCATCCATGAGATCATTGCTTCGATGATTCCCCTCACCTTCCATATTCATGCGGGGGTGCTGCAGCGAGCCCTTTTAGTGGAGAGTTTTCTTGCTGATCAGTCACCAGCGGCGAGACCCACAACAGGGTGACACATAGCTGAGTCTTCTACAGCTGGCAGTAGATAGATGACACAGTGGTCCAAGAGGACTAGGCCATCAGGTGGGAAACCCCAGGATGCAGGTTAGGATGTGTGGCGCACACGAGACAGACCCAACTATACAAGGAACAGGTAGTTCTATGCTTCCGGTGGGCAGGGCCACATGGCTCGTGACTGCCCAACTCTCCATGCATATGAGCAGCAGACAGTAGAGGGACCCCCCAGGAAAAGGGAGAGGTTCAACGGTGGTGGTCCGTTGGGAGTAGGTGTACGTGGCATTGGAGCTTGCCGAGTAGCAGGTGTTGGACAATGTTTTGAGGCTCTACTACCACCACCACCACCAGGAGGTCCACCCTGACCACATGGAGATGGCAGATAGAGTTGGGCTTAGCTCTAGGCAGTTGATCCTGACGACCACGACACACCTGAGATGATTTAAGGTACTATCTGTGTCTACTTCTCCCTTTCTGCAGTACTTAGGGAAATCGGTGTGATTCATTCTTTTATTTCCACTACCCTCATTCGGATCTTGGAGATTCTGACGAAGATGTTGGCTTGATAGTTACGGCTATAGACTCCTATGAGAGAAGACTCGACGATTATGAACTGGTCCTGGCAGTGTGAGCTTACCCTAGGAGGTGAGAGCTTCAGCTGGGATCTTCTGGTAGCAGTGACGAGGCCTTACGACATCATCTTGGTTATGGAATGGTTATCCATAGTTCATGCTTAGATTGATTGTATTAGGTGAAAAGTGTGGTGTATCCACATTGATGAGACTAGGTTCACCTTCACTGGCGAGAAGGGAGCCATTGCTGAGCAGGATGGACTTACATATAACAGGGAACAACCGATCACACATTAGTTGGCTATTATAATCCCCAGAGTGGTTGATGTGCGGAGTCCAATCATTCTTCTTGTGGTGGATCAATACAGGGATATTTCCTATACGAAAATCTAGGACTACCTCCTCGTGGAGAGATAGAAGTATATAATGAACAATACCGCGGGACAAAACCGATATCTACTCCAGTATATCGGATGGCTCCTGCTGAGCTTCGTAAGCTGCAGGTATAGCTGGAGTACTTGCAGGGGAATGGATTTATCTGACCCAGTGTTTCACCATGGGCATCTCTGATTTTGTTTTCCAATAATGCGGATGGGAGATTGTGATAGTGTTTTGACTACCTTTTCCTGAATCAGGTAAACGTGAAAAACAGGTACCCACTCCCGAGGATTGACGACCTCTTTGATCAGCTCAAGAGATAATGATGGTTCTCGAAGATAGACCTCAGGTCAGGCTATCATCAGCTCAGAGTTCAAGATGAGGATATGCAGAAGATGTCCTTCAAGTGTTGGTATGGCAACTACGAGTTCATGGTTATGCCCTTCAGTGTAACCAATTCTTAAACAGTGTTCATTAATATCATGAACATGATCTTCAAGCCTTAACTCAATCGCTTTGTCATAGTCTTCATTGACGATATAATGATCTACTCGACTATAGAGGAGGAGCATGCTTTCTACTTATGCGTAGCACTAAACACACTTCGAGTGCACCGACTTTATGATAATCTCTTGAAGTTCCAGTTCTGGATTCGAGAGGTTCAATTCATGGGACACGTCATCTCGGAGGCTGGAGTTGCAGTGGATCCTGCAAAGATCGTGGCAGTACTTTCTTGGGAGCCACCCAAGAGTGTGACGGAGGTTCGGGGGTTTCTGGGACTGGATGGGTACTATTGGAGATTTGTGCTAGACTTCTCCAGAGTTTCAACACCACTTTCAGCTTTGACTAAGAAGGAGAAACCCTTCGTGTGGTCAAATAGATGCCAGTAGAGCTTTCAAGAGCTGAGGTAGAGTTTGACCAGTGTGCCCATATTGAGGCTACCAGGGGAGGTCGTAGGGTACGTAGTTTACTGCGACACATTAGGGACCAGACGTGGGTGTGTCATGATGTAGGAGCAAGTAGTGATCGCATATGGTTCACGATAGTTGAGACTGAATTAGTAGAACTACAGTACCCATGACATGGAGTTAGGAGTAGTGGTATCCTCCTTGAGGATGTGGTGACACTATCTTATGGGTGAACATTTTACAGTCTACCCTGACCACCATAGTCTATAGTACATCTTCTAACAGAAGTACATGAAAATGTGATAGTGACGATGCCTCGAGTTCCTCCAAGACTATGACTATGAGATAGTCTATACGGCTAAGAAGGGGAACACTGTAGAAGATTCTCTCAACATGAGATGGGAATTCAGTTACTATGAGAGGTGACAGAGCAGCTGGTCGTGTTGCTGATATCCTTTGTGAATAGAGATAGAGTAGGCTTTTTTCAGTCTCTCATAGTCACTCCTCTACTTCATCAGCGAGTCGGAGATCCACAACGTGGGGACATTGACTGTGAGACGCAACATGATCAGATATCCTCTAGGAAGGCACCTGATGGGTTTTCTGAAGGTGGTATCATTTCATCCTCTTTAGAGGATGTACCATGGTACCATTTGCACTATAGGAGGAGGTGTTGAGGGAGTTCCACACTTCCCCTCTAGAGGTACATCCAGGAGTGGAAAAGATGTATCCTGACCTCAGATGACAGCACTGGTGGCTGGGTATAAAGAAGGTGATAGTAGTGTTTTTCTCGTGATGCCTCACTTGTCAGCAAGTGAAAGAAAAGCACCAGGCTCAAGAAGACATGGTTCTTCCCTTAGAGGTCACAATGTGGAAGTGAGATAGGATATCCATGGATTTTGTGACGGGACTTCCATGTACATCCAGAGGACATGACTCTATCTGGCAGATTTTCGACCGACTCACCATGTCGGCCCACTTCTTACCGATCAGAGAGCAGGGCTCATTAGAGAACTTGGGATGCCTCTATGTACAGGAGATCGTATGGCTTCATGGTGTGCCATCGACGATCGTCTCCGATCAAGATGCTCGTTTTACTTCCCGGCTATGGAAGGGGTTGCAGGAGGCTTTCGGGACGCGGCTTTACTTGAGCACTGCCTTCCATCCTCAGACAGATGTTCATAATATAAGGACTATTCAGACTCTCGAGGACATTTTCCGTGCATGTGTCGTCAACTTCTGTTGCAGCTGAGACGATCACTTACCCATGGTAGATTTTTCGTATAACAACAGCTACAACTCCACCATCAGGCTAGCACCTTACGAGACATTGTACGGTCGACGTTGTCGATCGCCTCTGTGCTAGACTATCCCAGGGAAGTCAGCACTTGTAGGACCTGAGATAGTCCAGGCTACGAAAGAGAAGGTGCAGATCATCCAGGAGCAGATGAAGACTGCACAGAGCAGGCAGATGTCCTATGATGATAGGAGACAGAGACCCCTATAGTTCAAGTATGGTGACCACGTCTTCCTACGGGTCTCACATTGATGAGGTATATGGATATTTTTTTGAGGAGAAAAGTTATCTCTACGATTCATTGGACCATTCCAGGTCCTCAATAGAGTAGGCGAGGTGGCGTACCACCTGGCCCTTCTATCTCAGTTTCACCGGGTGCACGATGTCTTCCACGTATCTCATCTAAGGAGATACGTGCACGACCCATCCCATATCATCGACCATGTGGAGCAGGACATCGATGACGGGGCAACATTCATGGAGGTTCCAGTGGAGATTAAGGATCGACAGGAGTGGGTCCTGAGTGGATGGTCGATTCCTCTGGTACGCATTTGGTGGCAGCACAGGAACTTCCAGGGGAGCACATGGGAGTGGATGGCTCAGATGTCTGCTCAGTACCCCCATTTTTCCCTTAGTGTGTATTGGATTTTTCAGGGGCGTAATGCCCTGAGGTAGGGATAATGTGAAAACCCGGTAATTCCATGGATTTTCTTTTAAAATATATGGGACTTTTCCGAGTCTGCAGCTTCTGACGATGCTTGATTCCAAAGCCTGGTGTTCATGAATTCAATTTCTTAAGTTTTGTTCAGGTACCTTCAGTAAACGTACAAGTGAGATTTTATATATTTTGAACCAGTGCAAAAAATTTAAATCTAGGGACACTGATGAACATGCAGCGCCGGTATTTTTTTATGGAGACCTATACCACAGTTTTGTTTTGTCGAGAGCGACTGTTAATATTGGGGGTTTTCTAAATAAATTAATTAAAAATATGACTATCATATTTTTATGTATTTGGTGGTTTAATCCTCCAAAGGGAAGTTAGAGGTGGGTCCCACCCCCACATAACCTCCCATGGGAGGATATTATGTGGTGGGGCACACACAAGATCAACCCCCTTAAACCCCTCTTTGAACCAATTGAGCTCCCCATTAATAAGGGTAACTCTTGGACATCCCCATAATGATGCCAACATAGTTATTTAATGAATTAATTATCTTAATTTGAGTGTTTGAATTCTTTTGAATTCATTATGCCTACATTAAAATAAGTGAAGAAAATATTTTATTTTGGGTTGGCATAATCATTGGAGAGATTAGGAGAACTCTTGGATGAATTCCTTCCTCTCAAAGAAGAAATCTTCACATATCCAAAGAACGACGAACACCGTTCTTGTTCTTCGACTGAGCTAAAAGAGAAGGAGCCTCCCCCGATGAATGTTGATGACGCATCTACCTCATACCCACCCCGACGTTAATCAAACGACACAGTCCTCAATGAAAAATCATCGAATCTTGTTAAGGTAAATTTGATTGTTGTTACATATGAGTTATACTCTTCTATCCACACCGTGTGTTCTGCTCTTAATGCCGAATGTTTGCAATGTAATGAGGAGGGTTCGGACCTCATGAACATGGTATAACCTTTTCCCCCATTTTTGTTGTTGTTCTCTTTGTCTTGACGTCGGACGTGGAGTCGAAAGTGCATGATGTCGTCGCACCTTTGTGAAGAAAATCGCGACAGACGAAAGGGGGCCGCGGCGGACGGAAGGGGCAGTGGTGGCCATGCGCTGGCCGCGTGGAGGGACCGACAATCGCTCGGGCCACCCTGTCTGTGGGACAACCTGCCAGCCGATCCGACCAGTCAGTGTGTAGGATCCGTGGTGCAGGAAGGTGCCACCGGGAGTGAGATCACAACCAGCATCTGTGGGCCACTCGGCAGGAAGAACCGGCCAGCCGTGTGCTGACCATGCTGGAGAACCGTATCCCCCGCAGGTGCCACATGGGGAGAACTGCGGCCTGCAATACGGGCTGCTTGCGCTGAGCTGAAATGGCCGGCCATGACCGGATGGGTAGAGGAGGAGGCAGCGCCGCCGGGCTAACAGGACCAGCCCGGAGTGCGGGCCGGGTCCACCGGTGGGCTGCGCCCCACCGAGCGGGCCGACCCCCATTGGGGTTGGGCCGACCGGCGAGCCAACTGGGCTTGACAGGTCAAGCCCGTATTCGCTTAAATGAGAATATCTCATAGACCCCACGTCAAATTGATGCAACGTCTACGACATTGGGACCCTTGCGATGAGGCGGTCCTTTTGCGATACTCTAAGTGAGTTTTGGACGAATTTCAAAAATAGCTGTGCTTGGATCGAGCCTAAACCCAACCGGGCCCCAAGAACAAAAATTCCAGTAACTCTCAGACCGTGCGTCTGATTGATGCGATGTCTGTCTCATTGGGTTACTTTTGATGAGATGGAAGTACAGGATAAATCTACTAAATAATTCATGATAGTTGATGTATCGACACTTTGCATGAAGAGTGGACCCTCCCGGGATCAAGAGTGCTATGTGCGGTAAGCCAATGGCTGGCTGCGATGACTGAGATGTACCAGAATCCTCAGTGGGTTCGACGTCGATGACTACTGTACCAGAATCCTCCATGGGTTCGATAGCGATGACTAGTGTACCGGGATCCTCCTTGGGTCCGACAGTTCTGACTTATGTTCTTGTATCCTGTGTGGGTCTGACAGAATAGTTGGTCTTGTATCCTTTGTGGGTCCGACAGCTTAGCTGGTCCGGTTTCATTTGTGGGTCTGACATCGTAGATGAATTACTGGCTACATCTGATCATCTATATCACTCTATGAATGATGTATACCTTTTTTAGTTGAGTCTTGTCTTTCAATAATTATCATATATGTGATTGACTTTACTTACTTTGTGGTCTGGGTTGTGTTTGGGCTCGAGAGTTGGAGCCGGACTGTGACTGGTAACTTATGTATATAAATGTGCATATACCTAAGTAGGGTTTGTTGATACTTTGTGATTAAATATTTCTATTGTGGTTTATTTTTTGTGGATTCTAGGAGACATTCGAGGGTCTTTGGGTCCCCCTACGGAGTATTGTTATACTCACCCCTGCACGGGCTTCGCCCACAAATTGTTTTGTTTTGTGTAGACGATATATAGCAGTGATCGAGCCTGAGGGTGATGGAAGGGAGGATGATCATAGCTGGACCAGACGATATGTACCGCAGAGACGAGTTGCTCAAGTTCATTACCTACCCATAATGTAGGAATTTCTGGTGGACGATCCAAGATCTATTTTCCCTTTTTACTTGTACGTGTTGTTCAGTTGGGTTTGTATACTGGCCCACTTACTTTCAGAACACCTTACTTTTCTATTTTAGTACTTGTTGCCTCTACTTCTTGTATTCAGATTGTGTGTTTTACAGGTTTAAAGGCAATGGATTCCCATTTTATCATGGATTCACCTTTCTTTTTCATAAACATGTTTATAAAAAATTATTAAAACATGTTATTTAATAAGAAATAATTATTTTAAACAATCTGGGATGTTAAATTTTACCCCATATAAAAATAATTGCACTCTCCCAATTCGTTTATCTGATTGTAGAAAATTATGAATTTCCACCTTCAAAATTAATAAAAATATTATTGTTAAACTTCTATAATCTACCAGTTTTATGACTAAATATAATCACCAAATTTTTATAGACTCTTCCTATGATACCGAATGTAGGGATATGAACCCTCACATATAGATTCATCTCATTTAAACACTTTGTATTTTTTTAATAAAAAATTAACAAAACAATACACTGTACATTATAAAATCTTGGACGGTTTCCACATTAGTTTATTGAAATTTTGATACAATTGTTACATCATGACAAAACTATACAAAATAAAATTAAAGAAAAAAATAGGCTACATTATGTTTCTTCTTCAAGAATATTACATCACAAATAAATATATTCATCCTTTAAAAATGATTTAATAAAATGAGTGGGAATTTAACATACCCAATAAGGGGGTTTGAAAATGTAAATAAATTATTTTGGAAAAATTACTTGTAATAAAAATATGTACATAAAAATATATTTTAATAACGTTTTTATACTAAATAGATAATTTATGAATTCTATTACTCTCTGAAAAAATTTACAATTGAAAATATTATTGGTATTAATCAATTGAAACTAATAATTTTTGGTGTGTTATTTTTATACTTGGAAGACCCCATTAAAAATATATGGTCGCTAGTCATAATTCATATGGGGAAAAGTATACTTATGATTTATGGTTTCCCTTCCTATAGAATAACTTATCATCCATTATACTAGTTCTATTTAAAAAACATTAAATGGATCTAACATTCTCAATAATAACCCAGAACATTTCAAAACACATATATATAATTAATTTTATTTAAATTTAAAAAAAAAATCATATAAATATGTAAAAAAAATTCTTATGTGTATTCATAAAGATTCAATGTGAAATCCAAGATTTTAAATAGTTGTTTCTGTTTTAAAGGTATAAATGAAATTTCAAAATAAAATAAATGAATACCTAACAAAAAATTATTTGAAAATCAATTATAAACAAATAAACATTGAATTTTAAAACAATAAATTGATTTAAAATCCCTTTTAATTTTAAGAAATAATTTTTTAAAAAATATCCCAAAATATTATCATAATGAAATTTCAAAACTAAAACAGATAGAGCCGACATAGAAAAATGAATCATATTTTAGTAAATCTTTAATCCAAAAAATTCAATATATTTTAAATAAATAAATAATCCATTTATAAGTAAAATTGAATATATATATATATATATATAATTTTAGAGAATATATTGTTTCCCTTATGCAATCAGGGCTTTATAGAATTGATGTATAAAGAGAAGGAATTACATAGAAAAAATCATAATACTGATGTAAAAAATTATAATCTAAAAATAAACTTACATAACAAAAATAAATGATAAAACTTCCCTACATACATAAGAAAATGTAAATTTAAAATAATTATTTGGAATATTTTCCTTGGAAATATGAATTTAAATAAATAAATTACATAAATTTAATTATTCCCTTACACAAGAATATTGACCCATAACCTAAATAAATTAAATACCTTACTTATTTTAAACATTTTCAATCATAAAAAATGAAATAATTCACTTTCATAATATGATAAATGAGATAAAAAATAGAAAATATATAATTAAAATATACACCTGACTAGTTTGAGATATCAAGAATCATAAATTGGAAATAAAATTGACTTAATATAATTAATACATGTTTAGAAACTAGAAACTAAAATTATTTAAAAATAAATAACATGTAATTGATAATAAATATAACCATATATAAAAATAGAAATTTAAATTTAATATGAATATATATATATATTTACATGTTATTCAAAAATAAAATATACTTACAACATACAACATTTAAATTTAAACATGATTTTGGTACAAAAAAATTTAATCCCATGTTTTGAAAATAGAAGTCGAAGAACTTCTTTTATTATTGAATCTTTTTATACACCCTCAATCTCACTAGACTGACAGTTTATTTATCTATTTTATTTCCATAATGTTTTTATGATTTTATATCCATAATGACCATTATGTAAATAGAAAGATAGACATGCTTGTATTACAAGCCGTATATAAATAGTTTTAAAGAAAAAATCCTTGAGGTAACAAATTATGATAAATAATTTTATATAATCATATGGTAACTTTTAACCTATTCATTAAGATAATAATTAATAGAACACTAGTTCATAAAATTGAAAAAAAATTACAATTAAAATATGGACTAAAAAATTAACATAGGTTGATGAAATTTGAAATTCATGTATTCAAAATCTAAAAGAATATAGTGTATAATAATCAGAACAATGTAAATGATGAGAAGAAACACAAAAGATCAAGATAAAATGATCGATAATGAAGAAAATCAGACACCTACAAAATAGAAATGAATGCCTGCCTATCTAGGTTGAAGAAGACCTGATACCCTCAGATCTTGATTTCCATGATTGCATTGGAAACCCTAACTAAAACCAAAATTCTTCGATGAAGCTCAGTCCACACTCTGTTGGTGGTGGAAATCCTACCTCGTCCTAGGTCGATCATCACACAAGGGTCCCCCGCTGGTGCCCAACATCTCTCTCTGGTGGTCGACCTTGACTCTACTCCCCTAAAGAGCTTGGTGAACCCTAATTCCCAAAGCCAACTATGATGAACATCTGTGAAGACCCCCATCCTCAGCCAAAATACACTTGAAATATAATATATCTCCAAAATTGATCCTGATATCAACCCCCTTTTTATTTAAATTTCAACATTTTTATTTTAAGCCAATATATGATATTCAATTTATATAATTCAAATTTTTTATAAAAAATTATACAATGTCATATATATTGAATAATAATATATAGGTATTTTACATTAAATTATAACAATAATTATTAAAATAATTTTTATTTATATAAAATCAAAAACATAAATTTATAATAATTGAAAATCTCACATTCAAATCATTTATATATATTAAATAATTTTTATAATCCTATAAATTATTATAATTATATTCCTTAATATATATATATAAATTTATAATCCAGGTTTTAATAAAATAATTCTATTTTTATAATTTAGTATTTATAAAATAACAGTAGTTATTATTTTTATGATACACATATATATTAAAATTTATAAACATTTTAATCAAATTGGGTTATTATAGTTATTAAAAAATAATAAGTATACTTATAATAAAATATTATTTTAAACAAAAAACTCTATAAGACATTATTTTATTTTATTTAAAATTATTTTTTAAACCGAAATTTGAAATATGTTTATTTATAAGAATTATTAATGAAAACAATAAATTTCAATTATTATTTTTCATAACTTTTTTTATTTGTAATTTTAAAAACAACACGTTTTATATGAAATAATTATTTTAAAATATCTAGTTCTTTAAAATGATTTTTATATTTTGAATTTATAATATTTTATAAATGACTAAAGATTATTATTTTTGATATGCATGGTATAAATTACAATTTTTTTTGTTCTATACACATATTCTCATGTTATGCTTCCATAATCATTGATATCTCATATGGTTACCCATTTTATGTATTGGAGATCATGCTTACTTCTTTTTCAATTTTCATTAGTTATAAATAAGTGTTTTACGTAGGATATGTCTATGAATGGTGATAGATGTAATAAACTTTGAAGAGATGTTATATATTCTTATGAAGCCATTTTTTTTACATGTTTCCTGAAATGCTAAACACATATGGTTCTAGCTTCCTTTTTGTAATTATTAATCTATTAAGATGTAATAATTATGTATGTAAAGATAGAATCATTATAGTTTCTATCATATATAGGTTTATTTAACCATTTTATACTAACATTATAATAACATATGTATGATCCTTAAAGATTAGTATATGTATAGGCTAAAATCCTTACAATTTTGTAACAACCATGAATTAACGAGGATTAAACATAAGGGGTCAAAGATTGAATTTTTTAATGAAATTTCCCTAATTATGTAGTTTTCCACTATAATTATAATTTATCACATAAATATATTTAAGAATTTGACAATGGATGGAACACGGAGGATTAATGTTAATGGGGAATGTGAGGGACAATGGAATGATATTAATCACGATGTACAAAATTAAATGGATGTCAGAAGGAAATCCCAAATTATTATTTGTAATCAGTAATATTATAAGGTGATCAATAATCTCAACATTGGTGAGTATCTGGACCCATCTAATAAGAGAAATATAGAGTTTCATGATGAACACATAGGAATGAAATATTAATTTTCCTCATGTAAGGCATATTGGATAAAGAATCAAGGAGAATATTTTAATGGAACTGGAAGATTGATTTGGTGTATAAAGTAAGAAAATAAATAAAATAACATAAATGTTAATGTGAAGGGTTCTATTAATCCAATTGATGAGAATAAGAGTATTACTAATTAATAATTATAAGATAAATGATTTAAATGTGCAATTTGGTGGAATTATGCAAATCAATTCACTAAGGGAATGCCCATGAAGAGAATCACAAGGTTATATGAGTAATGGTTATATTATTGATGATGATGAGACAACGACTGACATAGGAGATGGGATAATTGTTAGTTAATAAAAATAAAAATTAAAAATAATGGTTAAAGTAGTATGTGGAATGATTAATATATTATGTATTGGATTTCAATAATAATATTTTAGAAGTAGTTTTATGGTATTATGGCATAATGAAACATCTAAAGATTGTTCCCCTGAATTTTTCCTTATGTATTTGAAGGTAAATTTTGAATGGTATTAGTAACCCTGAAAAATGATTTTGGTGGCAACATTATTTTTTTAGAATACATTATAAAGATAATGATAACTCTTAATATATGTATGGATTTTGTATATAATGAGATATATAGATTTTAAATTTTAATAAAATAAATGGGATTTTATTGATGACCTTAGATGTAATTAGTAATATAACAAAATTGTTGTTTATGGATTGTTTTTATATAATTTTTGGATATATGGTACGAGGAAAGAGTAGATGTTTGAAATCATGCGTCTATTAGCAAAGGTTTTATGGCAATTCTTATTATTCCCATTTTTCAATAGAATAAATGGTAAATATATTCAAAAGGTAGGTGTATGAAAATAAATAGCTACATCAGGTTTCATGTGGGTCAATGATAAGTTTATTTTTTAAATATAGTTTTCTTTCTAAATGTTTAGAATTTAATCTACTGAAAGGTTCATAACGTCAAACATTTCTGAAATTGTTTACATTTTAAAAATTGATGAGGTGTTATAGATTAATTTTTTACATAACCATTTTATGATTTATGTATATTGGATAAATTATGCTATATTTGTTTTTACGATTTTTACTATAGATAGTAGGAATAAATTTCATCACATTGAGGATCTTATGATCCATTAGTTATTCACTAATTACAATTTAAAATTGATATCATGGTGTAATAAATGAATATAAAAAAATAAAGTCACAACCATAGTGTGATATTGTACATATGACATGAAATCACGTAAATATATCATCTCAATGGATTTTGAAACATTATTTCATCCTATTATCATCATTTTTACAATATATTTATCCATTATGTAACCTATTTGGTCTATGGTATTGTTTTCATCAACATTATCTTCACCAGTATCTCTATCATTATCCATCAGAAATTGATAGTTATATTTCCATTTTATTTATATATTTTTACTTTACGCTAATGTTCTCCTAATCAAAATCCTAGTTTTTTTGAAATATCTCCATTAACATTCTCTCTTTTAAAGAGGATGTTTTATGGATCCTTTTAATGATTTTCATTTCCCAAAATGTAATTTTAAAATATTATCCATTTATTTTTCAAATTTGTTTTATAATTGCAAGGATGCAATATCATAAAATTATTGATCATATTGGGATGATATATTATCGATTGGAACATCAATTGAACCTCTCTAAAGTCTATGATATGTTCCATGTATCACTACATAGTTAATACATACATAATCCTTAAAATATATTAAAAACATATGTCATAACATTGTAGAAATATATTTCTTATGGTCGAAAATCAGTATAGATTCTGGATTTAATAAATATATTTCTATTAAACAATACCACTAACATGGTCTATATTATGTGGAAAACCCTCGAGCATGAGAAAGCCATGTGGGAACTTAAAGATGTGAATAATTAGAGGTGTCCTCATATATTTGTCTATAAGTAATGAATTTCAATGTATAAATTCATTTTAAGGTACCTAGAATGTAAGACCCCAATACTAAACATTATTTTATTTTAAAAAAAATTACTCTCTTCGTTTGATTACATTACACAAAACCCATATCTTAAATGAACTCCAAAATATTATATTTTAAACATGACCATTATAACCTAACATTTAAATTTGGGGGAATAAAAAGTATCAACCACATTATGTATTATATCATTTATAACTCAATGTTAATATATTAATTAATTGTTTTTAATATAGACATAATTTATAGTAATGACATTTTATTTTTCAAATAAATATAATCATCATAAATGATATTTTTATGTCAATCAAAAAGAAAGTGAATGTAATAAATTTTTGAAACATTATTATATTTTCATTGAAAAAAACTATATTTTTAGATTTAACATTTCAAAATTAACATCATATGAATTTTTGAGAACATTATTTGTAGTTTAATATTTCATGGAATAGTAAAAAATTTATTTTTTATAAAACTATAATATTTTTCGTATTTAAAAATTATTTTATGATTTTATTTTGATCTAATATAAATTATTTAATTATTATTTTTATATAATATAATTATTTAAATTTAACAAATAATTATACCTTATGTTTTTATAATCTTTTCTTCAGGATTAAAAATAATGTTTTTCCAAAAGGAACTGTTTTTCATTCCGTTTTAACTGTTTAATTTTAAATGTAAATTTTCAAATTATGTGTTTTGAATTTTTATGATTTTATATTTGGAATTAATAGTTCCATGTTTTCATACAAGGTCATTTTCATATATAAAAATAAAATATTTTCCATTTTATAAAATGAATTACCATAGTATAGGTTAAATTATATAGTGCTTTATTGTTAAAAGGTAAGAGATTAATATAACTAAAAATTGAACAGTAAATGGTTTTTTGATGTGTTAATTGACTTTAACCATTATATAAAACATTAATTAGCATACATATTCAGTGTAATTAATTCCTTCCAAAATGTGTTTAAAATTAATTAAAAAATAATCATTATTTAATCAATTAACGCCCTACCCCTCCTAATGTTTAAATACAACTCCTCACCACCCCATTTCTACTCATAAGCCATGAATTTTTTACACTAGTTTACAAAATATCTCTTACCCACTCTCTCAATCTTCATGTGCTTTTAGTATCACAAAAATACCTATTTCAAGTTCCTTAATGGGTCTTTCATGGAGGTGATATTCAAGTGGTAACATTCTTAATGAACAACTCTGAATATAATTTCTTTTTCTACCTTGTGTTCGTCACCTTAACCCATAAAATCATAATAAATCATGTATCAAGTTTTTAATTTAATTCTATATTTATAATGTCATATATTATATCTACCTCTTCCCTTATATCTTCGTATTCAACGAATCGAAACCACTGTCTAAATTATGGTGGTTAACCATATTTATGGATAATGTTTTTAATTCTAGGTTACTACATTCATGGATGGAAATAAAAGTATTATTATATTCAAATGAAATTATACTATGTATATTATAACTTATTTCATATTATTAAATTAATATATATACATACTATTAAATTAATTAATGCAATATCATGATGGTTGAAAAATCATCCAAAATAAACTAAACATTTATCATTAACGTTGCATCAAATGAATCATCCTCATATACGAGAATGAAAAATGATATGTGAGAACATATAAAATTATGTAATTGAATGAATACAAGGGTATTTCATTTCAGGATAATTATTTATATTTGAGAATAAAATCCATAATTATACACAATTTAACCGGCCAAGAAACCATGAAATGAATGCACCCGAAATAATGAAAACAATAAAATTTTATTAATGAATGAGAGGTAAGTTGAAAATAAAAGAAAATATAAGGTATTATAAATATTTTAATATTTCTATAGTGAATAAATATCATTAAATAGATATTCATACATTTGGTTAAAGTTCAAAAAACTTATGTTAATCTTATAGTAAGGATTTCACATATCACTTTTAGTTTTAAAATATATATGTATTATTAGGAACATATTTGTTTTTGTGTTGTATATACTTCACTTTCATTTATAATACCATGAATCTAATTAAATTCATGATATTAAATATTTTATTTTATAATTAATAATTGTATGGGGAATAAAATTCCATAAATTAAAAACTGGGAAGGGATTTCTTAACTAAATTTCCATTTGTTTGGTTAATGATCAAATTCATTAATTTTGGTGTAAAATGATTTTTTTTGAAATGATATTTTATTCTATTTTATAATTTTTAAAATTTTTTATGTGGATTAACATTGCTTATGAACAATTGATTCATTTTATTAACTTTCAAATCAATTATATGGTGTTCATTTTAAAAAATTAGATTTTTAATGTTTCCCTTAAAAATATCTTTTTCACCATTTATTTATTTTAAAATTGTTTCAAATGTTTTTTTATTACCTCATGATGGTAAAATTTTATTTTATTAATTTTTGACTTTTTATAAAATGTTTTATAAGTAATTTTTTAATCATTTTTTAAAGAAGTATTTTTGTGACATTTTTTACATAAATACAAAAGGTAAATTTTTTAACCTATACAACATGAGAAGATTTTCCAACCATCATGATATATTAATTTTTTATTTTTACTTTACAATATTATAATTTTTCTTTAAAAAAATAGTTTCCTATTATAATTAAGCAGCACTTGAAAAAGAAATGATTTGAAAATGGAAATTATATAATTTCTATGAATTACTTCAAATGAACATTCAATGTTATTATCTATCTAAGAAAATATTATTTGATTTTAATTAATATTTATTTTGGATATTAATCAAGTATAATATCCTTTTTCATTTATGGTAGGTTTATGTTTATGACGGAATGATGATTAAAAATCACATTTCTTTTCCCTATGTTATGTTATGATGAAAGATATAAGAAAATCAGTTTTCAACACTAGTTATGATATGAAAATTGATGTTTGTTTTTGTGGAAAACATATGTATAATTTTAATTCTGTGATAGTGGTTATATTATAACCACAGATGATGGTTATATAATAACTACTAATGGGTCAGACCTATATGTACATTCAATTCTGTGGGTAATTGTATATATCTCGTTAGATATGAATGACTAGAATGGGGAGTGAACCTGGTTAAATAATATTGGAATGGATTGTGGACTAAACTCGGTTCCCTAAGACATGACTGGAATGTGGATTGAACTTGGTAAATAAGACAAAATTGGTATACTAATTTATCTTGGGTCAGAAATACAAGACTAGAATAGGGATTAACTCAATTCAATAAGATAGTAAAGGAGCAGAGATTGAACTCGATTCAGTAAGACAAGACTATAACAACGATTGAATTATGTTTAGTTATATGGGACTAGAATGAAGATTTATCACGATGTAATAATACAGTACTACAATGAGACGAAAACACAATTTTTTAATGGAATTTGTGCACTCTGAATTTACTGGTGGTGAATGTTGACTACTCTAATTGATTGGAGAGGGAACCAATTCCACTCCAAGGAAAGGGATTTCATTGGGGATGGTGGGGAGTCCTACATAGTAGGTTTTTACACCCATGTATTTAAGATTCTTATATGTATGCTAGAATTTTATGTTATCCTCTTATGAATTGTGTTCTGCTATTATTTGATGATTCATGTATTATGAATTTACATGATTTATTCCATGAAAAAAAATTGCGATTTTTAATATGATGGGTATAATGATAAACTGTTATGTTTCTATTATATTCACTCATTCTCATGTTATAATTTCATAATTATTGATATCTTCTATGTTTTACCTAAATGAGAACATGTTCTCACCTTTTATTATGTTTCTTTTTCTCTTATATAGAAAGAATGGTTTTTATAGTATATGTGTAACAAAGGTTCTATATGTGAATATTTAGTTTGGATATGATATTGATTTTTATGAAATTTTTATTTTGTTTTCTACAATTCCAAATACAATAAACTCATGAAGTTTTTCAATGGTTTTGATTAATAATCTATTATTTAGATATAATATCCATGTATGAAAAGATCAATTAAATAAAAAATCTAATGACCAATAATAATGAAAGTCTTCATCATTATATTATGTTTCATGAGATTTGTACGCGGTATAAAATCATCATTTATACATGAATGAATAAAAAATTAACTTCACCGCACATTATTATTTTCATTTCTCTTATACCTCTATGTGATTTCAAAGAGATTCGTGTGAAATATGATATTTATTTCCATACTATATTTACCCATAATGAAATAATATATTTGAAAAAATTTCTATAATAAACTAAAATATTTTTTTCTTATTTCTATAAAATTTGAATAAACAATCAAATATATTTCCAATCTACTCCCAATGGGGGATTCTCACCCCTATTTTATAATTCTGGTAAGTTTGTTTTGAGAATCACAATATATTCATCTAGGAAAAATCACATGGAATAGCTAGATACGATTTATATCAATTTAATGAAAGTAAATATGTACAGTACCAAACATTACATGCTTGTCTTATTGATGAACATATTATGGATTTTTGTGAAATTTATTTTGAATATAATTTTTTATTCAAATATGGAAGATGATAAATCATAGACATGTGATTGATCAAGTGAGGAAAATAATCCTTTTTGAGGTGGGGTTTTATTACATATAATTAATTATATATTTTATATTAAAAAAATATATTCTCATTCCTTCATCATTATTGAATCAATCACTACTACAAAATTAATATATGAATTTTTTTATGATTCAATGATTTTTTTATTTATCAATAGAATTATGTTTCGAAAACTGATGAAGACTAGTTGGTTAGACAACAGTAAACTATCTTGTGACCCTACTTTATATTTCCCACAACATTTTCTATAGCATAACATTGAAAAATTTTATGAAATAGATTTATGATCAGGGGATGGGTTATCATAACCATAATACACTCATCCCCCTCCCTAAAAATTCCTCTCTCATACATTCCTTTTTTATCTTCCTCATAAAAAAAATATTCTTCGCGTGAAATAGTTTATAGTTTGATTGAGGTATTATAGTGGACTTAGGTGTCATATTAGGGGTGGTACATGGAGGTGTTAGTCATATAGTGATCGACATCTAGTCACTTTTGGATGAAATATGGTGGGGTTAGTAGAAGATCGAATCAAGGAGGGAGAATATGGATAGTTTCAATAAAAATAATACCTGAAGGGGTTGGTAGACCATGATTATTAGATGAATAAGGGGATAATAAATATATCTTCCAACTATACGGTGGAAGGATGGAGTGGAATATAATCAAAATAATCATAATTGGACATACATTTGAATGATCATATACTAGGTCACACGATGTTGGTTGGTCATGTAGAATCCCACAATAGGTTTTCGATTATGGCAGGTCACACATGATAAACTAACCAAACCTAGGGAGTATATATCCTTCCTTTGTTGATAACCCTTCCCCCCACTTTATAAACTATCCTTTTTTAATAGGTGATAAACCATCCCTTGGTTCAGTCTTGTCTAACATGACCCATTGTTGGTGGGGAACATTTTTGGCCATACACCTATAGACATCATCTTTCATGGGTACCCACACACCTCAATAGGGTTTACCTAACATTTCAATCCCACATAATGTGCATTAGGGCCACCATATTTCGATATGAGTCTTGTTTTTTTGGTTTTCACATTAATATTAATTGAATATATGAATTAGATAAAAATTTATTCTATAAGAATTATTTGATGTATACTTCAATATAATGATCCAATTCATTATTAATGGTCATTTTTAGGTTTTTATGGAAGTTAATTTATATTCTATCATGAAATATGATTAATTTATTTAAGGGATATGTTCGGTGTGGAAACTATATTTGATACTCCCTGTGATGGATAATAAGGATAATAAATAGGACCCTTCAATATAATATATAGTATAATAAACCCATCTGATGAAGGGAATGGGTCTATCATTTCAATATTGGTGTATAAAGTAAATTTAATGGAAATTTTATGTGTGAAATCATATCCTCACACTTATTAGGGTGTAAGAAGTCACTAATAAGATATGTAGTTAATCCTCCACCCATGTTCTTGGTTTTTCCTCAAATAAAATATTATTCATGATGAGGAATATTAATTCATTAGGGGTATTACATCCTCTATATAAAAATAAAAATTAAAAGGGAAATGATCCCCTGATAATGAATTTAAAGGGGAGTTCTGTTTTTATGATATTTGTAATTGTTGGTGATGTAGAATTAATTAATTTCCATACATCTATGTCTATATAAAATATGAGATCATGATATATCTGACTTATGAGGACTATGAATATAATATATCCCTAGATTTATGTAGTTATATTATGCCTAGCGTTCCCCTCATTAATATAAAATCTGAGATAACATTTCATTCAAAAAACAGTTTTTATTTAGGAAATCCTAAATGTGATCTTTATATTCACCCTTAAATTATTATTCTATCCCAAAAATGATGTTTCCATGAATTAGGTAGACTGTTCAAAGATGATCTGTCATTAAATGTATTTTGAAATGAATTATTTATGTTCAATGGTTATGGATTCAATAATAGTTCATATTTAGAGTTTCAATGATGGAAATCATTCTATAAAAAACACATATGGTCATTATTTTTGTATATTTTACCCATTTATTTTCCATATAATACATATATTTTCATTTTTTTGGTAAAAATGTTAGTATTTATTTTAATAATATATTTTTAAATTTCTCATTTTTCATATATTATATTATTTTTCTTATATTAATCCATTTTTCAAAAATAATATATATTTGGGTATGGATATATGTATTTGTTGTAAAAATTTTAGGTTAATCTGTCCCAATTGTGTTTTCCTTATTTATTCTTGTTCCAAGCTCCAGGTTTATAGGATTATTGCATAGAGCGGGAGAATCATCCAAATTACTGTTCTATGTTGATCCATAGTGGGTTAGGTCATGAAAAAAGGTATCATATTTCTTTAACTCATGTTATTAATTTATTGATTATTAATCTAAAAGATAATTATTTACTTCTTATGTGTGATGGTTTGTATAATTATCTTACAATACACATTGAAAATTATGTGAAATATTTCGATACATAGAAGGTTATGATGAATTATATTCCAATCATAGTGAATATAAATCATTGTTATTAATTATCTCCTATATTATTAAGGAGTCATCTTATTATGCTGGCGAAGCTATTAAGATAGTGAATGGGATGCATAAATCTAACTTTGATTTATTGAAAATAAATTACATAAGTTTATATATAGAACATAATATGAATATCTGATTATGAAAATATAATATACTATGATGAAAAAGAATTTTATTGGATATAATAGAAAATATGAAAAATTTAAAAGAAATATCCATTAAAATATCTCTTCTTTGCGGTACATATGTGATTAATATCACTAAATACATTATTTTTAGTAATTATTCTTTGAGATAAAAAAATTATATTTGCATTTTTACTTATTTACCATAATTATTTACTTAGAAAATATATATTATAATATCATTGTACAAAAAAATCAATTTTATCTTTATAATGGGTATATATAGAATAATATAGGACCTAAGAGTGTTTAAAATCCTTTGTAATTTTTTCCAATATACAAGACGTTATCACATATATTTAATGGAATCATCAAATATATGGAACGACATTATTAATTTATGGAAATATTTTTATAATTAGTAACTATATCATACATCAAGAATCTTTCTATTTCTTTACTTCAAATTAATTCATTGCATCTCCTTTATAAAATTATTGAATATATTCTAATGGATTTTTGGTTCCATTATTTTGATATTTTCCATATGGGGGTTTTCACGGGACATGTGATTATACTATTTTAATAAATGTTTCTCACATACTTCATCCATAAGTAATTATTTATATTTAATTATTTAATATTAATATTATTTTTATTTGTGGAGATATTACATGTTATGCGGGGATGTCAAATTTCATTGTTTTCTTAAAAATCAATCTAATTTTAATACTTGTGTCATATGTTTTTCATAACAAGTTTTATACAATGGAATTTATTTTTTATTTACATCACTTATAATATTTTTAATGGTTACATGATTATCATGCTATATAATTTATTTACAATTTTTATTAATTTAATATACTGTGCGATGTTTTTTTGGTGTATTTTATAATTATAAAAATGGTATAGAATATTGTGTTCATATTTGCACCTTTTATTATAGTTTTAAAATCTGTTATCCTTTTTAGATTGAATATATAATATTATATGTTTTTTATCCCTTAATAAAAAATAATGTTTTAGATATTTAAAACTATATTTATAGTGGTTTTATATTATCTTTAATATTTCTAGGCATCAACTAGATGATTTCATAAGTTACAAAAGAACTGTTGATTGATATTATAATTTTTTTCATTGTTGATATATTTTTTAATATGTGTTTCTATACTTTTGAACCCTAATATTTTTTGATCATATCATGTAATATAGATATTTATTTTTATTGTAATTATTTTTGAAGAAATATAAAAAAATATTCTTTGCACAACTAAAATGAATGTTTGACAAGTATTTTAATAACTTGAAAATCATTAAGAAATAAATTTATTTCATTATAATACATATATATTCTTTAAATAAAAATTTGTATTTTTTTAATGATTCCATTAGATTATTACATATTAATTTTTTATTTAATCAATTATATTTTTTTATTGAATTACCAAAATATTGATTTTGTGGAAAGGTACTAATACCATTATTGTTTCTTAACAAAATCAGAAAATAATAATAATTTTTTTTGGAAAATATGTTCAAAAATGAAGAAGAATAGAATTGGGATATAATGATCCCTACCATTTGATTCTCTATTTCTAATAATTTAAATTTGACTTTGAAATTTTCATTTTTATGGGATGGTTCTATTATTAAATATAAGTTATTATTCTATATATGATATTGGTATATGTTTTTTAATTATATCATAATGAGAATATTCAATGTTTATATTCTACAACATATTAGAAGAGATGATATATGATTTTTAATAAATAATGTATTTAAATAATGTGTCATTGTGTATAAAATTAATTATTTTCATCTTCTGACATATTATAATAAATTATTCGCATGTTTGATGTTGAATATATCAAAAAATATTAAGTTATATGGAATCATAATAAATTATTTTATTCATAATTGGTAAAAAAAATATATTTTATATTATCTGTTTTTGTGTGATAATAATTTTTTTTATTTTGTAGCATGATGGAATATATTTTAAAAAGCATCATCTCACAATGTAATGTAGAAAAAAATATAGAAAAGTAATTAGTTCAAAAAAATCATGGAGATTTCAAAGACATCAAATATATTGTTCAAACTATAATGTATGCATACCTTATTTTTATACATTAAATATTCCCTAGTTAAAGGATATCAAAGAGACGATCAAGAAAATGATTTATTGGAGTTTCTTATTACGTAGAAAATAATAAAAATATATAATTAAAAAAAAATAGGTAACAATTAGAATGATGATGAACACAAAATACATAATTTTCTTTGTCTACTACATTATATTTTTATGGTTTTTATAAGGGAGGATGTTCAGTTAAATGTTTAATTTTGGATGAAGGGTGAAATTTTTTATGTTTTATTTCACTATTTGATTTTTTTTCCAAATGATTAAGATCATTTTTAAGATAGTCCTATGAAAATTCTATTAAAAATTAGCACGGAAATAAAATCAATAAAAGGGATTATTAAAAATTTGGGTATTTATTACACCATGCATATCCACAATCACGATTAGAACACAATTGTCAAGAGTCTTGAAGGACCACATCATGTTTATATCTGGGGTAACATTCTTTGATATAGAATCCACGACATTATTTTCCTCTCTATATTATTATGAGATTACCATATTAAGTCAAGTTATATTCCTCAGACACATCATATAATGAGAAATAATGTTCCATGTCATATTCGTTTTTCTTATTTTAAAGGTATTGAAAAAAAAATTCTACATCAGAATCTGTCCCTAAACAACTCCAATTATATATAATAGAATACCATATTTCTTAAACAATTCCCTAAAACACTTCTTCATTGGCCACTCAAATTCAAATGTCACGGTAGAAACATCCCGTGAAAAAAATAGTGATGTGTTAGTAACACACTTCCATGGCCCAATGGTACCTGCATACCAGAAGCATCTCCAAACACATTGACAATGATACATGAATTAATTGATGGGTTCCATTATATATATATATATATTATTTTTTGGATTCCTTGGTCTCTATGTCCCAACCAATAGCCTCATTGTTTTCATATCATAAATGTTTTGTGGCATACCTCATATTTTCATCACTGAGGCAGTGTATGCCACCTTATACAGCTCAATCATGCCAATATGACAGGTTGATTTTTTATTGTAAAATATATTTGTATTCATTGTATTCCACATAACATAGAATATGGAAACCACTACTGTCAAGAGGATATTATGCACCCATTCACTTCGCCATGAAGTGGAAATCTTATACACAAGCTTGGGTTCCTACATGTGAGTATAAAAATCCACCCCAAACATTTTTCCAACAAATTCCCATAGTTTATAGGAAAATTATAATCTCAGAAATAATTAATATAAATTATCTTCCGTTATAAAAAAGGTGATCTTGCTGGCCAAATTTGATTCCCTTCTTTTTTAATCTAATCTTGGGTGGGAAATCAATTTTTTCAGATCCTCCATAGAAGAACAAATATGGTGTGTTTTATGACAGGTGATATGAAATTATTAATCCATTTTGGTGTTATGTTGGAGCTAATATGTTCCAGCTGATAGTTTACCCTAGTATTGGATGTCCCATTACTTTTTTATTTCCATATAATGGTGTCATAGTACAAAAAATCTTAGTACTCAATATCAATATTAGTCTATGCCATTATTTTAATTTGAATACTTAATATCATCGTAATTATTAAATATATGTGGTTAGTAGATACTTTATGGCATGGTGTTCATGGGTGTGGAAGAATAAATTTAAAATTGATATGGTTGTTTTCATGAAAAAACTACATAAGTAGGTCAAACCCATGAAATATATTATGTCAATTTTTTTCATTAATTGATTTATATCATACATTTTTTAGATCATATTTAATAATTGTGAAAGTACCCATGATATGTTCTGTTTATTTTTTCATAAAAACTACCATTTCTAAAAAATCACTCCAATGTGGTTTTTTTTCTTGGTGGTCGAATCATAAAAACTATAATACCCATTTATGAGAACATAAAACTATAGTCATTAATAGAAAATTGTAAATGAAAATTATTGTAATTTATTTTGGAGAATTATTTTATAATCTGTCTTTATTTTTTAAATATAACTGACCGATCAAAACCATGATGTGGTTTTGGTAACAAAAAAATAATTTATTATATAGAAATGTTTACAATTTTTTTAAAGTTTTATTGTTAATTTTGTATATTCATCCCTATAAAAACCATGGATGGTGTCAATGCCATTATGTGGTGGTGTTATATTACAATATTAGATACTATACTTCCTTGATTGAGGTGATAATGTAAGCATGATTAAATTCCCTTCTATTGTTTCATATTTGTATGTAATATCTTGATATTTTAAAAGGAAAAACGATTTTTGATAGCATACAGGATACGTAACACCAAGACTAAAAAACAAAATAATCTTTTTTATTTAAATGTGACCGCTATAACCAGGTCAATAAATGAGTGGGAATGAAATATATCATGTTAATACTCATGGATAACCAATTAATTAAATCTATTTAAATATGAAATATATTTATACTAAATTTATTCTATTTATTTTTTTAATTATGTTATTTAATACATAAAAAATTCATAAAAAATTATTTTTATTACTTTTTATGTACAAAAAATTTAATTGATTTTTTAAAATTTATTAATATTTATTTGATAAAATGACCTTTTTTAGAAATCATCATAACATAATTATCATATGGTGATACTTTGAATATTTTTTGAAAATATTTCCTATTCAACTAATAGTTAAAATATTTGTTTTTTTTAGGAACAATATATTATTAACATTGAAAAACAGTGATTTGTTTTTTTAATTTAAATTAGTATGTATTTATTTTAAAAAAAAATCCAATAATTGTGTTTGAAATCTAATTTCTACTTTATTTTATTATTAAAAATTTCATTATTTAAATTCTCATTTTTTCCAAAAATCAATATTTCATTGTGTTTTAATTATATTTATTTAAATTCATTTATAATAATCATGTGTGCCTAATTTTTAAAAATAAATTCAATATTTTTAATCAAAATGTCAAATTTATGTTATAATTTAATTTTTATGTTTATAAATAAAAAATATTATCATCGTAAAAAATGATTTCCTATAGTATTTTTAAAATAATATATTAGGTTAAAATTAAAAGGTAAAATATTAAATTACATACCAAATAAAAATTTAATTGGGAATTTGATGTGTTTATTAATGAAAATTGGTATTTAAAAAATTAGTTATCAACCACATTCGATGGAATTAATTCCACCTAATATATATAGCATTAAATACAAAAAATCATTACTTAATCACTTAAAACCACCCCCTAATGTATAAATACCCCCATTACCTCCTCACTTATTGACATTATATAGATGGACCAGAACCATCACCTTTCTCTTCCCAAGATCTATACCTATGTGTTTTTGTTCAAGGTATAATAAAAATAAAAAACCTTTTGTTCCTAAGAGGGGATCAAAGGAGGATACATTAAGAGAATGTAATATTTTATATTAACTCTATTAATCTTATTTCTTATTGTATTTCCTCAAAATGTGTTTTATTAATTATTAATTATTAAATATTATATCCTTAATATGCTGTGATATTTTTTATATTGATTTAATAACCTAAATCCATCTCCACATCCATCAAATGGGATACAAAATCATTATTTGTGTGTATGGTGGACTATCGCCTCCCAACCCGATGTCATTATTTTTCCATTATCACCTCTAATTGAATGATATAATTATGTATTTAAAGTATATATATGTTATTTTTAACATAGTTATACTTACAGAGTTATTATATCACATATTTCTTCATTCGTTATATCCTGTTGGGGATACAATAACGTCGGTTGTGTGTAAGGTAGACTATCGCCTCGCGAAGTGACATGATTTGTTTTAACTAAATATTTTCATGAAAGGTAATTAAAATAATATATATAAATATATATGATATAAAAACATTATATTAATGAAATATTTGACATACTTTATATCATATTCTTTCTTACCAATCCACTCACTAAAAATTGATAACATTGTTTGTGAGTATGTGTGGACTACCGCTTCCATGAAGTGATATGACTCTTCTAAATCAGAATAAAAAATAAAGATATATATATAAGTGTATTTAATAAAAAAAATTATAAATTTTATGAATATTAATTTGTAGATGATGTGATGACTACCAATTATTCCATAGTAATCAATCCAAAGTTATTCTGGACTGAACTGAATATTAAAAATGATTATGATGTGAACATAAATAATTATGTAAATATTATAACATGGTAATGAGTGAAACAACGGAGTAAAAAAATGAAATTTTCCCAAATAAATTAAATAATCAACCTATTTTAACAATCTATGAAGATAATCAATGTTCGAGATGAGTCACACTAAAGGTAAGCGACTCTTTAACGAAAACATATTGTTTTAAAAATTATAAATATTTAGTTTCTAATCATTCTATTTGAGAATATTTTTTTAAAACCATTTTTATGAAATTTTTTATATTTACATATATTTTTTATAAAAATTTGATCTTTTAATATATGTAAAATATTTTAAAAATTTAAATCCTAATAAAGATCTATGTGAGGGGCTTTCTTTTAAAACCTATTTTAATGTACATATTTTGAACACTTATTAAAAAGTAAAAAAATGTTTTTTAATTATAGAATTATCATAATTTCAAACAATAATAATAACTTAATGAATTAATTCTTCCATTACGTGTTCACATGGTTATTTTCAAATAAAGATTTTTTCCATTATATTTGCACAATATTTCTAAAAAAATTATTGAATTCAAAATGGAAAATTTATTTTTCAATAAATAGTTTTTAATTAAATTTTCCAGAAATAAAACTCCTTTCTAAATTGTTTTACTAATTTTGGAAATAAAAATTATGTTTAAATGAAATGTGTTTTTCATTTCCATAATTTTTTCTAAGTGGATTTAAAAGTATTTTCCAATGAATTTTATGACTAAATAGTGTATGAAATTTTTTTATTCATGATATGGTACATGGGAATTATATATGAAATAAGTGACACTAATATAGATTATAAAAATGATTGATCCCTATTATAGCTCCAGACAAATAGGTGAGCTGTATATAGCTTTAACGAGGGGTTGAGCTCCATTATAGCTCACGGGTGATCAAAATATAGATTATACAAAGGGGGATCCACATTTTAGCTCATATATGATCCTGATAAACATTAAATGATGTGTTGATCCCCATTACAGCTCACGAGTGAGATCAATATAGAATATAATAATGCTTGAGCACAATTGTAGCTCAAGAATAACTGGTGGGACCAATATAGAATATATGAAGCGTTGAACCACATTATAGCTCACAGGTGAAGTCGATGTATCTTATAAAAAGGTTGATCCCCATTATATATCTCCAATAGTTTGGGTAATGATATTATTATATGTAATCCATAAAGTTATTTCAATTAAAGGGTTTTAAATGGTATATGAATGCAATGCTCTGTGTTTGCAACAAGTGACTCTATTTTATTCCTAATGGTTTCAATTATTATATTTGAGAAAAAATATATGTGTTTTCAATTGAAAATACTTTTTTATATGATAAAATAAAATTTTGATAAAGGTAAATATTACATGGGTTTTGATGGATTTTCACCGGATGAATTATTTTCTTTCTTTTATGTCCTATAACAAGTTTTATGTTCTCATCCCACAATTTTAAGATGTTTTCCTCTGTTTAATGGAGAGTGGGATAAATGAGGAGATCAAGGATAAAATTTTCAATATTTATCATTAAAGGAAACCTTGTTGTGTTTTTAAAGAGTTTTATTTTGATGAAATTGATGATACAAAGTATAATATTCCACATGTACATTCTGGGATTATTTTGTAAGAGTTTCTCTTAATTATCAAAAATTCTAAACTAAATAGATCATAATAACTTTAAGAAAGTGTTTGGAAATTCAAAAAAACTATAATATGTAATAATTAATGAAAGTTCCATACAATCGGTATCAAATTTCAGTTTTGATATATTTTTAGATTATACTGTTTCCATGTGATTTTTTTCTAAAGAGTTACGAATATTGTAATTTGTTTACAAGTCTAAGGAAGACAATAAGTTCAATTCCATAGACAACCCTTATGTTGATTAAAGTGATAAATTTGTTATATTTTAATAATATTTTGGATATTAGATTTAGAAAAGTAATCAATTAGGTTATAAATCATTTGATGGGTAGTGTATTATAGTGTTTATAATGGTATTATCATTAAAAGGATCAATTTCATTTCAACATGTAATAATTCATTTCATTTTTAATGATGTTAATTACTACATATTATGGATCATTTATAATTACCGAATGAGAAAAATAATTTACCACCTTCTAATTCATTATGAATGATTTGGCTATAAATATTACCTCATAATCTTTGTCAATTAATTTTGAATGATTTATGCGTATTCAAATAACAACTATGAAAATGAGTTACATATCTACCACCTTATCTTTTCACCAAAAAAAATTTGGTTAATATAATATTATTAATTTGAATTCAAAATAACGTCATTAATAATTCTCAAAAAAATTGAATACTGAAAAGGGACATGACCATTTACATCTTTGAGGTTGGGAATCAAGTTATAAAATAAAGGGGATATAAAAGAATTTATTATTTTTGTAATTAAGTTGTGTATTATTTTATTATGTTCTATGAATTTGAAATTTTTGATCTGCAATTAATGAATCATAACGATATAATTCATAATATTCATTTTGTGAATAAATTGTTAAGGAATAAGATGAAGCACAGTTAATGGTTTAAGATAAATGTTGAATTAAGTATTTTTTTTGTATGGAGTTTTCAAAATTATTATATAGTGATATTTTATAAATATTCTTAGGAAACATGAAACACATAATAATATTTCGATAGTTGGTTTTGTTTTATGAAATTTGGAAACATATATTTGGTAGAATAAACACCAATGAATAGTGGTGAGAATGTGATAATTATTTGATGACATTAATGATTGGGGACCATTTATCCCTTAATTTTATGATATGAAAAAAGTTACATGGTGAACAATTACTTTACTTTTCATTCAAAAATGTTTTAAGCTATTAATAGTGTTATTGGTTTATATAATATCTGAATTATATGTCATTCTGGGTTCATGTTAATTTTGACATTCCACATTATTCTATATTTTTTTGAGGAATTTTATATATATCTATTTATTTAATGATACATGTTGGACGTTGGGTAATATTATAAAATTTTGGATATTAATATAGGTTTTAATAAAATAAAAGAATATTATTTTCGCATAATTATATTATCATGTACAAACATTTGTTTTTCATCAATTTGTAAACATATGAGTGGTATATAATTACTATTTTTTAGAGTATGTGACTAATTTAAAGATGGTTTTAGTGTTTTATGCATGAAAAAATAATATTCATAATTTTAGAAAAAGATGAGGTTGTGGTATAAATTTATCAAATATGAAGCTCTAATTTTCAAGTGAGTATACTTCCACTCAATATTTGTGTAGAAGGTAAAGTAAATACTCACATTTAGGAATATTATTTGAAAAAAATACTAAATTATTACTTTCCTTATTGAGAAATCACTAACCTCATTACCCATTTTAAATTTATGAATTTGTGGTGGATTTAATTCTCATGGACATTTTTCAATAACTATCTATTAGTCTATATGTACTGTAATTTATCTTGAATTTATATATTATTATATACAGTTACCTGGTGTGACGAATTCTCGTATCATGTGTGTACTTTTACTCTTTCTTTTTAATAATTTCTTTTCAGGCATGAATTAGATGATTAATTCAAGTCAACACTTGTTTTTAAAAAACAATAAATAGTTACATGGTATGTCTTATATCATATTACCTTCGTATAAACTTTTATCTCTTAACGACAGAATGATTTATTAGTCCTTTTTATGATGTGGAATTTTAGTGAATCTATATTGAATAGTCGACCCATGGTTATCATTCCAAGGTTCAACTTGCATAGAAAAAATATATGAAATAGAGGGGGAATATAACACCATGACATTTTAAAAATAAATACTTTGTTCAATAGAGTCCATGATATATATCAATGATTTTAATCAAACAAAAAAATATTGTTTAAATTTTTACATTATAACATTGCAATTAAATTAGTGTGTATTAAATATATAATTTCAATATTCATTTATAATTTTTTAATTTATTATTTTTAACTATGTAAATTTATTTTTGAAAATAAATTCTTTTATATGTTTAGTATGGTTGTTTTATTCATTGAAAAAATAATTTTACTATTTTTATTGAACAATAATATAATCAATTTACGTATGTCTTAGAAATTTCAAAAGAAAAAATGTACTTAATTTTTTACCTTATCATATAAAATATATCCAATTGTGAAATTTTGATAATTTTCTAAAATATTTAATTTTTTAGAAAATGTGAAAACTACTTGTTGTTGCTAAAAAATATATTTTATTAATAATGTGTAATAATTAAATGTATCTTTAAAAAAAATTATTTCTTACATTTTATTTCAAAAATCCAATAATTTTTTTAAATGGATTTAATATTTAAATTTTGTAATAAAATAATTTATATTAAAAATTGCTATTTTTCTGAAAAACTGCCTTTCGTGGATTTTTTTCGAAATAATTTTAAATTAAATTCTGAATCATTTCTTTTTTGAATTATTAAAAAAATATTATATATTTTTAAATCATGATCTATAAATTAAGAAATAATTTTATTTTTCTTTTTAGTAATAATAAAAATTACAGTGGAAAAATTGATTTATCATCTTATGGGTAAAATAATGGAATCGGTTAAATGATAAAAAGTAAAAGCATAAAATATATAAAAATTCAACATTAAAAGGTTTTTATGTGTTTAAAAACCATAACTATAATTTGAAACATTAATTATCAACCAAATATTTTATAATTAATACCACCCATTGAGGTTAGATTTAAATATAAATTAATGTTTATTTAATAACATAAAGTCACCCCTACCCAACAATAAATAACCCCATTCCCCCATAAAGTCTCCAAAATATACAGATCATCCAAACAAATCCAATTTACCTTCCCAATAAACATAACTATGTTCAAGAGGTATTGTTTATCAAAATATATCAACCCTAGTGTCCCTTTGTGGACATCCAAAAGAGTATTTTTTCAGAGTAGGTAATATTATTTACAAACACTCTCAAATTTATTTATTCTTATATATGATATTAATTTCACATAATAATTATAATTAAAAATTACCATCCATATACTATGATTTTTTATTTTAATTAGTCACCTATATCCATATCCACTTCCATTAAATGGGATAGAAAATCATCATTCGTGTTTGTGGTGGACTACTGCCTCACTTACTAATCTCATTTTTACATGATTTCCTTTCATGGATCCATATTATAATGGATTTAAAGTATATATATGATAATTGTAACATATTTATACTTCTTCAGAAATGACACCACATATACAATCTAATGTTCTATTCCATTGGTGATATAATAATGTCGCTTGTGTGTACAACGGACTACCACCTCACAATGTGGTGTGATTCTTATTTCACTAATTATTTACATAGAAGGTAATCATGATATTATTTAATGCATTTTATATTAATTAAATTAATATAATATTCATGACATATTTATTATACTAAAAATAAAATATATCATTCTTTTTTTACCTTTCCTTTCACTGAAAAATGATAACATCATTCTTGTGTACATGTCGACTACCACCTCCATGAACAAATGTGTTTATTTTTACATTACCCAAACAAATTTATGATATATATATATATGTTTATTTATTAAAATAATATGATACAAATTTAATTATTAGCATTCTGAAGATGATGGAATGATGAACATTTTAACAATAGTCATCATATAGATGTTATTCTTGACATCTGAACTAAATGTTGTGAAAGCATCTGTAGTTAACATGAATAAATAAATAATTTTATAACATGTAAATATGTAAAATAAAAGGTATAATAAACTTGAAATATATTCAAATTAAGGTACATAATTAACCGTTTATTATTATTCTAGAAGATAAATAATGCATTTCCTGAGTCATAGTCATGGTAGGGGACTCTTTAACTAAAAACCATATTATAAATATTTTAAGGATTTATTTTATAAATGAACATATATTATCTAAATGATTTTAAAATGATTTTTAATAATTTATTTCTATTTACATTAATTTTTTAAAAATAATATTTTATAATTTATATGTAATGGTTTCAAAATGGGATCTTTTTAAGTTTTTATAAATGGGACATTATATTTAAAAACTATTTTAATTTTAATTTTAACCTCTTTTTTACAGTGGTAAAATAGAAAATATATTCAATAAATGACATGAATGGAATTTACCACCATCATGAAAACATAATTAATTAAATAATCCATTACATGTTTACATGTTTATAGATAATGAAAATGTTTTTTACGTGCATAGTATTTCTAAAAAAATAGTTATTTCCAAATGGAAAATCCATTTTCCTCAAAAATGTTTTTAGTTATATTTAAAATAAGGAAAAAACATCGTTAACTTGTTTTGGGTTTTTAGTATTTAATTTTTTTAAATAAAATATAGAATATTTTGATACATGAAAGTTTTCTTTATATAGTTTTAAATTTGTATTTGAAAGTGTTTTAAGATGAAAAGGTTCAAGAATAAGTTGTTTTATTCATGAAATAAAACATGTGAATTATTTGTGAAATACAAGAGTATGATATATCTAAAATTAAGGTTTGATCCCCATTATAGCTCATAAAATATGAGTGAGCTCTACATATCTTATAAGATGGTTGGAGCCCCATTACATCCAATTGGTGATCTTGTTATTTCTTATAGAAAGTTTGAGCCCCATTATACCTCACAAGTGATACAGATTTATCTAAAAAGAAGAGTTGAGCCCCATTATATCTCAAAAGTGATATTTATATAGAAAATAAATGGGGTTGATCCACATTATTGCTCATGGATAATTGGTGTGTCTATTATAGCATATACAAAAGGTTGATCCCCATTATAGCTCATGGGCAATACAAATATAGTTTTATCAATCATGAGCCCCATTTTAGCTCTATAATTATTTGGGTAATTATTATAATGGATTTTGGAAATATGTATCTTCCAAATAAATTTTTAAGTGCGTTATTAATGTGATGAATTGATTTCCCAATAATGGATTTTATTTGATTACTATGGGTTTTAATGATTTTATATTTGCAAAATATTTTTGTATTTTCATATAAAAAACTATTTATTTCATTATCTCTCATACATTCTGATAAAAGAAAATATTACACATATTATTAAAAAAATTTACTAGATAAACACTTCTCATTAATTAATTCCCCTTACTGAGATATTTTTTCACATCACATGTATTTAAAATGATTTTATGGGATTAAATTATATTAGGAAGAATAATTAGATCCATGAGAATATTATGAATATTTTTTATGAAAGGAAAATTTTCTTTATTTTAAATGAATTATATTTTATGAAAAAATGGACATTGAGTATAAGATTTCATGTATAATATGTCGGTTTATTCTACCAAAATTATTTCCAAAAGCTCTAAGACACTAAAATCAAAAGAACAAAAATTAATAGGTAAATAAATAGGGCTCATTATTCCATAGTTAAAAATATGAAATAATTGTTTGAAATTTATTTGGGGGTGGTAATTTTAGACTTATTTTGGATTATCATTTGTTTATTATGTTATGGTAATTATTTTATTTATAGTTATGCACTTAGACTAATTTTAATAGTGAAATTAATTATAATTTTTCAGTTATGTGAATCATAAGTGTTTAATATATTATTAATCTTATTACATTATGATGATTCATAGGAAATTTTTATTGTATTACAATATATATTATATAAGGATGTATTTTTTCATTATAATAGATATTCTGTTGTGCAATGCTGTAGAGGTTTCATGGCGATGCCTATGTGTTTTTTGTGTCATAGGTAATATAGAAAAAAAATTATAATGTATAAAAATTAAGAATTCAATCTGAGGAATGATAATTCATTACTTTTTAATAAATATATTTATGAACAATTTTAAATAATATATAAATATTTAGAATTAATTATTCAATTATTAATGATGTTATATATGGTAATGAACAATACTGTTTTTGGTAATTGTTATAAATTACTGTGTAATGGGGCCAAGTGAATATAAAAAAAATTTACATAATGAATATTAATAATATTTTTCTAATGAAACAAGAAAAATATAAATTATCTGTTTGATATGTTGTTTTTCATATTTTTTCAAATATGAATGGTATTAGAATATGATGAAATTCGTGTATTCAATTGGTTATTTTAGTAAATGTTGCTTCAAAGGTAGTAGTATCTATTGTGTGATTTAATGGAATATCATACTGTTTTATTTTATTTCTCATTCCCACTATAGGAGGCCAGTAACCCTTTTTATGACCAAAATAGGTATTGGGATTAATGTGGAATCCCAAAGTCTCACATATGGTTGATATATATGGTGGAATACTCCATCTCTCCCACTATTCTACCAAGATATAATATGATTATGATAAATATGTTGTAAATAAGTCATGTAATGGATTTTGTTGTGGTAGAAATTTGTAGAATGTGGTAAATGTTATACTGATGTGGTGTTGTTGTGGAATGTGGAGATGATATATAAATATAAAATAAAATATTATAATGCAATGCATGCATAGAATGGGATATGATCACCATTATTATTTTCAATAGGGATTGTTGGCATCTACATAAATGTTAATGTAGGTGTGGGGTATAAAAATTTTTTGTCAACATTTTTATATATTATTACATTTTGTGTTGATTTAAACAGTAATTTAGTGGTGATATAGTTTTAATTGTTTAATATGGGTGGGACATGGGTTTGTTTTATCATTTATTTAATGGATTATTTGAGTAATAATTTTACAATACTCTATGATAATCATTGGAAGAACCTACTGCATATAATATTATGCTCAGAAAATATTACATACATGTACTCTCAGTTTTTATGGATGTTTTTTGTGATTCGATAGGAATGTAATAGATCTTGAATTGGTGTTTTATTTGGTATTGATGTGGTTTGTATAGATGTAGTTATATTTTTGGTGTTGTTCACAGTCATGTTGTTCTATTTTTTATGAAACTACATACATGAGTATATTATTTTATTAATTTTTGTTTCATTCCTTTTAATACCATTAAATAGTTACTTCCTTATCATTTTAAGGATTTATTTGGGAAATCCCATTCATATTTTACTTTTTATACCCTTTTTTCTATTGATCAACAAATTGTATTTTGGACTTAGGATTAGGGGGTGACACTCAACTTCACAATTGACCAAGTTGGAGATTTATTGGGGATGTTCCACGATGGTGTTGATTTATTGTAATTATTATCCCTATATGGTGGTTTATGGACTAGGGAAATGTAATAATTACAGTAAATTTGGATGTTTATAGTATTATTAAAGATTAGAATATAATATAGTCTACAAAATTAAAAAAGGGTATATATGTAGCCCATCAATTCTATGAAACGTTTTATGATTGTCTACAAAATCCACATATTATAGTGTTTGTTAATTTCAAGCTAGATGCCAATTTATGGTAGATGCATCATACTCATTTGTGAAGGTGTCTTGATTATGAAACATAATGGGTAATTTAAATATATTAAATTTTATGTGTCTATATAAAAACCATATAATTTCTAGTTGAGATTGTTTTGATTATATATATGGACTATAAATAATATTCATGTATAATTCATGTTGATAATGTGAAACTAGAGGTTACAATTGATTTCATAGATTTTCCCCTAAGGGGAACCATTCATGATAGATGAAATTACATGTAACATGCTAATAATTTTATTATATGTTTTTATACTTTATCCCAAAACATATCTTTTAATAATAAAATAGATTTATTTTTTTTAATAATTAATAAATAATTTGTTTATATTAAAATAAATAAATATATTCCTAAATTAAATAAATTATCTCGTAAAGAAACTATAATATAAAAATGTTTTATAACTATTTCACATACACTATGTAAGAAAATATATAAAAATATTTTATCATCATATAACATTACATATGATATGAAAATAGATTTCTATAAATTAGAGTATATTGAATGTGGAAAAAAGTAATAAAAATATTTGAATTTAATAATAAGAAAGATCATGATTTCCTCTTTATAAAACACCAACTTGTAATACTAGGAAAATAAAACTAAATGAAACAAGAAAAATAAAAATTCATGAAAAATATTTAATATTAGTAGAATATTTAATCAATATTGAATAAAAGTAAATAAGGGGAACTCATAATATATATAAGTGATATGTGAGTGTTGGAATAGTAAATGACAGTTGGAATAGAAAAATTATATTTAAACAAGTAAACAGTAAAATAAATAATATTTTGAATTGATTAATTAAGTATATATATAAATAACATAACATCATTAATGATTTATCTTATTAAATAACTTATGATATGGTGAATTAGAAATTGTAAAAATATTTTTCTTTAAATAAATTTATAAATATCCCTATAATATGAATATTAAATATCATAATTTACTAATTTTATAATTTACATTGATAAAATTGTTTTCCTTAAATAATTTTGTCAAAGTTATCTTTAGTAAATGTTTTAATATTTTTTTAAATATTTAATTTATATTTTTAGCGTACCCATAATGTTTTCATAAATATTTGAACGATTTTATAAAAAAAACTCATATCTCCATAATTTTTTTAAATATTTTGATTGAAATATAATCTTTATATGAATAAAATAATCTTTATAAAATATATAATTAAATTCAAAAAAATTATCTTTTAAAATAAAAATGAATGTTTAGTAAAAAAACATTTTTCTTATTACCATTTAATTAAATGAATCATTGATATCATTAGGATTTGGATGAAATTAGATTTTAATAAAATATAATTATTTATTCAAATACTATTTATAATTATAGGAACCTCTAACATTAATATTTTGAAGGTAAAATAATTAATTCTACTATATTTTATTCAATTTTAGCACTCCCAATCACCTATAAATGTAACCCCTCCCCCGATTTGTTTAAAATCTAAATATCATCACTAGACAAATCATTACCAAAATAACTCCCAAATACTATTTATAATATTTTAAAGTATTTGTAAGTAACATGTAACCCATAGAACCCATAATACACATAGAGTATGAGGGATCTTAAGGATTAATATATTCCTTTGAAATTTAGATGCTTTTGTTTTCTTCTTCTCTTATTTTTACTCTATATCTATGTTATGATTATTAAAACCACTAAAATTTGCATAATTAATACTTCCTAAATCGTATCACTATGAATTGTAAAAGTACTGGTGGTTCAGTATGACCTTACGCATGCCTCTTAGAGTGAAAAAGGCTATAGATTAGAAACAAAAGGCTTTGAGAGGTATTATGAGGAGACTATACCACATATATAATAATATTAAATAAAAAATCACCACGAATTAACATAATGTTGAACATAAATAAAAGTATCTGGAAATAAATTATATATACCCACTGATAATAACAAATGATGTGGACATATATATAAAATTATGCATGATAGATAACATAATCAGCCAACTGTATACAAAAAATAAAGAATCCAAATAAAAAAATTGTGTTGCAACCCTAATCTATATCTTTTCCAATTTTACACATGCCCATTTGAGACATAATTCCTGGCCAATATAATATGTTCCACTATCAATAATGTTCCATGATAAAAGATATGGTAGATTGGGTGTAAAACTATCATTGAATCCCAAGAAGAGTGTGAGTACAAAAAATAGAAGGGAATAAACTGTATAGTCTCATCAAAATAGAAAATTGATTTATTTTTGCATGTGGAAGTATCGAAATAAATAAATAACTACTGAAATATAACTAAAAAAATATTACCTTGTGACCCTAGTTATCGATACATTTGTGAGCTATCTCTAGAGTGTATTTGATCATGTCATGATAGACATGATAAATATAGTAACAAACCAGTAGTCTTTCGTTATGCAAGATTGTGATAAGAAAATTGGGTTTACACTATCCACTACATACATCACAATAACATGAGGGATAAAATCAATATATTATACATGATTTTGAACTGGGTAATGATTTGTATTAGTATAATGACCTATAGAATGATCCATCCATGTATATTATGCGTTTTTTAATTAATTCTATAACCTCCCCACAAGTTATATCACATACCTCTCAATGGGGGGGGGGTTAGTATCATATACCTCTCTACTTAAGGATTTTACAAGAGCAAATTAGTCCACCATATAGAAGGTATTTTTTATTATCTAATACATCCTTAAAATCGGGTTTTTATTTAGATTACAAAATATAGATCACCCTAATGTAATTTTCCACATTAGATATGATTGCACATAAATATATGACCAACATGGGTGTTCAACTACCTATCATTCCATGCATAAATTATTAGGCTCCAAGTGATTGAACTAACCCATCACTCCCACAAATAATCAATGAACTCTCAAGAATGTAATATATAGGTGATGGTTTTAAGACCTTACCCATTACAAAACAATATAGATTAGACTAAAAATTCAATCCTATCCATCCCTATAATTTGGATCTAACCAAATAGGTATGTATGTCTCAGTAGGGAAAGAACACCACATAAAAATATCACATTCTTAAGGGTTTAATTGAATCTGATATGTTTCATAAGGCCAACCCCTGATCCATTCATCCTAAATTATCATAATCCAATACCAATAGCTCTATAAGGGATCTTACTATTAGTTATGGTATACAAAATTCATTAAAAACATAAAATATCTGATCCATAGGGTCAATACTTCAAAGGGAATAACAAAATGTTCCATGCCTCAATCATCGATATACGAGGTGGAATAGATAGTGAAAAATATCCATCAAGGACTTGGTGCATTGTGCATCCCAATAGAGGGGGTTTTGGATAATATGATGATTTATTTTAATTTTCAATTTCAATTAATCTAATTAAGACATTCAACTAAATTAATTGGCCAAATTCTATAATAACGTGACTTTATAGAACCATTAGCATAACAAATGAGAGAAAATAACATTGGGAAATTAAAAAAGACCACTAACATTATAAGGTCATTTTTACCCTTTTTAATGTAACCCAAAAGTAATTTTCATGACTTGAACATGGACCTCTAATGAAATAATGGTCTTTATCTTCCCTACAAACCAATCGATATTGTTTCACAAGATCAATTGGAAAACACTCACCACAGACCCCTAGCATAACCCCATCATCAATAATAGTTATTTTAAAAAAATAAAATTCTTAAAAATGGGGTGATTATGTAATGAAATGATTTATTGTTTCAAGGATGAGATAGACCCCAATCATATTCATCTAATTCCCAACGTTCTAGTTGAATTGAAATCGAAAAAGTTTTATGATATCACACTCGAAATCTCCCAAATTCTATGGTACTCAACGTGGGAATAGGGGACAGAAATCTTATTCTATAAACCCACATAAATAGTGTAAGGGGGTTCTCTAATTTTAAATTTTAGATAATTAAAATATTAAAATATGTTCTTGGTGGCATGAAATGTTTGGACAGTTGGATATACAGACTATTTACAAAACATACAATAGGAGTTATGCTATAAATCTCTACTTTGTTTATGTGTTTCATTTTAAACAAAACCATATATAAATAGTTGAAATTAAGCCACCATGGTTTGTCTTAAAACATTCAAAAACCATTATCCTACCCACGTTCTATGAATCCTCAAATATTTTTCTCTAATATTAGCATAGTTTTCTATAAACCTTGTGTTAAACGTTCGAAAAAAACATTGTGATCTAAAAAATCAATTGAAAATTCATGGTTTCTCCTAAACTATGAATACACACATTTTTCATTTAAAATAATACTATAAACAATTCTGAAAAATAATATGGAGCTCTTGAGAGTCACTTGAACTACCAATGAACCCCTAGGACCTTAAACTGCTTTAGAAAAATCTTCTAGGTAGCTATAAGCAAAGGATTGTCGATCTATGTGCTGGCTCGAAAATTTGAACATCCCAAAAATTTAAAACTCATATTCCCTTAGTATTTATCATCTATTAAATGGGATAGTTTCATATAACCACCAAAATATAATACTTTTCATCCCTAGTAAATTCAGATGATCTTCCAACCATGATTCTTAAAATATCTTGATCATTACTTCCCCATTAACAAATTATTATCCAACCCATAATTTCTAATGAGATTTCATTATACAACCTCATGAACATGGAACCAAACTCATGAATAAAAAATCTAGCACATGAATCCATTATCAAACTACCCAGATGGTTCCTAACTATACCACTACACCTGAGTTGTCACAACCTCTCTAAAAATCAATCTTATGATTCATGTCCCCACTGTTAACTCAATGAACAACTATGGATTCTAACTTGTAGAGTCCACATCGTCATAAAAACCCCTAAAAACATTATTATATTCCCACTAACCTATTAATTTTGGTTCCCAACCAAAAATAAATAAACACATTTAGAACACCGAACAATACATGCACACAATCTCATTTTCATGTTTCATTCCATATTAGTAGAATCATTCCATCCGTGTTCATGGATCATTAATACAGTTTCCTCAAATGAAATCAACATCTAAACCATGAATGAAACTCATCATTCCCAGATTGATGTGCGGAAGATGGACCCCAACCACGAACTGACTTATCTTTTCTCTATTGTTTTTAGATAATCATAATCTATCCCAATCACATCACCGCTACTAAAACTCCTCTAGATATCATATGTGGATTTATAAATGGAATTTTTTAATAAATCTAACTGAATTCATATGAAATTACTTACCATTATTCAAAAATCCATAATGATCATTTAATGGGGTGTTTCTGGAATCCACGATCCATATCAAATGATGGTTGTATCACCATAACTAATATCCCACTCCCCACCATATGAGAGACCTTATCATCACATATATAGATAAATTCTAGACCATCAAGGCACACACAATATCCATCCCAAAACAAAATGGTTCTATGTGGAATTTTTTTAATCTAGGTCACTAAAATGAATATCTTCTCATCCCCATTCTTATCTCATAAGAGCATCACTCTCAGTATCCATAAAAACTTATCCTGAATGATGGTCATGCGTAAATGTTCATTGGTTCTCTCCTCACACTATATATATATATATATATATAAGTCACCCTAATATTGCATGTAAACCCAATGTCATGTGATATCACGAAATTCCCATATAAATGAAGCTTTATTAGTAAGTACATTTTAACAATTAAATTCCTAATTTTAGTATTTTATTTTACTAATTGATCATGATTTCATAGTGTCATAATTTTACAAAAAATGTGACATTTATTTAAATATAGTTTATAATTATAACATATAAATATATAAAAACATTTTTTTTGAAAAATTATACATTTTATAATGGATGTGATATTGTTTAAAACATTAATTGCATTTAAAATAGAAATTTTTTATAATTTCAAACTCATGCAATAATTTTTTGAATAATCATTTTAAAATATAATAGATTTTTAATATTAAAATTATTATTTAAAAATTATAGAAAACTTATCATTATAAATTTATTTTATATTTAGAGTTATTATAGTCAACGTAGTTAATAAGTATCCTTTTATTATTATGTATAAATATAATGTTTCATTGTGTAAAAAATAGTTACCAAAGTAAAAGATAAAATTATTAAATTAACAATTCATGGAGTAAATGGTTTGATATATGATAAAAAATCTTATAATTGAGTGAAAGTTTTTTGGATCAACCTTATATATTTATAACTATTTTATATATAAATTTGGTAGCCATATTAACTATTGAACATGTTCTACCACTAAATTTTTTTTTAAAATTTCCACTATCACCCCTTATAAAATGGGAATTTGAACAACCCCTAAATACAAAAATTGAATTAAATTTTCTCCTGAGAAAATAACCTATTGATTTTTCGTAGCATAATATTTCACTCACAAATGTATATGGTCACCATTACATATCCAAATACAATCACTTCAAAGGATAATTTCAATGAAATTTCATTACACTGTCATAGGTGTTATCGACTACTTAGTTTTCTTCATATTTTTATTCCTTAAAATATATTCCATACATAAAAATATAATTATATTATTATTTATTATATACATTTATACTAAAATATTAATGTTATTATCATTATTTATTCGTATAGATTATCAAATAAGGAAAAAACTATTGTTTGTGTGTTGTGCGTACTACCGCCTCAATGAAATAACATGTTTTTTTTCTATCTCGTCTCTATAAAGAAATTTATAAGAAATTTATGAAAGCATAAATATTATTTATAATATATAATTATGGTTCATTTTTGAATATTATATTACCTATGAAGGATATGGTAATCCAATGATCGTCATTAATTTAATCATTTAAAATAAGCATGCTAAGAAAATAATATATTATTTTAATTAATGTATTATTTTTATATCCTTTAATTATTATTATAAATAATTATGATTATATTTTTATAGTAATAGAAATTCAATAATATTGTTAATATTTTATTATATTTAATTTATATGAAATTCACATATAAGCCATTTATTAAATCTAGTAGTGTACTTATCTTGGATAATTTATCCACCAAATTGAACAATTCTATTAATTTATATCATGAATGAATATAGGAATATAATAAAAGGTATAATATGATATAAATGATAGAATTGGTATTTTTTCTAGAGATTTTATATAAATATTTAATTTATTAAAAAATAAAACAAAGTACTACTGTCCAAAAACACTAAGACATTCTTATTATCAATTTAAAATTATAGTATAATTGCTAACTAACTCTGGAAAAACCTTAAAACTTTATATGTTAATTTAACTCATACATAAAATAATATTAATTACAATATAATAATAAAAAATTCACATTTATTTAATATGAAGACTTTATTTTTGAAATAAGTACAAAAAATCCAAAAAAATGTCGATGTGGAAAACTATATGAATTCATATTTAAAATGAATATTTATGAAGTGTATTTTTGAAAATAGATATGATTAAGGTTGTTAATAAAGAGACAAATACAACTATATGTATGATATTAGAGTATAAATTAATTTTATGAAATTCAGTATAGTAGATTGTGGTATTCCATCTCAAATTTGAATCTTTGAGATATGTTCTATATTATACACCTAATTTTCATTTATGTGGTGAATATGTTGCTTATTTGAGATGATATATCATCAAATTATATTAGTAATCATATTTAATGGGAAAAGATAATTCCTATTTCTCAATAGAAAATCATTTAATTTCAACCCAAAAAATATTTGTGACTTTTTCATATCAATTTTCATTCTTAACCACTAATTTCATATTCATGACCCATTTATTTTAAGGTTGGGTAGAAATTTCCATAGAGTAATTTTACTATATCATTCATCAAATTTTTAGGTATTTAACTGTATTTTTTCATATCCCTCTCATATATTATAATGGTTGAATAGTTAAATTTTCCATATTAGAGAAACCATTCAATGTTTTGGTGACGTAAAAGTGCATGTAATTTCAAAAAAAACTATTTATCGCTATACTATATTTTGAATGTGGATGTGTTGTGGATTCACCAAGGGGTATTGACCATGAATTTGTTTGAGCATTAAATTAGTCATCACAGTGATTCATGATGAGTGGGCCTAATAAAACATAAATGTTAAGACACTCTTATGGGATAAGTGTGGAATATTCAAACATTGTTAATGAAACAATATAAAGGATTTTTTATACCATTATATTGGCCTCATACCAAAGAAGTATATTGAATCTAATTACTATATTTCATGGATGAATCAACACATTGGAAGAACCCTATCCCTTATATTTATTTAATGAGAGAACATCATGATACTTTGAAGACACCATATATCATATAAGCTAATTAAAATATTTTCTATAATTTATCCACATTATTATATAAAGTGGATATTTATTTTATAATTTTATTTATAAATATATATATCTATTTTTATTTTCTAAGAGTATACTTATAGAATGGTATGAAATTTCATGATGAATCTAATGTGGAATTCATTATACATAATAAAATTATTACTGGGCCTCATAATTATATAGCCATTTGATTCATAAAAAGCACTCATTGGGTAAAATATGATGGGTTTTGGTGTATGTAATTTCCAATAACATGATAAGGGTCCTGGAATAAGGCCATGATAGCCTGTTTTGGTGTCTCACATTATGCATTCAATCGGTATCAGATCAATGATCATTTTCCTCTTTTTTAACTGATATTTAATACTTAATGTTTTTAGATGATTTTAGATTATTTTGGTTGTTATAATCACTAAATATAAATTCTACCATTTCTATGTTATGTAATATTTATGTGTATACTACCCCTTACTTATCCTTTACGCTCAGTGTTAATTTTTTCGGTTTCATTGGAAACTAATAGAAAATAATTTTATAATATTCATGGATATGATGGAAAGGGTTATCAGGTTATAGAAATATGATCATGTTGTATCTTAATTTTTCAAATGAAATTTATTTTTTTGTTATATTCCAGAAAAACTAAGATGTTGGATCCCTCTATAACTAAGTTACATATACCAAAAATTTTATATAACAGTTGGCTTTATGTTTCTCCAAATAGAGATGTTATAGTTTCTATATGATGATGTTTTATAGCATTATTGGGGAATATATATTTGTGAATAAATTATTATATCAGAAGCACTATTAAACTCCCTGATGATTTCTATGGATTACTTTATAAAACATTATATGATTTTTATTATAATTTTATATCATGAACTTATTTTTTCTATACCATTATATGAATATTGATTCAAAAATTAATAATAAGAATAAAAAATTCACATGTTTTCAATGTTGGGATATTCCCAATGAAAACTTTAATGATGATAGATAGTTTAGTGTTGTTGGCCTAGGTTAAGAAAAACAATCGTAACAATATAGAGTACCCTTATGATCCAAATTATAGTTTATCTGTTTTAACATTCATCATCAAACTAAAATCATTATCATTGAGTGGAACTGGTAATCTTTTTCTTTTTTGGAGATGTATCATGAACCAATAATGATATTTATCTCTTTAGGATGTAGTGAAAGGGAATGGGTGGTCATGGTAGTATATCATATGAAGGAAGAGAAATCATCTTCTGTATATTACCTATATCAAATCCAATTTCCAATCAATAATGTGATTTTTGGTAGAGATGAAGGTCATACATGATCAGTGTTGGAAGAAGGTATCAATTGAATAATGAATGTACCCATTGTAAAAAAATATTCCTTGATATTTTTTATGAATAATAAAATTTTCCTCCACCAAATAATGATGTTGAGTTCTCATCTTAAATCAATTTTGATGAAAGGGATATATATAAATATGTATATATAATGGAACCTATGAATTCGAGAGATTTGAAGATATATCTACAATAGTAGTTAGATAAGGGATTTATAAAACTGAGCATACCACAAACTGTAGCCCCTGTTTTATTTATGAATATGATGGATGCATCCAAACAATTTACATCAATTAGAGGGAGATCAGTTCCATCACAATAAAGAATAAGAATCATTTTCAATAAAATGATGACTAATTTAATCATATTTAGTGATTACAATACTATTTTAGTATCGATATTCATTCAGGTTTCAATAATTGTTCTTGAAGAAGGATCATACACTAAAGATGACAGTTTAAACAAGGTATATCCAACATGATTTTATTTTATTTTCGTTTTTATTAACTAATTCACCTTATATCATCATAATTATGATAAATAAATTATTCATTGAGTATCATTGTAAATTTTTTGTGGTATTAATTACTGATATATTGATATTCTTTATAATCAATAAAGATAATGAGTCAACTGAATATAATTCTAGAGAACCCAAGAAAAATTGAATAATATGGGATATATGGATAAAGTATATTTTAGAAAAATGACGTATCCTTTTTTTGGTCATATTATATCAAAGGATAAAATATTTATTTAACCTTTTAAAAAAATGTTTTAATTTAATTTCCTACACATATGAACATTAATGAGATTAAAATATTATTTTTTAGTAGGTTACTATCAACATCTCTTTTGATATTTTTCCTTATTGGAAAAACCATTAACTAAGTTAACACATAATAGGGTTAAATTCTCATTGTAAATAGAATGTGAGGTATGTTTTAAAGAGATGAAGACGACACTGACTAACACCTAATTAGTGCTCCCACCTTGACATGAGTTTTCTTACCACGCAATGTTAAACTGCATGGACTCATCTTGTCATAAATCAATAATCTATGGATCCAGACTATGTGGGTTTTGATCCCTATCATATAAACATAATATGTTGTATGCCTCTTTGATATTTAGTCATGACCAAAGTTAATTCATGTTTCCCCTATATTATGTATGTATATCCCAGAGCAACCCCAATGGATGTCCCAATGAACCATCATTGTGTGAAATATTCAATTTATGGCACACACCTTCTAGATTCTCTTCAATTGGCCACTCTCATCCATCCAAAGATAAACATAGAGGTGTTAAAATCAACCCTCTTATAGATACACCCCATTTATCCACTTCCATGATGGTGTTTGACCATTCTATTACGCCCCCACAAGATGATAAACTTATGACCACAAAGACATACGCTATGAAAATTGTGGGATTATTGAGTGGAAATCCTTCGAATACATGCCCCAAGGGCATACACAACCTCATGAAAAACATTGGATTATTGAGGTGAATGAATTTTATGATATATTAAATCAGTTTGAGATACCTCTTGATTTAAAAAGGATGCCTTTACTTCCATTATTAATATGCCTCCATGAGTTTCCCTCCTATGTGGAAGAATACTTGTGACCTATATTCCCAACATCTAGACATGCCGATAATACCCAACATGAATACTCTCCTGACTAAAGGATGACCCTCGGTCATAACCCACTAGGATTTATAGACAGAACCAGTGTAATTAACTCTCATCCACAACTCAATGGATTATAGAATGAGTTCTAAGAACATGACTTAACATTACGAGGTAGACTTGGACTATGCGATGATTTCCAAGGAGAAATCAATAGAGGTAGGGAAAAAATCCCATCAACCCTTTTCAATTAAGGATAATACATCACCACTTAATGTTATGAATGACTTCCACATTTGGATAGCAAAAATTCATGGTACGAAACTCTCCAGTTCACATTAACATGTAGGAAGTGGCCCTAGTGAATGATTTATAAATAATGGGACCCCGCCTTTAAATTTTATTATTTTCATCCAGGATTATTTACCAATGAAATACAAAAATCAACCAAAACATGATATCACACACAAGGTAATATATTTTGAACCATATGTTTTGTATACATAGTCATCTGTTAACATTCATGACACCGAAGCATGTATTTTGGAATCAAATAACTTGTTTGGTGAAGGTCCTTTACAAAAATCATAAACTAAGATGAATCATGGGATCCTGAAGAATAAAAAATTGATTGAATACACACATTTTATCTATAACTATTATTTATATAAATTAAAAAGATATAATTATTTATGGTTGGTAGAATGTAATACATGAGACCCTGTTGTAGTAGGTATGAACTATTCCCTGTAATATCATCTATTACTCGCTCTAACGAGAATTTCATAATAAGTATTTTTAAAAGTTTATGTTATTAATGTATGATTATTATTTTATTAAAATCAATATCATATTTGAATTAATCATAAATAAAATATCTTTAAATTAAATTTTAGACTTCTAATAAAAATGTATTTGTTAGGTGAATAGTGAAATATATAGATTTTTTAAAATATGGTGCTTTTATACCATTTTAGTATATATGTATGTATTATAATATTATGAATACATTTTACTAGAAAAAAATATTTCATAATTTTTAATCTATAGTATAAATAAATTATTTAGAAAATACAAACCCATTATTGTTATTTTAAGAAATCAATATATTTTTCTCAAAAAAATAATATACAATACATTTTTTCATATTAAAATTACTATTTTTCACAAAAAAAAATTAAATAAAAAAGGGATTTAAAATTTACATTTAGTATTTCCAAATTATTATATATGAGGTAAATTAATACTTTTCATAGAAATTCTATTTACATTGGTTAAAAAATAGTAACATTTATACAAGATAAAGTGGTAATGGTAATTATCCATTCGGTATAAGGATAAGAATATGATACAATTAATTATAATTGTTATTATTATGTTTGGATTCACATTATTTCATCCACAACCCATACTTTCAAAAAATTTAATACAATTAACATGTTTATAATGTGTGACATTATATAAAGTTTAGTAATTTACAAAAAATTAATTCTCAACACATATAGAAACGAATAATATCCACAACATCAGTACCAGACAATTAATTTGGTTTCCTATTGAAAAAATCCATATTTAATTCTCATAGAATACTATTTCAATCTCAACATACTATAGTAAAAATTAAATATCCAAAGGCCATCATTCCCTAGGACATTTCCAAGGAAATTTCAATCCCCCAACATGATTATTATCAACTACTTAGTTCACATATTAATTATCATCATTAAAATATATTCATGCCACAAAAATATAATTATATAATTCTTCTATACACAAATAAATGTTACAATAATTTTTTATTGTCATTATTTATTCCTATACTCCATCCAATGAGATTTTTTTTTCTTCACATGTGTGAACTCCCGTTTCAAGGACATTACATGAATAATTATCGTTCACTACCATAGAATGTGGGATATAAAGATTTTACTAAAGGAAAAATAAGATTCATATGATTTCATTATGGTTATTTCATAAAAACTTTAGAGAATATTTTAATGATATGATTAATAAATGATCAACATTAACAATATCATTTAATATAAACATGATGAGAATATAATCACTAGGTTTTTCCATCTCAATTTTCATTTTTTGGACTCATACTATACTATACAATTTTATAACTGCGTGGAGTGAATACATTTACATGGAATAATTTTAATGTATCATTCATAAAATGTAATGGATTTATATCGTATTAAATTTATTTTGGAGTAAACATTTCAAAGGACTAAAACCAATAATTTGTTTTGGTGAAGTGAAAGTGTGTTTTAATTTCGTTCAAAATAAATCCATGTCTTGATACAAGAATGTGGATGTGGATGTCGAACATATATATCTTGTTTTATTCACCTCCAAAATAGGTTTTTGGGAATTGACATAAAAATCAATTTGATTCATGATTAGTGTGCGTAAGAACACAAACCTATTGAGGCACTCTTAGGGGATTTGTGTTGGAATATTCACATGTCGTTAACAAACCATGATAAAGGATTTCACCAATGATTTATTTTTTATCCAACCAATTAAAAATATTTAATATCTTATATGGATACTAATGAACCCCGTTATTATCATTTTTCCTATATTTAATTTTTTATCATACTTCATGTTACATTGAATGTAGACCATCACTTTTATGTTAATTAATCAACATTATCCTAAACATCCACATTATTCTATTAAATGGGGTGTATTGGATTTCAATATTTATAAGTAGTTGGTTAACTATGTGTTATTCAATATGAGGCTCCCGGTGTAATTTTAGGAAATCACCTAATGAGACTTATAAGGAATACATTGGAATTATTTAGAATATATTATAGGCTCAGAAATCATTATATTCCTGATGCATCGACATGTATCATTAGAAAAACAATTGCATTTCGTTTCCAAATATTCTGATAATATGATTTGTTTAATGGAAGTCTGCCATAATTTTTTTTTGTTCTGAAATATTCATTCCATTAGTTTTAGATCAATTAATATTTTTTTCAGGGTTTTAATTAGTTATCATAGATATAAGTATCAAACAATATTTAGTTGATTATAGCTTCATGTTGTTCATTTATTCACTTCAAATTATTTATTCCTTGATTATGACATGAATAATTCCACTATATGATTCCCCTTATTACAAATATGACATCAGAATTATTTTTTCCCCTTTCCTTAAGAAACCTATAGAGGGACTATGTATAATTTTCAAGGATGTGGTCGATGTTCTTATCTTGTTCTAGCAATAAATTCAGGTTGTATATAATGTCTTAAAATTTAATTTATATATTTATCTAGACTTCCAAAAAAATTAAACTATTTTATCATTTGGGAAAACTTTAATTTCATATCAGTGGTGTAATATATCTACCATCTCGGACTTTCTAGAGTCATGGATATTACAATATACCTATACATATACTGCTATTAAATCACATTATCAATATGTTCCAATATCAGTTCATATATATCACCTCTCTTATGCCACACCAATGTAACTCGCTATTAAATATATCATATCTTTATGTATGTATATCTCAAATTATTATTGAAAACCATATGCCTCCATGATTGTTTTTGTCTCATGAAAACCATCGGTCCTCGAAATACTCATGACAACTCACCGATTGAAAATTCCACAGATCCAGTGTAGGAGCAACTTGCATCACCCCAATGAAATTCATATTTATCAAGTATAAAATCCCTCACAACATAGTTATATAACATAACTCTTTATACTATGAGTAATATCATATCATGACTATTTCCATACACTAAAACAGTAATATTACTATACCTCTTTCATGTCAGTTTCATCAAGTAAGAAGCACAATCATTGATCCTCTTCCAAAAAGGGATCATCAATGGTACTAAGTTCTAACTACACTCACCCATAATGAAGGTAAAATAAAAAAAATACGATTATCATCCCTCACTCTAATAAAATTGTCAATATATATAGAATCATAAGTATCAATAATGTAACTAATTTGGACCTTAAATCCAGTATCTATACTAAGTCATAAGCACTCAATGTGCATTCCATATAAAATATAAAGGCATACTAAATGCTTGTACTCAATAAAACTTCATAGTATCCATATACAATGGGTACCTCATTCTTATTCAAAACATGTCCCCAAGACCTACCCATCACGTACAGTAATTCTCAATATATCCATTTTCTTATGTCAATTAATCAGATGTAGCTCAGATACACTAGTATCACATATGAAGAGCCTAATTGTGCTTCCCATCACTCGAGTATCAAAAAAGCCTGAGATAAATCCTCACATTTGATACAACCATATAGACCAAATCATCTCATCCCAATACATGTCTAATTAATATCTCTAGTTGTATTTTAACACTAGCCTCTCTCAACAAACCCATAATTTCTATCTCACATTGGTCACTACAAAAAAAAAATTCCTAATAATTCAAATATCAAACATCACCCAAAAACACACAGTCAACAAGATAAAATTTAGGGACATCATATTCATAGTAGAAAACATATCCAAAAGTTCTTCCGAGTCATAAGAAACACATTCTCTATGAGAATTTGTACTAGAAAAATTCTCCCATAGGGATATACTCTCATCACATTGGGCTATAAAAAAACTTATGTGTACTTATGTAGACTAATATTAAACAAATAGAATCTATAGAGTTTGTATAAAACATTTTAATTCCAAAATATTTTGAAAAACCTTATATAGGTTGTTATCGAAACATAAAATAACCAAAACCGATTAATATTTAACCAAACCTGGTTTAATACTAATGATTCATGTGTTTCACCTGACCTATATGGGTATCCATATATACCTTCCCTTGAAGGATTGTATCATGTTTTTTTATAGATCATCAAAATATAATAAACTGATGACTACAAATTAGTAGTAAATTAATATACTATGTGATCTAACTGATTAAAATTCCACTAAGAATATTTACAAGGATATATCTTCTCCTCTGTTGTAGACACTTTATGTGGTTTATCCTATTTCACTGATGATATAATAAATATTTAGTTAACCAATATATCCCGTGAATCATGTTTTCTAATAAAAATGAATGTAAATTTCACATTCACTAACAACACATTACATATTTACTTAAAAAATCTCAATACATAAATCCAAATATAAATTTCATTACTCAAGATGAAATCTAATTAAATGGATCAACTAGAAACAAATATTTCCTTTCCCATTCCCCAATAAAAATATAAATATATTAGAAATGGATTTATTGATACACCAATATAGGTTCTATATAATTATATAAAACATTCATATATCTCATCTATACTATGTCCCATAATATTAAAACAAAATAAATACACAACTACTACCATTATGTAATGTCTCAACCTAGCTCACAACGAAAAATAACTGGACACTTGACACCTTATAATATAAGGAATTCCTACTATTATGATAGTGGATTAAAAATATAAGTGAGGTTATTGGGGTGGTATAATGATGTGAAAATATCCTCTATACCTAGGAATTTGATTATTCAGAAATCATAAAAATCACTATAACAATAAACATTATTTAGTGTTTTCAAAAATAAAATAATCATCCCAAAATAGTAATGAACGATATATAATCATACAATGAGTCATACAATATAGATCAATTAATAGTTTGGAAAAAACAATAAAAAAAATTTCCAAATAATTACATGTTATAACTATAAGCTCCAACTCTTAAAAAAATTCATTATATACATACAATTTATTATGGTCAATTAATCTAATCTAGTTCTATCCTCAATATCTATCTACAAAAAATTATTTGTTTAGCAGTTACCTATGTAATATTTCACCTGAATAATGTGTGAGTAGATAACATAATAGGGAACCACCAATAAGGACCTAGACATTACTACGATCTAGGGATCTGTTCTTGTGACAGTCTCTGAATAAATAAATAACTCCATAAAAGTGAAAAAATTAACAACTATATTTCCTCATGTTAATCTCAGGTTATAATTTTATTCTGCTCCAAATCCATGGGATCCCGACGAGTAATTCCCCAAAATTACCTACCCATGTTGTCTTATTTTTTTATCATAAATATCAATACACTATTTATTTTATTAAAAATGACATACCACCATCTATGTGCTGTTCTCTTTATTATCATAGTTACCCTGTGTGTTTTATTTATTAAATAAAATCAACACCACCCAATGATCAATTTTCACATTATTCATAAATGTGTGTGTCTATATATTTAGTCAACATAGTTGGAAAACGTCCTAATATATCATCAAACCATAGTTGGTCTTCCAAGATCTCAACCCTACTCATAACATCCTCAAGGCCTCAGTCGCCTCATGGGAAAGTATCACATGGTTGATGGACTAAAGAAAAAACCATGTCTAAATCACTCTAGGTTGGAATGACCACCCAACCCATACACCTATCTTCTTAGGATTATCCAAGAGAGTCCATCACATATGAATGTGAAAATGACACCCAATGGCCATATAACATTCTTAATTATCATAAAATAATCTAATATTTCTATCATTTCCAAAACCAAGAACATTCATTCTTAATCAACACTAATAACACGCCTAAGGACTCTGAGCGTTCCAATTACTATGGTTTATATCTCACCTTAATTAAATAACATAAAATGTTTTCTCCTTAGTGTATTTATGTAATAAATAGTAACATTGAAATCAATATCCTGACTATATATGACAGAATAAAACCTAATAGTACCCATGGTCTCTCAGTCCATGGAATTCTGGTCATTCTAGTCTAGGTGATTTAAGTTAATCAGTCAAATTATTTTTATTTATCATTTCATTTTACTTAATTGTGTAATTACATGACCATATTAGGTCAAATGAAAACATGTAGTGATAAAAACCCATCATTATGATAAAACATTCAAGGGAATACCATAGCCCATATGAACAATACCATATACTGGAAATGAGTTTTTTCCCTATTTTAATTTATCATAGAATCTCTAACTGATAATTGAAAAAGGACTATCCCTGATCAATTTTCTATCATCCTCCCCCATGGAACGACCAACCTACTCACACTAGAACTATGTCAAACCCCACTAAAGACACAATACATGCACCCATCGTTATATTGAGATGAAATCCTCTAATTAGTCACTGTGAAACGGTGTTCAAATGTCCTAATTTCATTTCCACTTAGTATAATGTGGGTATGCCCTGTCATATTTTTCCGACTAAACCATGTTCCATTAGATTCAGATTCACTGCCTCAGAAATCCATTAAATCAAACCCGAAATAACAAAAAATCAATGGAATCTACGTGGGAAAATGAAATTGGCCTCCAATCATATGTTTTCACATTGATAAAGTGGGGATATTTCCTATAACACCAAGAATAAATTGATACGTTTAATGAATAATTATTAGTTCCCTTGTAAAGAAGGCAAACCTTTATTTTTGGAGGCCTACCTAATATGAACTCTATAGTAAAGAATTATTTTACAAGAGTAGTTTCATGATTGATAACCTCATGGGAGGTTCCCAATGATGTGTGTGACTGATAAAAATTCTCATTAAATGATCATGTGTTGTCCTATGGTGATATTCATCAATAAAAAATGTTACCTAAGTGTGAAGTATCCAATGGTCCACTAGAAGGGAAACCTATGTATAACAAGAGACCCTTGGACTAAAATTCTCAGATTCATATACATGGGAGGTGGGGTCAGGATAATTGGAATGTAGTACCACCGGTTTCTGTTATATAACCCTTACATGATTCTTTTCTTGGTTTTAAATTTAAGGGTGACGTATGGGAGATTCGGGAGATCCTGGATTGAAGTTAAGGAAATGGGGAAGGCGCACGGGCAGCACACGGTTTCTCTAAACCGTGCGACCAAACCGTGCGTGGATATCTAAAGAGGCAGTGGCTTCTGCATGGCCAACACATGGTTAAAGGAAACTGTGTGATGAGGTCATGCGTAAAGGGTGGTCTAGGTAGTAGCTAACGCACGGTTAGCGCATAGTTTTTCAAATCGTGTGGACAAACTGTGCGGTCACTTAAATTAGATCCTTAAATTGTGGATCTAACTCGTTTATGCCTATAATTGCCTAATTAAAGCTCCTAAGTAGCCATAACTCGGTATTACTCTCCATTGAAGGTTTTAAAACCTCTCCCAAGCGTTCCAGAGGTGATCTGAAGGCTTCTCTTGGCGAATCGAAGCCGTATTCTTGAGGTATGTGATCATTCTCCTTCATTCTTGAATGGTTTCTTAAATCTACTTAGATCTACATCTCCCTATCTCTCGGTTTCTGAGATCTATACCCATTGTGGGTAGACCTAAGTATATGGATTAAAAATATGTTGTTATTTGGTCTTGGTTGTATTTTGATAAGAGATCTAAGGAGGTTTTTTGGAGATTTGACCCGGTGTTGTTGAGCATTCTTCGTCTGTTGCTTTGTTTCGCCTTTTATTGTTGAGGCAGGATGCTTCACTCTTGACTCCACTTGTTAGAATTGGTTATCTTAGTTTCAAATTTGTTATTTGAATCATATTGACTGTGAAAAGCATGGAATAAATCTTCTTTATTGATGATTTTTGGTTTTGATGAAATAGTGAAAACATGGTGAATTGTTGTTCAATGTTATTTGTCTATTAGAATTTAAAATGTTGATTTTAAATTATGAAATTGTTGAAATTGGAAATGTTTTGATGAGAAATGGGATTTCAATAAAAGGAGTGTTTTATTGGAATGGTTTGTGATTGAAATGATTTTGATGGATTTGGTTTTCAATAAAAATGGAGTTTTATTGAAATGGATTGAATTGGTTGAACACACTTGGTTTTGATGGAAAATGGTTTTCAATAAAATGTGTTTTATTGAAAGGTTGGTTTTGCCATGATTGTTGGGAATGTGTGGTGTGTGTTCATGTTTCATATATGAGGCTTCGTTGAAAATGTAATTTGTGGTCAGTGCCAAAATATTAATGGCACATGGGACTTTTAAGTATGAGGCATGGTTGAAATATGACCTTGTTCTCTGTGCCAAATGTGTAATATAACATGGGAAACAATTACCTTGTCAAGACCTTGTAGATCGACGACAAAACACTCAAGAGTATGGAAATATCATAACAAAACATTCATGGTTGATTTCACGGGTTTCAGAAATGGTTGGGTATGCCAAAACGTGATGTTTGTGAAATGGCTTGGAAATTTTTTTGGTTATTTTTATGAAAAAATAATGTGTTGGAAAAGATGGTTTAAATTGGACTTGTATGCTTTGGAGCATAGATGGTTTTGGAAGAAAAATTATATTTAGTTATAAACTGCTTTTGTGAAATTGTTTCATATCAATTATTTTTATATAAATGTTGATAACTCTTCTATCCTAGTGGCGTGATTTGGGATGTCATTGGGGAAAACCTGCGGAGTTTTATACTCACCCCTGATTTGGTGCTTTGGTGCTTTTTCAGATGTTGTATTCCAAAACAAAGGTAAATGTAAAGCATCTCATTACTAGTGACTCTTTTTGATGTTTGGGAGAAGCTGTGGAGCTTGGAGCTTGTAGACCACAGATTCATGGTGTCTTTTGAGAGTCTTGAGTTGTGCTTCCGCTGTGTATTTTGTAGTTTGTTTTGGTCTTATTCTGTTGTGTACTATGATTTTGTTTAACATAAATGAAGTTGTTGATTGGTCTTTCATTTGTTCATGCATCATATAGAGAATGATTAATGGATGGGTTCATTTCTAAAAGGGTAAATCGTCCCCCACTTATTCTTGAGACCCATCAGCATTTTTTTCAGCCTTTGGCATCTTGGGGATATTTCTTAATGCCTAGTAATGACTCATTGCACTCTTAACCAATAGAGAAGTGGTGGGTCATTACAAATGGTATCATCTTGTTAGGTCCTTTCCAAACAAGTAGTCATCAATGTTCTTGGTCTTGGAGTTGAAATTCCTTCTTGTCTATTCCTTGGGTTTAAATCATAGTCAGGAGTAGAATTTTTGTAACATGAATGGTATAGCATAAAATAACGTAGTTAACATGTTTATGCTGAACTTCAAGTTACCAGGGTGTTGAGTACATAAGTGTTTTGGATACACTTCTAGAATGTTGGAAATCCCATTGTCGTGGGTATAGCCAATGAGAGGAGCATAACATGCATTGTAGAGGAATGACTTCCCACTAGGATTTCATATCTCATTGTGAGGAATGAGTTATAATTTTGTGAAAGGTGCCAATTTTTAAAAAATATGGAAGTTGTTTTCAACCGAAAGACTATGAAAATAGGGTATTTGGTGTATTATGAAAATGGATTGATTTTCAAAAACATTGATGAATGTTTTAAAAAATGGTTGAACATGGAAAAAGGTTGTTTGAGAACAATGTTGTGATAGTTGATGTGATAGAATTTAAAATTCAAGGAAAATAGTTGCTAGAGAGTGAAATTGATGGAGTTTGTTGTTGGTTTAGAAAATGGAACCCTATTGGTGTCGTCAAAACCAACCCGAAAAAGTTGTGGAGAATGTGGTTGTACCAAAACGATGTGTGAATAATGACCTGGTTCAAAGTATTGTCCAGCCTTTTCAAGATGTGGATACACGGAGCTAGAGGAATGATCCACGACATGTGGATCCTACCATCCAATTCCTGAAGCAGAATCCACCGAACTTTAGGGGTGATGCCGAACCCGAGAAGGTGGAGGTGTGGCTAAGTCAACTGAATCATATATTTGATTTCATTGGCACACCAGTAGAGCTAAAAGTAAAGCTGGGGAAGTATATTCTCAAGGATATTTCACATCAGTGGTGGGATTTAGCGGTGCAGGATAAATTTGATGAAGTCCTTACAAGGGATGATTTTGAAGAATTGTTTAACAAACAATTCTATCTTAACATGTTCAAGATCCAAAAAACAACAGATTTCATCAGCTTGAAACAGGAGAGCCTCTCTGTCATAGAGTATGCGGCTAAGTTCATGAATTTAGTCCGTTTTTCACCAGAGGTTGAGTCATGTGCTTCTTTAGAGGCACGCATCATCGAATCAGGGCAAATGCATGAGATTCGATCGAATATTGTGTTGCTCTGTATTACAGATTATACAGAGATTGTGAAGAGAACAACGATTGCTGAACGTGATATCTCGGGATCGATAGGAGGAGGCATGATGATACCCATGGGAACGGTTGGGAACTCCAATGCTGGTAACAAGTGGAAGAGGGACATCTACTTCCAAGGTGGGAGTGTGAATCAGAACCAGAAAGTGGGATCATTCAACCTTCCTCCATGACCCCAGAGAAATCCAGGTTCCTTTCAATGTGGTTCGACTGATCACATGAAACGAGAATGTACAGAACCACCGATAGCTTGCCACAATTGCACGTAGATGGGGCATCTACAACGATATTGTAGGAATGTTGCAAGGTCGGGTGAGCATGACACTTCCCAGGCGTCGCAAGCATCATATGCTTCGACATGGTGAGGACATGAAAATCAGTCTCGCCGGCAGAACAGAGCTAGTTATGGTGATTCCATGAATACCATGAATCCTCAGGCAGGGCAATCTCAACAAGTCAATAATGAGAAAAGTGCAGCAACAAATCAATTTTATGGATTAGAGCATATGATGCTCAATGATCAGGATAGACCATCTATGGTGAGAGGTATGATTCTTTTGAATTCTACCCTCATGCAAGTGTTGTTCAATACAGGTGCATCACATTCTTTTCTTTCTTCTCGTATTACTGATTTTCTGAACTTAAAACTGGAAATGATGCCTTCTGTGATTAAACATCAAACTCCACTTGGAGATAGATAATGTAGAGACTTCGTGTGTAGAGAATGCTCTATAACTTTTGATGGAGCTGAGCTGAAATGGGATTTATATGTGTTGGATATGGCTGTCTATGATGTAATCCTGGGTTTGGATTGGTTGACATGGTTTAAGGCTCACATCGACTGTTATAGGATAACAGTTAGTTTCATGAAGGAGGACGGCATCGACCATCTTTTCTAAGGAGAGAGGATGGTAAAGAACGGTGAAAATAGCTTGTTGGAACCAGCAGTGGCAACGATCTCTTACTAGTTGGCTGTGTTGAACTTGTAATAGATGGACGAGATCATGAATAACAAATTTCTAGTAGTCGTGGATCAATTTCCTGATGTTTTTCTTGAAACTTCTCAGGGTTACCACCTGTAAGGGAAGTGAAGATTACGATTGATCTCCTTCCGGGGACCAGTCCTATATCACTTCCATATTATACGATGTCACCAACGGAGTTAAAGGAATATAATGTGCAGTTGGAAGAACTGTAAAGAAAAGGTTTTATTCGGCCAAGCGTGTCTCCATGGGCATCACATGTTTTGTTCATGAAAAGGCAGATGGAACTCTTCGGCGGTGTGTTGATTATCGTAAAAATAACCAAGTTATGATATGGAATATATATCCACATAAACAAATTTATGAACTGTTTGATCAATTGAGGGGAGCTCAGTGGTTCTCCACGATTGACATGCGGTCCAGATATCACCAGTTGTGAGTTCAGAAGTAGGATATTCCAAATATTGCTTTCGGAAGTAGATATGTCCACTATGAATATGTATTCATGCATGACGGTCAAAAAAATGCACCAACGATCTTCATGGATTTGATGAATTGGATATATCAGAAATATCTGGATTCTTTTGTTCTGGTGTTTGTGGATGACATATTGGTGTATTTAAGAACAAGGGCTGAGCATGAGAAACACTTGGTGATAGTGTTGGAAATTTTGAGAGACCATCGTTTTTATGAAAAATTATCAAATTGTGATTTTTGGATACAAGAGGAATGTTTTATGGGCCATGTTGTGTCTGAGAAAGGTATTCCAGTGGATCCAGAAAAGATATAAGATGTTCTCTCTTAGAAACCGCCGAAGAATTTCTTTGATATTCGAAGTTTTCTTGGTCTAGCTAATTATTACCAACGCTTTGTCCATGACTTCTCAGGACTATCTCCGCCTATGACAGCTCTAACTAAGAATAGTTCTCCCTTCCAATAAACGAATGAATGTCAGAAGACATTCCAAGAACTGATAGTTCGCCTTACATCGGCACCTATCTTGATCTTTCCAGAATCAAGGCATTAATACATGGTGTATTGCGATACTTCTGGATTAGAGTTGGGTTGTGTCCTCATGCAAAGAGATCACATAGTTTCTTATGGTTCAAGGATGTTTAGGGGGCATGATAATAATTACCCAACACATTATTTGGAGTTAGCTGTAGTCATCCATGCTTTGAAAACATGAAGATACTACCTCTTTGGTGAGAAATTTACTATTTTTACATATCACAGAAGCCTGAAACACATTTTCACATAGCGAGATTTAAATCTGAGGTAGAGAAGATTGATGGAGTATCCTCAAATGTTCGACTTTGACTTAATTTTTACACCGGGTAAGGGAAATTCGGTGGTTGCTGCATTAATCAAGAAGTCATATGCTCAGTTGGAATAGGAAGCTTCAGATGAATGGCAGATGATGTAGGTTTTAGCCGACATGCAAGTGGAATGTGAAAACTGAGGTGATGTTGCGATTTACTTTTCATCTATTCTTGTTCTTGATCCGGTAAAAGTGGTCAGTGAGGCACAAACTTCTGATGTGGAATGTCTGGTAATGAGGTCAAAACTCAATGATGGGGAGACCATTGATGGGTTGAAAATCGAAGCAGGTTCAGTTTTCTTGTTTCTAAGATCGTATGGTTGTACCTATAGTTGGTCAAGAAAAAATCCTTAATTCATATCACCATTCAAGATGGGTTGTACATCTGGGTACACAGAAGATGTATAAGGCACTAAAGGCACAGTTTTCATGGAGCAGCATGAAAAGGAAGGTGGCTGAGTTCGTCTCCCAATGCATAACATGTCAGCATGTTAAAGTAGAGCATCAGAGACCATCTGGTATGTTACATTCATTACCTATCCCAGTGTGTAAATGGGATCAGATAGCAATGGATTTTGTTATAGGTCTTCCTAGAACAGTCCGGAAACACTATTCCATTTCGGTGATAGTGGATCGTCTAACTAAGTCTACCCATTTCATCCCGATTTGTGAAACTCATACGGTGGAAGATCATTCAAAAATCTATAATTGAGAAGTGGTAAAGAGGTATGGGGTAACAATGTCTATAGTCTCTGATAGAGATCCTAGGTTCACATCTCGTTTCTGGAAATCATTACAGCAAGCCCTTCGTACCCAGTTGACTATGAGAACAGCATATCATCCTCAGATAGATAGGAAATTCGAGTGAATGACACAAACATTGGAATACATGTTGTGGGCTTCTGTAATGGACTTTGGTGGCTCATGGGAGGCGAATATACCCTTAGTGGAGTTCTCATACAATAACAGCTATCAATCCTCGATACACATGGCTCCATTTGAAAAATTGTATGGGCGTCCTTGTCATTCACCACTATACTGGGTGGAAACTGGTGAAACTTCACTAGTTGGTCGAAGCCATTTCCAAGGGACAATGTAGATGATTCAGTTGATTAGAAATATGATGGAGAGGGCTCAGAGTCATTAGAAATATTTTGCAAATCAACATCGAAGACCGTTTTCATTCTTAGTGGGTGATCATGTATTTTTGAGAATCTCTCCAAGGCTTGGACATCATTGTTTTGGGAAGCAAGTAAAATTATCTCCTCGATATATAGGCCTTTTAGAGATACTAGAACGGGTTGCAGAGGTGGAATATCATTTTGCATTACCACCACGGTTCAGTTCGGTGCACAATGTGTTCCATGTATCTTAGTTATGGATGTATCAACCCGAACCTGACCATGTGATCAGATGGGATCACGTTGACATAGAGCCAGATGCTTCATTGGTACATATCCTGGTGCAGATTTTGGATAGGCAGGATAATGTCTTGTATGGAAAGAGCATCGGTCCAGTGCGGGTTTTGTGGAAACATGGTCAGATTCAAGAAGAGACTTGGGAACGCGAGAAAGAAATGAGAGAGCAGTGGATAGAACTCCTTCAGACAAGCATTGGTTTTCTACATTCCAAGGATGAAAAGGCCAACGGTGGGGAGAATTTAGTACCCTCAGTTTCTGGTATGTAACCCTTACATGATTCTTTTCTTAGTTTTAATGTTAAGGGTGACGTACAAGAGAGTCGAGAGATCCTGGATTAAAGTTGAGGAAAAAGGGAAGGTGCACGAGCAGCGCACGGTTTGTCTAAACCGTGCGACCATACCGTGCGTGGTTGACTAAGGTGATAGTGGATTCCGCATGGTCAGCATATGGTTAAGGGAAAATGTGAGATGAGTCTGTGCGTGAATGGTGTCTGAGGTAGTAGCTAACGCACGACTAGTGCACGGTTTGTCAAACTGTGCATACTAACCATGCATTCACTTAAATTAGATCCTTAAATTGTGGGTCTAAATAGTTTTTCCTATAATTTCCTCATTAAAACTCATAAGTGGCCATAACTCAGGATTAATCTCCCTTGAAGGTCGGAAAACTTCTCCAATGCATTCTAGAGGCGATCTGAAGGCTTCTCTTCGCAAATCGAAGGGGGATTCTTGAGGAATGTGATCATTATCCTACGTTCAAGAATGGTTTCTTAGATCTACTTAGATCTACTTCTCCCTTTCTCTTGGTTTATGAGATCTATTCCTGTTGTGGGTATACCTAAGTATGTGGATGCTAAATATGTTGAGATTTGGTCTTATTTGTGTTTGGAGAAGAGATATAAGGTGGGTTTTTTGAGATTTGACCCGGTGTTCTTGAGTGTTCTTCGTCCGTTGCTTGCTTTCACATTTTTTTTTGTTGAAGGAGGTGGCTTCACTCTCGACTCCTCTTGTTATAATTGTTTTTCGTAGTTTCAAATTTTTTATTTGAATGGTATTTATTGTGAAAAGTATCCAATAAATCATCATTAGTGATTATTTATGGTTTTGATGAAATTTTGAAATCATGGTGAATTGTGGTGGATGGTGATTTGGTTATTTGAATATAAAATGTTGATTTTAAATTATGAAATTGTTGAAATTGTAAATGGTTTGATGAGAAATTGGATTTCAATAAAAATGTGTTTTTATTGAAATGTTTTGTGATTGAAATGATTTTGATGGATTTGGTTTTCAATAAAAAGGGAGTTTAATTGAAATGGTTTGAATTGGTTGAACAATCTTGGTTTTCATTGAAAATGGTTTTCAATAAAAGGTGTTTTATTGAAAGGAGGGTTTTGGAATTTTTGTGGAGAATGTGTGGTGTGTGTTCATGTTGCATATATGAGGCTTAGTTGAAATTGGACCTTCTGCTCGGTGCCAAACATTTAATAGCACATTGGACATTTAAGTTGGAAGCTTGGTTGAATTAAGAGCTTTTTCTTTATGCCAAAGGTGTAATGTCACATGGGAAACAATTACTTTGTGACAACATGGTAGATCGACTAGAAACCACTCATGAGTAAGGAACTGTCATAATGAAGCATGCATGGTTGATTTCACGGGTTTGTGAAATGGGTGGGTATTCCAAAACCGGTTGTTTTTTAAATAGTTTGGAAATTTTTTGGTTATTTTTCTGGAAAAAATAAGGTGTTGGAAAATCTAGTTTAAATTGAACATGGATTATTTTGAGTATGGATGGATTTGGAAGACTTGTTTTTATTTAGTTATAATCTGCTTTTGTGAAATTGTTTTATATCAACTGTTTTTATTTAAATGTTACTAACTCTTCTATCCTAGTGGCGTGAGTCGGGAAGTCACTAGGGAAAACCTACTGAGTATTATACTCACCCAAACTTTGGCACTTTGGTGCTTTTGCAGATGTTGTATTATGAGACACAGGTAAAGGTAAAGCATCTCATTACTAGTGGCCCGTGGTGATGATTGGGAGATGCTGTGGAGCTTGGAGCTTGTGGACCACAGAGTCGTGGTGTCTTTTGAGAGTCTTGAGTTCTTTTTCCGTTGTGTATTTTGATGTTGGGTTTGGTCTTCTGCTATTGTGTGCTCTTATTTGGTTTAACATAAATTAATTTTTTGATTGGTCTTTCATTTTTTCAGGCATCATATAGTGAATGATTAATGGATGGGTTGATTTCTTATAACGACCCACACTTTACATACATTGTTAATACTTCAAAATTGAAGCACTCTTATTACAACATATGACAAAACCACAAAGGACCGTATAGGTATAGTGTCTTTAGAAACTGGGAAACATAAACAACTGGTTCCTAAATCTTCTACAGTGTCTCCCATTTATTTCATCATATCTAGGGTCCCTTTTAGCATATTCTACTTAATATCCATCTTCCTGACCTGGGGAAAAGAAAACATAAAGGGGTGAGCTCAAATGCTCAGCAAGGGCAACTAAAGGAAATAAAAATCATATCATATCTTTATGAAAATCAAAACCTGCAAAAGAGATCATAATATCTTAACATGGAATAAATCATAGAAGTGAAAATGAGATCCCCATAATCATAACATAAAACTTGAAACTTTGTGGCATGCACACATAATCATGGAAAATCATTTCTTGTTAGTCATGACTCATCGCCAAGACTATCTTAGTGGACAAAGTCCCTTTCTGAACCGAGTTCACTCCTCGTTTCAGTCCTGTATCACTGAACCGAAATAACCTTCCGTTCTAGCCATGCCTATCTCATGAGATATAAAATCATTACCCAATGCATTGGAGGGAGATATAGGTCCCACCCATCTTATAATGAATCCTTTCTTATGTGTTCCACATAATCATAAAACATACATCATCGCATAACACATATAACAAAAATGGGATTCTTGAAACATCATGACATCATAAATCAATTCATATATGATAAAGGAATTCATAAACATAATTCCATCACAACATAGTCAAACCAATGTAAAAATATGGATAGAAACAGAACCCTTTATTATCTTAGATGGAAAATAATTTTGATAAAACACTTGAATTGAATTCTTGAGGAAAATATCCTTTCTTCTTCAAAAACATTTTTCCTTTCATAACATGTCATACAACTTTAAAATAAAAGAAGTTGATTAAAAATAAACTTGAAAACTTGTAAAGGAAGCTTCTTTGAAGTAATGTTTTAAAAATCCATTCATGTCGTATAAGTTAAAAAAACATTCTTCGTACTTTTGTCGGAAAAGTCAAAAAGTACCTCGTACGGAAAAACGACAAAAGATGCCTTTCATATTCTTTACTAAAAACTCACCTAAGGGTAAAATTGGGTTTAAACTATTGCAAGTGGATGGAAACAATATTTCATATTGAGGGAACATGGATGTGGATGATAAAATACACCCCAGTAAATACTTACGAATAAACAATCTCGGATAAAAATGAGATTGTGATATTTTCCCTTACCTTAGGTCCGATTTGCTTTGTTCATGTCCGAAGCTCCTGTATAATGGTTTAAATAATGTTATTGACTTATTCCAGAATCATACATATTGATATGAGATCATATATGGTCATATTATTAGCTTCTTGTTAGTAATATTTCATTGTTACTTGTTACTCGGGTCTTTATAACTTTTTGTTCTTATGCGTGTTTTGTCGAATAAATTCTTATTCATATCTTTAGGTTATAGATAATTCATTACCAGAATGGTATTAGTGTAGTATATACCATATTAATTCATTCAATTCATTTATACAATCATTATGAAATGAAGATCATGTAGAACGAGTCGCATCACATCGTGGAGACGGTATTCCGTACGTACGCACGAGTGATGATATCGTTCCTATGATCGTGGAATTGTATTGGAGTATATATATATATTATTTCAGTATCAATATTACTTAATAATAATCATATATAGTTACTCATTACACCATTATACCCATCCTTGTAAGGTGATGGTGGAAAATAGATTACACCACGGCGTGGAGACGGTATTCCGTACGTATGCACGCGCGATGATTTCATTTTTCCGTAGGATGGATAGAAGGTGAATTAGGGTTGTTTCATATTTATAATAACATATCAGTATGTAAGTAATACTGATGTTATTACTTTATCATGAAACAACTAAAGAAGAAGAAGTTGAAGAAGAAATAAAATTGAAAAGATCGGTAATGGATATTACCTCTTCTTTGGAACGCCTTTTTGAATCCTCCACTTAAGGAACTAAGATTGGTCTTTGGAGAAGACCAGGACCTCTAGGATTATTCTAGGGAAGTGGATAAGGGAAAATGGCAGGGGTTGGCCGAGCTTGAGTGCTCAAATTGGTGTGAGGAGGAGGGGGAGGAGGTGCCCTTTTATAAGGGAGGAGAGGGGCACCTTAGGAATATCTCAAAATATTATTTTATATTAAAGTCAAAATCGGTTTATAATGGTTCCAAAGGGTCTTATTTCTAAGCTAAAGTGGGGATGGGTCGAAATCCTATCAACCAATAGAATTTAGACAAGTTTAGGATATTATTTTAACCTTATCAATTAAATTTAACTCTAAGTTAAATAATTTAACTTTTACCATGTCTTTTTGGTTTCTTTCACTATATGGTTAATACACTTACTATAACATGCCAAACGAACCCCAAATTGTATATTATTAATATATATATCCTTATCTATGTCATGTGGCCGAACCTTAGATTTTTAGGAATAAAATAACAATTAATAATATAATATTTGATTTAAAAACTATTTTGTGTCAATTTTGACACTATTTGATATATGATTTTTGTCAAAGTCATAACAGAATTATATGTTCGAACCAAGTTGATTAAATCAATACTAATATATCATAGTAACCTAGAAAATTAGTGGAATTCATAAAAAGTCTTAAATTACATTTATTTTGGTATTTATATTATCAATTTTGTCAATATTTCATTAATAAGATAATTACTGCATCATCTTTGTGTCATAAATAAATTAAATTATTTGATGTCTAAAAATTACAAATAAAATACCATCATGTAGTAAATCTTTTTAGCTTTCTAATGAATATTTACAATCGAATTTATCTTATGTATAACCCTATATTAAAAATGATTTACTTATTAAACATTGATTTTAACTATTTTAACCCTTCTTTAAATAAATTAATAATAAATGTCCTAATCTAATCCAAGTGGGCCTAAATGGTCATATTTTATTCCTAAGTTTGTTTTTGGTCGAATTACACTTGTCCAATAGAATTAGGACATGTGTTAGGGTAATATTAATATCATATTTACCCTTAGTTACCCTATTTACTATTAACCGCGGTAAAAATAGTAAAAAGTTACTATTCACCAAAAAATTATTTTCATCTCATTGAACCACATTTTAGTCCTTGATATTAACCGTGTCTCTCGGATTTTCGAAATTCCATTCACAGAAGCGGTAAAATTAAGTTTTATGCAAAATTCAGTTTTTAACCTACCACTTAGTGGTTTCACTATTCATCAAAAATTGAAAGTTTTCAGAAAAATACCAAAATTTCACCCTAGGCTAATTTCGATATTCTGAGTCCAAAAATGAAGTCCATTTTGAAAAATAAAATTTATAAATTTTCAAAAAGTGGTTATTACTATTCATAACGGCTAGTTTTAATAGCATATTGTTGTTTAGTGAAACTCGGTATTGCGTACGACGCAAGCTATCGAGGAAGGTCGCGATTGCGTGTAAAGCAAGCCAAGCAAGTGTTGTGTAGAAAAAGATTCCTTTGATGATTTATATAACATAAAAGTCTCGGGTGTTACATTCTACCCCCCTTAAAAAGAATTTCGCCCTCGAAATTCGTCACTTTGTAACAAACAGATGAGGATACTTCTCCCTCATCATATCCTCAAGCTCCCATGTAGCTTCTTCAAGTTGGTGGTTCCTCCATAAAACTTTCACCAAACGAGTGGTCTTGTTTCGTAGGACTTTTTCGCTACGATCCAGAATCTCTATCGGCTGTTCTTCATAAGAAAGATCTTGCTCCAGCGGTACAACTTCTGAGCTGAGTACATGTGAAGGATCTGGTATGTACTTTCTCAGGAGAGATACATGGAACACATCGTGAACTTGAGAGAGATTCGGTGGAAGCGCCAATCGGTAAGCTACCTTCCCAACACGATCCAGTATTTCAAAAGGATCGATATATCTAGGGCTCAACTTCCCCTTCTTTCCAAATCTCATAACCCTCTTCCAGGGAGATATTCGTAAGAACACTTTATCACCCACTTCAAACTCTAGGTCTTTTCTTCGGTTGTCGGCATAACTTTTCTGTCGACTCTGAGCTGCTCTTATGTGTTGTTGAATAGATATGACCTTTTCTGCCATTTCATCAACGAGATCAGGTCCTAATAGCTTTCTTTCCCCAACTTCATCCCAGCAAGTTGGAGTCCTGCATTTCTTTCCATAGAGAGCTTCATAAGGAGCCATCTGAATACTGGAGTGAAAGCTATTATTATAAGAAAATTCCACCAAAGGTAGGTGTTGATCCCAACCTCCTTTTAAATCCATAGAGCAAGCTCTCAACATATCTTCTAGGGTTTGAATTGTTCTCTCAGACTGACCGTCTGTCTGGGGATGATAAGCAGTGCTGAAACTCAACTCTGTATCCAGAGTATGCTGAAGACTTCGCCAGAACTTCGAGGTAAATCTCGGATCCCGATCAGATATAATAGAAAGTGGTACTCCATGCAATCTTACCACTTCCTTTACATATATCCTGGCAAACTGATCTAGAGAGAAATCCTCTCTAATAGCAATGAAGTGTGCAGACTTTGTAAGACGATCAACTATGACCCAGATAGCATTATTGCCTTTGGATGTTTTAGGATGTCCTGTGACAAAGTCCATAGTGATGTTTTCCCATTTCCATTCGGGTATGGGTAATGGTTGTAACATCCCCTTAGACTTCTGTCTCTCAGCTTTAACTTGTTGACAAACCAAGCATCGAGAGACATATTCAGCAACATCTCTTTTCATTCCATCCCACCAGAAGTACTCTTTCAGGTCCCTATACATCTTCGTGCTTCCAGGATGAATAGAGAATGAAGAACTATGAGCCTCATCCAGCAGCTCTTTCTTTAATTCGGGGATGGGAGGAACACAAACCCGATTCCTGAACTTTATTATCCCATCACAATCAAGGTTGAATTCAGGAACATTTCTCACCTTCTTTTGTAACTCGACATCTTCTTTCTGTGCCTCTTTAATCTTCACATGTATAGATGGTTGAACATTCATTTGAGAAAGATAAGATTTTTCCCTTTCCATTATAATTCCAAGATCCATCCTTTGTAAATCCATAAATATTGGATCTTTTGTGATCCTCATCATGGATAAAATAGCATGGTCTTGTCGACTTAATGCATCTGCCACCTTGTTTGCTTTCCCAGGGTGGTAATGGATTGAGCAGTCATAATCCTTAATCAGCTCCAACCATCTTCTTTGGCGCATATTCAATTCCTTTTGTGTGAAAATATACTTTAAACTTTTATGATCAGTATAAATATCACACCTTTCACCATAAAGGTAATGCCTCCAAATCTTTAATGCAAAGATTACCGCAGCCAACTCCAAATCATGTGTTGGGTAATTTTGCTCATGGATTTTCAACTGTCGTGAGGCATAAGCTATCACCATATCATTTTTCATAAGAACACACCCCAATCCCTTCTTGGATGCATCACTGTAGATCACAAACCTTTCTCCACTACAAGGCAGTGTGAGCACAGGTGCACTGGATAACCTTCTTTTCAACTCCTTGAAATTCTCTTCACATTCCTCTGTCTAGACAAACTTAACTCCTTTCCGAGTCAACTTGGTGATTGGATTAGATAACCGTGAAAAATCTTTTACAAAACGTCGATAATATCCAGCCAAACCAAGAAAACTTCGGATCTCAGTTACTGTTGTTGGTCTTGGCCATCTTTCGATAACCTCTGTTTTTGCTGGATCCACAGATATCCCCTCTTTTGAGATTATATGACCCAAAAATGCAACTTTTTGAAGACAAAATTCACACTTGGTAAATTTGGCATAATGCTTCTCTTTTCTCAGGGTTTTCAATATAATTCTCAAGTGATCTTCATGCTCTTCCTTGCTCTTTGAATAGACAAGAATATCGTCTATAAAGACTACCACAAATTGATCAAGATAGTCTCTAAAGACTCTATTCATTAGATCCATGAAGATAGCAGGGGAATTAGTAAGACCAAATGGTATCACTATAAATTCATAGTGTCCATACCTTGTACGGAAAGCCGTCTTTGGTATATCCTCCCTTTTGACCCTTAATTGATGATACCCTGAACGACGATCAATCTTGGAAAAGTATTGAGCTCCGTGTAGTTGGTCAAATAAGTCATCAATGCGTGGGAGAGGATATTTGTTCTTGATAGTGATCTTGTTAAGTTCTCGATAATCAATGCAGAGTCTCATTGATCCATCTTTCTTCTTAACAAATAGAACAGGTGCTCCCCAAGGTGATGCACTAGGGCGTATGAATCCCTTATCAAGATTCTCTTGGAGTTGCTTCTTCAATTCCTGCAACTCAATTGGGGCCATTCTATAAGGTGTCTTTGAAATAGGCAAAGCACCCGGTACGAGTTCTATTGAAAACTCAACTTCACGATTTGGTGGAAGACCCAGCAATTCCTCCGGAAAGAGATCATCAAACTCCCGTACAATGGGCATATTCTTAATCGTGAGTTTCTCACCAACCATTTGAGATAAATAACCTTCATTTAGTGGAATCAATACCCATAAGTTGGAAGAAATTTCCACTGGAAGGTTATGTTCATCCTTGCATTGATAGACGATCGTAGGTTGATCTGGAATATGAAATGTGACTTCCCTTCTTTGGAAATTGATATGAGCTCCATGTAGAGAAAGCCAATCCATGCCAAGAATCACATCAAATTCAACTAAAGGAAGGATCACAAGATTTGCAGGAATCACTTTCCCACAAACTTCGATCGGAGAAGATTTATAAACTTATGATGCGATTGATGTGCCATTAGGTGTTGTCACAGCTAACTCAACATCTAATTGTTGAGGTAATACGGTGATACCCTTAGAAAATTTTTCAGAAATAAAAGAGTGGGTGGATCCAGAATCAAATAAAACATTTCCTACTTTAGAGTGGATGGTAAGTGTACCTTTCACCACATCGTTATCGTATCCACATCGCTGATAGAAATTGCATGTGACTTTCCTTTGTCTTTAGCCTTAAGAGTTTGTTGACGTCAACCATCATCATCAACCCTTGGATTTGGGCATTGATTGGCATAATGCCCCATCTCCTTGCACTTGAAAAATTGAAGTGTAGCAGGTTCATTCTGTGTATCCCTTCCTTTGTTTGCATCATTAGACATCTTCTTCCCATTATCACGGCATTCAAATGCCCGATGACCTTCCTTTCCACATTTAAAACATTTACTTGTCCCTTTAAGACAACTCCCTCCATGTTTCTTTCCACACATTGAGCATAAGGGAAAGTTCATCTTCTTTTCCGTGTGCTCTTTAGATTTTTCTTTGAATTCCATCTTCCTCTTCTTATCAAACCCATGTGACTGATGGGTTACTCCAATCTCCATCTCGACTTTGAGAGCACATCGAAGGATTTCCTCGTAGCTATTGAAGTCTCTTATGGCTAACGCCCTTCGAAGACTTGGTTTTAAGCCACTAAAGAATCGATCGATCTTACTCTCAGGTTGGATAATAATACCAGAAGCGTACCTTGCAAGTCTTGTAAAATTTTCTTCATAGGTACTAACAGATTCATCATCCCTTTGCTTCAGTTCACGGAACTCTTTTTCCATCTTTGTTCGGAGAATACGATGGAAGTACTTATTGAAAAACAAGTTCTTGAACTCGTCCCATTCCATGGACTCAATTTCATCCCTTTGCCTCGTATTCTTAACAAGATTCCACCATTGATCTGCATCTCCTTCCAAACGATACACTGCTAGGATGACTTTATCATGCTCAGAACATTGAAGAACTGAAAATATCTTTTCAATAGTACTAATCCATTGTTCAGCAACTAATGGATCAGTAGACCCGCTGAAAGATGGTGGACGCTGCCTCATGAAGGATTCAACAGAATGTTGCTCCCTCCTTTGTTCGTTTGGAAATCCTGCATGATTCATAGCTTGAGAAAGTTGTGTGAGCATGGCTACAAGATTTTGCATTCCAGCTCCCATATCGTTTGGTTGCTCAGGGGGACAATCATTGCATTCCCATCGCATTCCGCATTAACACGGTTCCTTCGGGTTCCAGCCATTGACTAAAACCAAGAAGAATAGTGTGAGCAACACTAATTATAATAGGAAACCACATAATTCAAGAATAAAATTTTCATGCTTAAGGTCTTATCCTAGGTTATTCAAGGCCATTTCTAAAACACTAAGATTGTGTTCTATGCTTAGACTTATCCTTAGGGTTCTTACTAAGGCTTTCACATCCTAGTTTCCAAAGGTTGACTATACCTTTCCTCTGATACCAACTATAACGACCCACACTTTACATACATTGTTAATACTTCAAAATTGAAGCACTCTTATTACAACATATGACAAAACCACAAAGGACCGTATAGGTATAGTGTCTTTAGAAACTGGGAAACATAAACAACTGGTTCATAAATCTTCTACAGTGTCTCCCATTTATTTCATCATATCTAGGGTCCCTTTTAGCATATTCTACTTAATATCCATCTTCCTGACCTGGGGAGGAGAAAACATAAAGGGGTGAGCTCAAATGCTCAGCAAGGGCAAATAAAGGAAATAAAAATCATATCATATCTTTATGAAAATCAAAACCTGCAAAAGAGATCATAATATCTTAACATGGAATAAATCATAGAAGTGAAAATGAGATCCCCATAATCATAACATAAAACTTGAAACTTTGTGGCATGCACACATAATCATGGAAAATCATTTCTTGTTAGTCATGACTCATCGCCAAGACTATCTTAGTGGACAAAGTCCCTTTCTGAACCGAGTTCACTCCTCGTTTCAGTCCTGTATCACTGAACCGAAATAACCTTCCGTTCCAGCCATGTCTATCTCATGAGATATAAAATCATTACCCAATGCATTGGAGGGAGATATGGGTCCCCCCCATCTTATAATGAATCCTTTCTTATGTGTTCCACATAATCATAAAACATACATCATCGCATAACACATATAACAAAAATGGGATTCTTGAAACATCATGACATCATAAATCAATTCATATATGATAAAGGAATTCATAAACATAATTCCATCACAACATAGTCAATCCAATGTAAAAATATGGATAGAAACAGAACCCTTTATTATCTTAGATGGAAAATAATTTTGATAAAACACTTGAATTGAATTCTTGAGGAAAATATCCTTTCTTCTTCAAAAACATTTTTCCTTTCATAACATGTCATACAACATTAAAATAAAAGAAGTTGATTAAAAATAAACTTGAAAACTTGTAAAGGAAGCTTCTTTGAAGTAATGTTTTAAAAATCCATTCATGCCGTATAAGTTAAAAAAACATTCTTCGTACTTTTGTCGGAAAAGACAAAAAGTACCTCGTACGGAAAAACGACAAAAGATTCCTTTCATATTCTTTACTAAAAACTCACCTAAGGGTAAAATTGGATTTAAACTATTGCAAGTGGATGGAAACAATATTTCATATTGAGGGAACATGGATGTGGATGATAAAATACACCCCAGTAAATACTTACGAATAAACAATCTCGGATAAAAATGAGATTGTGATATTTTCCCTTACCTTAGGTCTGATTTGCTTTTTTCATGTCCGAAGCTCCTGTATAATGGTTTAAATAATGTTATTGACTTATTACAGAATCATAAATATTGATATGAGATCATATATGGTCATATTATTATCTTCTTGTTAGTAATATTTCATTGTTACTTGTTACTCGGGTCTTTATAACTTTTTGTTCTTATGCGTGTTTTGTCGAATAAATTCTTATTCTTATCTTTAAGTTATAGATAATTCATTTCCAGAATGGTATTAGTGTAGTATATACCATATTCATTCATTCAATTCATTTATACAATCATTATGAAATGAATATCATGTAGAACGAGTCGCATCACATCGTGGAGACGGTATTCCGTACGTACGCACGAGTGATGATATCGTTCCTATGATCGTGGAATTGTATTGGAGTATATATATATATTATTTCAGTATCAATATTACTTAATAATAATCATATATAGTTACTCATTACACCATTATACCCATCCTTGTAAGGTGATGGTGGAAAATAGATTACACCACAGCGTGGAGACGGTATTCCGTACGTACGCACGCGCGGTGATTTCATTTTTCCGTAGGATGGATAGAAGGTGAATTAGGGTTGTTTCATATTTATAATAACATATCAGTATGTAAGTAATACTGATGTTATTACTTTATCATGAAACAACTAAAGAAGAAGAAGTTGAAGAAGAAAGAAATTGAAAAGATCGGTAATGGATATTACCTCTTCTTTGGAACGCCTTTTTGAATCCTCCACTTAAGGAACTAAGATTGGTCTTTGGAGAAGACCAGGACCTCTAGGATTATTCTAGGGAAGTGGAGAAGGGAAAATGGCAGGGGTTGGCCGAGCTTGAGTGCTCAAATTGGTGTGAGGAGGAGGGGGAGGAGGTGCCCTTTTATAAGGGAGGAGAGGGGCACCTTAGGAATATCTCAAAATATTATTTTATATTAAAGTCAAAATCGGTTTATAATGGTTCCAAAGGGTCTTATTTCGAAGATAAAGTGGGGATGTGTCGAAATCCTATCAACCAATAGAATTTATACAAGTTTAGGATATTATTTTAACCTTATCAATTAAATTTAACTCTAAGTTAAATAATTTAACTTTTACCATGTCTTTTTGTTTTCTTTCACTATATGGTTAATACACTTACTATAACATGCCAAACGAACCCCAAATTGTTTATTATTAATATATATATCCTTATCTAAGTCATTTGGCCGAACCTTAGATTTTTAGGAATAAAATAACAATTAATAATATAATATTTGATTTAAAAACTATTTTGTGTCAATTTTGACACTATTTGATATATGATTTTTGTCAAAGTCATAACAGAATTATATGTTCGAACCAAGTTTATTAAATCAATACTAATATATCATAGTAACCTAGAAAATTAGTGGAATGCATAAAAAGTCTTAAATTACATTTATTTTGGTATTTATATTATCAATTTTGTCAATATTTCATTAATAAGATAATTACTGCATCATCTTTGTGTCATAAATAAATTAAATTATTTGATGTCTAAAAATTACAAATAAAATACCATCATGTAGGAAATCATTTTATCTTTCTAATGAATATTTACAATCAAATTTATCTTAAGTATAACCCTATATTAAAAATTATTTACTTATTAAACTTTGATTTTAACTATTTTAACCCTTCTTTAAATAAATAAATAATAAATGTCCTAATCTAATCCAAGTGGGCCTAAATGGTCATATTTTATTCCTAAGTTTGTTTTTGGTCGAATTACACTTGTCCAATAGAATTAGGACATGTGTTAGGGTAATATTAATATCATATTTACCCTTAGTTACCCTATTTACTATTAACCGCGGTAAAAATAGTAAAAAGTTACTATTCACCAAAAAATTATTTTCATCTCATTGAACCACATTTTAGTCCTTGATATTAACCGTGTCTCTCGGATTTTCGAAATTCCATTCACAGAAGCGGTAAAATTAAGTTTTATGCAAAATTCAGTTTTTAACCTACCACTTAGTGGTTTCACTATTCATCAAAAATTGAAAGTTTTCAGAAAAATACCAAAATTTCACCCTAGGCTAATTTCGATATTCTGAGTCCAAAAATGAAGTCCATTTTGAAAAATAAAATTTATAAATTTTCAAAAAGTGGTTATTACTATTCATAACGGCTAGTTTTAATAGCATATTGTTGTTTAGTGAAACTCGGTATTGCGTACGACGCAAGCTATCGAGGAAGGTCGCGATTGCGTGTAAAGCAAGCCAAGCAAGTGTTGTGTAGAAAAAGATTCCTTTGATTATTTATATAACATAAAAGTCTCGGGTGTTACATTTCTTAAGGGTTAAATCGTCCCCCACTTATGCTTGAGACCCTATGGTATTTATTTCCTACCTTTGGAGTCTTAGGGATGTCACTTAAGGCCTAGTAATGACTCGTTGCACTCTCAAGACAATGATAATTTGAGGGTCATTACATGGAATTTGTTCCAATTCCATGATATAACTATATAAAAACATTCTAAATATTAGGATTGGAGTCCATTTCAACAATTTTCACCTTTATCATACTGATCATAAATGATTAGTACTTCATAGTTAATCATGATTATCCGAGGGTAGTTTCATGATGGGGGACCTATTGGTAAAATCCCTAGATGTGTGTCGGTGAAGAAAAGAGAACAAAAAATATCATGTGGTTGTTTTTTTTTGAAAGTCCTTAGTTTTATAAGTTACCCGAGTGGCTAATATCTCAGTGTGTACTGGGAAGTAAACCATTGTATTACATGAGACTGATAAGTCTAGATGACCCGGTTCATGTCTTGAGGAGTTCATACCATGCCATCCCTTTTAATATTAAATAGGGTAAAATAATAATAATAAGTTATTAATAAGTAAATCAATTTTCCATAAGATGATCGCACCATGAGGTAGAAAATGTGCATGAAAACACCATAATATGGTTGCGGGAATGGATTAATTAAATGTGTTCTGACCATTCCATATGGAACGTTCACGGTGTGCATCATTTCACATAGTTTTTCTACAAACATATGTAATCCACGAGTAAACTCCAACTCTATGTGACCATTTCTTTGAAATATACATAGTTTCCTCTAAATACACCACTAAACATTCCACATAAAAAAGTATCTCTAGAATGATAATGGAAAACGACTTTATGATATAGTTTATAAATGGTTTAAACTAAAATGGGAACATGAATCAATTTTCCCTTGGAGAAAACCTCAAAAAACTTACATGAATAATCACAAATATTTCAAGAATGTTATGAGGACCTGAGGGACCTATTAATCATCCAAAAAAATAAACAAATATCAAATCTAGATGCTTTAAATCTAGGATTATTGATCCAAATACATTTTATCAAAATGAGTCATCAACTAATTCAAAAATTCATATTTCTGTGGAATTTTTCAACTAAAAAAGAGGAAAATGTTTTACATAATTAATGAAAATTTAATTATTATAAATTTAATATAGAGTAGTATTTATCAAATTTTAATATCTATTAAAAAATATTATTCACCCATGCTATAATTATACATTCTAATTGAACGATAATGATTAATTTTCACAAATTCCATTCATGGATAATCATAAATATATTTTTCTATATTCAGGAAACACTAATTATCTAATAATATAATTGTTAAACTTTTTAATTTATAAAATTTATAGGAAATTAGATACATTTAGAAATAATATATATTGTTATGGTAACACTAATTATCTATAATAATTGTGTATTGTTATTTTAAATAAATATTAATATAGGAATGTGATGTACAATTAATATATCAACCAGGAATTTTGAAATATATATTTATTTAATACGTTTTATGTGATTTATATATTGTGAATAAAGAACCGATAAATTTAATACAATATTATAGAGACCCATCGCTTTTTCACATATTATTATGAGATTTTTAACATAAAAATCAATTATTTAAAACCTAAAGATCATGAGGACTAGTATCATTAAAATACTAGGATTATAATACAAAAAATTAAAACTAATATAAAACATTTTTATTTTATTCTCAACAATGAGATCCTAATTCCTTTTGATCACTTAAAATATATGGGAAGACCCCGGAATATATTGAATAATCTTGTGAAATGAAAAGAATAAAAACGGAATAATCATTGTAAGGGAGGATACCTTGTGAGTAAATTATGAAACACAATATCATAAAAGTTATGTTTTAAGAGTAATAACAAGAGAAAAAAAATAAATATCATCCTATTATAAGATCATTGAATCAGAAAAAATGTGTTGGAAAATGTGTAACATAAAATAAAAATGATTAAAGGATTACTATATAGAAAATATCATATAGTGGAAAAACACCCATAATGGATTAGGTATACCCATCAATCCCACACATTGCACATCATGAGACTGAATATTTACTCCATTCATTGGATTTATATTTGGATGAACCCATCATAACATGTTCAAAATTATGTCTGCAAAAAAATGGAAATCAGTCGTTTGTAATAGGAATTGAACTTGAAATTAAAATGGGTAGCATAATATGGTTTCATATCATAATCAAATAAAACTAAATAATGAAGGAATTTTAATTATGAACATGAGGAATGATTTACCCCATCAATGCATGGTGAATTAATCCAGGTATATATATGAGAAAAATTTATTCATAATGTAGAAAAAATCAATAACAAAAAATGCTTTAGTAATTGATGAAAATGTTTTTAGATTATTAAAAATAATATCTCTTGGAAAAAAATTCACATTTCAATTTAAAAAAATTTATTAAATGTATAAAAAACAACCAAATTTTTATAGAAAACATTATATATAATAAGTTCAATATAAAATAATAAATTAATATTTATTTAATTTAGTACTAATTAGAGTGGTTTAATATATTCGTGACTATTAAGTTAAAATTTTCAAAATATAATATTTTTAAGGGGATTAAATAACTCATTCAAAAAATGAAAATAATATTCCTTTCCTAAAAAAATTAAATGGTCAATAATGGTTAAATGTGTCTTTAAAAATTGATTTCATGAATGTTAAAAACATTATTTTCATTTATTAATTTAATCTCTTATTTGATAAAAATATATCAATTATATATTTTCTACAAATAATTACAATTAATCCCTTAGACTTCAAATATTTTTCAAAACTTATTTTGTGGAACAATTAATTACCTACTCTATTATGTTCATATCCGGTGTTTTGGGGATGTTAAGTTCGTAATTTCTAAATGGAATCTATCTGTTAATCGTGGTATTAGAGTTCATTAATTCATCATCAATATATTTTTATTCATGAAATAATTACCATTTATCTATATAAAATATTATTTTAAAAGAAAAAATGTAATATTTTAATGAAAAAATAATCTATGTTATAATAACAAAGATGTTATGCCACACGTATGAATGATTAAAATTTCTATATTTCAATGATAATGATTAAAATGGGGTATGTGTAATTTTATGATTAATATAATATAATTCTATCATAAATATCAAATTATTTCATTCAATATGGTCACATATACCACCCATGTGATGTGGTAATAAAAACAAATCACATCGCTTAATAAACCGGTAGTCCTCGAAATAAATAATTTGTGTTATCATTTTTAAAATGATTGTATGGTAAGAAGTTATATGATATGTTACAATAATATAATTATTATTATATCATTAATTTCATATATAAACATTAAATCTATCATTAAAAAAATCTATGTGTAGTGATGATGGAAAACAATTTACATCGGTTCGTGAGGTATTTACCCACCAGACACATGAATGAATGTTTTGTTTCCCATTTTATGGAAGATTAATGGGATAAATATTATTCCATAAAAATTAAAAAATATCATTAAATATTATATTTTTTTATTATAATTTAAATTTTAATATATAATTGAATGTGGAGATGTAATATGGTAAAAATAAGGATCTTAGTGAATATGATTATCATTGGTTAAATGAACATCATTTGGATATCTTATTAAGGTACCTATGGATGGTCTTTTAGGGAGTCAAGAAGCTCGATAATTTTTCTAATGATATTTAGGTTATTTGTTTTGGATTGTTTGTATAAAAAATGTTTCAATGGTGTGGGGATATGAGGGGAGGGGATCCCTTTAATAATTAAATAATTTGTTTTCTTAAATACCTAAAACTATTTAATAACGTGATGTAATTTTAAAGAAAATCAAATCATATATTTAAAAATATTAGATTTTAGGGGTGATTTGGTTGATGTAAACAAAAATAATTCAGTATAAACAATTCTTAACCATTTTATTCCATTTTTCGCGTTAGATTAACCCTAACCCCCAAAAAACCAATTTTAACATTCACTATAGAAACAAATATTTACGATTTCTACAATTTATTATTATCAAAAACAATTTTTCCATATTATATATTATTAAAAATACCAATGAAAAATATCGAATCCATTTAATTGAATAAAATTTAAATGTATAACATAATTTAATTTATTATTAGTCCAGTGAAATGTGTGAAAATATTATTTTTTTAATAATATATCTTTTCATGAATAAGATGATATTACATTAACTAGATGTATAATAATAAAAATTATATTAATTAGAATTTATATAAATAGGCATACAATATTTAAATTAAATTAAATAAATTCTTTACTATGGGTTATTTTAATTTATTAAAATTTATAGACATTATGGACTTAAAAATTGTTTTTTCAACCCCTATTTTTAAGCCTAAAAAACTATTTTTCCAAACTAATGAATAAGATATGATTAAAAAGATACTAATTATATTATTATTATTAAAATGGTTCGTATTTCACATTATTAACAAATAAAAATTAACTTTTAAATTTTAAATTAATTTATTTAATGAAAATAAAATACAATATTTGAATAATCTATTATTTTCATTATTCAATGAAAATAAATTATTTCTTAAAAATTTGAAAATTTCACCATATGTTAATATTATTATGATTATTCAAACAGTGTTGTTAATTGTTTCAAATAAAATTTTTAAAAGGTCAAAAAAATTATTATAATATTTCATCACAAAAATAAATAAAATACATTTTTGGAGAAAATGTATTTTTTAAATATAAAATCACAATAGTAAAATTATAGTACATATTATTATGAATTAATCAGTACATTTAAAATATATTTAACATTAGTATATATTTCCCATAGTATAGTTATTAATATTCATTATTCCAATTTTAAGAGCATGGTTATATATTTCATAAATAAAAAATAATATATTTTTAATATATCACATTACTTTTAACCTCAATATTGTGTATTGTATATACTATCGAATAAGGTATTAATTTAAAATATCACGGTGTTAAATTCACACCATAAAAAATTGTATCTTTGAAATTTTATGTTCTCCTCATTTTTATTTTTAATGTTCATTTACGTAAAACCCACATTATAAAAGGGGTTAATAAAACATCATCTTAAAATATAGAAAGGGAAATTTGAAGGTCATCTAGTTTAACAAATAAACAGTATTCCATGTAAGATAAAATTGTTGGGATGTGTAACGCCCCGACCGGAGTTACCCAGAGTCGGTGCATTATTACATAACATTGGCATGATCACAAGAAAGATCATGTCTCGAAATACCGATTAGTTTAGTAGCCTTTGAAACACTAGATATATTCCCAAAGTTTTACATGACATCATAAAATTAAAACTACAACAATATAGTCTCATTAGTCCACACTCTTATCCCCTCACACTATCCCTCCAGGTCATTCATAAATTACTTCTTCACATCCTGGGAAAAATAAAACATAGAGAAGGCGTGAGCTCAAATGCCCGGTAAGGATAACAATATAGCGGAAACTTTCATAAATAAGAATAAACATTTAAGGAAATGTATAAATAAAAAATCCTTTTAAACTTGACCTTAAACATAGTATGGAAAAAATAAAATGAAATAATTCCATTTACTTATTAACATGCATATTCTACTAATCAAATCATCACATGGAATATAATTAATGACTTTCATAATGATGGAATGCATAATGCCAGACTATCATAACCACATAGCCAAGGCCTCGTGCCAAGACTACAAATAAGATTTTGTCAAGGCCTTATGCCAAGACACTATTTTGTCTCATGAGACCTACCGATGCATCGAGGAGCTATAGCAGGCTTCACCTGTCACATATTAAGTCCAATGCATTCCCATAAGAAAAGGTTTAAACATAACATAAACATTCGTATTAAAACTAGCATACGAAATGTAATTACTTCATCCATAAACCATGAATGGTATAAAAATAACACATCCACATTCAAACATATCACAAAACCTTCAATACAATAGATATGTTTTGTATCATAATAAATCAACTTCAAATAAGCGTAAAATCCATCAATGGATGTTGACATAGATGAAATAAAAACTCTTTTTAGAGAAATATCTCTTTCAATTTTGAAATCATTTAAGAGTCATATATTTATAAAATAAAACATTTTCATTGAAAATATTCTTATATTCTTTTAATGGATGCTTCGACGATTTTTTAACGACGGAAAATAGCTGCACCCACCGTATAAGTTAAAAAAAGCATTTTATCTTAATTATATCGAAAAGGTTAAGAAGCACCTTCTTTGGAAAATGACGGAAAGATTCCTTTATAAAACACTAATAAAAAGTCAAAATAGGGTTTAAATGACTTTAACCCATATTATTGTAAATAGTAATAATGTTTTGAAATACATTTTTAAGAAACATGGATGTGGATGATAAAGAGATCCCAGTAGATTATTACGTATAAACAACCTCAGATAATGAAGAGATTGCAAAATAATCCCTTACCTTGTACTTTTCCTTGGTTGAGGTTAGGTTAACCTCTTGTATAATGGTTAAATAATTGTTATTAAATTATACAAAAATCATATATATTAATATGATATCATATATGATCTTTTAACATTGATTTGTTAATAATATCATAGTATTATGGTTGTTTCAGGTGTTATTTTTCTCGTTTCCTTTTATATGTTTTGTTACATAAGCCATGTTTTTCATGGATAGAATGTATCTTATTCGTATCAAAAATTATATCAAGTCATTAAACATTTTTTTTAAATCATCAAATGATAATTATACTTGAATGGGTACGATGGAGAATGAATATCATCGTGTTTGTGGAGACGGTAGTCTGTACGTACACACGAGCGATAATATCATTCTTTTGATATTAAAATAATATATAATTGGATGGTATATCAAATATAATGAATCATTATCATGTTATATTTATTATTTACATGAATTATAAATCATTATTATACCCATCCAAATAATAATATATTGAATAATAAGAATTACACCACAACGTGGAGATGGTAAGACGTACGTATCCACGTATGGTGACATGTCATTCAAAGGATGGATAGAATACTGAATACGGTTGTACCATATTTATAAAATTACAGTATATATGAGATATTGGATTCATTATTTTATAATGGGAATAACAAAGAAAGAAGAAGTTGATGAAGAAATGAATTTGAAAAAGGGTGGTGAAAACATTACCTCTTGTTCAGGTTCATCCTTTTGATTTGATAAAAAGGGCTCCATAAGTTGGCTTTCTGATCAAACTAAGGCCTCTAGGTTGTAGTTAGGGAAGTTTAGAGAGTATTTGGGTAGGTTTTTTCCGAACCAAAATGCTTTGAAGGGGTGAATTAATGAGAAGGGGGAGTGCCCTTTTATAATAGGGGTGAGGGGCACCTTTGGAAAATCTAGAAATATTATTTTATAATAAATTAATATTCGGTTTCTAATGACCTAAATATGTATTATTTAAATGTTAATGTGGGGACGAGTCAAAAACCACTCAAAAAATAGAATTTAGATAGGTATGGATCATTATATTAACAATATCATTTAGTTTTAACTCTTAGTTAATTAGTTTCCCTTTTACAATGTATCTTTTTATTTTTATATTATATGGTTAATAAACATACTAAATGCATCCAAGAGACCCCCAACTGGTCCATTAATGATACAACTATCATGATAGAAGTCTCTTGGCTGAAGAATAGATTTTTAGGAATTTAATATTAATTAATAATATAATTTTTTTTTAAAAAACTCTTTTATGTCAATTTTAACACTATTCAATAATTGATTTTTGTGAAAATCATAACAGAATTATTACTTCTAAAAAAGTAACTTAAGTCAATACTAACATGTCATAGTAACCAATAAAATTAGTTTAATTCATAATAAGTCTCAAATGATATTTATTTGGGTATTTATAATATCAATTATTTTAATTTTTCAAAATTAATGTAATTATTGCATCATCATTGTGTCATAAATAAATTAAATTATTTAATGTATAAAAATTATAAGTAAAATATCATTATGTAGGAAATCATTTTATATTTCTAATTAATATTTACAATAGAATTTATCTTATCTATAACTTTATATTAAAAATGTTTTAGTAAATAAACATTGATTTTAACTCTTTTAACTATTCTTTGAATTAAATAATAATAAATGTCCTAATCTAATCCAAATGGACTAAATGATAATATTTTATTCCTAAGGTTGTGTTTGGTTGAGATAAAATTGTCCAATAGAATTAATACATTTTTAGGGTAATATTAATATCATTTTTACCCTTAATTACCCTATTTACTTTTAATCGTAGTAAATAAAAGTAAAAAATTACTATTCACCAAAAATTATTTTCATCTCAATGAACCACATTTTAGTCCTTGATATTGACGTTGTCTCTCGGATTTTTGAAGTTCCACTCATAGAAGCGGTAAAATTATGCTTAATGAAAAATTCAATTTTTTAACTACCACATTGTAGTTTCAATATTCATCAAAAAATGATGTTTTTCAGAAAAATACCAAAAAATAACCCTAGGCTAATTTTGATATTCCGAATCCAAAAATGAAGTCCATTTTGAAAAATAAAATTTATACATTTCAAAAAATGGGTATTACTATTCATAACTTCTAGTTTGATTGGTTGTGGTGTGTTAGAACTCGATGTTGAATACAACACACGCTATGGAACTATTCAAAGAGAAGCGTACTGTAGAAGATTGGGGTGTTACATTCTCCCCCCTTCAAATAATTTCATCCTCTAAATTTCTAGAATACTACCGCATGAAATGACTCTGGTGGTTCTTCATCATAAGTTCCTCGGGTTCCCACGTTTCCTCTTTCATCTTATGGTTTCTTCACAAGACTTTTATCAGACGAGTCGTCCGGTTTCTCAGTACTTGTTCTCTCATATCAATAATCCTAACGGGCTCCTCGGAATAAGAATGATTGGGTTCTAATTCTAATTCCTCATAGGTGAGTACATGCATTGGGTCAAGCATGTATTTCCTCAACAGAGATACGTGGAACACATTGTGAACTTTAGAGAGACTTGGCGGCATTTCCAATCGGTAAGCTACAGCCCCAATTCATTCTAGAATTTTGAAAGGTCCGATGTACCTGGGACTCAATTTACCTTTCTTACCAAAACGTATGACTCCCTTCTATGGAGATACCTTCAGGAAAACATGGTCACTAGCTTGAAATTTCAAATCTTTCCTTCGATTATCGCCATAGCTCTTCTGCCTACTTTGAGCTGCTTTGATATGGTTTTGGATTACCTTCACCTTTTCCATCGTTTCCTCCACCAGTTCTGGGCCTACACATTTTCTTTCACCAGCGTCATCCCAACAGGTTGGTGTGTGACATCTCTTTCAGTATAAAGCTTCCTATGGTTCCATCTGAATACTCGAATGGAAGCTATTGTTATAAGAAAATTATACAAAAGGTAAATATTGATCCGACACACCCTGAAAGTCAAGTGAGAAAGATATCAACATGTCTTCTACGGTTTGAATAGTTCGTTCTGATTTTCCATCTATTTGAGGGTGGTAGGAAGTGCTCAAATGATCTTCCTTATCCAAGGCTTTCTGAATAATTTTCCATAATCTTGTAGTAAAACGCGGATCAATATCAGAAACAATCGATAGGGGTAATCCATGAAGTCTCACAACTTCATCAATATATAGTCATGCTAGACGTTCCAGTGGTAGATATTCTCTTATAGCAAGAAAATGTGTTGACTTGGTAAGACGATCAACAATAACCCATATTGCACCGTTCCTTCTAGGAGTCTTTGGTAGACCCATGAAAAAGACCATCGTGATATTATCCCATTTCCACTCAGGTATGGGAAGAGGATGCATGACTCCTCCAGGCTGTTGCCTTCCAGCTTTCACTTGTTGACAAACCATACAACTTGACAAAAATCGGCAATCTCCCTCTTTATTTGTCCCACCATATTTTTTCCTTCAAATCTCTATACATTTTGGTGCTCCTAGGGTGTATAGAGAAATTGGAACTATGAGCATCATCCAGAAATTCCCTTTTTAGATCAGTTATTTCGGGAACACAAAGCCTCTTCCCAAATTTCAAAATTCCTTCTTCATACACAATGTCTCTCAATATCCCATCATTCATAGCTTTAATCTTCTTTTGAAATTATTCATCATCGGTATGAGAACTCTTAATCCTTTCTAGTAAAGATGGGTTGGAAACCATTTGAATAAGAATTGATGTTTCACCTTCCATGGTTATTCCCATGTCCATCTTCACTAGATCCATGAAAATTGGATCCCTTTAAATTCTCATATTGTTCAAAACTCCATGTTCTTTTCTTCTCAAAGAATCTGCGACCTTGTTTGCTTTTCCTGGGTGGTAGTGTATCGTACAATAATAATGATTCAGTAATTCAAGCCATCGCCTTTTCCTAATGTTGAGTTATTTTTGTGAGAAAATATACTTCAAACTCTTGTGATCAGTATAAATCACACATTGTTCACCATAGAGGTAGTGCCTCTATTTATTCAAAGCAAGGATCACAACTGCTAACTCGAGATCATGAGTATGATAGTTTTGTTCATGAATTTTCAACTGTCAGGATGCATAGGCAATAACCCTATCATTCTGCATAAGAACACAACCAAGTCCTTTCTTCGATGCATCACTATAAATAACTAACCCATCACTCCCCGATGGTAGAGTCAATATAGGAGCATTGCCTAATCTTCTCTTCAGTTCTTCGAAACATTCTTCACACACAACTGATAGTATCAAGATCGATGGTCAATCATTGAAAATTATTGAGCTCCATGCAGTTGGTCAAATAAATCATCAATGCGAGGTAGGGGTACTTGTTCTTTATTGTTATATCATTGATCTATCTGTAGTCAATACATAACCTCATAGATCCATATTTATTTTTTAAAAAAAGAACAGGGGCTCCCAATGGAGAAACACTAGGGTGAATAAATCCTTTATTACTCAATTCCTCTAGTTGTTTCATTAGATCAAGAAATTATATAGTGTCCATTCTATAAGGGTTCGTCGATATAGGCCTTGATCCAGGAAATAAATCAATGGAAAACTCAACTTCTCATTCTAGAGGATGTCTAGGTAAATCGTCTGGAAACATATCTACATATTCTTTAACAACAGATAAATCCTCTATTTGAACATTCCTTTCCCCACCCATAGTCATTTCATTATCTTCCTCCCCAATAATTTACTTTAGTTGAGCTACTGGGGGTGGATCTAAATAAGAATTATGTGGTGATGATTCTGCTCTAAAGATAAGGTGTTCCATATCATAATAATCAAGAATCATAACTTCATTCTTCTTATAATAAATCTTCGCATCATAGTCCTAAAGATAGTCCATACCGAGTATTATATCAAACTAAATCATAGGTATGACAATGAGATCTGTAGATAAAGAACATTTATGTGCTCTAATGGGGACTGATTCACAAAACTTTGTCGCAATGATACTTCCCTTGCGAGTTTTAACTAACAACTCCCCTGTTAAATCAAATTTGAAATATCTAATTTTCTTGGAAAACTGGGAAGATATGAAACAATGCGATGATCCAGAATCAAATGAATGCATTTTCCAAACTTGAGGAAACCATTAAATTACCTGCCACCACGACTTTTGGAGCTTCTACCTCAGCATTAGTGATAGCATAAGCTTGGCCTTGATCCCTTGGCCTTTTCTGAGGTAAGATCCCCTGACGCTTAGGAAATTCATTTGCATAATGTCCCATCTCCCTGCAATTGTAGCATTGAACATTGGTAGATTCCTTCTTCCCTTTGCAATCAGAAGCTGGGTGGCATTTTTCACCACACTTGTAATAGACACCCATTCCCTTGAAGCAAGTACCGGGGTGTTTCTTCCCACATTTACCAAAGTATGGATATTCAAACTTTCCCGTCATCCCCTTATTTCCACTCCTTGATTGTTCAACAGATCTCTTCTTCTCTTGCTTTGCTTTAAAGTCATAAGAATTAGAGAGTTACTTTTCGGTCTTGATAGCACATGGGACAATGTATTCGTATGACGTGAAGGATTGTGAGACAAATGCTCGATGGAGAAATGGTTTTAACCCATCAAAAAAACGATCAATATTACTTCTTGGGTTACATATATAATCTCCAGCATACCTTGCTAACCTTGTAATGTTAGCCTCATACTTTGTGACATTCTCATCCTTCCTTTGTCTCAGACTCAAAAATTGCCTTTCCATATCTGCTCGATGGTCGCAAAGAATGTAATTTTCTAAAAATAGATCTTTGAACTCCATCCATTCCATATTTTATACTTCATCATCTCCCGTCATGTTTTGAATCAATGACCATCATTGATCAGCATCTCTAGTGAGGTGGTAAACTGCCACGATAACTTTTTCCCTTTCCCTACTCCCCAAAGGCTGAAATATTTTCTCAAGGGAATTTATCCATTTCTCAGCTACTAAGGGATTTGTACTCCCATTTAATGTTGGTGGTTGTTTCCTCATTAATCGATCTAACATTGATCTTCCTCGCTACGGATGAGGGTGCTTCATACGGGTAAGGTTATTATTCATAACCTGAGTGAGTTGTTCCAGTATAGTGATTAGCTAATCGGCACCCGTTGCATCACCAGCTCCACTATAATTATCTGGAGTAGGAGGGAAATCCCTACATGGAGTGCGTGCATTGATACAGTTTCCATTTCTCCCACTAGGATCCATTTCTAAACAATGGCATAAACTAGATTAGTTTATGAATCAAAATAAATAATTCCATACTTATAAAACAATTAACATAAATTGAAATATTTATGGATATAATCCATAATCATAAAAAATTTTACTTTGAGGATGTATATACTCATAAAACATTCATAATAATTTTTAAAGAAAATGAGAGTTATCCTAAGCATATCCCTTGGGACTGTCATAACCAAAAGTGCAGTAAGGCTCATTGTCGTGCACCAGTTCCCGTTCGTGTCTAGCTCAAAGCTGTGTTTTCGGGTTTTACCCCTAGGTACATCTATGCCAGAGCTGCCTATACCTGCTCATATCCAGATAGGGATGTATTTCTCAGAAAACTCACAAAATCTCTACAATACCAAAATTCTGGGAAGTTTATCTATACTAATCTTCAAAGTCCATCTTAGGTCTATGTGCTCTATTCAGAGTTTATCTAAATCTAGTTTCCATGGTTTGTACTAAAATTCCTCTGATACCAACTGTAACACCCCGAACCCAATTACCCAGAGTCGTGCATTATTACATAACATTGGAATAATCACAAGAATGATCAAGTCTCGAAAAACCGATTAGTTTAGTAGCCTTGGATACACTAGATATATTCATAAAGTTTTACATTACATCATAAAATGAAAACTACAAAAATATAGTCTCCATAGTCCACACTCTGATCCCCTCATACTATCCCTGCAGGTTATTCATAAATTACTTCTTCACATCCTGGGATGAATAAAACATAGATAAGGGGTGAGCTCAAATGCCCAGTAAGGATAACAATATAGAGGAAACTTTCATAAATAAGAATAAACATTTAAGGCAATTTATAACTAAAAAAGCCTTTTAAACTTGAACTTAAACATAGTATGGAAAAAATAAAAACAAATAATTCCATTTACTTATTCACATGTATACTCTACTAATCGAATAATCACATGCAATATCAATAACCACTTTCATAATGATGGAATTCATAATCAGACTATCATTACCACATAGCCAAGGCCTCGTGCCAAGAATACAAATAATATTTTGTCAAGGCCTTGTTCCAAGACACTATTTTGTCTCATGAGACCTACCGATGCATCAAGGAGCTATAGCGGGCTCCACCCGTCACATATTAAGTCCAATGCATTCCCATATGAAAACGTTTAAACATAACAAAAACATTCGTATTAAAACAAGCATACGAAATGTAAATACTTCATCCATAAGCCATTAATGGTATAAAAATAACACATATATATTCAATCATTACACAAAACCTTCAATACAATATAGAAGTTTTGTATCATAATAAATCATGTTCAAATAAGCGTAAAATCCATCAAAGGATGTTGACATTGTTGAAATCAAAACTCTTTTTTGAGAAATATCTCTTCCTATTTTGAAATCATTTAAGAGTCATATATTTATAAAATAAAACATTTTCATTAAAAAAATTATTATAAGCTTTTAAGGGAAGCTTTGATGATTTTATAACGACGGAAAATAGCCGCACCCACTGTATAAGTTGAAAAAACATTCTTACCTTAATTCTGTCAAAAAGTTTTAAAAGCACTTTGTTTGGAAAACGACAGAAATATTCCTTTATAAACCTATTATAAAAAGTAAAACAACTGTATAAATGACTTTAACCCATATTCTTGTAAATAGTAAAAATGTTTTGAAATACATTTTTAAGAAACATGTATGTGGATGATAAAGAGATCCCAGTAGATTATTACGTGTAAACAACCTCGGATAATGAATAGATTGCGAAATAAACCCCTACCTTGTAATTTTCCTTGGTTGAGGGTAGGTTAACCTCCTGTATAATGCTTAAATAATTGTTATTAAATTATACATGAATCATATATATTAATATTATATCATATATGATCTTTTAACATTGATTTGTTAATAGTATCTTAGTATTATGGTTGTTTCGGGTGTTAACTTACTCGTTTTCTTTTATATGTGTTAGTACATAAGCCGTGTTTTCCATGGATATGTTGTATCTTATTCATATCCAGAATTATATCAAATCATTAAAAAAAATTTTAAATCATAAAATAATAATTATACTTGAATGGATACGATGGAGAATGAATCTCATCGTGTTTGTGGGGACGGTAGACCGTACGTACGCACGAGCGATAATATCATTCTTTTGATATTAAAATAATATATAATTTGATAGTATATCATATATACAGAATCATTTTCATGATATATTTATTGTTTACATTAATTATAAATCATTATTATACCAATCCAAATAATAATATATTGGATAATAACAATTACACCACGACGTGGAGACTATAAGCCGTACATACGCACGTATGGTGACATGTCATTCAAAGGATGGATAGAATACTGAATATGGTTGTACCATATTTATAATATTAAAGTATATAAGACATAAATGATTCATTTTTTATAATGGGAATAACAATGAAAGAATAACTTGAAAAAGAAATGAATTTGAAAAAGGGTGGTGAAAACATTACCTCTTCTTCAGGTTCTTCCTTTTGATTTGATCAAAAATGCTCCATAGGTTGGCTTTCTGATTAAACTAAGGCCTCTAGGTTGTAGTGATGGATGTTGTGAGAGTATTGGGGCAGGGTTTGGCCGAACCAAAATGCTTTGAACGTGTGAATTAATGAGAAGGGGGAGTGCCCTTTTATAAGAGGGGCGAGGGGCACCTTTGGAAAAGCTAGAAATATTATTTTATAATAAATTCATATTCGGCCTCTAATGACTCAAAAGTGTATTATTTATAGTTTAAGGTGGGGATGGGTCGAAAACCACTCATCCTATAGATGTTAGACAGGTTTGGGTCATTATATTAACCTTATCCTGTAGTTTTAGCTCATAGTAAATTTGTTTCACTTTTACAATGTCTCATTGTATTTTTATATAATATGGTTAATAAACATACTATATACATCCAAGAGACTCCCAAGTGGTCCATTAATGATACATATATGATGATATAAGTATTTTGGCCAAACCATAGATTTTTAGTAATTTAATATCAATTAATAATATAATATTGTTTTAAAAAAACTCTTTTATGTCAATTTTGACACTATTCAATAATTGATTTTTGTGAAAATCATACCAAAATGATTACTTAGAAATAAGTAACTTAAGTCAATCCTAACATGTCATATTAACCTAGAAAATTATTTTAATTCATAAAAAGTCTCAAATTATATTTATTTGGAGATTTATAATATCAATTATTTTAATTTTTCACTATTATGGTAATTACTACATCATCATTGTGTCGTAAATAAATTAAATTATTTAATTTATAAAAATTATAAATAAACTATCATTATGTAGGAAATAATTTTATCTTTCTAATGAATATTTTCAATAGAATTTATCTTATGTATAACCCTATATTAAAAATGGTTTAGTAAATAAACTTTGATTATAACTCATTTAACTCTTCTTTGAATTAAATAATAATAAATGTCCTAATCTAATCAAAGTGGACCGAAATGATAATATTTTATTCCTAAGGTTGTTTTTGGTCGATATACCCTTGTCCAAATGAATTAGGACATTGTTAGGGTAATATTAATATCATTTTTACCCTTAATTACCCTATTTACTTTTAACTATGGTAAATAAAAGTAAAAAGTTACTATTCACCAAAAATTATTTTCATCTCAATGAACCACATTTTAGTCCTTGATATTAACTGTGTCTCTCAGATTTTAGAAATTACACTCACATAAGTGGTAAAATTATGTTTTATGAAAAAATCTAGTTTTTAACTACCACTTAGTGGTTTCACTATTCATTAAAAATGATGTTTTTCAGAGAAATACCAAAAATTCACCCTAGGCTAATTTTGATGTTCTGAATCCCAAAATGAAGTCCATTTTGAAAAATGAAATTTATAAATTTCAAAAAGTGGGTATTTCTATTCATAACGGCTAGTTTGTTTGGATGTAGTGTGTTAGAACTCTATGTTACGTACAACACACACTATTACATTATTCAAAGAGAAGCGTACTGTATGAGCATGGGGTGTTACAGGATGTGAAAATATGGGAACAAGAAAAATCATAAATAATTATTGAGATTGATAGACATCATTCATGAGAATAATGATAAACATAAAAATGATGACCACCAAACTATATATCTATGTTGTGTTAAAAAACAATTGATTGATTATATATAAATGTAATATGATAATATTTTTATTACAATATCATTTCCTAAAGTGGAAGGATTATTTTACTATTATGATTTATAACATCATAAAATATACATAATTGATGACTTTAATTTCATAAATATAATTTTTGTCATTTTTTGTGCTTGAATCACTTTTAACATCACCACTTTCTCTATAGAAAGAATGTCCAATATAAAATAATTATTCTTGATTCACAAAAAATTTTATTTTAAAATATCACACTATCCTTAAAAGAGTAAAAATATATTATTTTTAACATTATTAATATTTAAATAGTTAACACAATGTAAGATAATAACCAAAATTAATTTGACTATAATAGTCTCTAAAATTTTGCAACAAATCCAATTTTTAAACATGGATAATTACTCAAATTAATAAACCTACATCCAAAATAACCTCAATAACCTCAACATGTATGAAATGTTTAACCAAAGAGTTTATCTATATCCATTGAATTAATATATCAAAAATCATAAAAAATTAATTCCAAAATAATAATTTTGGTTAAACATAAATTTTATATATCTCTAAACATAATAAACATTAACATAAATATCATTTATCACCTAAATCTCCCAAAAATTCAAAAAAGGTTTTATCAGAAAATATGTTTATGAATATATAATAATTATTTGACCACAAAATATTTTATAAAGAAAATAATGGAATAATAATAACGACATCATGTAATCTATTTATAGGATTTTCACACATATCACCCTTTAGTTATGGGTTTGTACCCTATGACATGTCTTTATGTTATTGGTTGTCCCAAAATTTGTGGGTTTTTATTTTTCTAAAACAATACAAAAATAAATTTTATAATCAAATTTATACTACAACAAGACCCAATAAAATTCTCATGAATACACAGACTATCTTTAAAAAACCATTATCCATCAATTCACTTTTTGGAATATATATGGTTTTCTATCAAACTGATTCATTTCAGTAAAATCAAATAATTTTAAATGATAATAATTACCACATAATCAAGAACATATCTAAATTTTTATTATACTAAGTCATATATTTTTCATAAAATATTACATTTCCATAAATAAAATTTAATGTTATTAGAACCATGCAATATATTCCTTTAAATATTTAAATAGAATCTTTTTAATACTTATCCATATAATATTCATTTCTCTTATTACAATAATAACATTAATAAAAACAATTAAACACTGTGGTTACCAAATTCCAACACCTAAACACTGAAATCAATTAACATCAATTTTTAGCATGACATATGACCTTAGGAATTAATCTTTGTATTAGGGAATTGACATAGATAATGAAAAATTTTCCCACATCTATGAAATTGAATTGATTTTGGTTCCTGAGTATTAACACATATCCCTACATCTTGTTAACCGAAATCATAATTTTTAATTTTAAATTAGCTATGTTGTGGCTTCCATTCCCAAACCTAATTCATATACTAGTTCCTTTAGTTAATTTTTTAGGGTAATTCTTCTCACATTTTTTACATCAACGAAATGGAATAATATTTTACTTATCATATTTAACACTTTACCTTTCATAATACACCATACTTCTCCTATTTTATGTGTTTCAAATTTAAACAATGGTCATTTTGTTAAAATTAATTTGGAAAATATAATTTGGTATAATCAAAATAGGTCTAACTATTGTTCCCATTATGTCAGGAATCTCTTTAAGGAAATCTTTACATTTCCTATCATATTGTTTGATGGAATTATTTCTCTTCTTTATTGCTATTATTAAAAAATATTAAAAGAAACAAGACGATAATTAATTAATATAGAAAATATTTTATTATCAACCTAAAAGGAATAACTTATAAATGATAGGTATATCCTATCTTTTGAGTCTCTAGGTTACAATATAGGATACCCATAAAAATTCTTCCAATTATGTTTTTTATCCAATGAATTTGTAAAAGTCGTTAATAATTGTGGTTATAGAGTTTGTGAATATTAAAAACATATCTATTGGGAGTGTGAAAATATTTTCTTCCATTAGGTAGTGATCTATTTTGAAACAAATTTTTTCTTTTTTAATAAATTACCAGAAGGTACAACTATTCTAGGTCGACATCAAATTACAGTATCCAAATTATATTGTAAATTCATTGAAATCTATCACTCTAAAAATACCAAAAAATATAGAACAATTCCTTAAAAGTTATGTTATACTTATACATTTTTGCAGGTATCTCACAATTGTATTCTAGTCATAATCCCAAAAAATCAGTATACTTAACACTGATACCAAATATAGAAACCCTTTATTTTTCACATATTATTAAATGATTTTTAACATAAAAATTCATTAATTACAACCAATTGGTTACAATTCCTTATGTAATTGTAATACAAGGTTAATATTACAATAAAGTGAGGAAAAATTATATTTTTAAATTTTCGTTCTCAAATTGGATCTCTTCAATTTCATGGGATAATTGGGTGAATAGATTAAAAAAAGTGGTGGGCTAAAATGACTAGTACAAGAAAAAATTTATATGGAAGCATAACTTTTGATAAAATAGTATAACATGAAATCATAAAATAGGGGACACATGAGTAATCACATGGTATAATAAAATAAAAAACATTGTTTTAAAAGATCATAGAATTAAATGAAATGTGGCTTCAACATATAATATGAGATAAGCATGATTCAATGTATTATTCATAGACAATATCCCAAGGTGGAAGAAGTCCCACAATTGATTAATATTACTCTTTATTACCATACGTGATTCCTCATGAGAATAATTAATTATCCAATGAATTGGGTAACTCTTTGAGTACACAAAAAACAACCTAACATGATCATGAATATTTATACCACAAAATGGAAGTCATTCATAAAGAATAATAATTATACTTGGAATGGAAATGGATTTAATATTGTTATCTTATATAATAATCAATGGAAATCAAATAATTAATGCATTTGTAAGATGATTATAAGAATAGTATTACCCCAATTAAATTAAAGTAGACTAATCTAGTTATATATGTTAGATATGTAAATACATAATTTAAAACTAATCCATAAAATTAATGGTTTTATTTAATGAATTTTTGGTTTGAAATATTATATTTAATATTTCTGGGGAAAATATCCAATTCGTAGTGATATCATTCCATGAAAATCTAAAAAATATTGAAAAATATTTAGGAAATAATTTAATATAAAATAAACCATGGAAAATTATTAAGGGTTTTTAAATTAATTGAGTGTCCTTGATAGTGCATAATTATATACATGGCATACAAGGTAAATAAACATTCTTTCACACAATTTTAAAAATGGAAAAAATTACCTCGTTCCAGAAATGAGAAGTAGATTACATTAAAATGTCTTAAAATACATTTTGGGGTAAAATTGATCTAAAAAATAATTTTTTATATTTCTAAAACACTATTTAAAATATTTTTAGAAAATAGGGATATGAAATAATAAATATTCTTGATTGAATAGAGAAATTATGTTTACTTATACAAAAAAATATCTATAAATTTAAGTATAAAAAAGAGTAAAATGGAACAATTTAACAAAACTTTCTTTAATAAATGATGAATATGAAAATATATTCAGTTAAAAATAAAAATTCAAAAATTATTCGGAGGGAGACATAAACATAAAAAAGGAAAAATAATGATGACAATATGATATAAACCATTATCACCTTGGAAACATTTGAATCATTACCCCCATTAATATAGTAACATAAAATTAAACATAAAAAAATTAATTCATCAATTTTATATGTGTAACATTTAAAGGGGTTTTATATAAATCAACTTAAATAAATAAGGTCTAAAAATGGATTATGATCATGGAATAAAATGTGAGATGAAAAATACATTAAAAAATTTGAAATATCTAATAAATACCACTTGAGTAGATATAAAATGATGTTTAAGTCAAAATACAATGAATATGAATAATAAATTATATATTATATTCAATTTTCAGTATATACACCTTTTAAACGAAATTACATGCTTAAAAACATGTGTCTTATTGATGGATGTTTCTTGAGGAAAACTTTTACCCCTCATATAGACCTACCATGTTTGTTCATCATCTACTAAATAATAAACTTATATTTATTATATTTTTCCTTTAGAAAAATTTATATATTAAATTCCATATAAATAAATTATTTAATTAATTTTTTATGTCTTAATTAAATAAGTATTCATTTATGTCCACATCGGGTGTTCTGGGGATGCTCAATTCGTATTTTAAAAAAAATAAATTTGGTGTGGAATGTGGAAAAAGGGTAAGTAAATCAATAATATCCATAATCATAAAGTTGATAGAAGTAAAATTCATAAAAACAAATTATAATTTTAAAATTAACCATTTAACATGTTTATGAAAAATGAACTGGTCCCAATCCTAGAGATAGTATGTTGTACATACATTTGAGTAACATTCCCATTTTTCAACGATCAATATGGAATGTACTTAGGTTCCATTTTATATTTATATAATTATAATTACATAAAAATTATAATATTTTTTAAAATATAACAAAATATTCCATACATGATATGAGCTAATAAAAATTAATCACATCACTCCATGAGAAAGTAGTTTATCGTGTAAACAAGTGATGTGTTAATTTTTAAATGAACAGCATGGTATGATGGTATATGGTATGCTAACTTTATCTAATTGTTAAAATGTAAATAATTTTATATTTAAGAATCACATCAATAATTTTGAAATCATGTGTGATGCAATTGTGGATAATGAATTACACTGGTTCCTAAGGCGGTAGTCCGGCATATACACAAATGATTGTTTCATCTAATTTTTATAGAAGATGATATGAAAAAATTTAATGAAATAAACATAATAAAATATCTATATATTGGAGAAATGTTTTCAAAAATATTTTACATTTATTACATTATTTCAGTTGGAAAAAAGAAGAATTAAAAAGAATGATCTTGTAAAAAATGATTACATTATATTAGAAGAACCTCCATTTGATATCTTATTAAAGATAATAAGGATGGTGTTTTGGGAAGACCAGAAGATCTACCATGTTTGTAATTATTTTTATGAAGGAATTTAGCAGTGTTTAATAAATATAAATGGATTTATATGTGTGAATAAGTGATGGGAGGGTACCCTATTATAATTGACGATGAGTTGTATTTTTTTAAATACCCCAAACCATTCATTAATGGGAATAAACTATCAAGAAAGGTGCCTAAAAATATTTAAAAATATGGATTAGAGGGTTCATATACCCAATCCAATAATCAAAAAGAAAAAAAACGTTTTTTAACATTTTATTCCATTTACCTCGTTAGTTTTACCCCTGGTAAACAGATTTTAACATTGACCGTGATAATTGATTTTAACATTGTTTACTATTAATTATGGAAAAAATTGACATCAAATTTATATATTTTATTATTTATGATGATTCATAATATTTTATTCTATATATATATTTTGATTCACATAATTGGAAGGATTTAATTTAAAATTTAGCATGTAGAACGTGTCAGAAACTTGTTTTCATGAAAAGTATTTTTCAAGCACTAGATGATCTTACATAATATATATGAATATCCATCATCATTATATGATTTTATATATAGATGAATAAATATATAATATATAATTTTCATTTGAAACATTACTTAACATTTTTTTATTAATTAATTAATACTTATAGACTTTATGCACATAAAAGCATTTTGCGGACAACTGCATCCATAACCATAATAATAGTGTTTTATCAAATTCTGGAAAATTAACAAATTAAATTTATATTAGTGATATTATTTTTAATTATATATATAATATTTCAAATTAATAAAAAAATAAAAAATATATTCTTATTTTTAAAAATTTGATTTAATGAAAATATATGACAGAATTTAAAAAATTAGTAATTTTCTCTATTCATTAAAAACCTAATATTTTTAAAAAAAATATATAAATATAATCCTATGTTTATATTGATATTATGATCTAAAAATTATCATACTTTTTTGAAATAAAATTTCTAAAATTTCAAAATAATAATAATAATATTTTATTTAGAAAATTTATCAAAACTATTATTTGAGAAAACGTATTTTTAAAGAATAAAATGTATTTACTGAAATTTGAATACTTATTATTTTGATTTATTCATTACATTTATATTATATAAAACTATTAGAAGTATTTTCCCAAATATGTCTATTCGTTTTCATATTTCAAATTTTAACAGCTATTTTATAATAGTAATTTTTTAAGAATAATATTTTATTAATATATCACTACTCGTTTAATCCCATTGTTCCATTATATATGTGATTTCATGCATAGTTTTTTTTAAATATCATGTTGTTATAAATATCACCCTTTATAACACAATGTGAAATATGTTATAAGAAATATTAAAGAACCATAACTATAAAAATTAATTATATGAATTACCATTTTATTTATTCAGAGAAAAACCAAAATGTTTGATGGAGTATATATCTTAATTTAGGGTTAAATGTTTTTTAAAGGTATATTTATAAATTTTTTAATTATATATTGATTAATGGAACACGGTTTTTATATTCAACTATTTAAATTTATACATGGGTTGATTTTTTTTAAAAGTTAATCTTTTATAAAATATTGAAAAATACAACTATTATGTATATCATAAAATGAATGGAATCATTCTGATTTAAAAATTATTAATAATTGTGTTAATAAATTCTATAATAACCTGATATTTTAATACACTTTTTCTATTTAAATAACATTGGGGTGTTTGGAAGCTTGATTTTCACCTAGAAAGGAGCATAAATGAATGATGACATAATATTGAAACATTATTATAAATTCTGACTATTAAAAACACAATATTTGACTATAGAGTATTAAAACTAAAAAAATTATAATTTTATGTAATAAATTATTATTTTTGTTTCTCTTTTGAAAATATATAGACATCATAAATGAATAAATAATATCATTTTGTTTTAAGTGATCAATTTTTACAAGTATTTATATATATATAATGATTTATGGTTTCTCATGAACTATAATATTGATTAAATATCTTGGAAATTAATATTAATAAATGAATAATCATTCCTTCATTAATTATCTGTTTTTTAGAAAGGTACATAAAATCATTTTCAAGTAAAAAAAGTGATATTTTTTCCCAACCTGTTATTATTATGGGCATTGTATTTTATCCAAATAACATATATTTTTTAGTATTGATGAATTTTATAAATATATATATATATATAATACATTAAATGAACAATATTAACACTCATCTAATGGGTTTTACTTGACTTTGAGTATTATTTAATTAAGTTTTATGATTCAAATATATTTTTTCTAAAAACCTGTTTATTATGTATTGGGATTTGAGATTCATATAAAATTATGACACATAGAGATATTGAAACTGATAAAAAAATTTGTATTTGGAATAAACATTTCCAATTTTAAAAATGAAAAAAAATTCATTATTAGTTATTTATAATATTAGCAAATGTAAAAATTAATTACTATGGTATTAGTTAAAATGTATAATAGTGGTTAAACTAAATAGATTATAGAAAAAATAAAAAAATATGTCTATATCATATTGAACATGTTTATTTATAATCACCATTATCTTATATATGATTTATTTTCCTTTGTGCAACATTCCCCTAATGTTTAATTAATTATATTTTAATTTTTATAACAATTTCAAGTGTTCCACTCACCTCAATTATAAAAGGGGATAATATTTACTCTCTTACACACAAACCTTTATTCCCTTATCTCAAAAAATATCATTCCATATACTATCCAAAATTTACCCACTTATTTTTGAGGTTATGTAATTTTAAAAATAAAACATTATAAAGTCTTAATAATTAAGACAAAGGAGGTTTCCCAGAGAAGAGTTATCTGTTCTTACAGAACTTTTTATTATTTAATTCTCTATAAACCACCACCAAATATTCAGTAATCTAATTAATATTATCACATTAGAATCTTCAATGTACCAATAGGTGTTCTTCATTATGGATCTATTTTTTATCTTCTTCATTTTTATGAAAAAAAATAACTCTCATATGTGTGCATTGACAACCATCTCCATGATGTGATGTATTTTATTTTTCATCGGTTTATAAACTTGATTATTATATATGTGAATCCTTGGAGTTGATTTTTTTTATAAATTTGTTATTATATAAATATAAAATATTATCTAACATTTGACCCTTCTATCTGATAGAAAATTATCACATCACCTGAGCATATGTGTTGACTACCTCCTCCGCGACATGATGTGATTTATCTTTCATTTCCACATTACATGTATATGAATAAAGATAGTTTAAATATATATTTGATATTTATGATTAAATTTCCACTCTTCATTGGGTATTTAATATTTATAAATCTTTTTCTCGATATATTTATAAGTGGTATCAAAACTTTAGTATACGTACAATGTAATTTCTCTATTATGTGATGTTATTCATATTCCATAACCACTCAGAAATTTTTGTAACAAAAATGTATATAATGAAAAAATATTACATATTTTTAAAATTTTAAGATACTATATATGATTAAACTATGACCAAGGTCCATGGATGAGAACTAGAGAACTGAAAAATGCATGTCAAATTGACTAATATTTATTCCAGTAATGATTTTCATATATAATTATAAATAAAATGGAATTTGTAAATTTAAATGGAATTATATATAGTAAGATATATATTAATCTGGATTTGATATATTTTTATAATAAAAATATAATAATTATATAGGATTCTTGAATGCATACATATAATGACAATACATGAGGTATTGGTTTGTCTTATAACATTTATTTCTATGAAAAATATACCATAATACATTCTATTTTCTTTTAAATTGTTAATATTTTCTCACCATGACATTATTTATAAATAATTTACGATTTTTTAATATATTTAGCTCATTTCAGGAATTTTAGGCCGTACCAGGTTAAAATTTTAATATCGTGGAATTTTCAACATAATAGAATTGTTTCAAAATGGTTAGTATAAATCATACACAAACCATGAAATTTAATATATAATCACTATATATCCATAACACACAATCAGTTCATGCTTTCACAAACTATGTGGCCTGACTAATGGGGTGATCTTGGTATTCAAATAGAGTCGTATTGTTCCCACCAAGATTGGACAACCGTATTTACCATATCGTGCATATTATCTAGTTCCTAACAATAATAATAATAATAATAATAATTTAACCCCTTTAATATACATTCTCATTCACTCTCTCTCACTAGACACAGAAAGTCACTAGTCGGTTTCCCCTCACATGTACCACATTCTCCGCCAATTCCAGTATTATATCCTATGGTTTGAGTTACTTGACATGTTACATATTATTCTCATATTTTAATTGTATTTTTACTTGTGTTAATTGAGGTGTGTGTAACCCAAAAAAATTAGTAACCCCATTTTGGGTGTTTTTTTAATTCTTAGTTATATGGGTTTATTGGTCTTGTTATGGATAGTTATTTCCACAATCATTGATGGTACTGATTTCTCCTTCAATTTTAGGTATGTTTTTTTCTTACATGGCATAATTTTAATTAGTTATTTGTAATTTTTAGAATCCTTATAGTTCTTTAGGTTTCATTGGACCTCTATAGTTTTTATTTGACCCATCATTTCCCATTATGAAAGGTTCGGATGTTAGTTCCCCAATGTCTGGGCCTTGAAATTGAGAACTATTATTTATTGGGTGTTTCAATGGTTTTTTAATGATACTAGAAAATTTAATAATTATATAATATTATTATGTAGAATTGAATATATTTCATTATGTTTTATTTAAATTCTCGATTGCTCCTCTATGGGTTTCCTTTGTAAACAATGTTTTCATGTTTGTTTTGAAATGTCAAGAGTGCTAAGGGATTATGTTGTTTTCTAAATTATTTCTACCATGTGGAATGGAATATCCTAAGGTTTATTCCATTTAAAATTTATATATTAAATAAATAATGGTAGGTTTGGTTTCATAACAATCCTCCAAGAGTTATCTACCCATTATTAAATGTGACTTACACACACACACACACTCATATATATATAACCATATATAAAACTACCCTCTCAATATATACTCACCCACGGTTGTGTCAATATATAAATTATGAAAATTCATGATTATATATATTTATGCCTATATTAGTGCATGTGTAAATAATGTTTATTGAAATTAAAATCATTAGGAAAATAAGGTTTTCTAAATGAGAGATGTTTCCTTTAAAATAATGAGGCTAGGATGGAACTGTGAGAATCACCGAAATAAATGGAAACCCCAATAAACAAGAACACATGGTTGTGGAATTGTTATAATTTTTGAATGGTCCGTATATATAATAAGGATTTTAAATGTAAGATATTTAATGTAGGATTTAAATGGGGGTCTATGTTAGGGTGTTGTAGTGTTTAATGGATAAAGGGGTCACACATAGTAATGGTGTTTTATGGCGATCAAGTGAATTTTTCATAATAATGAAATTAATGATACATATATATATATGATATTTTTATAAAAATCACCATCAATTGTGCATCATGGGATTCCTATGAAATTTTGGAGGGATATTTTAGTACAATTTCATCATTATCATATCATTATGCTCTAGATAGTGGCCTTATGATAGAGATGTTTTTAATATGGGACATTCCCATTGGTTGAAATAGTGAGGAAGAAGCTGATTGTTGTGTTATAGTGTTTATTGGAGTCTGACAAAAGTGGATATTTTGTATGATAATGTTTATTGCTTTGTCCTATATGTTTATGACTAGCTCTTGAGATGCCTTAAAAAAGGTTATTAATATACAATAAATTCCTATGTTATGTTTTATTTTATTGAAAGGATTCAAATTTTATGAATTATTATTGGGATAATTATTTCATTTTAGGTTTCTCCTTGAAAATTTGTTTTTTATCACACTTATGAAATGGTTTTAAAATTTAAAAATGGTAAAATATATTTTAAGAGGTATAAACTTGCAAATCATTTTATATTGAGTGAGAAACATTATTTTTTATATTCTTATTTAAAAAAAATGAAATGGTTTTTTATTTAAGGTTATGGAATGAGGAATTATTTAAATTTTGAAATCCTTACTATTATTATTGGTCATGGCTATTTTTATACTTTCTAGTTGAAAATCCAGCCTATATTTTACTCTATATTATGGGGAGTTGGAGTTCTTATTTTTTGGGAGATGAATCATATAGTCGCATATATGTATTTTTATTATATACTTTATTTGAATATCTGTTATCATTCCAAAAATATTTTCCTTTTCTTATTTCTATGAATGGTGGATTCTTATAGCTAGTTATTTGATATTTGAAACCATCTATTGGGAATCATTTATATTCTTGAGTGAGATAGAGATAGAAATAAAAAATTATGACGGTGGTTTTTGGGTCTTGTTCTATTTACTAATTTCAAATTCTGCGATCATTTCATTGTCTGTAGAATTTTATTTTTATCATCAATATATTTCATATGTATAGGTCATTATAATCTTTTATTTAATTTCTTATACTCATTTACTTAAATATTTATTCGGGGAAATAATTCCAGAGAGTTATTCTAGGATTTCTAGTATATTATTCTATCCCATGATAATCATGACTCTCTTTGGGATGGTTCTATAACTGGGTTGGGTGTCCTACTTAGGGAATACATGATTCTGTTCATTAAAAAATGTTGTTCGAGATTATTCTCTTATGATGGGATATGTTTTAGAGATCATATTGATATTTGTGATCTCATTAGATATATTGGCCAGACCCTCAGAATATGAGAGGTATGTTGGGGAAGATTTAATTTGGGTCTTTTATGTTCACAACATTTAATTTCCATTGGAGTTCATTGTTTGAGTCTTGTGTTTTGTGAGTTAATTAATGTTCTGGTGATTTTTAATAACACAGAGAGTGCACTAGTGATACCAGGTGATCATACAAGGCCTAAAAAACATGTGTATATCAATTACATAGTTTTTGATGACAAAAAGTTACAGTGTTGTTGTTGGAACATGGTCCACAGATCCATGTAGCTAACCTTCCAACTACCAGTAATTTTCTTATAAAATTATTGATTGCAATTTATTTTATTTTGTTTTATTTATTATTTTTTAGGTGTGTTGTGTTGGTTAAAGTTGGTGTTTTAATTTACAAAATCATGATTATAAACTTTTCATGATTTTTCCAAAAAATAAATAAATGGGATTTTTTTAAATAATCAATGAAAAAACTAGTTTATTTATTATTTGTAAATTGATTACCTTATATAATATATTATTTAATTATAAATGGGTAAAATTAGATTTATACATAATAAAATTGTGTTTTAGTAATGCTTTTACGGGTCTTTTTGAATGTATGTGGGTATTTTAAAATATAAACATAATTTTAAAAATAAATTATTGTTTTCTAGGGTTGAAAATAGGATTAATTAAATATATGGGATTTTATGTAAATTTCTAGATTTGGATAATGTTTGTGATGAATTAGTTATGGAAATTTCAAACTATTTTTAAAACTGGAAAATTATAAATAATAATGGAGCTTATTATATGAAATTGGAATGGATTTATTATTTTGAAAATTCAAGTGTGTTTTCAATAATGATGTTTATATAATTATAATATTTTTTGTATTTATTTTTTTAATTTAAAAATTGTGTGTAAAAATTTAAAAATTATTAAAAAGGTAAATGATGATAAAATAAAGATTTTTAAATTTGGAAAATGGTAATTTGTGTATAATTTCCTCTGATCCAGTACCCCTCATGTGGGAAAATTCAGTTGCATACTTGAACACATGCTTGCCTCCCCAAACAGCAGCGGCTTCCATTAAGAAGTATGGGTTTGATGATATAGTTGAGAGACTATACTCGCGAGTATGGAGTTACACGATAGAATAAATAAACAATATAAACAAAAATAATCAAAGTTACGAAGACTAGTAGAAACCATATTTATTAGAACTGGGATAAAAGGATAAACCAATAAACTAACTATGATGGACCATGTAATAACAAGAGGAGATGTATCTAAAATTAAACCTAAAGACAATAAAAATTAAAGAATCAGATGACACAAATAATCTCAAAAGGACATGGTCTGAAACTCTATGTTGATCTGTTCTCCTATCACCCACCTAACAGGAAATCCACAAAATTAAAAACATGTTCCATTTCCATAATATACTCATTTTCCAAATGGTGACTGGAATAGAGTGTGAGTAATCTTAGTTGGTCATCACCACCGTGTATAATTGAATCCATTCTGCTAATAATTGCATAAAATAATGTGATAATATGTCTTAATTAATCAGTTTATATAATAAATTAATTTATTATCTTTAGCACTATTCCATAATATATTTTTGAGTGTGTAATGCAACAACGCGAATCAGAACCATAAACAATGGAGTAATTAAAAAATTGTCTCCATATAATCATTTCATCATGGGACTGGATAGAGTCTTCTCAATATAATAATTAAAACATTGTAATATGTATAGATTTCTCAACATAATCAATATAGTGTGGGACTGAGTAGATCTCACTCAATATAAGAATGACAACATAAGACTGGGTATATCCCACTCAATATAAGAATTTTATCATGTGATGGTTGGATCCCGCACAATATAATCATTATTACATGATTCATTGGGTATAACCCACTATATATGAATTAAAACCTCTAAAAAATTCCCTATATATTTTTATTTTAAAATAATCTCAACAAATCATAATTTTAATAATATAAATACATCACATCATAAACCTCAATGGTTAATTATGAAAATTAACATTTTTCATTCAATATCACTTTATATATATATATATATATTTATCAACAAACATATCAACATCCATGAATATATTACCAATGTGGTTTAATATGAATAATTCAACTCCAATATCAACTCAATTTAAACAAATATTATTCTATTTGTAAATACATAATTAATCACTAGTTCTCTCAACCAATGTGTAGCCAAAATCCTAGTCACAACACTAATTGAATCCACAAGGATGCAACGAAGTTTCTAGGTAAAATTTTACCATTATTAAACCAATAAATTTATTATGGATGTTGATATATTAGTGTATCTAGAATATTACACATACATAAAAATTTTCAAACCATGGTGTTATGGATTATATGCGAACATTTAATCGAAAATCAACACAACGCATCACACTGAAAATGAAAATGATGATTAAGGTGAAAAAGATATCAAGAAGAACCTAGATCAAAAATGATCCCAATCAACCCCAAAAACACACTATTGAAAAAATATTTCACCACAAAAACAAATAATTTCATAAGATAAGATGTCAATAATAGTGGAAAGGGTCACAATATCCCATGGACTATCTTTGGGTCGAGAGAGATTTTTTTTGCAATAGGTGAATAAAAATTATAAGCACACAACACACATAAAATTAATGTTCAAGAGAAAAATATTGTGTGCATCCAACATTTACATTACATATTTAGTATTCATGATAACACAACAATACCATCTCATTGGGATAGTTTTATAATTTATTGAATTGTACACATTGTGTAATGGGGATTCATAGAATATAACCAGTGCATGACGTGATCTTGTTCACAACCTATACCCTTTTCATGGAATCCACTAGGTGGATGTTACAGGTTGTGTTCCCCATTTACAAGGAATTTAAATGAACTAGATATAGATTTCATCCCATCCACTATAAGAAAACCTGAAACACATTTAAATCATTCCATACTCTTGAAAAACAATTTTAATCCCAATTAACACATTTATACTAGAACTCCACTAATTAAAAAAAACAACGATATCTAATATTTTTTTTCATTTTACCCAAAAAATGACATTCATCTCCAAAGAAGTCTCATCCATCAATATTTAAGAAACCCCAAAAATGGAATTTATTAAAATAACAAAGAGGGGAATACCTGGAAGAGATGGGATCTGACAACCTCAACAACATATAATAGTTCATCATGAAGATTCTCCAAGAATCACTATATGTTCTTAGTGGTCAAGTACATAAACCATTCTTGAATATCAGACTACATATCCGATGTATCCTCCAGAAAATGCCAATATGTCACTACACTCAAACCGGAGGTATAGTTCTACCCAAGAGATAGTTATACCTATAGTCCACAATATGCATCAGATTCTCTTCAAAGGAGGCATTAAAAAATTATTGATGTATTCAATGTATACTACCGAAGAAGGGTCTAGGTAATATATATAAATTTGTGACCCATGATACATGTCATGAATGAAAAAATAAAATTTTGGAATGGAAAATCATTATGAAAATGTACCTAGAATATCCATGATATGGAATGACCCATAAAACATCAGAACAATCTTCCATGTTTCCAGATACCGAATTTTCCAATCCAAGGTGACATCCAAATAAAAACATGTTATTAATCACCAAATTCGTAAGGGCCTCTTTAATGGTTAGTGTATGATTTATACCATCCTTTTGAAATTTCCAATGACTTCTTGATGATTTGAACATACCAAAATCTCTTCTACACGAGACAAGGTACGACAAGGACTGGCTCACCAGCCTCTAACCAAAAAATAGCTAAAGGAAAAGGCCTTATATATGCTCATAACATATCCCCTATAACCTAAATAGTCCTCTCATATTAAGAACCAGTCTAATGATGACATTTTGTAATTAGAATAATATATGTCCCAAATACTTCTAAACACCCCCTCTGAACCATGACAGGAAATGAAGATCTTTATCTAAAATGATACTCCTTAGAACACCATAAAACATAACAATATCATACTTGTTTATACAAACAAGATCATCAATTGTGATGATCTCACTATTTTTAATGAATTTGGATACCTTCTTCCATCAATCCATCAACACCAACACTGTAAGAACTAGATTTCCTTTTTAGGTATGAATCTTTATTTTATGGTTGTTTTATAGATAAAAATGAGTTTCTAGAAAATTTAAGAGTACACACTGTGTACTTTAAGTATATATTGTGTATTTGGATGGCACAGGTGACTGTGTACTAGTCGTGTAATGGCCAAGTATATGGCGGTCTATGGTGACCATGGGACCTCCTAAAGTAGAGGCCAGAAAATGAAAGTACACACCATGTACTTTTAAAATACACATCGTGTATTTTCTTTTTTTCCATTAAACGGTGTGGGGTTGTGTCTAATCGAAAAAACACTTTTTATCATTTAATTTCTCATCCAGGATTTATCGTACGACCGCAAATCTTCATTGAGTCCCCGACATGCAGTATGTTCTCCGAATCGACCGTCGTCGATTATGTTGGAATAACCATAGTGAGTTCTTCCTTCTTCTAGAACATTATCTCCTATATTCTCTTCTCTCACAAGTAATCATTGGTCAATCTTTTTAAGCAGTTTTGTAGATCTATAGAATTCAACAGAGATTCAAGGCCTGAGGTTCATGTATATCATCCATACAACACCGAGGTAGGTGGCTTTTTTCCTTTCTAAATATAGTCTTTGAATTTAATGTGAAAAAGATCCCAGTACCCTCATTCAGGGTATTGCATGTTTATAGGGTTTTTGCTGTATTTTTCATACTATGAATGTTGTTTGGATCGAGGTTAATTGTTTATGAATGGGGTTAAATTTTCCATGATATGGTGGTTTTTTCTATGTTTTCTTGTTTTGACTAATTGGTCTAGATTACCTGTTAGTCTGTTATGTTTCCCATGACTAATATTTCACGGATTGAGTGATTATTATCTGACATTCTATGATATGATGTAGATTGTTTATCCATGTAGTTATAAAGGTTTAATTTGGCTACCATGTATCATTTGTGCACGAATGACCTACATAGGGCTGTGGGAACCTGGTGTAGTAGACCATAGGGAGAATTGATGATGAGGGCTTCTCCAGAGTATTTGTTTACTTTTTCGTTGCAAGACCATATTGGGGATGCACGTATGTGATCCCTCAGAGTGTCTATAGTTTCTTCGATACAGGACACATGGTGAATTGGACATTGATTGATTCCTCTGAGTTCCTATTAGTTACCTATAGGAGAACACATGGGGAATTCTAGGTGAGTGCCTCCTCATAGTATCTTTGCTAAAGATGAACACGAGGGGTTATAGTGTATGTATGTCCTAGAGGGTTGCTTGTGTTTGTTTGGTTGAACTAGAGGGGTTAGGTATTGAATACATTATAGAGGGTTGACTTAAATTTATTAGCTACATACTTGATATATGAAAATGAGGGCAATTGAATTTATAGGATTATTACTGTGTGTACTTCCTTTTTAATAGCTTCATTTTTTTATTTCCAGCCATTTATATTCACTGGATGATAGGTGCATATCTTTGGGTTTTTTCCTACTAGGATTAGTCTAACACCGTTTTCGGGTTATGCTTTTGGGCAGAAATTGATTATAGTGTTATAGGTATAGATAAGGGAAAGCACCCTTCTACTTCATGTACTTGATAGTTTTGGTGATGAGGAGCATGGGACGAATATGATGATTGCGATGTTGTGGAACTATTTAATTTATTTTCATTTTAATTTGGTTTAGTACTATATTCCTACAATGTGGATTGTTTGGATGTTTTCTTAGACATATGTATCATGCATCATATATATTTATATGTGCTCAGTTGTTGTTACTTCCAGTCTTCTGTTGTTTACTATTTTATGGTATTATTACTCATTAGGATATTACCTTATGCTTTACTTCTGATGTGTTACTCTTCCAATGAGGGAATTTTTCACAAATATCACAACCAAGGCCATCATTGCTAGTCGGAAGCCTTTGGAGTTCGGGGAAATTCAGTTGAGACCATGTGACCAACCGGGTACGGGGCGCCTCTAGGCGGCTCTCATAACAGGGATGTTACAAAGTGGAATCAGAGGAATTATTTTCTACTTGAATTAATTTTTAGAGACTATAACCATGGATAGGATTAAAATAGGTACATGTTAATAAGTTGTTCCTGGTAGTAGCTAACCCATGTACAGGGAAAAGCCAATTTACATCATTATTCATATTTTTCTTGTTTTTCGATTTTATAGATTATTTGATTTCACTGTTGGGTGATTCACAGGTTTTGTGTTGTTATCATTTATATTATTGAGGTTCTATTTCTATTTCAACCCGATGAGATGAGGTTATGACATATCATGCATCATATAGGCACTTGGTAGAGATCACATGTCATGAATTTTTGCAATTCCATTTATGGTGCATTAGCAATTTCATGTTTTTGTGATAGAATTTTTGTTTGATATGAATGATGTTGTGATATATGACTTGATAGAATACTTGATTTTGATAAGGTATTATATTCTGTATGGTTTAATTTGAATGAACACAAAACATTGGTTTTTTAGGAGTTATGGGCCTTCATGGATCAGAATATGGTGGATCATTACACAATTATGCTTGTGGATGACATGTAAAAGATTACAAGATTTGAGTCACAGGGGGTATGGAACCTCACGGATCGGAATTCGGCACATTAATGTTCGTTTCAGTATTTTTCTGGGTTATAGAGTAGTTTCTAAGTCTTACTATCCAGAAAATCCAAGAATACACGACAGGTAATGATAAATACACTCCATGTATCCTTCTATTTGGGAAGGAACTATTTTTTCTAATTACACGTCGGGTACTATATGAACATGTCGTGTAGTCTATAACTGTGTCACTGTCTATTTAGGAAGAGCTGTGGGGTGGGGAAATCATTGGTGGAACACGCCATGTTCTTTATGTATACATTGTGTTGTGTAGACTAGGTGTCCACTCATGTCACTAATGACAATGATGGGTGAAAAATTAACTCATACACACCATGTCATGCTTCAACATGGTGTGTAGTGTAACCCTTGATTCTGTTCGTGTAACGGAAAACACGGGTCGGTGGAATCCTTCTAGTACAGGTTGTGTCCACCTAGAACATGCCACATAGGGAGAGTCGTGTAACTGGTCGTTTGACGAACAACATGAGTCGGTGAAATCATTCCAGTACATGCCTTATCTGGAACAGACATTCCATATAGAATTAGTCGTGTAACCGGTCGTTTAACTAGAACATGAGTCGGTGAAGTACGTCTAATACAAACTATGTCTGGCACTAACACACCATGTAGTCTAGTTCTAAGAGAATCGTGTGGCTAATCCATATAGAAGAACTCAGGCAGGGGAAGAGGATTCTAGGACACGTCGTGTGTTAGGACCACACGAAGTGTGCTTGGGGTGTTACACGACCTGGGTTGGCAGAAGTACACACTCATGTGAAGGCTTAAGGGAATATGCCATGTAGTCAATATACATGCCATGTATCCATGTTTTGAAAAACATGAATGATTTATTTCACTTGTTCCCTTCATACACATCCATGTTTCAGTACCTGTTAATCTTGATCAAAGGTGTGTGCTTGACCTTAGAGAGTCAGGACACTGAGACATCCACCGGCTGTCTGCCAGATAAAGGGTAGTGATCAGACACTGGACATGGTGGATCTGGGTCCACCGGCAAATCCTCCTGTTGTGCCAGTCTTGGCCCCAGCCATCATCCCAGATATAGGTGTTTGGTAACAGGTTCAAGATGGATTTTTGTGGTTTATGCAGACCTTCCAGGGAGTTCCGCATCATGCCCCTTTAATAAATTATTTGACATAGAATTTCCATTAGCAGCATCCAACAACCTTCACAGGGGAAGGAGGACCTTAGGCATCGTAGTCATGCTTTTAATCCATGCTTTCTATTTTCAAGCATTTGGAGATTCCTCTAGAGAGGAGGGTGAATCTCGCTATGTAAGTGATTAGGAACTCCGCCAAAAGATTGTGGGATGTGATTGTATAGGAGGGACGCCTATATGATATACCGTGGGATGTGTTTTAGTTACCCTTCTACGGCTACTTCTACTTAGAGATCCTGAGGGCTGATCAAACCCAGGATTTCATGAGTTTGGTGTAGGGTACTCTCTCAGTCATATAGTACTCTTCTCATTTCACTGAGATGCAATGCTTCATTCCTATCCCAGTAAGTGATGAGTTATTTCTGGAATGGATGTTTGAGGATGGTCTCAGGCATGACATTCGGGCTCAGATGAACATTTTCAGGTTGACATGTATCACTTTTATAGTCAACCATGCACTGATCATATAGCGCATCCTGAGGGATTCTGGAGCTATGAGCCAGGGCGGTTCCACATCCACAGTTAGTTCATCTCTGGATGATAGAAGAAATCACCATGGGGATTCTACATATGGAGATTTGAGTAGGTGGTATGCACCTTCAGGTAGCTATGTGGTATGCTACAGGTGTGGAATGGTTGGGCATACAAGGCCACATTGCCCAAGAGACCTACTGGAATGCTGATCTTGCGGCAAGATGGGCCATCTTCATCACATCTATCATATGTTCTCACCAGTAGTTGGTGGTAGGGGTTCTTCTACGACTCATCGTTTGGGAGAAGCTCCACCAGTTTCTAACCATCCGTGGAACTAGAGTTCTTCAGGCCATTTAGGCTAAGTTGTAGGTCACGACTGCGGTGGTATGTCAGCAATCATTCAACGAGAACAGGGTAGATCCACCTAGGTTTGTCAAGGAGGGTCTTAGGCCGATAGTGCAGGTCATAATTTTGTAGTAGAGTTGACCTAGGAGGAGCAGGATCTCATACCATCTACAGTTCTTGGTGTGACCCTAGTTGCCTCAGTTTTTGCTCCTCCTCTTTCCGATACAGGGGCTTCCCATAGCATTATATTCGTCCATGTTTTTTACAGCATTAGGCTCGGTGTCTTTTCTTCTGTCGATATCTTGATTCTAGACACTCCATTGGGAACTAGAAAGTCTAGTGTACATCAGTGCATGGAGTTCCCTCTGGAGGTTGGTGGGTGGCACTTTTTTCGGGATATCTAAGTCCTAGTGCTGACGGGTTATGATGTCATTTTTGGAATGGACTGGTTAGTTCCCTTCCAGGTTTTCTTCAACTTCTATCATCGTAGGGTGAGTTTCATTTCAATAAAGGGTAGAACGTTTGTTCAGAACAATGAATAGAATTTTTAGGCTAGCAGAGCCACACCCGAGCATCATTGGATGGTAATATTTTCAACCCACATTGATAGTCTATATCTGGATGACCAGGGGACTTCTCATATGATCATTCCTAAGGTGGTGGATCATTTCATGGATGTATTTCTAGAGGAATTGTTAGGATTTCCTACAGAGTGTGAGGTGTACTTTTCTATTGGGATCCTTCCAAGAGTGGTACCGCTTCCCAATACTTCTTATTGAATGGATACACCAATGTTACAGGAACTCATAAAGCAGTTGGAAGAGTTGCAGGAAAAAGGTTTCATCTGACCCAGTACATCTCCATGGGGTTTTCCTATCCTGTTTGCGATGATGGGCGATGGTACCCTCAGACATTGTGTGGATTATCAGAATTTTAACTGGTTGAAAGTTAGGAACTGATAACCCTAGCTAGGTATTGATGATCTCTTTGATCAACTTCGAGGAGCCCATGTGTTCATGAAGATTGACTTGGAATTCAGTTACCATCAGTTGCACGTTAGACCGTCAGATGTACCTCCTACAGCCTTTCAGAGTAGGTATGGTCTATACGAGTATTTGGTTAAGTCGTTCAGTCTCACGAACACGCCTATAGTTTTCATAGCACTTATGAAATGAGTGTTCTATCTGTAAAAGGATTCATTCATGGTAGCCATCATGGAAGTTATCTTGGTGTACTCTCACACATGAAAAGAACATGCCACACAACTTGAGATCATTTTGAGATCACTGAGAGAGAATCTATTATATGATATGCTCTCGAAATGACTCTTTTGGATAGACTAATTTCACATTATAGGTCATGTTATCTCAAATACAAGAGTATCAGTATATCCAAAGAATGTGAGAGAGGTAGCTTCCTGGGACCAGCCGATGAATATCATTTAGGATTGGAGTTTTCTAGGGATTGTTGTTTTCTACAGGCATTTCGTATAGGACTTTTCACTCTTAGCAGCGCTACTGATGGGAATGAATATGAATGGTGTGAAGTGGTTCTTGTCATAATCTTGTAAGTCATCCTTTTAGAAGCTAAAAGGGAGGTTGGCTTTATCACTAATACTTTTTTTCCTAAGCTGGGAAAGATCTGTACTATTTAATATGTGGAATCTAGTATCTTGTTGGGAGAATTTCTTAATCTAGGATAAGGAGTCGTCATGTACGGGTCTCAGCATTTGAGGATACATGAGAGGAACTAACTGATGCACGATCTCAAGATTACAGAAGTTGTTAATGCTTTACGTTGTTGGATATATTATCTTCTGGGAAAGAATTTTATGATTTTTACCAACCACAAGAGTCCCAAGTATATCTTCATTCAGTGTGATCTGAATTTGAGACAATGAAGTTGTGTTGAGTACCTTCAGTCCTCTTACAATGAACATACCTACACACCTGGGAAAGGAAACACATTGACTGATGTGTTGAGAAGAAGGACTCAGATACAAGTAGTTTAAGAGGCCAGTCGTGAGAGGCAGCTTATGGATCTATTCTCTGAAATGCATTTGGAGGTTCACGACAGACAAGGGCAAACATTTCTATGTTCTGTAGATGTTATCTCTACTCTTATTGATCATGTGCGAATGAGGCATATAACAAATTCAGAAGGCCTAGTCCAATTGGAGAGTGTTTCAGGAGAGGACCCTATTACTGTATGTACATTAGGTGATGATGAGATCCTTAATTTTCATGGACATATGTGCGTGTAAGAGGACATACATGAGGAGCGGATGTGAGACTTTCATTCTTCATTTTGGGTAGTTCATCCTGGTGTCACAAAAATGTATTATGATCTACACCATCAGTATTGGTGGACATTATAATGAGATATGTTATTTGGTTTGTCATTAGATGTTCTAAATTTCAGTAGGTGAAGGTGGAGCATCAGTGAAAATCAATGATTTTGCAGCAGTTACCCATTCCCAAGTGGCAAAGGAATGATGTCGCGATGAATTTGATGACAGGGTTCTTGAGGTCTCCTCAAGGTAATGATGCATTTTGGGGTGTCATTGACAAACTGACGTAGGTTTTCACATCTTACCGATCAAGGGGACCTTCAGTGTTGATGATCTAGGATGGTTGTACATCCGAGAGATTTTACATCTACATGGGGTTTCACACAACATAGTTTCATACAGGGATGCATGTTTTACTTCTTGGGTCTGGAAGGGACTTTGAGGGCTTTGGGTACATAGGCAATTTTGAGTACAACTTACCATCCTGAGACAGATGTCCAATACGAGCATATGATTCAGGTTTTTGAGGACATTTATCGAGCATGCATCCTATAATTAAGGAAGATCTTGGGAGAATAAAATACCACTTATGGAGTTTTCCTAAAATAAAAGTTTTGAATAAACTATTTAGATGTTTCCTTTTCATTATTTTTACGGTAGGCCATGTTGATCAACCTTATATTGGATGGTGGTAGGAGAGGTAGCTATGATGGGGCCTCATCTTTTTCAGGAGACCACAGAGTAGATAGAGTTGATTCAGAAGAGGATGGATACTACATAGTCACGACACAATTCTTACGATTATCGACAAAGATGACCTATGGAGTTCGTGGTCAGAGATCCATTTTTTTGAGTGTCACACCATGTTTTGGACACAAGAGGATTATGAAAGAGGTTAATCTTTCACTGAGGTACGTCAGAACATTTGAGATTTGGGATAGTGTAAGACTGGTTTCCTATCAGATGTAGTTACCTCATAGGTACTGTGATATGAATGATGTGTTCCATGTTTCTCATCTCCGACAATACTTCTTAGACTTGTCTCATTTTTTCCAACATGAGGAGGTTAATCTCAAGTTGGATGCCTCATTAGAGGATCTTCCTATCCGGATTGGTGATCAAAATGTGAAGGTTCTATGTGGATGGTTTTTTCTTTTTAAAGGAGTGCTATGGCAGAACGAGTGAGTATAGGATTAGACTTGGGAGTGGGAGGTCGATGTACGATCACATTGGTTGGATCTGTTCATGGTTTCTTCTTATACTCTTCCTTGGTAGGGAAATTTGGGAACAAATTTCTTTAAGAGGGGTAGTTTGTAAGAAAACATATCTTCTTTCATGTATGATTCCTACTTTCTGGTGGTTTTATTGAAAAATAGGAGTTTTTTGAAATTTTAAGAGTACACGCCGTGTACTTTAAGTACATGCCATGTACCCAGTTTCCATTAGTAACCATGTACTAGTCATGTAACTGCCGAGTACAAGGCCAGGTGTGGTGACCGAGAGACCGTCTAATGCAGTGTTTAGAAAATGAAATTACACCCCGTGTACATTTAAATTGCATGCCATGTTTACTTTTTCATTAAATGGATTGGGGTCATGACTAATCCTCAAAACCCTTTTTCTATTCGTTTGTCTCATCTAGGAGTGATTGTACAACCACGAATCTTCTCTGAGCCCCGGACACGCGGTCCATTCTCTGAATCGACTGCCATCAATTGCATTGGAATCACCACAGTTAGTTCTTCCTTCATCAAGAACATCATCTTATAATTTCTCCTCTCTCACGAGTTATCCCCGGCCGAAAATTTTAAGAGTTTTTGTATATCTATAGAGTTATAGGGTGATTCACGGTATGAGGTTCACGTATATAATTTTTACAACACCAAGATAGGTGGTTTTTGCCTTTCCATAGATTTTCTTTGAATTTGATGCTCAAAATTGGTGAATACCTTCATTCAGGGTATTGTGTGTTTATGGGTTTTAGCCCTGTTTTCCAACTATGCCTTCTTTTTTGGATTGAGGATAAATTTTTATGAATAGTTTTAACTTTTCCATGCTATGGATCTTTTTCAAATGTTTTCTTGTTTCGACCATTTGGTTTAGCTTGCATGTTAGGCGGCTTTATTTCCCATGTCTAGTATTGTTAGGATTGTGTGATTATTATGGGACATGATATGATATGTTGTAGAATGTTTATCCAAGTATTTCATGAGGTTTAATTTGGCTTCCATGTAACGTTTTTGATTGACTAACTTACACAGGGCTATGGGAACCTAGTGTAGTAGACCATATGGAGAATTGACGTCGAGGGATTCTTCAGAGTGTCTGTTTACTTTTACATTGCGATGCCATAGGTGGGATGGACGTAAGTCCTCCCTAAGATTGTATGTAGTTTCCTCAATATGGGACACAGGTGGAATGGGACATTGAGTTCTTCCTCAGAGCGCCTATTAATTACTTATATGATACCACATGGGGAAATGAGGTTGAGTGCATCGTCATTGTGTGTTTTCTAAAGATGAACCAAAGGGGTTAGAATGTGTTTACATCCAAGAGGGTTACTTCTTTTTGTATGGATGAACCAGAGGGGTTTAGCTGTGAGTACTTCCTAGAGGGTTAACTTCTTTTTATTAGCAATATTCTTTATATATGAAAATCAGTGCAATTGAATTTGTAGGATTGTTACTATGTGTACTTCCTTGTTTACTACTTCATTTTTTTATTGCCTGACATATATATTCACTAACTAATAGGAACATATATTTGGGTGGTTTCCTATTGGTATTAGTCTCACACCCTGTTTGGGTCATGCTTTTGGGCGCGAAAAGATTATATTGTTGCACGTATAGATACGGTAAAGCGCCATTCTACTTCAGGCACCTGGTTGTTGTGGAGCTGGGGAGAATGGGGCCAAGCTGAGGCTTGTGATTTTGTGAAGCTGTTTACTTTATTTTCATTGAACTTTGGTTTAGTATTTTATTCCATCATAGTGAATTGTTTGGATTCTTTCCTAGACATATGTATCATGCATCATATATATTTATATGTGCACAATTGTTGTTACTTACAGACTTCTGTTGTTTACTGTTTTATGTATTTATTAATACTTACACTATTAATATCTATTTTTCTTATATCGTGTCACTCATCAAATGAAGGAATTGTTTCATTAATATCACACCCAAAGCCCTCACTGCCAGTCGGCAACCTCTGGCGTTAGGGGAAATGCGCATGAGGCCATGTGACCAACCTCGTACGGGGCACCTCTGGGCGACTCCAAGAATCAAGACATTACAATGTGGTATCAGAGTAATTATTTTATTCTCGACATTCTTTTTGGTACCTATAAATAGTGATAGGATTAAAATAGGTACACTGTAATAAGCTATTCACAGGAGTGGCTAACCCGTGTACCGGGAAAATCCAATTTACCTCGTTATTGAAATTGTTTTGGTCTTTCAATTTTATTGTTTCTTTCATTTCCCTGTTGGGTGATTCACTTGTTTTGGGATGTTATCATTGATATTAATAAGGTTTCATTTCTATTGCGACCTGAGGATATGATGGTATTCCATATCATGCATCAAATAGGCATTTTCTAGAGATCGCATGCCTTTCATTATTTCCAAAACATATAGGGTGCATTAGAAAATGCATGTTGTTGCGAGAGAATTTGTGTCAGATATGCATGATGTTGTGATAGATTCTTTGATAGAATACCTGATTTTTATAAGGTATTGGATTGTGTAAGGTTTCATTTGAATGGACGCCAAACTTTAGTACTTGAGGTGTTATGGGCCCTCTTGGATATGAATTTGGTGGATCATTACACATTTATGCTTTGTTTATGATATGTATAAGATTTCAAGCATTGATTCACAGAAATTATGGTCCCTAACATATCGAACTATGGAATTTTAATGTTCATTTCAGTATTTTTATGGGTTTCATAGGAGTTTCTAAGGTTTTCTGTCTAGAAAAACACAGAATATATGGTGTGTAATGATAAATACACTCCATGTGTCCTTCTATACGGGAAGGAACTGTTTTTCATAAGTACATGTCATGTACTGTGTGAACACGCCGTGTAGTCTATAACCATGTCATTGGTTGTGTGGGAAGAGACACGTGGTTGGGAAATCATCGACAGAACACCCCGTGTTCCGGAAGTATATGTCATGCATTGTAGACCATGTGTCTACCCATGTGACTAACGACATAGATGGGTGAAAACATAAGTCATATAGGCCGTGTCAAGCCTAAACATGCTTCGTAGTGTAACCCTTGATTTTTTTAATTTAACAAAAAACCCAGGTCGGTGGAATCCTTCTAGACACGCCGCATCCTTCTAGAACACACCACGTAGAGTGAGGAGTGTAACCGAGCGTGTGATGAACAAAACGGGTCGGTGTAATATTTCTATTACATGCTGTTTCTGGAATAAAAACATCATGTAGAGTCATCCAAGTAAATGTTTATGTAACTACAACACGGGTCAGTGAAGTTCGTCTAGTATACGTTGTTTCTGGCACCAACAAGCCATGTATTCTAGTTCATGGAGAACCGTTTGGCTTAGCCATATAGACAAATTCAGGAATGAAAAGAGGATACAAGTATACACCATGTGTTAGTGCTATACATTGTGTGCTTAGAGTGTTACACAACCTTGGTTGGAAAAAGTACACACCCATTTGGAGGCTTAAGGGAATACATTGTGTAGGAATTATACATGTCGTTTATCCATGTTTAGAAAAACATGAATGCTTTATTTCTCTTTTTCCCTTCTTAAACATCATATATTCTGTCTTTTTTTATCTTAATCTAAGATATGCACTTCACCATACAGAGTCATTCCACCGATATGTCCTCTGGTTGTCCACAATATATTGGGTAGTGATGAGACACTGGACATGGAAGATCCGGGACCACTAGCGGATTCTCTATTTGTGCCAGTCTTGGACCCATCCATCATTCAAGATACTGGTAATATGTCATAGTTACTAGAGGAATTTTTTGGTTTATGTAGACCACCCTAGTAGTACCGCATCATATCCCTTCAATGAAAGAGTTGACGCCAGTTTTACAGCAGTAGTATCTTCCCATCTTCACGGGGGATGAAGGACCTCAGGCTACAAATTCATGGTTAGAAGCCATCCTTTATATCGTAGAGAATGTGGATATGCCTCCCAAGAGGAGGGAGAAATCCACTATGTAAATTCTTTCGGGACTTCGCAAAGAGATTGTGGGATGTGATCTCTTAGGCGGGATGCCAGCAGGTTAGGGCATGGGATGAGTTTCAGTGTGCCTTCTATGCGAACTTCTACTTGAAGATCCTGAGGTGTGATCAAGCCCAAGAGTTCATGAGTTTGGATCAGGGTACACTCTCAGTGATGGAGTACTCTACTTGTATCAATGAGCTCCATCACTTCACGCATATCCCAGGATGTGATTAATTTTTTCTGGCATCGATGTTTAAATATTGTCTCAAGCATGACATTCAATCTCAAGTGAACATCCTCAGGTTGACTTCTATCACATCTATTGAAAACCAGGCACTGAATATTGAGTGAAACCTAAGGGATTCTAGAGCTGTGATCCAGGGAAGTTCTGCATCCAGAGTTTCTGTTTCTCTAGCTGATAGCAGAATGCACCGTAGGAAGTCTACAAGTGGATATCTAATTAGGAGAGATGCACCTCCAGGTGTCCATGTGGTATGATACCAGTGTGTCACGATCAGGCATACATGGCCACATTTCCCAAAAGACCCAGTTGAGTGCTGTTCTTGTAGCATGATGGGCCATTTTCATCACTTCAGCCAGATCTTCTCACCAGCTGCTGGTGACAGGGGTTCTTTTATAACTCCTCGTTTGGGAGAAGCACCACCAATTTCTCACCATTTAGGAAACATGAGTTCTTCTGTCCATTATGGTTGAGGTGGAGGTCATGACTATGGTGGTCAGTCGGTAGGCTTTTAGTGAAAATATGGTGGATCAGCATAGGGAGGTCAGGCAGGGTCACCGGGCAATAGTGTAGGTCAGACATTTTCAGTATATAAGACCCTATACAAGCAGGATCTGAGACCCTCTATAGTTAGATGTACGATCCAATTTTCCTTAATTTTAATTTTTTTCGATATAGGGGCTTCCCATAGCTTTTTATTTATCGCTGTTATGGAGTGACTTGGGCTCTGCTTCTTTTCTTCTATCGATATCTTGATTTTTGACACTTCATTGGGAACTAGAGTGTCTAATGTACGTCAGTGAAAGGAGTTCCCCCATAAGGTTGGTGGGTATAAATTCTTTCTAGACCTCTTTTTCCTTGAGATGATGGGTTATGATGTCATTCTCGGAATGGATAGGTTAGTTCCCTTCCAAGATTTTGTCAACTTCTATCACTTTAGGGTGAGTTTAACATCACCAGAGGGAAGATCCTTTCTTCATAAAGGTGAATGGGATGTTCAGGTGTGTAGAGTGGGACTCGAGAATCGTGGGTAGGGAGGAGTTACAACCCATATTTCTAGTCTATATCTAGATGAATAGGGGACATCACAGATGATCATTCCTCAAGTGGTGGATAATTTAAGGGATATCTTTCCAGAGGACATTTCAGGTTCTCCTCCAGAGCATGAGGTTGAATTTTTTATTGAGCTCGTGCCAGGAGTGGAACTGCTGTCAATTCCTCTTAATAGGATGGTTACAGTAGAGTTACAAGAACTCAAGAAGCAGATGGAGTAGTAGATGGAAAAGAGTTTCATCTGACCTAGTAATTCTACTAGGAGTTCACCTGTCCTGCTTGCGAAGAAGGAGGAGGGTACTATAAGTCATTGTGTGGATTATCAGAACATGAACCATTTGACAGTCAAGAATTGATAACCATTGTCATGGATTGATGATCTATTTGGTCAAAATCGAGGATCTAGGGAGTTCTCGAAGATTAAATTGAGATCCAGTTAACATAAGTTGCATATTAGACCATCAAATGTACCTCTTACCGACTTTCAGACTAGGTATTATCTATATTATAATTTGGTTGTGACATTCGGTCTCATGAACGTGCCTACAGTTTTCATGGAACTGATGAAATAAGTGTTCCATACATACATGGATTTATTTATGGTAGTCTTCATGGATGATATCCTGGTGTAATCTCACACTCGAAACGACCATGTGACACATCTTAAGATCATATTGAGTACATTGAGAGAGCAGCTTTTATATGCTAGTCTCTCAGAATGACACTTTTGGATCAACCAGATTCACTTCATGGGTAATGTTATCTCAGAGGCAGGAGTATCAGTAGTCTATGAGAAATTTAGAGCACTAGTCTCCTAGGAGCATCTGCAAAATGTTATTTAGGTATGTAGTTTTCTAGGGATGGATGGTTACTATAGGCATTTATAAGAGATATTTCACGCTTAGCAGTGCCACTGACGGTCCTGACTAAGAAAGGTGTGATGTGCTTGTGGTTATAATCTTGTGAGTCAGCCATTTAGGAGCTGATAGAGAGGTTGACTACATCGTTGAAACTAGTTTTTTCAGAGTAGGGAAAGATCTATACTGTTTACTATGATACATCAGGTTTGAGGCTCAGAGAAATTCTTATGTAGGGAGAATGATTTGTTGTGAACGGGTCTCAGCAGTTGAGGCTACATGAGAGGAACTACCTGTTGCACGATATTGAGCTGGCTATAGTTGTTCATTCTTTACACTGTTGAAGACATTATCTTCTGGGAGTTCATTTGTTGGTTTTCACCGACCACAAGTGTCCCATGTATATCATCACTCAGCGTGATCTGAATTTGAGATAATGAAGGTGGGTTGAGTACCTTCAGTACTTAGACTTTGAACTTTCCTAGATGCCTAGAAAAGGAAACGTAGTTGCTGATGTGGTGAACAGAAGGACTCACATACATGCATTTCAGGCGGCCAGTAGTGAGTGGAAACTTATGACTCTATTCTCTGAAATGCAATTGGAGGTTCTCGACAGATCAGGGAATATGTTTCTATCTTCTATAGTTGTTACCTATACTCTTCTTGATCGAATGAGAATGAGGTAGCTATAAAATTCAGGACTAGTCCAATGGGAGAGGGTGTCAAGAAAAGACCTTATTACTGGATGGACATGCGGTGATGTTGAAATGTTTCGTTTTCATGGACATGTGTCGATTCCAACATACATTTGTGGGAAGCTGATACAAGACTTTCATTCCTCAATTTGGGAAGATCATCATGTTGTCACGAAGATGTATTGGGATCTACACCATCAGTATTGGTTTCCATGTAAGAAAATAGATGTTATTGGGTATGTCCTGAGATATTCCCCCTGTCAGCAGGTGAAGGTGGAACATCATCAAACAGCAGTTCTTTTGCAGTAGTTACCCATTCTCCAGTGGAAATGGAAAGATGTTGTAAGGGATTTCGTAATAGGTTTTCTGAGGACGCCTCAAGGGAATGATGCAGTTTTGGTTTTCATTTACAAAATCATGAAGGTTTCTCACTTCGTTCAAATCAAGGATACCTTCAATGTTGATGAGCTAGGAAGGTTGGGAATCTAAGAGATTGTACATCAACATGGGGTTCCACACTCTATTTTTTCATATAGGGATGCATGTTTGACATCTTGGGTCTGGAAGGGACATCAGATGGCGTTGGGTACACATGTACTTTTGAGTAAAAATTTCCATCCCAGACAGATGGTCAGTCCGAGCGCATGATTCTGGTGCTTGAAGAAATTCATTGAGCATGCATCCTATATTTTAGAGGTTATTGGGAGAATAAAATACCTCTTGTAGAGTTTTCCTACAATAATATTTTTCAATAAACTATATAGATGGTGCCTTTTGAGGATTTGTATAGTAGTCCATGTCGATCACCCTTATGTAGACTAGAGGTAGGAGAGGCAGCTATGATGGGATATCATCTTATCCAAGAGACCATAGAGTAGATAGAGATGATTTAGAATAGTATGGCTACTACACAGTCATGACAGAAGTCTTATGAAGATCGACAGAGATGACCTCTAGAGTTTGAGGTCCGAGATCAGGTTTTCCTGCGTTTCACACCGTGGTTGGGACATATGAGGATTAAGAAACAAGGTAAGAATTCACCGAGGGACGTCAAGACATTTGAGATTTTGGAGAGTGTCGAACTGATTTCCTATCAGTTATAGATAACCCATAGGTACTGGGTGATGCATGATCTCTTCCATGTTTCTCAGCTCCGAGGTTACTTCTCAGACCTGCCGCATTTTTTTAAACTCGAGGTGGTTGATCTCGAGATGGGCGCCGTGTTTGAGGGGAGTCCTATTCAGATTTTTGATCAAAATTCGAAGGTTCTCCATGGCCAATCCATTCTTTTGGTACGTCTGGTATGGAAGAACGGGCGAGTGATGGATGAGAATTGGGAGAGGGAGGCCGATGTACGATCATAGGGACCGGAGCTGTTTGAGGTTTCTTCATATGCACTGCCTTTCTAGGGAAATTCTGGGACAAATTTCATTAAGGAGGGAAGTTTCTAAAAACCATAATATTATTTTCATTTATGAATCTGTATGTATTGATGTTTTTGAGAAAAAAAATAGGAGGTTTAGGTTATTTTAGGAGTACATTCCATGTACTTTAAGTAGACGTCGTGTACCTGGTTTCCATTGGTGACCATGTACAGGCCATGTAACGGCTGAGTATATGGCCATGTTTGGGGACCTGGATTCTACCTAAAGCCGAGGCTGGAAAAGGAAATTACACATTATTTAATTTTAAAATACTCTACATGTACTTTTTTCATTAAATGGACCGAGGTCGCATCTAATAAAAAGAACCCTTTTTATCTTTGTCTGTCTCGTCTTGAAGCGACTGTATGACCACAGATCATCTCCATGCCCCCGAATCGCCATCCATTCCCCGAATCGACCTCCGTCAATTATGTTAGTATTTTCACGGTGAGTTATTCATTTTTCTATAACATTATCTCTAGATTTATCTTATCTCACAAGTTACCCTCAATCGAAAGTTTTTTTTTCTAGATCTATGAAATTCTAAGAAAATCCATGTACTGAGGTTCACGTATATCTTCTATACACCTCTGTGGTAGGTGGTTTGTGACTTACCATAGATATTTACATAATTTTATGTTCAATAGTGCCAAATACCCTCATTCGGGGTATTGCGTGTTTATGGATTTAGAAATTTTTTACCTGCTATGCCTTATTTTTTGGATCAAGTTTGATTGATTATTAATAGTGTTCTCTTTATCCATGCTATGATATTTTTTCCCATGTTTTCTTGTTTTGACCATTCGGTCTAGCTCGCCTATTAGGCTGCTTTGTTTCCCATGCCTAGTACTATTAGGATAAAGTGATTATTATCCGGCATGCTATGATATGTTGTAGACTATTTAGACAAGTAGGTCATGAGGTTTACATTAGATGCCATGTATAATTTTTGAACGACTGACTTATACAGGTATGTGGGAACTTGGTGTAGTATACCATAGGGAGAATTAACGTTGAGGGTTTCTCTAGAGTATCTGTTTACTTTTACATTGCGAGACCATAGGGGGGATGGAAATAAGTGCTCCCTCAGAGTGTCTATAGTTTCCACGATATGGGTCACATGGGTAATTAGTTTTTGAGTTATTTATTAGATTTCCTATTAGTAACCGATATGAGACCATAGGGGGAATTGATAGTGAGTGCTTCCTCGGTGTGTCTATGCTAAAGCTGAACAAGAGGGTTTAGTCTATATGTACTTCCTAGAGGGTTTCATGTGTTTTATTTGGTTAAAACCGTGGGTTTAGACTATGAGTACTTTTTAGAAGGTTACCTACTTTTTATTTGTGATATACTTGATATATGAAAATGCGAGAAATTGAATTTGTAGGATTGTTACTATGTGTACTTCCTTGTTTACTGCTTCAATTTTTTTATTGACTGCAATATATATTCACTGACTCTTAGGGAAATATCATTGGGGGTTTTCCTATTTGGATTACCCTCACACCCTATTTGGGTCATGCTTTTGGACCCAAACATATTATATTGTTGCAGGTATAGTTAAGGGAAAACTCCCATCTACTTTATGTACATGATATTTGTGGAGCTTGGGAGCTTGGGACCAAGCTGAGGATTGAGATGCTATAGGGATGTTTCTTTTCATTTCTTTGTACATTGGTTTAGTATTTTATTCTAGAATTATGACTTGTTTGGATGATTTCCTAGTCATATGTATCATGGATCATATGTATTTATATGTGCTCAGTTGTTTTTATTTGCAGTCTTCCGCTATTTACTATTTTATTATAATATTACTGATTCCTCTATTACTATCTGGTTTAATTTTTCTGTTTTAATATTATAATGAGGGAATAATTTCCCCACTATCCAACCAAAGGCCCTCTCTACTAGTCATTATCCTCTGGAATATTGGGAAATTTGTTTGAGGCCATGTGTCCAACCAAGTATGTTGTGCCTCTAGGTGGCTCTCAGAACCGGGACATTACAAAGCGGTATCAGTGGAATTATGTTTTTCATGACATTCTTTTTGGAGCCTATAACAAGGTATATGATGGAAATAGGCACTTGGTAATATGTTGTGCCCAGGAGTATCTAACCTGTGTATAGGGAAGATCAAATTTACCTCATTATTTAATTTTTTTTTGGTTTTTAAAATTTATAGTTGATTTGATTTCACTATTGGGTGATTCACATGTTTTGTGTTGTTAGCATTGATATAATTAAGGTTCTATTTCTGTTGAAACCCAATGAGATGAGTTTATGCCACATCATGCATCATATAGGCACTTTCTAGAGATCACATGTCATGTATTCTTGCCAATACATTTAAGGTGCATTAGAAATTGCAGGTTGTTGTGATATAATTTGTGTTAGATATGCATGATGTTGTGATAGATGCCTTGATAGATTACATGTTTTTTATATAGTATTGGATTGTTTATGGTTTCATTTGAATGAACACCAAACAATGGTTCTTGAGGTGTTATGGGCCCTCATGGATCGGAATTTGGTGGATCGTTACATAGTTATGCTTGTGTATGGCATGTATAATATGCCAAGATTTTATTCACGGGGAGTATGGACCCCGAAATATCAGAATTTGGCACTTTAATGTTCATTTGAGTACTTTTCTGTGTTCTGGAGTAGTTTCTAAGGATTACTGTTTGGAAAAATCTAAAATACACAATGCATAATGACAAATATAGGCGATGTTTCCTTTTAGTTGGGAAGGAACAATTTTTCTTAAGTATACACTGTGTAATGTTTGAACACGTCGTGTCCTCTCTAACTGTGTCACTGGCTGTGTGGGAAGAGACCCGGGGTTGGGTAATCAATGGTGGAATACACCATGTTCCTGATGTATATGTCTTGTTGTGTAGAGCATGTGTCCACCTGTGTGACTAACGACTCAGATGGGTGAAAATTTAAGTCATACACGTCGGGTCAAGCCTGAACACGTTGTGTAGTGTAACCCAAGATTTCGGCTGTGCAATGAACAACGCAGGTCGGTGGAATACTTCTATTACCCATTGTTTCTATCTAAAACACGCAATGTAGATTGAGCCGTGTAACCACTCGTGTTATGAACAACACCAGTCGGTGAAATATTTCTAGTACACACCTTGTTTAGAACAATCACGCCATGTAGAGTCAGCCGGATAACTGCCCGTGTAACTACAACACGGGTCAGTGAAGTTTGTCTAGTACATGTTTTGTCTGGAACTAACATGCGGTGTATCCTAGTTCTAGGAGAACCGTGTGGATTAACCATGTGTATGAAATCAGGAAAGGGAAGAGGTTTGAAGTACACATCATGAGTTAGGACAACACATTGCGTTCTTGGGGTGATATACGACCTGGGTTGGTAGAAGTATCCAACTAAGTGATGTTTAAAGGAACACGCCTTGTAGGAATTATTCATGTCATGTATCCATGTTTTGAAAAACCTGAATACATTATTTATCTTTTTCATTTCTTATATTTCCATGTTTCAGTACGAGTTAATCTTGATCTAAGGTGTGCACTTGACCTCGTAGAGTCATGCCATAGAGATGTCCTTCGGTACTCCGTCAGATATTGTACAGTGATCAGACACCAGACATTGCGGATCAGGGACCACCTAGGGATCCTCTAGGTGTACCTATCTTTGCATCAACCATCAACCTTGATACAGGTGTCGAGGAATAGTTCTGAGATGGGTTTTTATTGGTTTATGCTGACCATCTAGGGAGTACCGCATCCTGCCCCTTCTATGGAAGAGTTGACATTGGTTTTCCAGTAGCAGCATCCACCCGCCTTTATAGGGGAAGGAGGACCTCAGGCTATAGAGTCTCGGTTAGAATCCATGCCTTCTATCTTTGAGCATCTGGAGATTCCACCATATAGAAGGGTGAAGCTTGATACGTAAATTATTCGGGAGTCCACCAAGAGATTGTGGGATTTGATCTCATTGGCAGGACTCAAGAAGGTTATGGTGTAGGATGAGTTTTAATATGTCTTCAATGCCTACTTCTAATAGGAGATATTGAGGGCCAATCAAGCCCGAGAGTACATGTGTATGGAGTATTTTACTCTCACAGTCATGGAGTACTTTTCTCATTTCCCTGAGCTGCAGCGCTTCACACCTCTCCCAGGAGGTGATGAGAGTTTTCTGGAATGAAGTTTGAGAATGGTCTCAACCACGACATTCAGGCTCAGGTGATCATATTTAGGTTGACTTCCATCACATCTATAGTCAACCAGGCACTGATCACCAAACAAAACATGAGGGATTCTAGAGCTATGATCCTGGGCGGTTCCGCATCTAGACTTAGTGCTTCTCTGGCTGATAGTAGAAAGCGCCATAGGGAGTCTACATGTAGAGATTCGTGTAGGAGAGATGAACCTCTAGGTAACTAGGTGGTATGATATCAGTGTGTAAGGGTTGGGAATACAAGGCCATATTGCCCGAGATACCCTTTTGAGTGCCTATATTAAGGCAAGACGGGCTATATTCTATGCTTCTATCAGATCTTCTCACCTGCAACTGGTGAAAGGGGTTCTTCTATGAATCCTAGTTTGGGTGATGCACCACCAGTTTATCACCATTCCTGGAACTATTGTTCTTCCTACCATTCAGCCCAAGCTGGAGGGTGTGGCTGTGGTGGTCAGTCGACATGATTTCACTGACAGCAGGGTGGAATAGTTAAGGGTGGTCAGCTAGGGTCGCAGTGTCGCAGTGCAGTTCAGACTTTTCCATTAGAGAAGTCCCATCAAGAGAAGGACCCCAAACCATCTACAGTTCGAGGTAAAATCCTATTTTCCTTATTTTAGCTTATTCTATTTTTGATAAAGGGGCTTCCCATAGATATATATATGTAGCTGTTGTGGAGAGCCTTAGGCTCCGTGTCTCTTCTTTTGCTGATATCTTGATGCTAGACACTCTGTTGGGAACTAGAACATGTAGTGTATGTTAGTGAAATGAGTTCCATCTAGAGTTTGGTGGGTGTGATTTATTTAGGGACCACTATATCCAAGAGATTATGGGTTATTATGTCATTATCTGAATGGACTATTTAGTTACCTACAAGGCTCTTGTCGACTGCTACCGCCATAGGGTATGTTTCACATCACCAGAGGGAAGATCGTTTCTTTATAATGGCGACTTGGATGTTCAAGCGAGTAGATCGGGACCCAAGCATCATGGGTTGGGATGAGTTACAACCCAGATTGATAGTATATATCTGGATGACTAGGGGACTTTATAGATGAACTTTCCTCAAGTGGTGGATCGTTTCAGGGATGTATTTCGAGAATACCTTTCAGGTTTCCCCCGAGAGCGTGAAGTTTAATTTTCTATTGAGCTCATGCTAGGAGCGGCACTAGTGTTCATTCCTCCTTATAGGATGGCTACACCAGAGTTAAAAGAACTCAAGAAGAAGTTGGAGATGTTTTAGGAAAACAGTTTCATCAGACATAGTACTTCTCCTTGGGGTTCACCAATCCTGTTTGCGAAGAAGGTGGCGGGTACCCTCAAAATTTTTGGGGATAATCAGAAGTTAAATCAGTTGACGGTCAAGAACCGATATGGCTTTTTGATAATTGATGATCTCTTTGATCAACTTTGAGGAGCTCGGGTGTTCTCTACGATTGACATGAGATCCGGTTACCATCAGTTGCGGGTTAGACCATCTGATGTACCACATATAGAATTTCAGAGAAGGTATGGTCAATACGAGTATTTTTTTTATGTTTTTCGGTCTCACAAACGCGCCAGCATTTTTCATTGCACTGATGAACAATGTATTCAATAAAAACATGGATTCGTTCATGGTAGTCTTCAAGGATGATATCTTGGTGTACTCTCAAACTAGACATGACCATGACATACATTTTTCGATCATTTTGAGTACACTGAGAGCACATCAGTTATATCCTAAGATCTCAAAATTCCACTTTTGGAAGGACCAAAATCACATTTTAAGTCATTCTATTTCCGAGACATGAATTTTAGTAGACCTAGCGAATGTGAGAGCAGTAGTTTCATGGGTGCAGCCGAAGCATGTCTTTGAGGAATGGATTTTTCAAGGGTTGTTTGGTTACTAAATACTTTTCATACAGGACTTTTCACACTTAGCATCACTAATAAAGGGCCTCACTAAGAAGGGGGAAGAGTGCTTTTGGATAGAATCAAGTGAGTCATCCTTTCAAGAGATAGAAGTGAGGTTTACTTCAGTGCCGATACTTATTTTTCCAGATCCGAGCAAGAGCTATATTGTTTACTTTGATGCATCAGGTATCGGGTTGGGAGCAGTTCTAATGTAGGGAGAATGAGTCATTTCGTATGGGTCTCGGCAGTTGAGGCTACATTAGAAGAACTACCTGACACACTATCTCGAGCTGGATGCAGTTGTTCATGCTTTACATTGTTGGAGACATTATCTTATGGGATATCATTTTTTGGTTTTCACCGACCAAACGAGTCCCATGTATATCATCACTCAGTGAAATCTGAATTTTAAATAGCAAAGGTGTGTTGAGTACCTTGAGTCCATTGACATTGAACGTGCCTACACCCCTAGTAAAGGAAATGATGTGGCTGATGCGTTGTGCAGAATGACTCAGATATAGGGACTTGAAGAGGAAAATAGTGGGTGGAAGCTTATGGATCTATTATTTAACATGTATTTTGAGGTGCACAACAGATATGGGTAGACATTTCTATATTCTATTGATGTTACCTCAACTATTCTTGATCGAGTGAGAATGAGGAAACTATCAAAATCGGAAGGCCTAGACCTACAGGAGAGAGTGTTAGGAGAGGACCCTATAACCAGATGGACAGTATGCATTGATGATATCGTGGGTTTTCATGGACACATGTGGGTTCCAGCAGACATATGTGAGAAGCTGATGCAAGAATTTCATTCCTCAGTTTGGGCAGTTCATCCTAGTCTCATGATGATGTATCGTGATCTACACTGTTAGTATTGGTGGACATGTATGTAGAGAGATGTTGCATAGTTTCTCATGAGATGTTCCACCTGTCAGTAGTAGAAGGTAGAGCATCCGTGAAAAGTGGGGCTTTTGCAGCTGTTACCCATTCCCAAGTAGAAATGGAATGATGTTGAGATGTATTTTGTGATAGTTTTTCCAAAGGCACCTCAAGGGAATGATGCATTCTGGGTTTTCATTGATAAACTCCCAAAGTTTGTTCCCTTCATTAAAATCAAAGAGACCTTCAATGTTGATGATCTAGAACAGTTGTAAATCAGAGAGATTTTACATCTACATGGGGTTCTGCACTCTATTGTTTCTTAATGGGATGCAAGTTTTACTTCTCGGGTCTTGAAGGGACTTTAGAGGGTTTCAGGTAAATAGGTACGTTTGAGTAAAACATTCCATCCCCTGATAGATGTCCAGTATAAGCGTATGATTTAGGTTCTTGAGGATGTTCTTCGAGCATGCATCCTGGATTTTGAATGTTCTTGGGAGAAGTGCATACCTCTGTTGGAGTTTTCCTAGATAAATAGTTTTCAAAAAACTATTCATACGGTTCATAATGATGCTTTGTATGGTAGGCCATGTGGATCACCCTTATGTTGGATGAAGGTTGGATAGACAACTATGATGGGACCATGTCTTGTCCAGGACACCACAGAGCAGATAGAGTTGATTTAGGAGAGGATGGAAACTACACAGTCATGAAGAAAGTCTTATGATGATCAATAGAGAGGAACTTGGGTGTTTGATGTATGAAAATAGGTTTTCCTATGTGTCACACTAATGTTGGGACACATGTGGATTAGGAAATAGGTTAATCTTTCACCTAGGTAGGTCATGCCATTTGTGATTTTGGAGAGAGTCGGACCAGTTGCCTATCGGCTACAGTTTCCTCATATGTATTGCGGTATGCATGATGTCTTCCATGAATCTCAGCTCCGAAGTTATTTCTAAGACATGTCTCATGTTTTCAAACCCAAGGAGGTTTAGGTAGAGGTGGATGCCTTGTTTGGGGAGCATCCTATCCAGATTGTTGATCAAAATGCGAAGGTTCTCCATCGCCGGTCTGTTCCTTTGGTGCGAGTGTTATGGAATCACGATCAAGTACATGACAAGAATTGGGAGAGGGATTCCGATGTATGATCATAGTGACTGGAGCTGTTCGAGGTTTCATCATATACGACTCCTTACAAGGGAAATTTGGGGACAAATTTCTTTAAGGGGGGAAGTTTTTTAGAACCGAGATCTTTTTTTCAGGTATGAATCATTAATTTTTGTTGTTTTTATAAAAAGATGAGTTTTTGGAAATATAAGTAGTACACATCGGGTACATTAAGTACACACCCTATACCTGGTTTCCATGGGTGACCGTGTACTGACTGTGTAACGAACGAGTACATGGCCATGTGTGGGGACAGAGAGACTGCATATTGTGGAGGCCAAAAAAGAAAAGTACTTGTTGTGTGTTTTCAAAATACATGCCATGTATGTTTTTTTCACTAAAAGGACTGGGGGCAAGTCTAATGGACATAACCCTTTTTCTCTTCGTCCATCTTGACCCAATGCAACCATATAGCCGTAGATCTTTTCCACGCCCACGACATGTGTTTCGTTCTCCAAATAGGCCACCGTCAATGTCATTGGAATCGCCACAATGTGTCCTTATTTTTCGAGAACTTCACCTCTTGATTTATCCTCTCTCACCAGTTATCCTTAGTATAATGTTTTATGCGTTTTTGTAGATCTATAGAATTATAGGGTGATACAAGAACTGATGTTCACAAATATCATCCTTAAAATGCTGAGGTAGGTGTTTTGTTCCTTTCTGTAGATTTTCGTTGAATTTTATCTGCAAAAGAACCCAATACTATCATTCAGGGTATTGCATGTTTACAGTTTTTAGCCCTATTTTTCCTGCTATACCTTGTTGTTTTGATCGAGGTTAATAGTTTATGAATAGTGTTAGTTCCACTAGTCTAGATACCCCGAGAGGGGTGATGAATTAGGGTATGATAGATTAAGACAACTGCCCCTTTTGATCATTTATTGATGTTAGAAAAAACCCTCTTTTCTCTCCTTCCCGATAAAGACTATGAATAAAACTTAATTCATGCACGGGACACACCAATTTTTACTTGGTTCACCCTCACTGGGCTACGTACAAGGAGCATACTCCAGCAGTGTGCCGATGTACCAATTCCACTACAAGCGCACTAATGTTTACAAGTTCGACGTAGACTCACTGTCCCTCCTGGTTTTTAACCACTCACAATTTGAGAACTCACTGCTCTCTCAACTAATGTGAGCTCCCTGTTTCTTCAGAAGATCCTATCATAGTTTTTAGAACTGTAGGTCTCTTCATTTTCATTAAATAATTCATCCTCAACTGTTGATATATGCTCTATTGAAGATCAAAGTTCATCCACTGATGAATACACCTTTTCCCCTGAACACTGGGAAACTCACTTTGGAAACACCTTTGCAAAGCACCCTACTTCGCGAGGCTCCCAATTTCACCAAGCATAAACATACCTTCGCGATGCTCCTGCCTTTTCGTGAAGCTCAAGCCTTTGAAAAGCTTAAGTTATCTCAAATCTCCTGCCTCTTCATGATGCACACTCCTTAGAGCACGTGGCCTCGCGAAGCGCACTTCCCTTGCAGAGCAAGAGTAGTCACCGCTAAGCACCTCTCTTTCATGAAAAACACTACCTTCACGAACCAACTTCGCGAAACGAGAGAAAAATATTTTCATCGAAAACTCTCTACTTCTCTCAAGGGGGTAAACCTATACATATAAGCAATTCCACTGACCCTCGACCCTTCCACGCGAATTCATCCCCACTTCATCGCAAATCGCGAAGCTCCGAAATTTCCACCAGATTACTCTCAAAATTGTGAACCACCTCGGTAATTCCTAGATCGTGGAGCTCATCATAATCACGGATCATTCCGTCAATTACCTCGCACCGCCGCCGCGAAGCTCCCCCGTGTTTCTTTTCAACACTGTCATTCACGAGGCTCCTCCTAAACGTGAAGCATCACCATCAACATTTTTCTTAACTTCGCGAAATCTAATCCATGAAGCCAATATTCGTGACATTCATGCCTTTTCCATATTTAAATTAGATCTCCAAGGAAATGAAATTTTTTCAATGCATACCAAACTTCAAATTTTGGTCCCAAAAAATTGGTAAACACTAGGGAACAACGCCACCTTGTGCTGCTCTTTTGTACCACATCCAGATTATCATTTCCGTTGTGTTCATTCTTTGTCAATATGGATTGTCAACAAAATCTCTTGATCTTGACATTTCTCCATTGAAAACTGCTTTTTCAACAAACACAATCAACCCAAAAATGCTGCAAAGTTACCTTGAGGTATTTTTTCCCAACAATCTCCCCCTTTGGATTTCTTGGAAACTCTTCTTAGAATGATTTTCTACGTTTTGATACCTCTATGAAGATCCTTACTTTCGCTACCACCATTCGCCTCATGCGACTTTAATAGAGTTCATGGAATCAATTAACACATACTCTAAGCCCACATGAGCAATGCTCGACGTGAGAAACAAGAGTAGTATGAAAAGTTCATCAATGAATAACTTCATGTCAGACACCAATTGTCAATTTCAATCTGGTGCCAATTGCTAAACCACACTGATACCAATTGTTGAACCACACTGATACCAATTGGCGATAGATAGAAACCATCTCTCATCATTTCAACATCATTGTTCTTCTTTTATCATAATCCTCGACTATCATTATATCTATGCTTTGATCGATCACTTCTAGCATCGTCAGATTTAAAACACTCACCTATCTCAATTTTCTCCCCCTATCTTGCTGCTCCACCCGTCAGCTTCTCCCCATATCATTCATGATTTCTCAAATAGCCACACTGACTCCCCTTGAACAATTATTGTTTTCTCCCCCTTTTTCAATGAACCCAAAGGACATTCCTCTATGGTCTGCAATAGGGTAAATACACATATTAATACATTAGGTAAAAACGCATCATACCTTAGGGAGTGGGGGTTCCAGAACCACAATTTTTTAAGTGTGTGGAGTCGACTGGACTCCCAGAGCCAGTCGATGCCTCTCAAAAGCATCCTTGGGTATGGCCTTCATCATAATTTCTTCAACCTGCAGTTCTGTAGGCACATACTCCAACTTCATTATTCCTTGCTCAACATTCACCTTGATTAAATGATAGTTTATCTCAATGTGCCTTGTCCATGAGTGATGGAAAAGATTTTTGCTGAGATTTATAACACTTGAATTATCGCACTATATTCTGATTAGATACTTCACTTCAAATCTCATATCATCAAGTTGCTGCTTCATCCAAAATAATTGTGTGCATGCTTGAGTGGCCGCAATAGACTCAGCTTCTAAGGTGCTCAATGAGATGCAATATTGCTTCTTGATCAGCCAATAAATACATAGTCCACCGAGATAGAATGAACCTCATGATGTGGACTTCCTGTCATCCACTGAACTGGTCTAATCTGCATCAGTATATCCCCATAATTCTAACTGATATTTATCACTATAGATCAAGACGAATTCCACTGTGCCTTTGATATATTGAAGAATTATTTTCATTGCATGCATATGGCTTTCCATGGGATTACTATGATTTTTCGCTACTTGGGATGTGGTGAATACAATTTCAGGCCTTGTTGTAGTCAAGTATAGCAAAAATCTAATGATTTGCCTATATTCTGTGATATTAACTGCCATTCCATCCTCATCATTGGAAAATTTCATCCGGGTAGCTACCAGAGTCTTCATGTCCTTGGAATTTTCCATTTCAAATATTTTCAAAACCTAATTGGAATATTTGTATTTTAAAATGAATATTACATTCCTTCTTTGTGTCACATGTAGACCAAGGAAATTTTTTAGCTCTCCGATCATTGACATATCAAACACAATTTTCATGATTTCGGAAAACTGTCTACACTAAGCTTCATCTGATCCGCCAAATATTATGCTGTCGATATAAACCAAGACCATCATCCTTTGATTACTATTGTTATTGAAATAGATATTCTAATCAAATCCTCCACACAGGAAACCATGCTTCTTCATGTACCGATCGAACCTTGAGTACCATGCTCTTAGTGCTTGTTTCAGCCCATACAATGCCTTCTTTAGTCTGTAAAACATGTTCGCATCCTCGTGAATGAGAATACCATCTGGCTTCTCAATATAAACCTCTTCCTCCAGAACCCCATTCAAAAATGTAGATTTGACATCCATCTTGAAAACTTTGATCTTTCGTTGCACTGAAATTGCTAGAAATATTCTGATTGTCTCTAGCCTCGCAACTAGTGCAAATGTCTCATCAATATATATTCCCTCTATCTGGGTGTATCCCTTAAACACTAGTCTTTATTTTATTTGAATCACTATTCCATTTTCAGTCATCTTATTATGATATACACATTTAGTCCCGATGACATTCTTATCATCTAGCCTCAAAGCAATCTCCCATAATTGATTCTTCTCAATCTGATCTAGCTCTTCATTTATTACTGGAATCCAGTTTTCATCTTCATCTACATCAGTGAAGCATTTCAGCTCAACCATTGATAGAAAATATGTCTAATGTAGTGATATAATTATTCTTGTATGAACTGGAGCTGACTGATCACCAATGATATTTTGCATGTCAATTTCATCTCGACTCCTTGGCTTTTGTTAAGATACAAATTTTACTTCCTCATGCTCTTCATCAGTATCTTCTTCTGAATCAACAACATCCACTTCTGCATCCCCTACATTGCATTCTTCCTCATCACTCTCATTATGAAATTGTTCCCTACACTGTTCAATGATCTCATCATTCTCCACTATAGTGACTTCATTTCTCTCAACTACTTTTCTCAGCTGTTTGATAAAACATTGATATCCCAATCATTTTCCTGAGTATCAAAGGAATATCCCATAATCTCCTCGTGATTCATACTTCATATGGTTTTCATAGTTGAGGATAATGAACTTACTTCCAAATATTCTAATGTATTTCAATGTTGTCTTCATTCCATACCACATCTCGTACGGAGTCCTTACTTCCTTCATACCCAACAAAGCCTAGTTAGAAATATAGACTGATGTCAAAACTTATACCTTCCAACATTTCTTTGGTAGGTCTTTTTCAAAGAGCATCATTCTAGCCATGTTGTTGATGATCCAATTTCTCCTTTCAACCACTCCATTCTGTTGGGGAGTTCTTACTAAGGAAACTTGATGCCTTATCCCATGTTTCTCGAGATAGCCTTCCACCTGACTATTTGTGAATTCCGTACCACTGTCAGTACGAATCTTCAGAATTTTCTGTCCAACCATCCTTTAACACCCCCTTTGGTAATGTTTTAAGCAGCTGAACACGTTTGACTTATGGGAAATCACAGATACCCATGGCATTCTGCTATATTCATCAATCAAAATAACATAGTACCTCTTTCCTTCAATTGTTATTGTTGTGATAGGACCACACACATCATCATGGACTAATTAGAGCACTCTTGTTGACTTTTCATTTTCCTTATAAGTATTTCTGATGATTTTCCCTCGTTGGAATGAATCGCACGTGTGCCTATGATCACGTGATAGGTTAGGGAGGTCTCTTGCTGCATCACACATTACCATATATTCCAGGTATGGTTGGAATACATGACCTAGTCGTTTATGCCCCAACTTGTTTTATTCTTCTCTGGACAGAAAGCACATATCATCTTCTCCACTTACCTGGTACAGATTTCCTTTTGTCCTTTTTCCCTGAAGAACCACTACCCTGTCTCATCCTTTGATGATACACACAAGATTAGTAAACCTTATAGAATATCTGGAGTCACATTGTTGACTAACGCTGAGAAAATTGTGACTAAGGCCTTCTTCTACTAAGACATCACACGTCTCATCTCTTTGCCCCCAAACATGGCCCTTCCTGATCCAATTATCTTCAGGCCTTCATCGTTTCCAAACATGACAACTCCCTCTTTGTCATATTTTACACCTGTGAAAAGATCCTTATTACCAGTCATGTGAGATTTGCAACCGTTGTCAATGATCCACACACCAGAGCAATATGATGCTTTAAGGGGAATTTCCGCCACCAATTAATTCTAATCCTTTAACTTATTGGTCCATATTTCTTCCTTCATACTTTACATAGACTGAGACATCTAATTATTCTAAGAGTGTGATGGACCAACTTCATCTTTCAAGGCTATAAATCTGTTTTGCATTTTCAACTCACATGTTGGTTCATTGATCTGCTACTTGAGGACATTTTGATTCTCCATTGGCACATTCCACTATATGGTTGAAGTGCAGTACCTATCCATGAGCCCAAATCCTCTACACCAAAAACAGTGTCCTTCAAAATATGTTCTGGAGAAGCATTCTCTATTTAGCTGCCAACTTTGTTCTTGTTCCCTTCGATATCTCTTGTCTATGGAAGACACATTCTAGGAATGTCCCATCTTTCCACAACAATAACAACTGATGTAAGGTGCATTCCTTTGAGTGACTTCTGCTCTTCGAGTTTCTCCTTGGTATCTTTCAATATTCGGATTCTTCCTTGTTACCGAATGAACCTTAAAAATCGAAGTGGGTGCTTGCGGTCAGACATCAATTTTCATAGCTTTTGGTTTTTTTCATGCCCAAAATAAGCCTTAACTTCTGTGCTCAATTGTTGCTTCATTCCTACTGAACTACTAGGATCCTATTTCGTCTTTTATGTCTTCAAAATAACATGCTTTCTAAAGTCTATGTTGGGAGTCAATGATTTTTCTTGGTCTTTAACTTTTCTCCACATACCAAAAACTTCCTCTTCATGCTCTTCAATATTCTTGATGTGATCTTTCCTTGTGTATTTCAAGCCATCGATCTCACTTTTCTATTCTTGAATCCTGATTTTATACTCCCTAACTAATTCTAGATTCTCAGTTGTTGATGACTTGAGTTTCTCAATGTCATCCATTAACTTAGACTTATCTTCTTCCTACTGTTTCATATAGAGTTTGGCATCACGATAAACATTGTTATCTTTCTCTGTTTTGCCTCTCCAAACATCTATCTCCTCAAGATCAGCTTCTAACTCAGCTTGAAAATCAGCTCTTCCTTCAACTTCTTCTTCCTCATCAATGTCGGTTTCTTCCTTCTTATGAGTACTACCGACCACTTCCACCATATAATATTCCCCACGACCATTGCAGTCTTCAATATCCTTATCCTCTTTATCCTCAAACTCATCTGAACATTCAAATTCTTGTGAATGGAGAATCTTATTCTTGAAGAAATTTATCTTGAATTGTTTCTTACCATTCACAAATGTTGAAGACCACTTATTCGGAATTTCTACTTCATCATCATCATTACCATTATCTTGAAACTTTTTGGGGATCCTTACCACAAGATGACTAACCTTTCCACATATAAAGCATGCTATTGGAAGGTTCCCTTTAAACATTCGTTTTCCTCTTTGTAGATTTGAAGAAAGGAATGACATCACCTCGTCTATCTCTTCTTCTTCTTGAGAATCTTCAATGGTGAGATTCTTTATGGTGTTGAATTTAACTTCTTTTGATTTTCCATTTTCCACAGCATCGTTTTCATCATTCCTCATTTAATATGAAACAAGTGTGCTTTGCAGGTTATCCATTGTCAGCGCTTTTGGGTCTTTATCTTCCAAAGCTGAAACATTCGGATTGAACTAAGGTAGAAGTTTCCTCATGATACACTTCAAAATCTTTATTTCTTAAATAACTTCACCAAGACCTCGCATGTCCTCTACAACAACATTTACCCTATCAAATAATGAATTAACAGATTCATTTGGGTTCACCCTTAGATATTCATACATGTTATGCAACACTTGCAGCTTCACATCTCTAACCTTTGTATCACCTTCATATATGTTCACCAACTTTTCCCACGTATCATGTGATCATTTACATGACATAATCATTGAATATATATAAATTGATAGGGATCCCCCTAGAGCATTGACCCCCTTTTCATCAGTATCCAGTTCTCTTTGCTCAACATCTAAAAAAGCACCACTATTAATATCAGCTTTGATACCGTGCAATTCTGCTGTAAACACATCCATTCCTAATGGTAGGAAGTAGTATTGCATCTGATTCATCCATATCTGGAAATTGTTCTCGTCAATGATCGGAGTCCCTTTATTATTAGTGACCTCCATTTGAGAGAGAAACACTGATATTAACCTTTTTCTCTAATACCAATTGTTAGGTCCACTAGGATAGATACCCAGAGAGGGGGTGAATCAGGGTATGACAAATTTAAACAAATTCCCCTTTTGATCTTGTTTTCGGTTAGACAAAACCCCCTTATCTCGCCTTCCCTATGCAGAGTATGAATAAAACTTAAATCATGCAAGAGAAACAACGATTTTTACTTGGTTCACCCTCATTAGGCTCCATCTAAGGATTATACACCGACATTTTTCCGATGTGCCAATTCCACTATAAGAGCACTGCTATTTACAAGTTCGAAGTACAATCACTGTACCTCCTGGTATAAAACCACTCACAATTTGAGAACTCACTCCTCCCTCAACTGAAGTGAGCTCACTGCTTCTTCAGAAGATCCACTCATAATTTATAGACTAGTAGGTCTCTTCATTTTCATGAAAGAATGCATCTTCAACTTTTGATAGCTGCTCTATTGATGCTCAAAGTTGATCCCCTGATAAATAACCCTTTTCCCCTGAACACTGGGTAACTCACTTTGGAAACACCTTCACAATACACCCAACATCGCGAGGCTCCCAATTTCGTGAAGGTCAAAAAAGGCTTTCTTGATGCTCCTACCTTTTCAAGAAGCTCAATCCTTTGAAAAGCATAGGCCTTCGTGAAGCTCCTGACTCTTCGCGAAGCACACTCCTTATAGAACGCGGCCTCGCGAAGTGCAATTCCCTCACAGAGATAGATTAGCCACCGTGAAGCACCTCTCTTTCGCGAAGAACACTACCTTTGTGAATGACCTTCGAGAACCGAGAGAAAAATATTTTCTTTGAAAATTGTCTACTTCTCTCGAGGGGGTTGACCTCTATTTATAGGAAATTCCTTCGACCCTCGACCCTTCTGCGTGAAGTCAGTGCCACGTCCTCACCAATCACGATGCTCCGAAATTTCCGCCGGAATTCTCTCAAAATCATGAAGCACCTCGGTAATTCTCGTATCACGGAGCTCATCAAAATCATGGAGAATTCCATCAATTACCTCGCGCCACCGCCATGAAGCTCCCTCGTGTTTCCTTTCAACACTTCCGTTCATGAAGCTCGTCGTAAATGCAAAGAATCACAGTAAACGTTTTTATTTTCATCGCGAAATCCAATCATTGAAGCCTATCTTTGCGAAATTCATTCCTTTTACATATTTAAATTAGATCTACAAGGAAATCCAATTTTTGTGATGCTACCCAAACACCAAATTTTGGACCGCAAAATTTTTGCAAACACTGGGCAACAGTGCCACCTTGTAGTGCTCTTTTGTACGACATCCAAATCATCCTTTCCTTTACCATCGTTCTTTGTCAACATGGATTGTCAATAACTTATCTGAAACTCAACAATTTTCCAGGGGAACATTCTTTGTCAACAAATACAATCAACCGAAAAATGCTTCAATGTTACCTTGAAGGATTTTTTTCCCAAAAAATAGGCATAACAATGCCATTCTATGGATGTTTTTACCATGTTATCTTATTTTGATCGGTTGGTCTAGCTTGTGTGTTAGGCTGCTTTGTTTCCCAAGCCTATTATTGTTTGGATGGAGTGATTATTATCTGAAATGATATGATATTCTATAGAATATTTATCCATGTAGTTCTTGTGTTTTAATTTTGATGACATGTCTCATTTTTTCACGACTAACATACACATGGTCGTGGGAACCAAGTGTAGTAGACCATAAGGAGAATTGACGTTGAGGGATTCTCTAGAGTGTCTGTTTAATTTTATGTTGCGAGACCATATGGGGGATGGATGTAAGTGCTCTCTCAAAGTGACTATAGTTTCCTTAATACAGGACATAGGGGAATTGGACATTGAGTGCTTCATCGGAGTTTCTATTAGTTAATGATACGAGACCATAGGGGGAATTGACGGTGAGTGCATTCTCAGAGAGTCTTTGCTAAAGCGGAACCAAAGGGGTTAGACTGTATATACTTCCCAGAAGGTTTTCTTGTGTTTCTTTGGTTTAATCAGAAAGGTTGGTCTATGTGTACTTTCTAGAGGGTTACCTTCTTTTGATTAGCTAATTACTTGATATATAAAAATGAGTGCAATTGAATATGATGGATTGTTACTATGTGTAGTTCTTGTTTACAACTTTATTTTTTCTATTGACTTCCATATATATTCATTAACTATTAGGCAATGATCTTTGGGTGGTTTCCTATTGGTATTAGTCCCACACACTATTTAGGTCATGCTTTTGGGCCTAAATAGATTATATTTCTATAGGTATATATAATGTCTAGAACCCTACTACTTTAGTTACTTGATTGACGTGGTGAAAGGGAGCATGGGACCAATCCGGGGTTTGCGATGTTTTGGATCTGTTTACTTACTTTTCTTTGTACTTTGTTTTAGTATGGTATTCCAGCACTGTGACTTGTTTTTCTTCTTTCCTAGAAATATGTATCATGCATCATATGTGTTTAGATGTGCTCAGTAATTGTTACTTATAGTCTTCTTCTATTTACTGTTTTATGGTTTTATTAGTTATTTCATTATTACTATATGTTTTACTTCTAATTTGTTACTATTCCAATGAGGGCTTAATTTCCCCACTATCACACCCAAGGACCTCACTTCTAGTCGAAATCCTCTGGCATTCGGGGAAATCATCTTGAGTCCATTTGACTAACCGAGTACGAGGAACCTCTAGGAGGATATCAGAAACGAGATGTTAAAAAGTGGTATCATAGGAATTCTTTTCTTCTTGAATTTATGCGCGGAGCCTATAACTAGGGATAAGTTAGAAATAAGTACTTGGTAATAACATGTTCCAAAGAGTAGTAATCATGTGTACATGGAAAAGCTAATTTAATTCGTTAATAGAATTTTTCTGTTTTTTCAATTTTATAGTTTATTTCATTTCATTGTTCAGTGGTTCACTTGTTTTTTTGTTATCATAGATATTATTAAGGTTCTATTTCTATTGAAAGTTGATTATGTGAGGGTATTCAGTATCATGCATCATATAGGAACATGCATGAGATCACATGTCATGCATTCTTGCCATGCCATTTAGTGTGCATTAGTTATTGCATTTTGTTGTGATAGAATTTGTGTTGGGTATGCATGATGTTGTGATAGATGCCATGATTGAATACCTGCTTTTAGTATATTATTGTATTATGTAAGGTTTCATTTGAAAGAATTCGAATCTTTGGTTGATGAGGTGTTATGGTCCCACAGGGATTGGAATTTGGTGGATTATTACACAGTCATGCTTGTGTATGACATGTATAAGATGTCAATAATTGATTCACGGAGAGTATGGGCCCTCATGGATTGGAATATGGCACATTAATGTTTGTTTCAGTATTTTTCTTAGTTCGAAAGTAGTTTCTATGGATAACTATTTGGAAAATCTCAAAAGACATGGCATGTAATGATAAATACATGACATGTGTCATTCTATTTGGGAAAGAACAATTTTTCTTAAGTACACTTCATGTACTAAATGAACACACCATATTGTCTCTAACTGTGTCACTGGCTGTGTGGGTAAAGACATGGGGTTGGGAAATCATTGGTTGAACACGATGTGTTATTGATGTATAATCCATGTTCTGTAGACCATGTGTCCACCCGTGTGACTAAAGACATGGATGGGTGGAAACATAATTCATATATAACGTGTCAAGCCTGAACATGCTATGTAGTGTAACTCTTGATTCTGGTAATGTAATGAAGAACATAGGTTTGTGGGATCTTTCTAGTAAATGTCATGTTTATATGGAACGCGCCATGTAGTGTGAGCTATGTAACTGGTTGTGTGACGAACAACACAAGTCTATTAAATCATTCTAGCACACACCTTGTTTGGAACAAACACGCCGTGTAGAGTTAGAAGTGTAACTGGTCCTATAACTACAACATGGGTCTGTGAAGTTCGACTAGTACATGTTGTGTGTGGTACTAACACACCATGTAGTATTGTTCTAGGAGAACCATTTGACTTAGCCACATGGAAGAACATGGGAAGGGGAAGAAGATTCAAGTATACACCATGTGTTAGCACCAAACTCTGTGTGCTTGGGTTGTTACATGACTTGGGCTGGAAAACGTACATACCCATGTGAAGGCTTAAGGGAACATGCTGTGTAGGCATTATACGTACCGTGTATCCATGTATTAAAAAAAATAATGCTCTCTTTCTCTTGTTACCATCTTACACTTCCATGTTTCATTCCCTATTAATCATGATCTAAGGAGTGCACTTGACCGTGTAGAGACATGCCACCGAGACTTCCTCCGATTGTCCACCAGAAACATTGTCGTGATCAGACACCAGACGTTGAAGATCAGGGGCCACCAGAGGATCCACTAGGTCTTATAGTCTTAGAACTATCACTCATTATGGATACAAGTGTCTAGGAACAGTTTTGATAGTTCTTTTGGTGGTTTATGTAGACCATCTAGGGAGTACCACATCTAGCCCCTTATATGGTAGTGTTGGGAAGGGTTTTCTATAAGCAGCATACTAACACCATCACAGGGAAAGGAGTACCTCAGGCTGAATAGTCATGGTTATAAGCCATGATTTCTATCATTGGGAATCTGGAGACACCTCCAGAGAGGAGGGTGAAGCTCACACCATAAATGCTTCGGGACACCGCCAAGATATTGTGGGATGTGATATCACAGGTGCGACGCCATCATGTTATGTCGTGGGATGAGTTTCAGCATGCCTTATATTCCTACTTCTAACCGGAGATCAAGGGGGCCGATCAAGCACAAGATTTCATGAGTTTGGAGTAGGAGAATCTCTTAGCAATGGAGTACTCCTCTAGTTTCACTGAGCTGTAGAGATTCACCCCTATCCCAGGAGGTGAAGAGTTATTTCTAGAAAGGAAGTTTGAGGATGGTCTCAGGGATCAAATTCTTACTCAGGTGAACATCTTTAGGCTGACTTCCAAAATTTCTATAGTCAAATATGAACTGATCACGGAGCGCAACCTAAGGAATTATGGAGCTGTGAGCAAGGGCGGTTCCACATCCAATTATAGTGCTTCTCTGGATAATATCAGAAATTGCCGCTGGGAGCCTACATTTTGAGATCCGAGTAGGCGGGATGCACCTCTAGGTAGCCAGTTGGTATGCTACCAATGCGGAGGGGTTGGGAATTCAAGGTCACAATTCCCGAGAGACCCATTGTACTGCCGATCTTGCGAGAAGATGGGACATCATCAGTGCTTCTGTCAGATCTTCTCACCAACAGCTTGTGATAGGAGCTCTTCTCTGACTTCTCATTAAGGATAATCACCACCAGTTTATCACCAGTCCGGGAACTAGAGTTCTTCTAGAAGTCTATGATGAGGTGGAGGTCATGGCTATGGTGGTCAGTGGGATGGATTTTAGCAATTGCAGGATGTATCAACTCAGGGTGGTCAGACAGGGTCACAGGGCCATAGTGTAGGTCATAATTTTGAAGTAGAGAATACCCAACATGAGCAGGATACCGGAACCTATATATTTTTATGTTTGATATAAATTGACTTAGGTTTAGCTTCTTATCATTTTGAGATAGAGGATTCCCATAGAATTATATTTTTCACTGTTGTGGAGATCCTTGGGCTCAATATCTTTTCTTATACCGATAACTTGATCCTAGAAACTCTGTTGGGAACTAGAACATCTATTGTACTTCAGTGCAAAGAGTTCCCTCTAAAGCTTGGTGTGTGTCACATCATTCGGGGACTCAATGTCCTCGAGATGATGGGTTGTGATTTCATTCATGGAATGAACTGGTTAGATCCCTTTCAGGCTGCTGTCAACTACTATCCCCATATGGGGAGTTTCACATCACCATAGGGAGGATCATTTCATCATAATGGCTAATGGGATGTTCAGGCGATTAGAGCGGTACTCGAGTATCCTCGGTTGGGAAGAGTTACATATCAAATTGCTAGTCTATATCTGGTTGACCATGGGACATTAGAGATGAACATTTATCAAAAATATGATCGTTTTAGGGATGTCTTTCCAGAGGAATTTTCATGTTTTCCTCCAGATAGCGAGAAAGACTTTTCTATTGATCTCATGAGAATAGCGTAACCGGTGTCCATTCCTCCTTATAGGATGGCTACACTAGATTTACAGGAACACAAGAAGTAGTTGGAAGACTTACAGGAAAAGGGATTCATCTGACCCAGTACTTATCCTTGGGGTTCGCATGTACTGTTGGCAAAGAAGGCAGGTGATACCCTTAGACATTGTGATGATTATCAGAAGTGGAACCAGTTTATAAACAAGAACTTGTATCCCTTGCTGAGGATTGATGATCTCTTTGATCAACTTTGAGGATCCTTGGTGTTCTAAAATATTTACTTGAGATCGAGTTACTATCAGTTGCGTGTTAGACCATCACATGTGCCTCATACAGAAATTTAGAGTAGGTAAAGTCTATATGAGTATTTGGTTATGCCGTTCGATCTCACAATTGCACCGAAAGTTCTCATGGAACTAATGACCAAAATGTTCCATCCAAACTTGTATTATTTCGTGGTAGTCTTCATGGATGATATATTGGTGTACTCTCACACTCGACACGACCATGCAACACTTCTTGAGATCATTCTGTGTACACTGAGAGAGGATCACCAATATGCTATGATCTCAAAATTCCAATTTAGGATGGACTAAATTCATTTCCTAGGTCTTGTTATCTCAGAGACAATAGTATCAGTTGACCTAGAGAAAATGATAGTAGTAGTTTCCTGGGAGCATCCAAAGAATGATTTTGAGGTATGGTGTTTTCTAGGGCCGGATGGTGTCTACATGAATTTCATACAAGAATATTCATGCTTAGTAGGGCCAGATACAGGCCTGACTAAGAAGGGTGTGAAGTGATTGTGGTCAGAATCTTGCGATTCATCCATTCAGAAGCTGAAAGGGAGGTTGAAATCAGAACCGATAATTTTTGATTACACTCGGTCCTTTGTTATTGAACATGACTACATTCCTATGAAAGGAAACACCATTCCTGATGAGTTGAGTAGAAGGACATTGATACAGGCAGTTTAGGAGGCTAATGGTAAGTGGCAGCTTATGGATCTATTCTCTGAAATGCACTTGGATGTGCACAAAAGACAGGGACATGTGTTTCTATCTTATGTAACTGTTACATCTAATCTTTTTGATAGAGTACGAATAAAAATGATAAGAAATTCAGAAATCCTAGTCATACTGGAGAGTGTGTCAGGAGAGTCCCTTATTACTGGATAGACAGTATGAAATGATGAGATCTTGCATCTTCATGGAAACCTGTGTGTCCCAGAAGAAATATGTGAGGAGATGATGCGAGACATTAATTCCTCAGTTGGGGAAGTTCATCCTGGTGTCCAGAAGATGTATCATGATCTACATCATCCGTATTGGCATCCATGTATAAATAGAGATGTTTCTGAGTTTTTCATGAGGTGTTCCACTTGTGAGAAGGTGAAGGCTGTGCATTAGCGTCCAGCTGGGCTTCTGTAGCAGTTACCCATTCCCGAGTTGAAATGGAATGATGTCGTGACATATTTCATGGCAGGTTTTCTGTGGTCACCTCAATGGAATAATGAAGTTTGGGTTGTCATTGTCAACCTCATCAAGGATTCCCACTTCTTGCTGATCAATGAGACCTTTAGTGTTGATGAGATATAGCGGTTTTACATTCGAGAGATTGTACGCCTACATGGGGTTCCACACTCCAATGTTTCATACCGGGATGCATGGTTTACTTCTCAGGTCTGGAAGGGACTTCAGAGGGATTTGGGTACACATGTACTTTTGAGTACATGCTATTATCCCTAGACAGAGGGCCAGTCCGAGCGTATGATTCAGCTGCATGAGGACATACTTTGAGCATGCATCTTGGATTTTGAGGGTTCTTGGGAGAAGTTTATACCTCTAGTGGAGTATTCCTACAATAATAGTTTTCAAAAAATAATTCAGATAGTGCTTATTGATGATTTGTATAGTAAGTCATGTTGATCATCCATATGTTGGATGGAGATAGGAGAGGCAGCTATGCTAGGACCTCGTCTTGTCCAGGAGACCACAGAGCAGATAGAGTTGATTCAGAAGAGGATGGCTACTACACAGTCATGACAGAAGTCTTACGATGATCAATGGAGGGGACCTCTAGAGTTAAAGGTGGAACATCAGGTTTTCCTATGTGACACACTCATGTTTGGACACACATGGATTAAGAAAAAGTGTAATCTTTCACCAAGGTAAGTCTGGAAATTTGAGATTTTTGAGAGAGTCATACTAGTTGCCTATTGGCTACAATTATCTCATAGATACTGGGATATGCATGATGTCTTCCATATTTTTCATCTTGGATGTTACTTCCATGAATCATCTCATGTTTTCCAACTTAATGAGGCTAAGATCAAGGTGGACGCCTCATTCGAGGAGCGTCCAATCATGATTGTTGATCGAAATGCAAAGGTTCTCCATGGCCCGTCTGTTCCTTTGGTACGAGTGTTGTGGAAGCACAGGAGAGTACATGATAAGACATGGGAGAGGGAGGCCGATGTATTATCACAGTGGCCAGAGCTGTTTGAGGTTTCTTCATATATGCCTCCTTGATAGGGAAATTTAGGGACAATTTTCATTAAGGGGTAAGTTTGTAAGAACCCATATCTCCTTTTATGGTATGAATTTTTATTTTTGGTTGTATTTTATAAAAAGATGATTTTTTGAAAATATTAGGATTGCACGCTGTGTACTTTAAGTACATGCCCTTTACTTGGTTTCCATGGGTGACTGTGTACTGGTCGTGTTACGACCGAGTACATGGCCATGTGTGGTGACCTGGAGGCTACCTAATGCGGAGTCCAGAAAAGGAATGTACATGTCATGTACTTTTAAAACACACATTGTGTAATTTTATTCATTAAATGGACCGGGGATGCATCTAATCAACAAAACTCTTTTTCACTTCGATATTCTCATCTAGGAGTGACTGTATGGCTGCAGATCTTCTCCAAGCCCCCGAATCTCCGTCCGTTCTCTGAATTGACTGCTTTCAATTGCATTGAAATTTTCACGGTGAGTTCTTCCTTCTTCTAGAACTTCATACCTTGATTTAAATTTCCTCACAAGGTATCCTTGGTTGAACATTTTATTCATTTTTTGTAGATATATAGCGTTCTAGGTTGATTTAAGGCCTGAGGTTCACATATATCATCCATACAATAGCGATATAGGAGGTTACATGAATTCCGTAGATAGTCTTTGAACATTATGTTAAAAAGTGCCTAATACCCTCGTTCGAGGTATTGCATGTTTATGGTTTTTATCCATGTTTTTCCTATTATCCCTTGTTGTTTGGATCGAGGATAATTGTTTATGAATAGGGTTAACTTTTCTAGGCTATAGTGGTTTTTCCCATGTTTTCTTATTTTGGACTTTTGGTCTAGCTTGGCTATTAGGCTGCTTGGTTTCCCATTCGAAGTATTGTTAGGATGGAGTGATTATTACTTGACATTCTATGATATGTTCTAGACTGTTTAGCCAAGTAGTTCTTGTATTTTACTTTTCCTTACATGTTTCTTTTTTGCATGACTAACTTACACCGGGATATGGGCTCTTGGTGTAGTAGACTATCGGGAGAATTGTCATTGAGGGATTATCCATAGTGTCTATTTACTTTTACATTATGAGACAATAGGGGGATGGATGTATGTTCTCCCATAGAGTGTCTATATTTTTCTCGATATGGGCCACAAGTGGAATTGGATGTTAAGTGCTTCCTCAAAGTTCCTATTAGTTACCGATACGATACCAGAGGGGAATTGATGGTGAGGGCTTCCACAGAGTGTCTTTGATAAAGCTGAACCAGAGGGGTTACACTATGTGTACATCCCAGAGGGTTTCTTGTGTTTGTTTGGTTGAACCACATGGGATATGCTGTGAGTAATTCTAAGAGGGTTACCTTCTTTTGATTAACTACTTACTTGAAATATGATAATGAGTGCAATTGAATTTGTAGCGTTGTCACTACGTGTACTTCCTTATTTACTGCATCATTTTGTTTATTTCCTTCCATATATATTCACTAACTATTAGGAACAGATCTATGGGTGGTTTCCTATTAGGATTAGTCTCACATCCTCTTTAGGTCATGGTTTTGGTCCCAAACAAATTATATTGTTGCTAGTATAGATAAGGTCAAGCGCCCTTCTACTTCAGGTTCTTGATTATTGTGGAGCTGTGGAGCATGGGACCAAGATGAGGCTTGCGATGTTGTGGAGATGATTACTTTCATTTCTTTGTACATTGGTTTAGTATTGTGTTATAGCATTGGGTCTTGTTTGGATGATTTCCTAGACATATGTATCAAGCATCATATATATTTATATGTTCTTAGTTGTTGTTAGTTACAGTTTTTTGTTCTTTACTATTTTTGGGTATTATTACTACTTCTGCTATTACTAGGTGTTTTTATTCCACTGTGTTACTCTACCAATGATGTAATAGTTTCCCCACTATCTTACCCAGGGCCCTCTCTGCTAGTCGACCACCTCTTGAATTTGGGGAAATGCACTTAAAGTAATGTGACCATCCAGATACGGGGCGCTTCTGGGTAGCACTCGGAATGGGAGATTACAAACACTACCTCATTAATAATGTTTTACATGCATAATCCTATAACAGAATCTATAGTAACATAATCCTATATCAACTCATGAATGGGAATAGGCTACAACAACCCCAATAGCCTCTGATACTCATCTTTCTCCTGCTGAAAGGTGAATCATTCCAACATAAATATTTTCACCTCTTTCTTCATTCCTCACCACTACTACATTATACCAAGATAATGATATATAATTTTAAAATGAGATTGTACTACCCATATAGATGAATGATACATTGTCATCATCTAGTCACACAATAACATAGGAACCCATTTTTATCATGGGAAAATAAGGGAATTTAAACTTCAAATAGATCATCCTAAGTTTATCTCTCCACCATACAGGTTGTGTCATATAATTAAGCCCTCCAAATCTCATAAACGACTTTCTTGATCCAGTAAATACACATAGGTGTAACATAAGTCAATTTTTGATCTAATCATTCTTGGGACTCCTGATCATGAAAATTAGTTTTTTCATAGAGTTCCATCATCCTCTACTCATCCCATGACTCCCACACATTCTATTTACATGTTTGAAGACTCAATGAAATGGTTACGATGTTTCCCATTTATATTGTATAGGCCAACTAAATGTTGAAAATTTCTAAATACTCATCCCACCTCTAATATCAATTGTTTAGGTCTCGTTGATAAAATATTTACTTAATTCTCTCATAGTCCATTTACACCATAAAACTCTCACCCAATGGATAGTATCTCGAATATATCAGGGTATATAATAACTTATATTACCCCTTAGCAGGAGTAGGATTATTCCCCTCATGAGGTCTCAACTATCTAGAACCATATGAATCCACTCGACCCTCTGGCATCAGAACTACTCCATGTATAACTCCAGATGTTCCATAGTAAATGTCATATTATTTTCCAAAAAAAGGTAAATTTAGGGTAGCTGATGAATTATCCATCTCTATAGATCCTGAGAAGCTCCCACCCAAGCTACCAACCAAAAAAACATCACCCTTTTCTCAGTCATCCCAATCATCGATGCTACCAAAATTTTAGAATTCCTATAAATGGAGAAACTAATATCCTACTAAAACTATAATGATATGAAATTATAAGACATTATTGTCCTAATACCATGATACCATGGATACATTCATCTTTTGGTCCACTAACACACATTCCTCTAACATGAGATATCCTAAACAAGTGTATATTATCAATCTAGAAACAGAATTTGGTAAGCTTGGTGTATAGTTGATTCACACTCAATGCACTCAATATGTTATCATGATGTTTGTACTAATTTTCAATTGACTGGTAGTACACTATGAATTTCTAAAAAAACCACATATAGATCCACAGAAAGATGAATTATGTAATTTATCATGGCCAAGAATAGCTCTGGTTAATCCTTCCAAAAAATGGCATTAGTATTAAATCATATAGTACATTGCTTCTCCTAAAAGTAGTTTGTGCTATGTCCAATGTCTATAACCTCAATAGATGGTATCTAAATCTCATATAAATTTTAGATAATATCATATGTTATCTTAAAAGATTAATGAAATCATATATACATGGAATGAGATAACAATTCTTGAATGTTATCTGGTTTATTCTTTCATAATTCACCTATAGCCACAAATACCCATCATGATTATTTCAAAAAGGACTATATAACCCCCATAGAGTTGTACTGGGATGTATGATACAATTATATTACATATCTTCAAAATGGAAAATCTACTTCTTAATATCATATTGTGAAGTCCTATAAGGAATGATAAAAAATGGATCTTCTTCAGGTACCAAAATAATCATGAAATTGATATCCTACTCAGGTAATCCATAAAATTGTTAGGAGATACATATTAAAAAATGTATACCACTAGTGAAAAATAATCGTGCTACATTTATCAATCATCATGAACAAGAATTATTATATTAGTCATGAGATAATCCAATTTGCACTATATTGTTTCCGAAAAAAAAATGGTAACCATTAGTCTCTAGTGAAGAAGTCTTATAACATTTGGTATTTCCTTACCACCCTGTCAATGGCGTATCAGTGGTCAAAACACCATTTAATAATTACAAATATAACCCCAAACCATTTTTTAATAGAGTGGAGAAAAAGTAATGTGATCTACTATATCGTATAAAATTCAATCAAGGGTAGATGATACAATAATTATACCTCTGAATATAGAGGGTCATACATACAAAATAGCTTGAGTAGTGTTCATAATGTGAATATAACAAGCCCATATTCCAAGGGCTCAAATATTTCTCCCCTTAGCAATTACCTCTATCTAGTAATACCATTATTGCACTAGGGTATCATTTCCCCTATATTTACCTGAATGTCATGTGGAACTTTAGTGACATATCTACTAGGGAGTAGATGAGTCCTCCCCAGACTGTGGTACCTATCCTGATACAATTATACTAATTTTCAACAAGATGATCTAACAAAACCATTGAATATGACCAATTATTCAATTATAATGGAACTATTAATATGGGTAAAAACAGTGATTCCTATTGAGGTATAACATTCCACATTGATTTCACTACAATAGAACACGATCCATAGATAGATTCCCACTTCCCTGAATTCTATTCCCAAAACATCAGTGGTGAATAATTTTATAATGGAACATCATTTCACTAGAAGAAGCACAAGAAATTTTCCCTACAAGAGTTGCTTAGATGTTTCTCATGGCCTCTCTCATATTTTATTCTTTGATGAGTTCATAATTCATCACATCTAAAAATATACTCAGATGAAAAATGTTCACATGTGACTTGATTGCATACTAAATCCCACCATGAAATTCCCTCAGTCTAGATATCTCATTATAATATATAAATAGAAAAAAAATTGTTTAGGTTGGTGAACCATTTAGCTTATTCCATTAAAAAAATTTCCTCTTCTATCAGATGTATGAAACCAAAAGCCTTCTCATCCCTCAATGTATCTAGGATTATTTTCCTCAAAAATAATTCTTCAATTTCCTTTCTAGATAATCCCTCCTACTACCCATACATCTCTATAATTTCCCAATAATAATTGGTAGGTCCATAGTATATATGTAGTAGGAATTATACTCATATAGGTATATATATAAAGGTTCTTGATGATTTTTTGGATTGAATCAATCCAAAACTCAACTACTTGGGGGCCTCCCTCCCTAGAGGCCTTTGGCCGATGATGTAGATGAATATCATTCATCTTGTTAGATATTGATGGAATAATGTGAATAGTCTCCCTTAACATGGATCTCGTTGCCCCCATAAAGCTATCACACATATGAACATCCATAATATACTAATTATCTATAGGAATGTATGGGATTTTTATTTTTGGAACGAGTTGATTAATAATCTCCTGACTCTCAACTAGAATATGATGTGGTGTAATTTTCTCTTTAATATAAATTTTCTCCTAATAAAATTTTCATTTACAGAAATTTCTACCTAAAAGGGTGAAAAAAAATAGTGAACAACTAATCATATTCTCTTTAAATATGGAATACAATAATTTTAACATGACCTATGTTTTTTTCCTTATTTAATTTATTGGATATAATATGTATCTAATATAATTTATCTATAAAAGAAATATATCACATTACTTAAAATATTCCCATGTCTTGAATAATTCATTTCAATTTATCCATATGTTCCTATAATGATGAATTCATACTCATGTCACACCATACCATCTTGGAAATAATATCTCATCAAAACATTATATCACACAACATTTGAATCTATTAAGGTTTTATAACATCAATCTTAACAAGAAAACATCATTAGAAACAATCCCATCCCGGGGAACTCCAATTTTCCCTTGTACATGGGTCAGATACTCCGATTAAAAATTCAATTACCATGTACTAAAATATCCTAATCTAATTTATAAAATTCAAAAAATTTAATGAAATGAAAATGAAAACCCCCCTTCAATAATACAATATTGTGGTGTCCCCAATTTCGAAGCATATTAGGTTTCAAAATTTTTTTGTTATGGGACCTCATGTATACCTCCCTATACACCAGATTTATAAAGTAGTAGAAATGGTGTGATGATATAGTGGGGATAAAATACCCACTTGTATGGAGTTATATAATAGTGAAAACAAACAATATAGGGTAATATAATTATAGTAATGAAGAACAATGAAAATATTATATCATATAACTAGAAATAAAAGGAGAAACTAATAAAAAAATAATTATAAATCACATAATGACAATGATATATTTATATTAAATTTTAAAATAAAAAAATAAATAAAAAATAAATAAATAAAATAAATAACAAAAAAATACCCATATCTTGAACCCCATGTTAGTCTCTTCTCCAAACATCAACACAACCAAAAATCAACAAATCAGTAAAAAGGTCCCTTTATATTGTCCCAAACCAAATCCATGTAATCATCTCTTTTACCAAAGGCAGCCCCGAATAATGTTTATATAAATCACAGTAGGTCAGAATCACAATTTCTAAAATAATCCAAACTCATAATAAGGGAATGCAATAATGTAGTGAAAAATGAATTAAATCAATTAATATAATACATAAATCAGACTAATTTAATACCATTGAGGATTTTATCATAGCATGTAGAACAATCATATAAACCATTACCAGAAACCATTACATATTAAAAAAAGATCCATTCCAGTTATATAATACTTTTAGAATTGGAATGTGCATAGCCCACTCAATATAATAATTATAGCATGGGATAGAGTTGAGGCTGCTCAGTATAAGAATTAAATCGTGGGACTGGGATGATTTTTATGATTACATCATGGGACTAGGAAGTTCCCACTCAATAAAATCATTTTAACATGGGAAAATGTATATCTCCATCAATATAATAATTAATAAATTTATCTCTAGGAATATCCCTCTATATAAAAATTTTATCCTCTAAGAATTTCCCTATATATTTTTATTTTAGTATCCACTAAAGAATTCATAATATAAGGTATATCAAAATATCACATCATAATCCTCAAAAGATAATTTTGAAAATGAATATATTATTTCAATTTCAGATTAATTTATATATAAAGTTATCAACATTCCGTTAAATATACCATAATCTATTAAAAAGGTAATTCTATATAAAGAAATTACATATAAGATCATGTAATGAAGAACACAAATTATTTTAATAACCAATTCACAATGAAGGATGCGTTCACTCACCCAATTGGTAGCTAAATTCTAGGTCATAATAATAATTTAATAAAAAGGCATCCAATGAATAATACACATCGTATTTTACAATGAATTCATGAATCATTACAATAGGGGATGTGTTATATTGGTGAAATCTAAAAATTTCACCTACTTCAAAATTATCAACCCATATTGTTAAGGTTTATAGATGCTACATTTTTTCAAAGATCAATACAACGTTTTTAATGGAAAACACCAATAGGGATGAAGTTTTATATGAATGCAAGATAAATCTAGTTCATCTAAGATCCATATCAACACCCAAATCACATCACTTTCAAAAAATTATACCACAAAAACAAGGAATGATTGATGACATGGGAAAAAACATAGTAGAACAACTCACCATGGATCGATCGCTTGAATGGGTTGTTTGTAATAGATGAAAGTGATCTAAAAATTTTCTAGAGTTTTATTTGGTCATGATATAAGAAAAACATAATAAGGAGAATGAAAATTTTAAGTGAATGACATAATTAATGTTGTTGAACATGATAATTACATGTTGTGTAACCCTCTGTCATATCACATATTTATTATTTTAGATTTAGGTTCAAATAATTGTAGCCTTTGGAGTCTCCTTTCCCTCACTTGTGATATACCTTCACATGTCCTACTCTCCTCATTATATTCTCCTCCTATTTCGAGTGTTGTACCCTCTATTTTGAGTTTTTATTCATCTTATTTCATTATTTAATATTTTATTTATTCCTTTCACACCTCTCACATGAAATTCATGTGACATATCATAACCCTATCCCAGCATTTGGATGTTTTTTCTTTTGATTATTTGTACCGGGTGTTGTGTGTCCCTTTAAGGCCGGTTATTTTTATGACCATTAAAGGGAGTGAGTAATTTATTAGTTTTGGGTAGTTTTTCTTCAGTTATTCTTATTTGGCCCATTTATAATTAGGTATTTTGTGATTTTTTGTTTTATTCTTCTTTTTTAGTGTTCCTTTGACCTATATGAGGTGGATTTCATCCACTATTCTTAAAGGAAACATGTTTTTTCAGTAGGTTGCCCAATGTATAAGAATTTAATTTTATAACAATGATTTATTGTTTTTTATTGGGGTTTTTTATATATTCTGATTTATATGGTTTCTGGGAAAATATTTGCTAAATCTAATGGGTTTCTTCATAAATTCTATAAAATCTATAAATTTTATTTATGGGTTTCATTTGAAAAATAATGTTTCTTATTTATTTGTAAAATATGGTCACATGATGTGATTGAGTGGGTAATTATATGATTTTTACAGATTAGAAAGGATGTTCGTAAATATGTTTTAATCATTATATCTTTTTGCCAAAAATTCCTATGGGATTTTTTATTTTCATTGTAATCCTCTATGAGTTTAAACATTCCTTATTCATTAAATATGACCTATACACATATCAAAATATTAGAATATATATATAGGTACCCACTTTGTACATATTCACAAATGGTGGTGTGAATATATACATTTGGAAATGAGGTGATTATAAAAATAGATTCATAATCATGTAACTGTAATAAAAGATATCAAAACCAGATTTATTTTGGAAAAATATATTTTCTCGATGAGTTATGTTTCCTTTAAAATTATGTATCCTACTTTACATAGTGAATTTTGACCTCATAAATTACAACCCCTCATATTTTAGGCCCCTTGATGACAAATTGTCATCGGCATTAATTGGTGGGAAAATTTGTAAAACATTTGAAATGTATGATGTCTGGTTTAAGCTACATATGTGGTAATGTGCAACATTTAAAGGAACAAAAATGGTGTGTTAAAGAAGGATGTTTATAGGTTAGAAAATTATTGTTTCATTTTAATGAAAATAATTTTCCATATATATAAATATGATAGTTTGATAAAACTAGACTCTATTTTTATGTCATTAGAAGCGTTGAGTTATTATTAGGGATCTCTAAGCATGAATGCTACATTAGTTTAGTAATCTGATCCAACTACTGGACATGGGATAGACTTGTTATGCTTATGGGATATGCCTCTTTGATGAAAATGTGACGATGATTCACAGTGTTTTATAGGAGTGATTGTTCATCTGTAAAGCTGGTATAGATTGGTTATGAGAATGTTGATAGCACTATTATAGACTATTCAGACTATCTCTTTTGATCCCATGAAACTCATTTCATATACTCACTAATTTCCACTAATTTATTGAAATTTTATAAAATAATTCGCATATTTATTTTTTTAATGGAATTCAATTTTCATTACATGATATTACTTTTAAATTTGGTTTTGGAAGTGTATAAATCATTACAAAATAAAATTGAAAAATTATTTTAAAAAATATCATCTGGTCAGTCATTTTAAAAGGAAAGTAAAACATTATTTTTATATATTTATATTTTCAAAGTAACTTTAAATGGTTTAATATTTAATGTATTCGATGTTGAATGGATTTTTTTTATAATAACAACATAGATTATTTTTCATGACTATTTACTGGCATTTTTAGTTTTATGTTCAACATATATTTTATTACCTGTAAGGGTAATTGAGATTATTATATATTGGGTGGTCATATAGTCATATGGAGGTATGTTTATAGTATAATTTTATTCCAATATCTTTTATCATAGTGGACATGTAAAAATTTACTAATTTATATGAAATAAAGGTAGATATGGATTTTTATAAACATAGTGAATCCATCTAGTGGGAATCTCTCTCTCATAAGAGAGGAAGATGAGGTGGCGAGGTTGATTTTTTTATGGCCGTGTTTTTTACTACATTCATATTTTTTTATTTGTTCATTAATTAAATTATTTTATTTTTTAGTGTGAATATATAATGTACGTATGAGTTATGATGAAAATTTATTTAATTTATACTTCTGGTTGTATTAAATAATTTTTGGATGAAATCATTCTCATGTGATGGTTCCCTAATTACATGGTACTTGTTCTATCTTGTGGGGATCTATAATTCCTTTCAAATCATGTCATAAACTGGGTCATGCATCTGATGGAGTGAAAAATCAGGTATTTTTTTCATATATATACATCTTCTGAAATCATTTTTGGACCCATTTTAGGAATATTATATGAATTTTAATATCATATAAGGTTCTATATTTTATGATTTATTGATTCATTGAATACTAAAAGTCTAAGGATTCTTCGCATCAATAATTTTTCATTGAGATTGGTTTCATGTTAGAAAACTATTTTGTTTTTATTGTGTCCATTTAATACCATTGATATATAATATAAATATTCTCTTCATATTCGTGGTATTTAATGTTATATTTTGAAGATATTTATTTCGAGGGATTTATGAATCAAAATTTACCAGGTAGTAAATTTTTGTGTTATAATCTCATTTCTATTATGGATTATCAATTTTAGATTCCCATTTAGTGAAAAAATATAGTCCTTAACATTTAATAACCATTTATTATCTTCAAAACATTTTATTTATATGGCTATAATGAGTTCTCTATGTTACTAAAAATAAATTATTTTTATTCAAAATCCAACATTATTAATCATCATTTTCCGCCAATAATTTTATTCTATGTCTATGTTAATAAAAAATATGGTTGTTTTTTATGATTACATAAAATGATATAGATTGTACATTTTCACTACTACTGAAAATATTTTCAAGGTTGTAAAATGATCCCTTTTCCTATTCAATTTAGAACTATTCATCATTGAAATTTCTAAAAGGTGTAAATATAATTTTCCCCTTTAATGTATACAACATGAATGGATTTTCCCAAAAACATGAATATTTGTAAACATACTTATAATAATTACATGAATATTTTAAATTAACATATTTTCCCAAATTTTAGGAATTTTATGTTTTAATGACACATAAATAAATTGACATTTTATCTATTTTCAATGAAATGATCAATTTCTCTTATAAATTTATTATTCAACTATGAAAACATACTTCATGAAATATTTTTCTTATCTAAGGATAATTTATATGATACCATGTAATACCTATTTCCAAGTGGATTAAAATTATGATTTTCTTATTATGACTCTATAAAATCCTTTCAATTTAGCTAGGTTAGTCATTTTATGGTTAAATAATAATGTTCTTATGATACTATCCAATTCCACTCTACAGATGTCTGATGATTATGTAAAGATTACATATTTATGAATCCCATTTCTTTTTTATGGATAAATATATGATTAAAAATTAAATTTTTATTAACTTATTGAAAACATATATATGGTTTTTATAGTGAAATATGGTTCTATAATATTTTATCCCTCCATTGAATTAAGAAATGAATTATACCTTATCAAATTATATAAATAATATTCTTTGTAACCTAATTAAAATTTTGAATGATTAAAAAATTATATTATTGGGAGAAACTTGGGTTATGAAAACGATGTAGAATGGTGTTAACATAATCCACTATGGGGGCATTTTCACTATAATAGCTTTTAGATTGATCCTGGAGTAAGGAAATGATTGAATAGAGAGTAAACACAATCCGCTATTTAAATTTTGACACAATGATAATAATTTAAGTGAACTTTGAATATGTTAATTTTTTAATATTTTTATGTGTATGAAACATAGTTTTTGTCTACTGATTATGAAATGTTCTCATGTATAATGAATTATTATTCTTGATTATCTACTATTATGAATTTTTTATTTTCTTATGAAAACATCTATTCCATGACTCCGGATTAATGATGAATGAATGACTGGATATGAATTTTTTTTTATGATCATGTTTTCATACTTATATGCTTATCTTATCCTCAATTATGTGAATTTATTGATTTATCATATGCATTAACTCACTATTAATTGTGGGTCACCCATTATTAGGGTTAAATTTTCTCAAGGTTATGATGATAGATTTTAAATAGGATTCACCTATAAATGGTACTAAGATTGATGAAATATGTGGGTGATGTTGAAATTTTTTCAAAATTTTGGTGATTCTATATCTAGTATAAATATACACTAAACTGGTATAGATATTGGTTATCAACCTGGTCTTCATCTGGAGCATAGGAAAGAGTCTTATCATCTCAAATGGATAGACACTATCAGGGGATATGATTTAGTAAAATCTAATTCTATTTAATAATAATAATGAAAAATTATAGGATATAATCTATGATAAGTAATTTTTTATATAATGAACATAATGTTTCATCAGATGATGAGATGGTTTTATATTATTGGAAATTGATCACATTTTTATTAACTATTTTATTTAACCATTACACCAATGTGTTAAACTAGTCTTTAGAGAAAATAATAAAAAATTTAAAATTTCTCTTAAAATTTTATTTAATTATTTAATTTTTATCATTGTTAAAAAGAGAAATTTTAATTATTTATATTATTTCATTGTAGTTGGTGTGGAATTGTAGGATCTAGAATACAGATGAAGAAAAATGGACCAAAATTCATGGATATCCTTAAACACTTGTCTACTATATCTCATGTTCTGAGATATCTATGAATATAGATAGGGTTGGATTTGTGAGCAGATAAAAATACAATAAGAAACAACTCTTATCCAGGCATGAAATTACAAATCATCCATTAGGTGGCCCAACAAAAAACTGATCTATCAAGGGAACCAATTTTTTATGAATTCAAATGTTTCATTCAATTTTATGATCAAATCTTCTATTCCATATATACAATTTCTTCCTATGTATACATTGTGATATTCATGATTCCAGAAAACAAATCCAATATTTTTTCCAAGTCATGATAATTCCATTTACCAAGTCAAAACTAATACATAAGTGGAATCTTGAGATATGGGTTCCCAAAAAACTTCCCATTGTAGATGTAAAAGGGATTTACATGAACCTCTTTTTCCAGATATATTAATGCGAAAATTAATAAAATTTTGGAGAAAAAAATGAGTACTCTCCTTATCCTAAATGTTTTGGTTTTCCCTATACTCATATGTAGATCATGGATAGAAGATAAGTTCCACCCTATTCTCCTCCTTCTCTTGATGGCGAGCTAATAGGTGGATGTTCATTTTGAGGGATATACACACATGGGATGGATTTACATCACTTTTTATTATTATAATGTTGAGTAATTTTTGTGTAAAACATTTCCTTCCATTTTTATCTTAACATTATTTTTATTTGAATGATTTTTTGGTTTAATCAATTGACGTAATTTTTATCTAAACAGTGATTGGGCTGAGATTTTATGTGGAAATTATGGATTATTCCAATTGGACAACACATGCGTCCTATTTTTCTCACACATACTTGATATATAAGTAGGATTTGGAATATCTCACACATTATTTATGTCAGAAACCATGAGAACATGAATGTTATGTTAATGAGTGGTTCATTATACATCATTTTATGTGGTAAGAGGTAAATCAATATCGTAAAAACTATCAACCAAAGGAATCTATTAAACCAAGTGTATTTTTTAGATTAATGAACTAAAAAAGGTTTTTAGGGTTCTGGAAGTGACGCCTTTATTTCATAATTCTAAAAGATCACCTTTATTTATCAACTATTGTACTCTTTAGTTATGTTATTTAATTTTTTGAACTATTATAAACCCCCCATTATATAATAAATATTTTTAAAAATTAAGCCATTAAACATCCAATTCTCCTTGAGATAAGACCAAGGGAATTCCCTTTTATTTAAATAATTTTTATAAAAAATAATCAAGATGATGTGTCATGAAAATGCAACCAATTTTCAGCAACACTGTCAGGCATATCATTGGTTTTAGAGTGTCCCTTTTTATAAAAAAATTGTTCATTTTGTAAATATTATTGTGTGTATTGTCTTCATTCATTTTTAGGTGAATTTATAAAATATTCTTTTTATAGACCTCCTGAATGATGTGATATTCATCATAGAAACTACTTTCTTTTAACCACGAACGTGAGAGGAAAATTCCTCATCCAAAATAAGATAAACTTAATGATCCCTTAATGCAACTTGAAAAAAACATCAACACTCTTCATGAACCATGTTAATCTTATAAATATAGCATTATAACACAAATAAACATGAAATATATGGCTAAATATTTACATAAATTTAAAAACCTAACCTCACATGATGTAGAGATACATCCTCACTCATTCAAATACATGGGAAAACCCCTAATTTTTATAAAAAATGATGTTTACTTCACTTATTAACAAGATTCCATGGACTGGCCCGAGAATACACACATAATAATTTAATTGAAATTCATAGTGTGTGTTCTATATTAGAACCATCTATTGTGAAGGAGTAACAATAATATATTAGATCATTCATTTTATCATTTTATCATAATGAAAAAGATGAGTTATATTATGTTAACTCCCCTATTAGAGGTCGAGAATACATGAAACATGTTTTTCATGAATAATAAATCCCACCCTCTCAAACTGAATATAAATGGTAACAAATCTATGGTATAATGAAATCATAAGTAGAAACACGTCATGAATATTAGTAATTGAAATGCCTGGATCGGTTGTGATCACTGAGAGGGGAGGGGTGAATCAGTGATAACTTTTTCTTTTTATGAATTGTTCCCTTTTGATTTAACAATTCAACCTCTGCAGCTGGTTAAAGCCTAGATCTACTCTTTTAGTGGTGCAGTAATAATGAGAGCACAGAACACAGAGATTTACAAGGTTCGGTACAAAGACCTACTCCTTGCCGTGTTGGTTACACCCCCCAACACGGATTCTTCACTATGCCAAAAGATGATTACACAGTAATTGGTTATACCCCCCAATTACAAGTTGGTTAAACCCCCCAACTCCACAACATCATCTTCATCATGGCTCCACTTCACTTCTTCAAAGGTGTTGATCAAAACTTCAAGTAGCTTCAACAGTCTTCAAAAGATCTCGTTGGTCTTGCTCACCAAAAACCAATCACTTAGAATGATCAGTTCTTTTGCATTCACACACTTAGGTGTGTACTCCTCTTCTTCTTATGTGTTGTCACTCTTTTTCACTTGTGCACATATGCACAACTCATTTTGAATGTACTCAAATGGGTACAAGCCGAACCTCGGCCTCTTCCTTTCTTTGCACAGTCACAAGCCTCGGGCTCTTCACTTCACACACACTCAAGGTGTGTTCTTCTTCACTTGTGCACACACAAGGGATAAGCCTTGGACTTTTCTTCACATCTCACACACACAAGATATGGTATGGCCTCGGGTCTTCTTTGGTGCACACCCACTGCCCACAAAAGAAGCGCGCTAGGTGCAAGCCGCGCAAGTCCAATGAAAAACAAAGTGGCGCGCAAGGTCTTTGCAAGGGGCAGATGCGTAAGCCTTGGTGCAAAGCACCTCAACCGCGGGCGCGCAAATCTTCTTCTTGTCACGCAGATGAGTTGCGCGCAAGGGACTCCTTCGGGACCTCGGGTGATCCCGAGAACTTCAGCCGCGCAAGAGGTATTTGCGCGGAGGCTTCAAAACTTCGCGAGGCAGAGAGATGCGCTCACGGGACAGCAAATATCCAAAGGATCAGCAGCAAATCCAGAGGTCTCGGCCTCTCTTTATATAGGCAGAGGAATCCTCAAAACATCCGCGGGATATAAATAACGATCCACCGAGATTTCCGGTTCTTTGAAAACTTCAAACGCGGGCCGAGAATCTCGTTCTTTCTCTCTGCAAAACGCGGACTTCTTCTCCTTCTCCTTTATCCACGTGCATGCATTTTAAAACGCATGCAAGCCTCTGTTTAATCCAAACACATGCAAAGCATAATCCTCATGGCCTCGGCAACGTTGTTTGCCTCGGCCGAATCTCCAATTCTTCTTCTCATCGCATGCATGGTCATTTTTTGGCATGAATGTGTTCAGTAGGTCCAGACGATTCCAATGGACGTCTCGGTTTCGAAAATGGTGGCCGGATGCTCGAAAACGGGTGCTCGGGAGGCCTCTGGTTCAGCGGCGTCGCGGGAGATGCCTCGGCCGAGCTCGAGGTTGAGGACGAAGCGGGAGCCGTCGGATCAGGCATTTGAGATTCATCGGACGGCCGCGATCTGGTTGGGCCGCGGCGGATTAGATGAACGGCGGAGATCTGGCGCGCGATGAATCGAGCGGCCGAGATTTGCTCCCGGTGAAAATCCCGCGTCCCACATCGAATCGGGGCGCGGTTTTTCCGCAGCATATTAACTAAGCGCTGGGGGAAAGCGCTCAGTTGAATTCTCTCCCCTCCCGGTGCCGCCCCGCACCGGGTTCTCTCTGCGGGCGCGCTCTGCGCCCACTCTGCCTCCTGCGGGCGCGCTTCAAGCGCCCACTATGCTCCCTGCGCTCCTCCGGGGCGTGCCCCTGGCGCCCTTGCGGTGTCCTTGGGTGCGCCCTGCCGCCCTGGCTCGCCCCACGGGGTTCCCCCGGGCGTGGTGCCCTAGTGCCCATGCCTTGGGGTTGAACCCCCCAAGGTGCCTCGGCTGGCCTAATTTTTTGGCAAAGGATAGAATAAAGACTTTGTTAAAAACAAAGTATTCCATATAGGTTCAAGCCAAATGCCACATTCCAAGCCATCTTCTTCCCATCTCTATTCTTCTTCTTCTTAGAGTTCCTCCATACTTCTTAAACAAATGTTCATCACTTAGGAATGGAAATTCTTGAAGGTTCTTCATCTTCAACCGAACTCCTAAATCACATAACTTCTTCAATTGTGTTTGTTGATCTAATCAGAGATCAAATTGGGGCTTCTTCTAATTCTCATGCACTAAGTAATAGTGCATGGGCTTCTTTAGCTCACTTCATCCACTTAGAGATTGTGGATGGATCTTCTTCACCTCCTCATGCATTGTCAATACAATGCATGGTCTTCAAACAATGTTGTGACATTGTATCCAGTTGATACAAGTTCTTGGAACTCAAAGATCAGCTCAACAATCGTCAGATTTAATGCTTCTGAAATCATCAATCTTCAAGATGTACTTCATCAGATGGCACACCATGACAAGTTATTGACAACAAATGCAATTACTTCACTTGGGCACAACAATCTCCCCCTTTGTATTTGGTTGTCAATACTCCGAAGCACACTGATAGAATGTCGTGTGCCTTGTGCCTGATGATTTCTCCCCCTTATTGGCCAACAAATGCAAAGGGATGAATGAAAGCCATACTCATAGTATAGAGCTTGTGGAACCTGCACATCTTCAACCACCAATGCTCCCCCTCAGGGGATGCACTCATCTCCTTCAATTCCCTTTTCATTACCTTCATCTTCATCACTGGTATATTCAGAGTTGATCTCACCAGCAGTTGGTGTTGGCTCAGGTAATTCTGCATTCTTCTGTTCCAAGGCTGTGTCATTCTTTGAGTCATCATCATCCACAGTGTATGGTTTGGTGTTGTTTTCAATTATTATGACATCGCTGCAGTCAATCATTTTATTCAACCTCTTATTCCAGCATCTGTAGCCTTTTCCATTAGGTAGGTAACCCATAAAGATTCCTTCCTCAGCTTTTTCGTCAAACTTTCCCAGATTGATGTTTTTAATCTTGATGATGCAGGGACTGCCAAAGACTTTGAAATATTTCACAGTTGGTTTTCTGTTAAACCACATTTCATAGGCTGTCGTTTGTGTTTCTGGTCTCAGGAGACATCTGTTCTGTATGTGTATAGCAGTGCATACTGCTTCTCTCCAGAAAAACTTAGAGATATCATGCTCAGCTAACATAGTCCTCCCCATTTCAACAATGCTTCGATTCTTTCGTTCAGCCACTCCATTCTGTTGTGGAGTATATGGTGTACTATATTGATGTTTGATTCCATGCTTGACCAGATAGCTTTCAAAGACATCACCGGTATATTCTTTTCCGTTGTCTGATCTTACTTTCTTGATGCAGAGCTCTAGTTCCTTCTCAGCCTGCCTTCTGAAAGTCTTGAACATCGTGATTGCCTCTGACTTGTGTTTCATGAACATGACATTGGTCATCCGAGTGAAATCATCAATGAAGGTTATAAAATAGAAATCTCCTCTTGTAGACTTCTGTCTCATCGGTCCACATATGTCTGTATGGATGAGTTCAAGAGGCCTAGTAGTCATGATATCAACTCCTTTGTGTGACCTATGGGTCAGTTTTCCCATCTGACATGTGTCGCAGACTTCATCTCTTTCTCTCTTTAATTTGGGTAGATCTCGTACAACATTGTACTTCATAAGTTTACTCATACACCTTTGGCCAAGATGGCCAAGTCTTCTATGCCAGAGGTTGTTTTCATCTTTAGAGCTGAGAAAACAAGAATTGATGGGATCACCAATTTGAAATAGATTTCCAGTGGTTCTTCTTCCTTGAGTGATGATTTTTCCATCCTTTGAGCTCTTGATGATGCATGAGTCCTTCTGGAACAACACCTCATGTCCATCATCACATAATTGACTTACACTGAGTAGGTTGTGCTTTAATCCTTCAACAAACAACACATCATTGGATTTAAGATTTGTTGTTGCAATCATAGCCTTTCCAACTCCCTTGATTTTCAGAGAACGATCATTTCCAAACACCACGGTTCCTCCCTCATGACTTTCAATGTTGCTTAAAATTTTTGTATCACCAGTCATGTGGGATGAGCATCCACTATCAAGAATCCATGACTTGGTTTTACTGCTGGCTTTTAGAGCCACTTCAGCAAAGCATGTGATTTCATCATTGGTTTCTTGAATGCCTTTCCCTTTCATGTCTTTGACTTTTTGTTTAGGAAGAGTTGTCAGACATTTATCAGCTCTATGACCTTGTTGGTCACATCTTCCACAAGCTTCACTCAGGCAGTCAAATGTGTTCTGAGTTGGTGGTTTTGATGCTTTCTGCAAAACACTCGGGGTTTCAGGATGTCTCCCCCTTGACTCATGCCTCATGTTTGGACGAGACATGTTATACCAGCATGCATAGGCCTTATGTCCAAACACACCACAACACCAGCAGTAGCCTCTGAACCTTGACCTTCTTTGTTGATAAGAGTCATGTTGTAATTTTCTGTCCAAGATTTGAAAAGTCCTTCCTGAGGATTTCCTTTCTTCCATTGAAGATGATTTTACATAGGTTGGTTCATGCCATGTTTGTCTCAATTTTATCTTAGAGCCTGCATTGTTAGAAATAACAGATGTATTTAGAGATTTACTTGGCGGTAAATTGACCTGCCTCTGAGCACCAGCATGAGATGATTCTGCCTTGACCTCAACAGCCTTGTTGAAGTCTTCTCTCATCTTTGTCAAGCTATTCTGTGCTTCAATCCACTTGGAATGTGTCAGTGATTGCTCTTCTTCTTTGAGGTGAAGTTTCTCCTCAAGATCTTTTGCTATCTTGTCAAGCTCAGCTACCTTCAGTTTGTGTCTCTTGATTTCATCAATGTACATTGTTTCTTTCTTCATACATTCTTCCAACTCCTCAGTCATCCTTTTGGTTTCCTTTTGTAACAATCTCTTCTCTTTCTTGAGTCCAGTGTTCTGTTCAAGGCAAGCCACTAATTCATCTTTCAATCTGTATTCAAGCTCTGTTCGTTCACTTTCATCATCTTCACTGCTGCAGGTATCAAACCCTTTTTCTACATGAGCCATAAAATTCGTTTCTTCTTCTGATTGACTGGCTGAAGTAGAGTCTGATTCTTCCTCTTTGCTTACATAGCTTCTTCTTTCACCTGGAACGAACCTTTTCTTTCTTACACCTGATTTGTTTCCTTCTCTTGGGTATCTACTCCATTTCTTCTTTTGTGACTTCTCATCTTCAACTTCTGGAGCACTATATCTCTTCTTGGGGCAGTTTACAGCAAAGTGTCCGATGTTATTGCAATTGAAACATCTCGATGGTGATTTCCCTTTTCCCTTGAATTTAGCTTTTCCAAACCTTTTAGAAAAAAGAGAAATAATCGTGTTGAGATCTTCATCCTTTTCTTCATTGTCAGTATCACTTGATTCTAGGACTTCGTCATCTTTTATCTTGAGTTGTCTCATGGCCTCAAAAGCCATCTCATCCTTGATCTTCTTCTTGAATACTGGGATCTTCCTCATTTCATATGCAATGAGAATGTTGTGTAGTTCATCAAGAGAGAGATCATCTCTGTCTTCTAATGCTGAGACTTTGGGGTCAAACCTGTCAGGAAAATTTCTCATAAGCTTTTTAACAATAGTGGAGTCCTCCAACTTTTCTCCAAAGCCCCGAATGTTACTGACAATTTCATTGACTCTTGTGAAATAATCATCAATATTTTCTTCTTCTCCCATCTTGACATCTTCAAACTTGCTTCTCCAAATCTGTAATTTGGCTTCCTTGACTTTCATGTTGCCTTCATAACTACTTTCCAATTTGTCCCAAATTTCTTTAGCATTCTTGAGTCCCATGACTTTTGTGTATACCTTTTCTGAGAGTGACATAAGAATGGCATTTTGAGCTTTACCATCAACTTCCATATTTCTTTTCTCTTCGAGTGTCATAGCAGCTTCATTAGCAAGAGGAGGGAATCCAAATAAGGCTGCATTTCTAACTTCAAGGCCGAGAGATAGAAGGTAGGGTAACATCCGATTCTTCCAGCTGTGGTAATTCTTTCCATCGAATGTAGGAACACCCCTACTATTAACAGAATTCAAATTGTCCATCTTCTCAGAAGTAGATCCTTATAGAGGCAACCTCCCTCTGATACCACTTGAAATGCCTGGATCGGTTGTGATCACTGAGAGGGGAGGGGTGAATCAGTGATAACTTTTTCTTTTTATGAATTGTTCCCTTTTGATTTAACAATTCAACCTCTGCAGCTGGTTAAAGCCTAGATCTACTCTTTTAGTGGTGCAGTAATAATGAGAGCACAGAACACAGAGATTTACAAGGTTCGGTACAAAGACCTACTCCTTGCCGTGTTGGTTACACCCCCCAACACGGATTCTTCACTATGCCAAAAGATGATTACACAGTAATTGGTTATACCCCCCAATTACAAGTTGGTTAAACCCCCCAACTCCACAACATCATCTTCATCATGGCTCCACTTCACTTCTTCAAAGGTGTTGATCAAAACTTCAAGTAGCTTCAACAGTCTTCAAAAGATCTCGTTGGTCTTGCTCACCAAAAACCAATCACTTAGAATGATCAGTTCTTTTGCATTCACACACTTAGGTGTGTACTCCTCTTCTTCTTATGTGTTGTCACTCTTTTTCACTTGTGCACATATGCACAACTCATTTTGAATGTACTCAAATGGGTACAAGCCGAACCTCGGCCTCTTCCTTTCTTTGCACAGTCACAAGCCTCGGGCTCTTCACTTCACACACACTCAAGGTGTGTTCTTCTTCACTTGTGCACACACAAGGGATAAGCCTTGGACTTTTCTTCACATCTCACACACACAAGATATGGTATGGCCTCGGGTCTTCTTTGGTGCACACCCACTGCCCACAAAAGAAGCGCGCTAGGTGCAAGCCGCGCAAGTCCAATGAAAAACAAAGTGGCGCGCAAGGTCTTTGCAAGGGGCAGCTGCGTAAGCCTTGGTGCAAAGCACCTCAACCGCGGGCGCGCAAATCTTCTTCTTGTCACGCAGATGAGTTGCGCGCAAGGGACTCCTTCGGGACCTCGGGTGATCCCGAGAACTTCAGCCGCGCAAGAGGTATTTGCGCGGAGGCTTCAAAACTTCGCGAGGCAGAGAGATGCGCTCACGGGACAGCAAATATCCAAAGGATCAGCAGCAAATCCAGAGGTCTCGGCCTCTCTTTATATAGGCAGAGGAATCCTCAAAACATCCGCGGGATATAAAAAACGATCCACCGAGATTTCCGGTTCTTTGAAAACTTCAAACGCGGGCCGAGAATCTCGTTCTTTCTCTCTGCAAAACGCGGACTTCTTCTCCTTCTCCTTTATCCACGTGCATGCATTTTAAAACGCATGCAAGCCTCTGTTTAATCCAAACACATGCAAAGCATAATCCTCATGGCCTCGGCAACGTTGTTTGCCTCGGCCGAATCTCCAATTCTTCTTCTCATCGCATGCATGGTCATTTTTTGGCATGAATGTGTTCAGTAGGTCCAGACGATTCCAATGGACGTCTCGGTTTCGAAAATGGTGGCCGGATGCTCGAAAACGGGTGCTCGGGAGGCCTCTGGTTCAGCGGCGTCGCGGGAGATGCCTCGGCCGAGCTCGAGGTTGAGGACGAAGCGGGAGCCGTCGGATCGGGCATTTGAGATTCATCGGACGGCCGCGATCTGGTTGGGCCGCGGCGGATTAGATGAACGGCGGAGATCTGGCGCGCGATGAATCGAGCGGCCGAGATTTGCTCCCGGTGAAAATCCCGCGTCCCACATCGAATCGGGGCGCGGTTTTTCCGCAGCATATTAACTAAGCGCTGGGGGAAAGCGCTCAGTTGAATTCTCTCCCCTCCCGGTGCCGCCCCGCACCGGGTTCTCTCTGCGGGCGCGCTCTGCGCCCACTCTGCCTCCTGCGGGCGCGCTTCAAGCGCCCACTATGCTCCCTGCGCTCCTCCGGGGCGTGCCCCTGGCGCCCTTGCGGTGTCCTTGGGTGCGCCCTGCCGCCCTGGCTCGCCCCACGGGGTTCCCCCGGGCGTGGTGCCCTAGTGCCCATGCCTTGGGGTTGAACCCCCCAAGGTGCCTCGGCTGGCCTAATTTTTTGGCAAAGGATAGAATAAAGACTTTGTTAAAAACAAAGTATTCCATATAGGTTCAAGCCAAATGCCACATTCCAAGCCATCTTCTTCCCATCTCTATTCTTCTTCTTCTTAGAGTTCCTCCATACTTCTTAAACAAATGTTCATCACTTAGGAATGGAAATTCTTGAAGGTTCTTCATCTTCAACCGAACTCCTAAATCACATAACTTCTTCAATTGTGTTTGTTGATCTAATCAGAGATCAAATTGGGGCTTCTTCTAATTCTCATGCACTAAGTAATAGTGCATGGGCTTCTTTAGCTCACTTCATCCACTTAGAGATTGTGGATGGATCTTCTTCACCTCCTCATGCATTGTCAATACAATGCATGGTCTTCAAACAATGTTGTGACATTGTATCCAGTTGATACAAGTTCTTGGAACTCAAAGATCAGCTCAACAATCGTCAGATTTAATGCTTCTGAAATCATCAATCTTCAAGATGTACTTCATCAGATGGCACACCATGACAAGTTATTGACAACAAATGCAATTACTTCACTTGGGCACAACAGTAATTATATCAGAGTTTATTTTTTTTGTTCTATAGACCAGCTAATAATTGATATACTTTTAATAAAATATTTTTATTATGTTTTAATTATTATTGATCAAAACATGATTGATGTTGCTGTAGGTGGTGTACTTTTTTATAACTCCCAAATTATATCAAGAACCCTAATAATTAACCTGGTTTTGAATACAAAATAATTTGGTTCAAGGTCCACTGTACCCATTAGAGGTGTCCATTCGGTTAAAAGTGCCATGTTTGAGAAAAATACGGACAACAAGTTTGAATAATTTAGTACCCTTATCCGAAAACCTGATATTTCCTAATTGAAATCCCATTATCATCCTCCCATTTAATTTGGTATTTATTCTACCTACACCCACTATTCTGACCAATGCACTCAACTGAGAGAACCATTTGAGAGTTGTGAGTTAATCTTTTTAGACTACCATTATAACCAACCCATTAGGACAAATATGTACTATCCAGCTATCCCAGGGGAATGGATGAAGAGCCCTATAGGAAAATATTAATTCCAAACCACCTCAAAACCATTAAACCAATTGGGGTAGTGTTTCCATCCACAACTAATATGAAATCCCCAACCACCAAAATGGATATTGAAACAACCACCTCCAAATCCTAATCCTATACTAAAATTTTATGAGAAAATGGATGCAAATAATATACATTTCCAAAAAATCACCCAAGCATCCATAGAATACCTAAAATTCAAATTTGGTCAACTCAGAAGCTCGATAGTGGAAATCGAAAGTCATGGGTTAGGAAATATAACCTCTTAACCACTAGAAAATTCTATGTATAAAGTAAATTTTATTTATAGAACCCTTAAGAGTTGAACACAATGTAAAATAAAAATTAACCCTCTATTAGAATCATCCCCTCCGAAGGAAAACACCACCCCAACCATTGAAAATTGTCCAATTTAGGAAAAAAAATATTACGAAGGAATCCCTACCAATGGAAAGAGGGTTTCATTTGATGACAAATCAGTCCAAACCATTCCTCTTCCATTTCCAAATAGGGACACCCAACCAAAAAAATAAAAAGAAACTAAACATGATAATGAAATTTTGGAATTTTTTAGAAAATTAGATTTAAAATCCCCTGAACTGATGTCATAAAGAATGGTACATGATACACCATGTTTCTAAATCGGATATGTAGAAACCAAATACAATATCATGTTGATGAATATGTGATATTGGGGAGGAACATATCAAAATTGATTTATCCATTACACCCCTTCAAATGCAACGATCATGAATCATTATCGATTCCATGCACCTTAAGGGAGTATTTCTTTAGTGATGCTATGATTGATTTGGGTGCCTCTATAAATGTGAAGGCAAACTATATTTTATCCACATTTTATATTATGAAATGGAATCCCAGTATAATTTTTGTTCAACTAGAAAACCATAGCACAACAAACTCTACCAGAGTGTTAGAAGATGTTCTTGTGAGGGTGATAAATATAATTTTTCATACGGATTTTTATGTGTCTAAATGTAATAATATATGATGAATGGAAATTAGAGATTAATAATGGGTAGTAAATTAATGGATAATTCCAAAACCATAATTAAAATCCACAATTGTATAATATAAATGATATTTTTGTGGTGAAACTGTGAACATCAACAAACATGATTCAATGAGGAACCCCTCACCAAAATATTCCTAACATTAAGTTAAATCTATTGATGTACACCCATCAAATGAAGAAATTTACTTTCATTCACATGATACCCTTTTAGTGTTATCATCATTCATATAAGGGTTGTGTAATTATTCATGAATTTAATTTCTTATTGTTTTATAAAAATGTCATGTAAGTTCATTAATAGATGATTTCTTGAGCACTGAGGATATCATGAAAATTGATGACAATTCTAAGAATTAGGAATCTTATTCTTCATCTAAGGATGTTATCAACAATCTGTTAGATGAGATAAATTACTTCTCATATTTAAATTCAATACCATTAGTCCAAAATTCCAATTAATTGAAATGTAATATACTACTTGAAAATTTGAAATATTATTATCCTGAGAGTGGAAACAAGGTGTCTATTATCATTTCTAGTTCACTCCCTCCTAGTCATGAATTTTGACATCATAACAATTTGATGGAGTGTAAAAAGGCAATGGGATGGACACTTGCTGAAATTCTTGGAATTATCACATAAATTTTCATTTATCAAATATTGTTAAATGATGTAAATAAACTAGTGCGATGACAACAACAAAGACTAATCCCATGAACCCTAGAACTATTTAAAAAAGAGAAAATGAAATTATTATCTACTAGAATCACTTATCCCATCAAAAATATCCAATAGTTCATTCTAGTGTATATTGTTCCCAAGAACACTTTACATAACAAGATTAGAAATAAAAATAATGAATTTGTTCCGTCTTGTACATAAAATTGTGGGTGTGTCTGTATAATATTTTGTAGACTAAACCACCATGCTATAAAAGACCATTTATCTTTTCTATTCATTGACAAGATGATGTAGACGAATCCAAGGAAGTCCTACTACTATTTTATGAGTGGGTATTCCATGTGCATTTATATCTATATTTCCCATGATTATCTCAAAACAAAACCTTTAATTGACCCCTTGAATGTTCTTCAAATATGAGGATTCCATTTTTGTAGTCATGGTTCTATCATATTTCACTATATTGAAATGAATAATGCATTAAATAAGGATATATTATATTTAATTATGTGATAATGTATAATACATGGATTTTTCATTTCTGGGGATGAAATCCATGTTGAAAAATCGCAATTATACATCATTTATGTCGCTCTTTTCCCCAATAATGTATGGGATTTGTGGAATTTACTAAGTCATGCTATATTTTACCGACATTTAATTTGTGAATTTATTATGATCGAACTTCCTCTATTTTGATTACTCCAAAAAGAAAAATAATTTCTTTCATAAATAATAGGAGGATTATTTTTAAAAATTAAAATGGTGTCTCACAGTCACCCTGATAATCTGACCACCATGGTATGATTTACCATTTGAGCATATGTCTGATGCCTTTTACTATGTAGTTAGGGAAATATTATAACAAAAATTATACCTAAATCCAAATTTCATAGCCTAGGCCTCATGAACACAGGATCCTACCCATGGAAAATACACCACACCAAATATTGAATTCATAGCCATTGTGTTTTCCTTGGATAAATTCAGATACATCATAGGGTCCAATGTAATTGTGTTCTCTAACAATGAAACCCTATGGTACATCTTTATGAAATTTTCACTCAAACCATGTCTTATTTATTGCATTCACCTCCTTAAAGAGTGTAATTCAGAAATTAGTGATATATAGGGAGAAGATAATCCAGTGGCTGACAATATCTATATGATCCTTCTATCATCGAATATTAAATCATCCCTTAATATTTCAACTAATTACATGTTTCCTGATGTGAAATTATACCAATTGCAAGAATTTATTCAATTGTATTCTAAAGTTTCATATTATTTTAAAGCATCTTTAATTCATACTAATTTAAAAAAACCATGATGATCATATGAAACAAGAGTATCATTGGAACATTTGGGATAACCCCTACCATTGGTGAAAATGTAGGGATCATGTACTCATGATTATTATTCTCAATAGTGAGTTTTAGTATATCTATAGGATCTCACATACTCTTGTTTGTGGGGGGCCATTTTGGTCCCTAATGGACTCTTTGAAAGGTCATTGTTTCTGTTCTCTTTTGAAAATCACTATTTGTATATGACCATGATTTCTGTAAATCTTGTAATCGCTATCATATAATGGGTAATGTCTCAAATTGAAATAAAATTCCATGAAAATCCATTCACATTCATAAAATTTTCAATTTTTGGGTCATTGAATTTATGGGACCATTCTAGAATCCAATTGTGATCTTTTAAATTCTTATGGTTAATTATTATGTATCACAATGGGAAAAGGAAATAACCACAATGATAGATTATTCCAAGACAATATTGAAATTTGTTAGAAACCAAATTTTTTTATATGTTTGGATTACCTAGGTTAATCATCAGTTACATAGGTTCCCATATCTGTATCCAAACAATGCAATCACTTTTTTATCAGTATGGGGTCAATAATTTATTTTCTACTATATATCACCCACAATCCAACGATCATGCTATGGTGTCAAATAGTGAGATAAAAAATTATTAATAAAATGGTTCAACCTAGTAGAAAATAATTGAATCTTATACATGATGATTCATTATGGTGTTAATGTACTTTCCTTAAATAACCTATTGGAATATCACCCTATCGATGTTTTTTTGAAATAGTTTTCACCTCCATATTGAGATAGAAAACAAGGCCTACTAAGAAATTAAACTATGTTGTCATCATATTTTTAGGGTAGGATCTAAAAGGAATGTTAAGAATCATGAGTTGGAGGAAATACATTGATATTCATATGATAACTCAAATTTTTATAAGGTGATAATGAAGGAATCCAACAACTGTCTCATACTTCATTTTTAATTACACATTTGGTAGAAGTTCCTTGTTTTCAATGTAACTCGGATGTTGCATCTAGGTGAGCATCAATCCTGATACTTGGGCCCATAAAAAATTATTAATTTTTAACTATTTGGTGTTGTTGAGGTTCAAAACAAAGAAACAAAAAAAATCACTACCAATGGGTAGTTGTTGATGCACAATCATGAATCCATTCCAAAGACCCTAATAGAGTAACTCAATGTTCAATAAGCAACCTATAAAAAAACCAACATAGATTTATCCTTCCCTCCGCCATTTTATTATTTTCATTTGGACACTACACACTTGAGGTGTGTGTGGGGTGGGGTTGGGGGGAGTATATGTATAGGTTAGTTAGTAATTTAATATTCTTTATTTATTTTTTTATTCTCCACTTTTTGAATAGTTCTATTACATCCCACACCCACACATGTCATGGGTACATTTTTTGGTTAGTTTTTGAATTCTAATCATCTTGATTCCATTTCCCTTTATATATTTATTCAATGTATTGTTACTCTCCCTAACTTAACATCCTCACTATTGTATCTAAATATTAATTTTTTATACCCATTGAATCACTGAATTTATTGAAAATCCACAACAAATTTCTCTATTTCTATCTATTTTAGTAATGTTTTTCTGGGATTTAATGTTTGATTAAACCTGAATTAAGAGGTGAGTTATGAATTTTTATTGAAAATTATTTCTTTTTCATTGATATAAATGGTTTAATCATTTGAAAACCATTATTTAAAATATTATCCACTATGTGGGTAGTTTATGGGAAAATTATTTTACCTAATATCATGACACCCCTTCTGATCCAAGCATAATGTGTGATTTTTTCATACTCAATATTAGGTAAATATAAGTAAGGATAATATTTATCATATTTCCAAACTGATATTTCTATATATACATTCAATATCTGATAATTTTCGTTATTTTATCAGATTTACCAATTCATATTTACCTATTATCAAACTATTGTACACCATAAAAACCCAAAAAGTAATAAAAAATAAAAAACACAAAATTATCTATTTTTTTCATTGACTGTTAAAAATAGAATATTCCTCATCATTTTATCTTATCATAACTATGACGATTAGTGACATGAGTATATCAAATAATGGTTGAGTGATGGGTGTGATATATTTTTCAATGTATATATTTGGATAAAATAAACAACAATAATAAATTATAGGACTATTAAATGTAAATAATAAGTTTATATCTAGGTCATAAGATTATGGTTTGAGTTATGCGATAGTTTAAGTTATTGGGTCCGGAAATTTTATTGTGATGGATGTATGGCAGGTTTTGTGAATAGAATAATTTAAGAAGTTGAATTTTGAAATAATGAATATTTACTAGATAGAAAGTTGGATGAATTTATTGAAATGTTTGTCATGAACACACATGTATAATAGATGAAATTTTTTACTCTTGAATTATGATCTGAAATTGGTAGCATTTATCTCCTTGAATTTCATTCAGATAAAAAAATTTATACAACTTTTTCCATGATGAGTGAGAATATTGCATTGCAGACTTTTTTACATTAATCACGTTGCTATAAATTGTTAAATTTAAATTTAATGTTAATTCTTAATTAAATTGTGAATATTGTTATGAAATATGACTATTCCCATGAGTGAAAATGTTCTGATGTGGGGGTATGATCACACTATTATTCACTATTTTTTTTCAACCTTAAACCACTCTATGAAACAATTTTTGTACTGAAAATATAAAAACTAATAATAAATTTTCACTTTATATTTTATTCCATTTTTTACACTTTATCACATATAAAATGGATAATTTTCCTTTTTTGATGATTTCATTCCAAGAGGATGTCAGTTAAGGGATCCCAAATGATGTTATGTAAAATGGGAAAAAGTTCATTGAATCCCATGAACACCTGTCCACATTTTTGAATGTTAAAAGATATTTTGTGAATACAAATGGGATTAATTTTTTTGAGCTTATCCAGAACTAAATTTTATACATCTCATATCGAGACACCCAACCCCAATTCATCTATCCTGAGGCCCCACTAAACTGATATCTCCAGGGAACCAAGTATGACAAATGACAAATGATTGGTTATGTATTCTTAATATATTTTTTATTTCATATGTCCAATGTCATCCAAATTTTAAAATTTTATAGTGTGGATTACATAAAACAACTCTTATTTTATTCCAAGTCTAGATAATTACATTTAAAATCCCAAAATTGAGGCACATATCATATATTGAAATCTGGGTTCCCAAATCTGCATTACATTTTTCTTTAAAAGGGCACCATGGGCACGTCATCTTCATGTTTCTTTAGGGAGTGATGGTTTTACATTTTAAATATGAAAAGACTTATTTTGCTCATACTAAAAGTAATGTAGGCCCATATCCTCATATGGGGATCAATAATTAATGTGATGTTCCACCAGAGCATCCTCCTACTCTTGATGGTGAGATAAACAGTATATTATAATTGAAATAGAGCTACACACACATGGGATGGAGTTTTAGAACATTTTATTCAACTATTTTCACCTAATTTGTGTGAAATTTTTTTATTTATGAGTTATTATTAACTCAAAAATTTTAATGGTTTTTCATTTTATTCAAGTGAAAAACTTTTTATTAGTACACCGATTGGGTTGATAATTCATGTGGGAATAAGAGATTATTCTGATTCGACAACTAGTGCATCCCATTTATCAAACTTATAAATGATATTGAAGTATTATTTAGTGTTACCCACACGATTCTTGAGTTCTAATCCGTGACAACATGATTTTTGTGTTAATGGGTGGTAATTTATGCATCATTTTCATAGGCAAGAGGGTCTTTCAGATCTTCAAAACCCTATATCATAGGATCTCATTAAACTATGTGTATTTTTCAGAATGATGGACTAAACAAGAATTATAGTGAAATTGAAATTACCTTCGTATCTATTTATTCTAAAAACTGTACCTATATAGATCAATTATTAAAATATTTAATTATGTCATTGTATTTTTAAAACTGTTTCTAAGCCCAGAAACTCTTTTAATTTTTTTTTTATTAAAAATAGACATCTGAAACACCAACCACTTCTTGATTGGTGACCAAGATTATTCCTTATTCTATAAAAACACATTTAAAAACATAATAAATATTATCTTTTATGAAAAAATAGTCAGATTTCAATGAAATAAATTTTCTTCCATAGGATTTATAAATGTGATTAATGTGGATAATACACAGATGTACCATTTTGGACCAAATTGGTTCCAAGTGGAATCATGTATTCAATTAATGTGACACCAACTGAAATTATAATCCTCATTAGACACTAATTTTATTGGGTTATAAGTTATATAATAATATTGTTTTTTAATCAAATATCTCAAATTCTAATTTGCAACATGAACCTAGTTGAAATTATTAACAGACAAATAGTGATTTCGAAATGTTTGGTTGATAATCATCATATAGGAATGAATAATAGATTTTTTATGTGTCATTAGGATGGGAATAATAACCCAGTAAACTGTTTCAAATAAAATATAAGATGGTTTTTTTGTAGAACATACATTAATTGAGTAACTAATTATCTAATTAAAATTATGATTTCTTGGGGGTTAGATAATGTTAAACATAAGGCAGCATTAATAGATCAATTTTTTTAAGTTTATTGTATTTGTGAATTAATTGAGTAAATTACCTAATAACATGGACAATAATAAAGGTATTAACATGTAATTCCCATGAATAATAGATCAGTGGAAATCCTATATAATGAAAACTAGTGAATTCGGTTCTAAGAAAATGGTTACAAAAGGCATTGATCATACACCCAAGAAATATGTGTGTTGTGTGTTGTAAAATTTCAACCCTCTCCATTTTACATAGAACTATTGATAATAAAATAACACCAATTATCATATTTTTAATTATAAATAAAATAAATCATGTCGTATGATGAATTTATATGTAGTCTAGTAATCCTCTCTAATAAATTATTGTGGGAATATTCTTCCATTACCTCTTATTATTCTATCTATAAAAAATTTAATTGATATTGGGAATGGATTGGATCGTTAGATATAGATATCATATCAATTTAGATTGAATGGAATCCACATATGACATTCTAAATCAACCAATTAATGTATTCAATTTAGAGGATGAATATGAACGTTTAATAGAAAATAATTTCATAATATCGGATTTATTTATTTTTCAAGAGGGGTATTTATATTAATTAGTTAAGGAGAGACCTAAAATTTAATAAATAAATTAAATTTATATATTCTTAATAGATTGATATATATATATATATATACTATTCATAAAATAATAATTTGAATATTCAAGGAGAATGATTGGGATATGAACCAAAATACATGGTTAACGTTTATTAATGATTATGGATACTCAATCCATTAACATTGTATGATTGTAAAAATGTTGGAAATTGATATTAGTTTGGTGGAAAATTATTTGTTTTGTAGGAAAATGACATAAAGTTGTCTGGTAATTATGAATTCGTAGAGAATGGAACTTGATGTCATAATTAAATGGGAATAATCCTTCAATTCATAGATAGATGTGTTAACATCTATCTAATGATTAAATAGGTACTGGAAGAAGATATAGAGATAAAAAGGATTTTAATTATTATTATATAGTTCTACCATGAATATGAGGCGATGATTAGGATTATGAAGTCAGTATGTGTCATGTCAATATGATACATGGAAAAGGATATGTTTTATAAAGCTCATAGTTCATCATTCTCAATTCATTAAGGAAGAAAAATATATATTGTGAACTTGATGAAAATTTATGGTCGGACAACATAGAATGTTATATTAAATAATATGTATCATGATTCAATATACATCTTTTGTTAATGTTTAGAGATTTAATTATATGGGTTGTTACAACCATTACGCATACCAACATGGAAATAAGAAAACAGCCCTATTGATTTCAACATTAGAATCCCTAAAAAATATAAAGTTCTGAATATTATTTGGGTTTTAGTATATTGGAAAAGTATGTATGAACATTTAATTATTATGTGAGGAGATATTTTTCATAACCATCACGAAAAAAATTATGTTAACATTTTTGTAAGGTTTCATGGAGTATGTCATTATATTGTATTTGAAGAGGATAAAAGGATTACCTAGAAGTTTTAGAGAAGTTATCAGTAAGAGATGAATAAGGGATTGAGAAATTATAATGTAAAACAACCCATGATATATGATTGTTTTAAGAGGTCCTTTCAATCCCATGCTGATTTAATGAAAAAATATTCTATCAATTACAAATGTGGTTGGGTAAAATACCCAATCAATTCCTTTTTTAACAATAATATCATTCATTAATGAATTTATATTGGTCTATATGATAACCTCTATAGAATGATTTGAAAAACTCCAAAGTTCATGGATAATAAAAAGGAACAGAATCTATTAGGACTAAATCTAAAAATGTACTAGATAAAAAATGTAGATCTAATAAATAGGATTCATGGAATCTTAGAATCAATATAATTGTTTGGTATGAAATTATTAATGATATATAGAGTTCAATATTAGGGGTAATTAATTACTATGAATATATTCTATGAGGATGTTTTTGAAGGTTGTAAATAAATGAATATTGGGGTATATATATTGTTCCTTGTTTAATTATTGATCATATTTTTATGTTTTACTATAACTTAATACATCCAATAAATATAACTATAGTTAATTATGTTTTACATGTATTGTTACTGAAGTGGTACAATCCTAATCCTACACTTGTACTTAACTCAAAGAACATATTACTAGATAATTATCATTCTCCTGAGAAAAAAATGGGGGATTTTATTGTAGATGAGAGAAAGAGAATTGGAATAAGGCCACTCAATAGTTAAATTATTTATGGTGAAATAATAAATTTTAAGATGATATGTGGGAACATGAATATGTAATGAGGCTGAAGTATAATCATTTTTTCATCCAAATAATGGAATTTAAATGCGAAAAAAGTATAAAATATTGGTATAAATTTACATCCTAAGATTTTGTGGTATATTTGTATTTAAATATATTTTATATCTTTGATAGCACATTTACAAGATAGAAAAAAACATAAATAAATTACAAAACACAATTTAAATATTATAATAAAATGATATTAAAATCTCATAATAATTGAATTTCTACATATGAATATGAATAGCTAAATTATTATAAATATGTTTAACGTTCTTCTTAAAGAAAATGTATTGATTAATTTTTAGGAAAGAAGTACTAAATTTGTAATGTAAAAAAAATATCCTTTTATATTAAAATTATTAAAATAATTTTATTTATATTTATATTATACGTTTGAATAAGAATTAAAAAATAAATTGGGTGAAATATTTTTATACTCAATGTGAAAATATTAATAATCATTATATAAATATTATATACTTGTTAGAAAATTTAATAAAATCATTTGATTTTAAAAAAATATTTATAAATAAATTATTTTCATTGAGAATTATTTATCTTCAAATAATAAATTAATTAGTAACTATATATTTTTTAATGAAATTGTTCAGTAAAATTGTCGATAAAGTATTGTAACAAAATATTTATATTTTATACAAGGTAAATAATAACAATGCATTTATTTTTATTCTTAAAAATTAATTTTCCTCAATATTGAATTCATTTTGTTTTTGAAAAATTATTTTCAGAAAAATATTATTTCATTATTAAATTTTAACCTACTATTATTTTTGAATAATTTTAATCACCATCTAAAAATTTAGTAAGTTTTTTAATTTTATTACTTCTTGCTATGATGACTAAATGGGGATAAATCATTACCACTATAAAGGATAAAATTGTTAATAGGGGTTAAAATAAAGTGAAAAAATATAAAATAACTTAAAATTTTGTATGAAAACTATTGGTTATGTCACACCTGGATATTCAATTCCTTTGTTTATTTTGAATCTTATTTCGGGTCTTAGTTTTCTCATGGCTTCCGGGTGTTCAGGGATTAGATTTGGTGTCTCAGGTGTTCTTAATCTAAGTTTTTAATCATGTATGTCTTGGAAGGTATTTGGCCCTATCTTTTTTTATGTGATTTTATAAGGATGATGTGGCATGGAATTTAATTTGTTCCACTCCTAATGGATCATTTTCATGGGTATGTTTATTATGGAAGTTTCATCATGATTTGGGAAAAACCATGAGCACATTTCCAGATTTAAAAACAAAATTTTATTCTTTTATACCTCTTTCATATGATAATATTATTCACCCTCTATACTTCATAGTTTACCTCCCATGAAATATTTAAGCCACTATATCCATTTTTTCCTTAGGAACTCATAATCATGATGGATTTGGGTGATTTATTCAGGCATTGATCCAACATGTGATCCCATTTCTTTTTTAAAAAAATATTTTATTTCTGTTATATCACAATAATTTTTAATATTTTTTAGTCATTAAACCTCTCAATAGAGCTTAGAAACCCTATTTAGATCCTCCATGTTCTATTTTCCATATTTTGAGTTCATCTTTATCATGGATTAGGGTGAGTTTTCTTAAGGTTTCTCAAATTTTTTAGATTTGAAATGGTAATTTGTTTCTTGAAAAAATCAGTAATTTTTTTATCTTTTCCACTATTTCATTCCCCAATTGACCACCTCAGCCTTATTCTAATATCCCTTTCTATTTCAATACATTGATATTCAACTATTGGTGCATTTGTGGAGATTTCATCAATGTTTCTCAATTTAGTGAATCACTCTCTTGTTTCATCCACTCTTCTTAGGGTTTATTCCCTCTTCCTTGATGATTCAAATCACTGAGAACTAGGGTTTCGTACCTAGGGTTTATTTTTATTTTTATTTTTTTAATATTCATGTATTAGGGTTCATTTTCATTCCCGTGTGGGGTGGCAGTGGTGTAGTCAAAGTTTCGCACAACGATTTGTGGATTTTGACACAAATAGTTGGTGTTTCCATGTGTATGGATTTATTGATGAGTTATATTGCTTGATATACTTATTTATCAGTTTCCTTATATGATGGATGTGGGGAAAATCTGGTTATTATGGAATTGGTTAAGAATTTAATTTTAAGGATTCATTTTTTTATTAAAAAGGAGTATTTTTCTTATGTAACTATGTGGTATCATTTGGGTTCATTTTATAACATATGAAAATAGTTTTTTGAATATGGATCAGGGTGCCAAATATGTTTTGGAAGGGGCATGTTGTTCTTTTGTCCATGAAAGAGGGTTTTGAATGGGTTTTATGTGAAAAATATTGTTAAACTCCTTGACGTTGTTTTATAAAAATATCAAATGGTTTATTGAGTTACATAATGTGTGAATGATATGTCTAGGTATTTTTTTTGGAGTGTGTATGTTGTTATAATGGGATTTTGAAAGGGAATTTGATGATTTTTTATTTCAAACCTTTTAATTATATTTTATAAATTGGGGAATGATTTATTATATTGTGAGAACGGTGAAAAACATGTTTATGGGTTGTTTGGGTGTTAGTTTGATGTTAAAATGAATATAAATGTGAAAAGGGGTTTTTTAGTAGTGTGTGTGGGATGTTGGTTGTGTGTATTTTTATTAATGGAAATTTCAATGTGAATGGCATGTTATAAGATGTGGAACTTGTTGGAGAACAAAAAGGGAAGCCTGGGTATCAATGTGGGTGGGCGTGTACTAGTGTGCGAGTGATCTGGGGTTGTTTCATCCCTATTTCATATAGAAATATTGATTATGAGAACACTAACTAAACAATGATGACGATTTTTGGGACCCCTAGGTAATGGGTGATTCCCCTACTAGTGGCTCGTTCATGAGAACATATATTTTTTATTGTTACCTTTCATCGATATATGATGTACTTGGGGATCACAACAACTGGTGCATAACGGTATTCGTGTGACTAGTGATCATGTGATAATTATTAATTTTCATTATAAAATAGTGTTATTGGGATTAATAATTCAGTATCATGTGAATTTTCATTAAAAATATTCATTCTTTATTGTTTTCCACATGAAAACTATTTTCATTGAATGTTTCATCATTTAAATTTTTTTTATCACATTTCTAGTTTATAAAAAGATGAAAACTTTATTCCTTGTAATGTATATTACATGGAATCTAGATTGGGTGGATTTTTATTGGGATTAGTCTCACACCTTACATAATCCTTTAGGTGTATGTAGGCTTGGGAATCTTTTTCTCCGGTTTGGGTAAAGCTATCAGAATCAGTGGTTCGGGTTTTTAGATTTCATCGTTAGTGCAGTGTTGGGGAGAAGGATTGTGTATGAGGACCATTTCCATTTAGTGGTTCTTGGGTTGTGCTTGGTACTACTTTTATGGTCTGATCCTCTTGGGATTTTTCTAAATCCTTGTATTTCAATTCTGTATTTTTATTAAAGGCTTGTATGGACTAAATTTTTGTCTTCAGTTTATTTATTGAGTATTTTGTATTATATAATTAAATATGGGTAACTCATTCCCAACATTCACTTTATCATACTCGAGTACTTGTTCAAACCCATGGGGATGAGCAATGCACTTTATGATATTCTATAAACTGGGTTTGGTGATGGTTCTGATGGTGACCAAATATAGTTCGTGACAAAATGGTATTAGAGCATGTTCACTCTTTTTGAGTCAAGTTATTTTGGGAAATATTCGGGGTAGACTAGAGTTAGTATTTTTAGGGCAATACATTCTGATTATGAGTATTGGGCCTTTCTAGCACACCTCATGACAAGATTCTTGTCTCCTGAGGTCGTTGGGATATATTTGAGTTCTGTTGTTCACATGGTTTGTTGATAATTGGGGAAATGAAAAAAGAGTTGGGTTAATGGTCTCAGTTTTCTCGCAGGTCATGGAATGAAAGGTGGAGACCAAGATATTTCCCTAGTATACTATCTGTGATGGTGAAGTGATAGGTATATAGACTCCAACAATAAGTCCATGCCACCATCCAGTGCTAATTTCCCATCCCACTGCCTTGTGTCTTTTTATTATTAAATCTAGGAAACATGGTTTTAAAGGAAAAAAATGATGACTTTATATTAAGAAGTGTGAATATTTTTGAAATTATTTTCTAGTAAAGTAAAAACTTGTTTATTTTTAATAACGTAGAAATGAAATTTCATAATTGTTTTGAAAGTGTAAATAGTGTGTTTACATCCCTTTGGAATGTATGAATTATGTTAAAGGGGGTTTTAAAAATATGTTTCCATTATATTTTCTAAACCATTGAAAGGTGTTTTTAATTGAACTATGAGTTCTGTAATTTATCTTCAGGGTTTTAGACTGATTTTGAAATGGTAATTCAAGGGATATAAAAAAATGAGTTTCATGAATTTTTCAGGAAATTATTATAAATGAGGATTAATGAGTTATTAAATTTGTGGGTATGGGTGAAATGAAATTTTTCATAAAACCAAAAGTGTTTTAAAATTGGATGAAATGATTTTAAACTGATGCTTGTGACATGAAAGTGAGTCATTATTTAAATGTTTGGTGCTTTTATAAGAATATTTGAACGATATGAATTGGTATTTCATTTTGTGGTTAGCAGTTTTGAAAAAAATAAGTGCCTGTTTAATGGCACAGTTTTAGTAGGTGGGAACAATTTTTATTTTAAGCCTTTGTATTTCCATGACAACCAAATGTGAATGTTTGTATGGAAAGAGGGATGGCTGATGCATGACCAGATGAGTTCTCAGGTGGATATGTGGATGGTTCCTAGTGTGGAATGGAAACATGCAAGTGTGAGGACCTTGAGATACCATTGGATAATTATCTAACTTACAAAACCATTTATTTTCAAATAATTGATTCTTACAAAAAAATTTATGTTTTGAAAATTTATGTTTGGATGGTATGTTTGATGAGCTTTTGGAATTTTTGTTGTGGGATGTTTTGATTTTGAGATCCCCAATGGATTAAATGTTGATTCAAGGTTTTATTTCACTAGTGATTTGGGTTAATGTGTTGGATAGTGGTCTCTTTTGTGAAATGTATCGAGAATACCTTGTGGTTCTTCCCCTCATTTGTTTGGTTCTCATTTGTTTTATTTTTTTACCAAAGGACCAATATGGTTGAGTATTTTGGTTACCTATTTGGCTAGGGTACGACCCCATAAGGAGTGAATTAATGATTGAAGTAAGGACAACGATGATTCTCCATTGGAAGATCCTCCAGTTGATCAACATAAGTACCCTTTTCATGAGACTTCGATATTTATTCTACCCCACATCTTATTCGATTATGTGGATCCCCTTGTAGAGGGAGAGTTGGTGTGGTAGGTTGAATTATGCCTTAGTTTATTGAGTTTCCTCAGAAAACAAAGTTTAATGAAGTAAGGGGATGTCAGTTAATGATCTTTATTAAGGGGGCCTCTGGGTCCTTCATGAGTCTATTTGATGAATTGGTTCATGTAGGGCCTCCAATTTGGAAAACATGGTTATGAGAGGCTGGTATGGCCATTGGAAGAAATCTTGTTCTATTTGGAACTCTTAATAAGGTCCCTATCTTTATGTTTCTTCTTTCAGTTGAAATTGTTATGTTCAGTGATGCCTTTAAATGTCATGTTTTTTGTTAGACTGTAATGGGGAAGGGTGTTCAATCATAATAGATTCTATGTTTTTTCTAAGTGCGTCTCAGTTCAGAAAATTCTGAAGTCCACTATTTTCGAAGAAGGTGTATCTATGTGTCCTTTATTTTATCTGTTTCAAATTTTTTGAATCTAGGGAAGATGTGTTGCATATTTTCATACATTGTTTATGTAAAATGTCAGGTTAGGTGTCTCATTCAGTATAGGGATTTTTTTAGAGGGATTTATGTGGTCTTTTTGGGTGAGTCTCCCACGGTCTTTGTTGTGGACCTCCTAGGGTGAATGGTTTGGAGTGTGTTGTCTGATTTGGTTTGGAAACTTTTTAGTTTGGACCTTAACTACACTCCCCTTATTTTGGTGGTTGTTTGGTTAGTTTCAAGATGTTTTTGAGATCAGGTTTCTCCCTTCGAGGTCCATCAATGTTTTGGACAATATTTTGAAAATTGGGCATGGGTAATTGAAGAACAATGTTTTCCCACAATTATTACTAACTGTGGCCCATCCCAGAAAATCATGCGATATGAGACATAACCTATCGCACAGCCTCCCCATATCAATGTTCCATGTCTCATGTAATCATGCATCTTGGTACCTTTCGGAAGAGGAGACTGCATGGTCTGCACATGGTTTTGGAAACTGTGATGAATAACTATACTTCTACACAGGCGCATTGAAATTTGGGGTCGATTTTATGACATACCATGCTATTTAGTTGAGATGGTTGATTTTTAAGGTGGGGATACAGACCTTGGGTTTTATATAATACATTTTATAAGGGGTATAATTTTATTCTTACGCTTATGTGATTGTGTATGTTGAGGCCTCCCCAATTGGATTCCTAATTCTGTATAGAGAAATTTAGTTGTCTCCTATGGTGGGGAGTCTGTTTGGACCTCCTCGCATTTGGGTAAATCAGTTTTTTACTTATTGTTTGTATGATAGTAGGTGGTCTCATTTGGGGGACATCCAACCACCAACTTCTTTCATGGGAAAGTGTTGGGAATGGATCTTTCCCAATGGTTCTATTGAGGTAAGTATGTGGGAACCCTATTTGAATTCATCGATCATTTCAGGTAAGTTGAGTGAGCATTTTCTAGAAGTAGTTAGGGATTTTTATCATGTTATTTAGTTTTAATATGTTTTATCATTTCATTTATGTGGGGTAAATTCTGTTGTTGAGAGTATCACTTCCTTTTATTGATTAATTTGAGGTTTTTTGGCCATTTTTGGGAGAGCGAGCATGGAAATGGAGTCCATCAGGGTCTATTAGTTGGGGTTTTTCATCTGTAATTTATGTGAATTTTCGGGGGTCAATAGATTTACGGGTGTTTGAATTGTCACACCAATATATTCAATTCCATTAATTGTTTCAATTCATATTTTGGTTAATATTTTTTCCTTGTTTTATGGGTGTTATGGGATTAGATTTGGTGTGGCATGTGTTCTTAATCAAAGTGACAAGTCTTGGATGTCTTGGATGGTTTTGGACCTGTATTTTTTAAAATGTAATTTTTAATGATATGGTGTCTTGGAATTAAATTTGTGAAACTCTTAGTTGAACCATTTGTGTGGTATGTCTATTGGGGTGGTTTCATTAATATTTAGGCCAAACCATGAGGCCATTTCCAAACGTAAAAACCATTTTTTTCTTTTATAACTTATTAAAATTTTGACATTTTTTACACATTCCACTTTTCAGTTTGCCTACACTATCCTATTTAGGCCACGATATCTATTTGGACCCCTTAATAACTCGTAATCATTGTGTATTTGGGTAATTTATTTAGTCATTGGGCCAAACCATGAGCCCATTTCCAGTTTAAAAAAATATTTTATTTCATTTATATCTCTTTAATTTTTTAGAATTTTCTACCATTCTATATGCCACCCGAGCCCACAAACCCTAGGTGCACCCACATGTTCTGTTTTACCTAGTTGGAGCTCATCTTTAGTGTGGATTAAGGAAAAGTTTCTCCAGGTTGCTCAAATCATTCAGATTGGGTAAGGTAATTTTCTTATTTCATAACTCATTCAATTTTCACTCTTTTTTCAACAATTTTAGTTTGTTCTTGACCTCATCATTCTTATTCTAACATACCTTTTAGTTTTTTCTACATTGAGATTCAACTATTAGTGTATTTGGTGTGATTTCTTCAATGATGTTCAAGTATGTGATTCTATAAATTGTTTCTTCCATTATCCATTGGGATTTCCCCCTTACATTATTATTCAATTTTCCTATAACTAGGGATATATACCAAGAGTTTTTTTATTAGTTTCTTGATTTAATATTTATGTAATAGGGTTCTTTTACATAACATTGTAGTGTGGAAGTGGTGCGGTTGAAGTTTCTCACAACGATGGGGGGTTTTGACACAAATAGTAGGGGATTCCATGTGTAATCATTTCATGATGAGTTATATTTCATGATTTACTTATTTATCAGGTTCTTTATAGGTTTTATGTGGGGGTAATATTTTTTATTGAATTGGTTAAGTGTTTAATTTTAAAGTAACATTATTTCATGAAATTTTGATTTTATCTTATGCACCTTTTGTGGTATAATTTGGAACATTTTCTAAAATATGAAAATGTTTTATTAAATGTGGATTCGGCTACTAAATCTGGTTTGGTAGGATTTTTGCATTATTTATTACATTAATGAAGGTTTTTGAATGGCTTTATTGTGCAAAATATTGTTATACTCCTTGAAGTTGATTTATAAAAATATTAAATGGTTTATTGAGTTATATATAGTGTAAAAAAGATGTAGAGGTATAGTTTTGGAGTGTTTATATTCATAAAATTGGGTTTTTAAAAAGAAATTAATGATTAGTAATTTCAAACATTTTGAGAATAGAATATAAATTTTGGAATTATTTTTTAAATTGTGAGAAAGGTACAAGACTTGTTTATGTGTTGTTTTGTAGTGAGTATTAAGTTAAAATGAATTTGAATTTGAAAAGGGATATTTTGTGGCATATGTGTGGGATGTTTTATTTGTGTTTAATTTTTAAATTTAATTTCCATGTATAATGTTATTTTATAAGATGTGTAACTTTTTTGAGCAGAGAAAGGGAACCTCAGGTATCTAGGTGGGAAGACGTGTACTAGTATGCCAGTGATCTGAAGTGGTATAATGAAATTTTTATGTATAATGTATTATGCTAAAAAAGTAACTAAATAATTATAATTATGATTTTGTTGACCATTAGGTTATGGATGAATCCCCTACTAGTTTTTTGTGAATGTGAAAAGATATTTTTTATGGTTACTTTTCAACGAGATACAAGGTACCTAGGGCTCACAACTAACTATTTCCTAGTGGTGTTCCTGGGACTTCTTCTCATTGGATATTTTCTAATTATCATTGTATTATGGTGTTTTGGGATGAAAAAATTTGTAGCATGTGAATTTTATTTAAGATTATTCATTCATTAATGTTTCCTACTTGAAAATTATTTTCATTGAATGTTGCATCCAATAAAAATTGTTTATGGAATTTTGTGTTTATAAAAGCTTCCAAGCTTTTTTTATTATTATGTTAATCATATGGAATATATTTTTGTTGGAATACTATCGAGATTATGCTCACACCCTACTTACAAATTTGGGTCTAACTATGCGTAACAATCATTTTCATAGGTTTTGGTAATGTTTTCAGAATTGGTCATTCGGTTTGTTAGCTTTCATCCTTAGTGTGGTGTTGTAGATAAGGATTAGGGATGATTACCCCATACCTTATGGTGGTTATTGGGTTACATTTTCTGCTACTTTTGAGTTTTTCCCCTTTTGGGTTTTTCCTAAAACCATGTATTTCAATTCAAAATTTTTGCTAAAAGATTGTTTAGATTTAATTTTCAGATTCAGATTATTTATTAGGGTTGCTGTTTTATGTTTATAAATGATGGTAAATCGTTCCCAACATTTACTTTATCATACTATGGCACATGTGAAAACCTGTGGGGATAGGAAACACCCTTTTATTATTTCCACAGACCGGTTTGCATGCTGGTTTTTATAGAGACCAGATCTGTTTGTTGACAGGTTAAGTGGGTTTATAGACACCCATACATTATATTTTAATTTTTAATTATTTGTATCCACTTTCCCATTAGACATAATTTATTATATTTTTAAATTATTAAAAATTACAAGTCTGTGAATCTCCTTATAAAAGGGATCCTCTTATCCTCTGTTATCGACACCACATGTGATTATTATCATATAAATGACATACCAATATAAAAATAACACTATCATACACCTTCCATATAGGATTTTATCTTAATAATATTAAAACATATAAGTAATTAATGTGTACTCCACAAGAATTTTCCAAAATAAAAAATATAAGTTCTTACTGAACATGATCATGGTTTTTTCTCCCAAAAAACACAAAAAATTCAATAAAAAATTTGTGTGTTGAAATTAGTATATTTAAGGTATTTAGATGTCATTTATTTTTTATTACCTCCTTTTTATTTATTGGTAATATATATTTTAATGTAAAAAACATAAGTCTTTCCATCATACTAACTAATATCTCTAAGAAGAGATATATTTTATTTTTCATCATTGTCAGTCATGAATTGTTATGTAGTTGAATTTAATGGATTTAGTTGATTTTATAATATATTTTTTAGTATAAAAATTCATAATATTTTATATATTATTACCCTTCGATCAATTATAAAATAATAATATATCTTTTCATTCTTGTAGAACACCATCTCCAAGAAGTGATTCGATTTGTCTTTCATTTATGATTTACATGGATTTTAAAAGGGATATTTTTAATGATTGTATATGATATTTATTTTATAGATAAATTTTTAATGGATATTTATTATTTCATTTTCATTTGTTTAATCCACTGAAAAGTGGAAATAATACTTCGTATATGAATGGACTATTGTCCCCACAATGTAACGTAATACATTTTTCATCACTACCATGTATTAGAGGTTTGAAAACATTATATAATGGGTAAAAGTGAAATTAATTTCACTACTATGATTTTTGATGTGAAAAATTCATGAAAATGATTTTACTATTTAAAATGTTGGACAAATATAATTTGAAAACATACCAGTTTTAATCTAAATACTTTTATTAATGAATAATTTTTAATAAAAAGAAAATTATAAATTTTTAGGTTGATATTTAGTAAGATATATATTAATACAGATAATTAAGATATTTTTTATAAATTTATATTTACTATACAGGAGGTTAAGATGCAAAAAGTGCAATACAATACATAAGGTAAGGGTTTCTCATATCACGTTTTTTCATGTTAGATATATACATTATTATAACTTGTTATTTTCTATTTTCTGTATACCTCCATTGAATATTTATTATGCTATAATAAATTAAATATATTTTGATTTATAAATACCTCTATTGGTATCAATTTCATGAGTTCTTGATTTATATATTACCAAAACAATTTGGGTTCTCTATCAAAATATGGTTTCACTAATACATGTTTATGTTTTGCATATATTGTGTTTATATGGTCTATGTCCTACCAATTTGATATAAAATATTGTGATACTCATAAAATTCATGTTATTTTATGTTATATTATTGTTTTGTTTCATTAAAGGGGGTTATGAATAAAATTTCATATAAGTGGTAATTTTTTTTATAATTTAATTTATTCTAAAGAATATCTATTTTATATTTCCATTGAGGGAAAATATATGATATGTATCTCCTAAAACAAATCCATTGTGATGAGTCGAGTCACCATTGAAACAAGTCACCATTGAGGAGAGTCATTATTGAGACAAGTCACCATTGAGATAAGTCACTGTAGAGATGAGACACCATTGAGAAGATTAACCATTGAGATGAGTAACCATTGAAATCTATCACTATTGAGATGAGTCACTATTGAGGTGAGTCTCCGTTGAAACGAGTGACCATTGAAACAAGTCATCATTTCTAGACATAATTGGCTTCATATGATAGTAGGATAGTAATTCACCCTATGTTTGGTCATCAAGTCACTATTGGACTTCCAACTGTGAGTAAATGTTTTATTATTTAAGATTTTTTCTTTTTGTTCATAGATATTCATGATGTAGTCAGTTTTTTTAAACTAGATTTAATTTCTCTTAAACTCACAATGGTATGTCAAATAAGTCATTGTTGGTCATCCACCAGTATGAAAATTTACTTTTTTAAATTTATTATTTAGATTTTGAATTCTTTAATATTTTTATAATTTTTGTAAATTATAGTTTTATTATTTCATGATTGAAATAATTATGTTAAAATTGTATTATAACACTTTATACTAGTAGATTAAAATGTCATATGGGGATCTGTTTTAATTTATTTTTTCTTCATGATTTAAATAGATATTTAAATTTATTAATTCCATTGTATTTCAATTAGAATTTTATTACATAAGCATTACTAGTTTTATTAATTGTTTTGATTAATATTTCATGTGATTTAATAGTTCGATTGTTTTATTTTTAAAATCACTTTGTTTTTGTATCAACAGCTTATAACAAAATTGGCTCATTTATTTTCTTTTAAATTTCATGGAGTGATTAAATATAGTTTAACTCTTTGTAAATTCCATTTAAATGTGATAAGATAAATTTTCAATGGGACTCCTCTAAAATGGGATGTTGGGATCCTTTGAAAGATTCACTGAATCCCATGAAATGAAAAACTCTCTGATACATCAAAAATACATGCTGCTCTCAACATTATTTCATGATCATATTTGACATCCTCCATCTATTGATGATCATGATAAGGAATAAATATTCTACATCTAATCCTTTCTGTGACACTTGATCTTGTGTGAAAAACATCAACAACAACCAGATCATCTTCTTCTTTTTATCATATTTGTTTTAATTGTGCAATTATGAATCTTTTTTTATAAGTATTCTATGTTTGGTTTATGATTTATCCCATTAAAATAAATTTTTCACATTCTATGTTTATTCTATAACTAAAATAGAAGGTTTGGGTTGTGACACTTGAACAAATGTTCAGGAAATAGGCAAGGGTAGTATCCTGTAGTAATGTCTTTGTTCTACCTCTGGGAATTATAAAAGGCTGAGCCTGTAATAGGTAATTACAACATTAAAGTGAGGTTAAGTGGGTACCATTATCCTTGAGGAGTTGAGGAGATTGATTAGTGGAATAATCTCTTTAGATATGAACCCCTATAAATATTGTATATGTTTCTGGTCTTTGTTTGTCTTCACATAAATTTACTCACACGAATGTTTCACCAACAAGGTTTGATTTTATAATAAATGATAATTACTGGTAAATATTATTACAATATTAAAAAAATATTCACCCCTTCTCTAGTATTATTTCCATACTTAAAACAATACAAAAATTGGTATGAGAGTCATCATTGTAAGCATTGTATTTTTTTAATGTTGGTATTCTACTTATTATTTGATATTGCTTTGCTAACCCAAAAATATATGAATCAAAACAAGGTATTTATTTTATAAATCTAGTTATCGAAGCTACATATAGATGGTTATAAAAAATCCCCCATTATGAGATGGGATTAATTACGGTTAATGGAATAAAAAGAAATTAAATATTACCAAAATAATATAACTGTTGAACACTAGATCATATTGGAGAATGAATACAAGTTACCTAGAGCTGATCCAGAGACACTTATTGGTAATGACATGGTGAGATATTTCTTAAATTATAAAGAAAACTATATTTTTTATTTTTCTATTAGTAGGTCTGTATACATCCTTGTATCGGCCTGTAAAACTTCCCATTACATTTAGATTATTCTACAATTGACCCATTGTTAAACCAATAAGCTCCAGAGAAACAAGTTGAGAATGCTCTCAGAAGAATATCTATATTTCTAGATGGGTGATTAAGAATCTATGACCTAGAAGTTACATAATTTTATGAGAATCACAGATGGGATGAGTGGTCTTGGTGAAGAATTGGACAAAACTACTCAAGTGGAAATAGAACATAGAGCTATTCCAAATAGATGGAATGAAAAAAAGGAGTCCATCAATGAGAGTAAGAACATCAATGAATACACTCTTGATGAAACTATTGTCTCCCTACTGCAATATTATCTTGAGCAAAAAAACATTTCTGATGTGGAGTCTATCAAAAGAATTTTTTTTGCATTTAATCCCAAATTTTTTTATACCTATGATACTTCTAAATCTAAATGTCCAGATAGTGACAAGGATATGGACCACCTTAGTAATAAAATTTTCACGTACATGTATATAAAATCTTGGAAGATTTCATTCAAGAATAAATTCATTAAGGACAATAGAGAACATAATTCTACCAAAAATAATGATGTTTACAAACTAACCAGTAATGAGTTCAAGAAGAAAATTCATATAAGAACCGATGTCCCTAAACTCATACATTATATGAATGAAAAAGAGAAAATAAGGAAAGAGAAAAATCTCTATTTGGAGATTGTGAATGCTCAGATTCTCCTGACAGTAACATTAATTTTGGATGTGAATAGAATAAATAAAACATAGCACAAATGGATATTCATCGTGAAAAAATCTGTCTTGGATGTCTCACAGGCTCATGGTATATAGAATATGGATGCTCCCGACACATGGTAGGTGATGTTAGTAAATTTCTATCATATAATACGTGTAACAGTGGCCTTATCACTTTTGGAGACAACTCCAATGGACAAATTAATGGTATGGGTGAGGTAGGTTTTTCAAAAACTATAATAATTTCTAAATTACTATATGTACTTGGTTTGAAACATAATATTTTAAGTATATCTCAAATGTGTGATGATGGTTAGAATGTTGTCTTCAAAAATGATGAGTATACAGTTCATAAAAATAATATAGTTTTATTTTCTACATTTTTAATAGAAAATATTTAATGTATTAATATTTCTAAATTAACCAAACAAAAGGTTAAGTGTATGAAATTTGTAGAAAAAATTTTACTATGAAATAGGAGGATTGCGGATGAAAATTTGTGATTTTTACATAAACTTTAAAATACTGAACAACTTCTTTAATTACCAAAGCATCATATGAGTAATAAATATTTGGGTGATTCAGGTTTGAATGGAAAAAAACAAATTAATGATTTTAATCTATTAATGATGTTAGTTATTCAATATGCATAGAATTAATGCATCTTAACATATTTGTATCAATTCAACCTACTAGTTTATGTGGTAAAAGATATGTCTTTGTTATTTTATATGATTACAATAGATTTTTTTTATTTCTTTATTGTCTCATAAAAATTAATCTATATCAACATTCTATGAATTCTATAAACATATTCAGAATTTCAAAAGTACATCATTCATTACGATTATAAGTGATAAAGGTGGTGAGTTCATGAACATATAATTTCTTATGTTTTTTGAATATAATGGATATAAATATTTCTTCTCAGCCCTTATGACACTACAATATAATGGTGTTATAAAAGAAAAATTAATAGGCCCTTCAAGAAATGGTTAGAATAATGAAAATCAAATATTATGTTCCAAATTATTTTTGGGAAGATTTTGTAAATCTAATTTGTCATGTGTTAAATAGAGTATATGTTAGACCCTTTTTAAATAAAACCCATAATAAACTCTTCAATGGTTAAAACCCTAAATTATGTTATATTAGGTCTTTTGAGTCTTATCTGTTTATCTTAAATATTAAATATAACTTAGATAAATTTGAATCCCAAGAAGATGAAGGAATTTTATTCAGATATTTAGATACCAATAAATCTTATAGAGTATTTAATATAGTTTCATTAGTTGTAGAATAATATGCTCATGTAATGTTCAATCTATATTTCAATAAAAATAAGTATTCTGGTTCTTTAATAAAAATTATTGACTTTAGAAATTTTAATTTTGGTGAAGATAACGATCAAGATAATGATAATGCATAAGTTGAGGGGGGTCATGATTCTTCTAAAACTGATCCAAAAAAATGGATAACCCTTAAAGATCTCCCATTTGATAAAGTAATTAGACATATTGAATCTGTTATTCAAACTAGAAAATATGTTATGGTTTATTATTTTAATTATTCTTTTGTAGCTGATTTTCATCCATCTAATATTGAAATGGTTTTAACTGATTCAAATTGGATTAATGCCATGAATAATGAATTGAATCAATTTAAAAGCAATGAATTGTGGTAATTTGTTGTATTTTCAAAAGGTACACGTGTTGTTGGAAGAAAATGGACTTTTTGAAATAATCTTGATGATGTTGGAAATATTTTTAAAAATAATGCTAGGATTTTAGCTCAAGGTTATTCCCATGAAGAGGGTATTTACATTGAAGATTCTTTTTCTCTTATTTCATGGATGGAATAAATTTGAATTTTTATATTCTTCTCTAGTTTTCAATATGTAAAATTATTTGAAATGGATATAAAAAGTGATATTTTATGTGGAATTATTTTAGAGGAAGTATATATAAGACAACCTCCTTCTATTGAAAACGATGTTTTTCCAAATCATGTTTACAAAATTAATAATGACTCGTGTGGTTTCAAACACGCTCTAAGAGCCTTTTATGAGAAACATACATAATTTTTAAATGAAATTTATTTTGTTAATGGAATGATTAATCCATCCATGTTTATCAAATGAGTTTATAATGATTTATTACTTATTAATATTTATATAGATGATATAATATTTTGTTAAATAAATTATTCCTTCATAATTGAATATTTAAAACTTATGACTAGTGAATTTGATATGAGATCGATGAGTGAATTAACATTTTTCCATGGATTAAATATAAATGATAATAAGAAGGTGGTATTTTCATAAATAAAGCTAATTATGCTAATTATCTTGCAAAATAATTTAATTCAGATTCTAGTAATTCTTTAAAAACCCCCACGAGCAGTAATTTTAAATTAGACTTAGATGAATATAGTTAGTCTGTTGAAATTAAAACAGATAGATGCATGAATGGTTGTCTTTTATATATCACTACTTCTAGTCAATATATCTTTTCTTCAGTATGAATTTGTGATATGATCAAATATAACCCCAAATAATGTCACTTAAAAGAAATTGAATGAATAATAGGATACATCAAAGGTACTGTTGTTACTAGTTTGTTTTATATAAAAATGAACAATTTTGATTTACTATCATAATATGACTCTAACATTGGAGGTTGGAGACATGACAAAAAGAGTTCCACATGTATGTGTCACTTTCTAGGTAAAATATTATTTTCTTGGAGCTCAAAAAAGAATCTATCCGTAGAACTATCAATAGTTGAGGCTGAGCATATTGATTCTCCTAACTGTTGTTCCCAGAGCATATGGATTAAAAATGTTCATATGGTTTCACTATTTGTTTCGATAAAATCCATATTTTCTGTGATAGTTCTATTTCTATTCCAATTTCAGAAAACCCTCTTCAACATTATAGAACTAAACATATAGATATTATATTTCATTTATTAAGAGATCATGTTAATAGTGGGTATATTTTGATGGAATATATTCCCTATGTGAATCAATTATCAAAAATACTCACAAAACCATTAGATGATGCTAAATTTGAAAATTTAATATTCTTATTAGCAATTTTAGATTCTTAAATTAATTATAATTCACTTTAACTGAATTTTGTAATATAGTATGTTCACAAAATATATTAATTAAAATAAGGTTTTTTTTAAAAATTCAGCATATTGTTTGATAAATTTCTAAAAGGGGTGATTTATTTTGATAATATATTATTTTTAATATTTTATAATTTAAAAAATGGGTGAGTTTTTTAAGATTTTAAAATATGTAAATGTGTTATATTAATTTTCTCTCTATTAAATTTGTTTTTAATAATTTACATTCGTTAAATTGTCAAATATATTTTTTTAGAAATTTTAGTGATGATTCAACATTGAGATGATTCAGTCAACATTGAAATGAGTCACCATTGAGATGAGTCACCATTTTTATGATTCACCATTGAGATGAGTTGCCATTGAGACCAGTCACTATTGAGATGAGTCACTAAATAAATGAGTCATCATTGAGACCAGTCACCATTGAGACGAGACACCATTGAGATGAGTCACCGTTGATATGAATCACCATAGAGATGAGTCACCATTCAGATGAGTCACTATAGAGATGAGTAACCATTGTAATGAGTTGTCTTTAAAATGATTTACTATTGCCAGCCTCCATTGGATTAATACTACGACTGCTCGGTATGTCACCTCACGATAGGTCAGAAGATCACCGTTGGACTTCTAACGGTGAGTAAATGCTTTATTGTTTAAGATTTTTTTTGTTAATAAATAATCATGATGTAGTCAAGTTTTCAAAACACAATTTATTTTTACCTAGTCTTACAATACTATTTCAAATGAGTCCCCATTGAATTCATGTAATGGTATCTAAAATGTATCACCATTGGTCATCCACCAATTGAAAATTTTTTAATGTCAAATCTATTCATTAAATTTTTACATATTAAATATTTTAAGAAAAAATTATTTTATTTAAAGTTTCATTATATTTTGATTGAAATAATTGTCTTAAAATGTTTTTCTAAGAAATTATAAATGCAGTTTAAAATGTAATACAATCATCTTTTTTAATGATCTTTTGTTCATGTTTTAAATAGATATTTCAATTGATCAATTCAATTTTCTTTTAATAAAAATTTCATTAAAAGAACGTTAGTAGTTAAAATTATTTTTTTTAATATTTCATGTTATTTAATATCCTGATTGTTTTATTTTAGAAATAACGATGTTTTTGTGTCACCTGCTTATAACAGAATTGTTTTTGTTATTTTATTAACAAGTGTAATGGGTTTTGTAAATATAGGTAAACTCAATGTGGATTCTATTTAAAGGTTCTTGGATAAACCTTCAAAGGGACTCTTATAAAATGGGTTGTGGAGAACATTCAAACGATGGAGAAAAAACCCATACAACAAGAACTGTGTGATGCTTAAAAAATAGATACGACTCTAAAAATTATTTCGTGATCATCTGTGACATCCTCCATATATTGTGATCACAATAAGGAATACATATTCTACATCTGTTCCTTTAATAAACCCAAAATCTTGTGCTAAAAACATATAAAATAGTTAGATCATCAGTTTCTTTTTATTTTTTTGTTTAAATCGTGTAATTTTGAATCTCTTATTTGAAAGACTTCAATATATAGTTTACGCATCTTCATATTAAAATAATGTTTTCTCTTTATATTATTATTCTACATTCTAAAATAATGGTTAGGGTTTTCAATCCCGGAGAAATGTATTGGAAAAGGCAATGGTAGTCTCCTATAGAAAAGACCTGGTTGTGCCTCTGAGTATTGTAAAAGGTGTAGTCTATTATAAGTTATCACACCATTAAAAGTGTTTTTAGTGGGTACCAGTTTCCTCAAGGTTTATATGAGATTAATGAATGGACTCAGATCTTTAGATATGAAGCATTATAAAAATTCAATGTTTTGGTGTTATTTATTTTTCCACTACTTCTATTTATTCAAAATATTGTTGCATCCACAAGGTTTGTTTTTATAAACATTGATAATTTCTGTTAAATGTGACTAAATTTTTAAAATGAATATTCACCTCCTCTAGTATTTTTCCCATACTTATAATGATCCAAAAAATATCCTCTATTAATTTATTAGGTTTTTATATCTTCCGTTGAGTTTACACTGTTATATACATAAAATGATCAAAAAAATGTTCTTATGATAAGGTGACTGTATTAATACACTATAGTCAAAAAAAAAATGTTTCTACCTATCAATTTTCTTCAAAATTATTTGTGGTTGTTTTTACCCATAACTGAATTAATTTGAATCTATTATATAAAATACCTTTTACATTGTTTTCAACGGTTTATTATTTCACATTTAACTTTTTTTCACAAGAATTCTTTTGTATCATTTTTCAATAGAGTGAAAAAAATTTGTATTTTAAAATATAAGATTTGAATGAAATATCACTTTATCATTAAAAATAATTTATTTAATAATTCCTTTACTAGTTCCCTTATATATTTTTAATTGAAATTATTTCCCTCATTACCAAGGGAATTATTTATTTTTAATGATAATGAAATAAAAAACTAATTTGCATATTTTTTTATGAAATGGTTAAATTCGATATTAATTTTATTTTTAATATATGCACAGTTAATTTAAATAATTTTAACATTAATGAAGTATATATTCTTTTGATACCATTCAACACTTTTATCTTAATAGAATATAATTGATATTTTTAGAATTTTAATCAATGAATACAATTATTTCCGAAGATTTAATTTTGTTATGATGAAATAAAAAATGATTTTATGATACCAACAAATTCATTTACACATATAAATTATAATTGTGTGATGATTAAATAATTATTAATCCAGTAAATTTTTCATGGTATTTTCTATGATGCAATTATGAATGTTTTTATTATATTTTTTTATAGTTATTTTACTTTCATCATAAGTTTATGGATAGTCCATGGATTGTATAGCCCTAAAATTCATTAGTAAAATAATTATATATTATGAGACAATATGGACACTGATGGTGAGTGAGCTGAGAAATGAATAAGATCATATCCACTATGATAGTCTTGGGAGTTAACCCTAACTAAGGAAATAATAGAATGCGTATTGAACCCAATAGACTATATAAAACATTCCAACATGATTGTCTTGTGAGTTAATATTGAATAAGTAAATGAATGAATGGGGAAGGAACCCAATAAAATATGGGGATTTAGACACTATCATAGTCATGGAAGTGATGGTTCATTAGAAAAACGCTTTTCTATGATTATGGGAATTACAAAAATTTATTTCCATATCTGATGATACATTCTTTTGGATCATGATTTTTTATTGATTATTCTAAAAACATATGAAAAATGTCTTTTATATGAAAAAAAACTATTATTCCAAAACTCATTATTATTGTTCATGGAAAAATTGGTTATCACTTTTGTATGTTTTTATTATATTAACAAACCAATATGATTTTATTATTAAAACTTATTATCATTTAATGATATCTCATATATATCCCCTTACTTAGCATCCTCACTCACCATTTATTTGTTTCTATTTCCCTAGGCTACGAATAATGGTTTTTAGTATGATATATCTAAGAATCATACTATTAAAGAAGGAATATCTTGAATATGTTGAAGTTTTTCTTGGAATATGTTGAGTATATATCAAGCCTCTATAGAAACTGGACCATTATAGTTTAAGACAATTATTATAATTTTATGTATTGATTTATCTTCTAATTTAATGCATTATTTATGTTTGTATTGCATGTGAATCCTAAATTTGTATTAATAGAATAAATTTTTATGGAGTAAAAAAATAATTTAATATAATTTTCTTAAATTTAAATCTCATGAATGAATTGTTTTTACCCAAGTTTAATTTTAATTTACTAAAAAATAATATTTTATGAAAAGAATTCGATAATATGGTTTAAGGATTTCATTATATTTTTAAATGGTACAAATGTAAAAGAAAATTTATTTTTATAATAATATGAAAATAAATTAATGGAATCCACCACTACTCTAGATTTTTTTTTCCAAAATAATTATAAATTAATTGTTCCCATAAGTTATTTTTTTCTAAAAAGGGTAATTATGTGTTTCTATTAGAAATAATTCCAAAAACATATCATAAGTAAATATTGTAAAATTTAATCAATAATTTGAATCAATATAATCAATATTGGTTAACAAGGTTAAAAATAATTTTATACATAATGAATATTTTTCTTGGTAAAAATATTGTTACCATATTAAGCGTTAAAAGGGTTAAAAAAGGGGCTACCCAAAGAGATAAGGTTTTAAATCACCCAATACACATGGATAAGAATAATATTTTCCTTGGATATTAAAATTTACTATATATTTTTTTGAAACATTAAAATTTTTATCCATAAAACGTTAGTATGACATGTAATATATAATAATGCTTCATGTATTTACTAGTTTTAAACCCACCTCACTGATAAAAGGAACCCCCATCCTCTCACCTATCCAAAACACGTGAGTACTCTATTTTATAAAAGATATACCAATATATCATAACTAATTAGTTACCCATATTCTGTAGGTCGTGTAATCATCAAATTAGAAACTGAAAAATGATTCAGGTGTTTGTTATAGGAAGATAATTGAATAAGAGTTATTTGTCGTTACCAATATATTTGTAGTTTTTTTCACTATTGACATCATTAAAATATTATATAAACATATTAATATTAATAAATAAATATTTAGAGGATAAATATTTTATTTCATTTTAAGGATACAACCATTTTCTATCTCTTTCAAATCTAGAAGAAAATAAAAACATCACTAATGGGTATTTAAATAGTATTGTCTCTATGAAGTGATGTATTTTATTTTTCATTGCTTTTTCTCATGGATGGTTATATAGATAAATTTAATGTATATATTTATATTTTATCAAATATTTCATATTCTTAGAATATAACATATTTTTTATCTTTCTACCATGTCATCAATTAGAAAATGAAAACATCACTCATGTGTATGTATAGACTACCACCTCCATGATGTAAAGTTATTTATTTTAATTTATTTTATACATTGATGGTAATAATTATATATTTAATTAATATATATTCTAATATTATGATATTAATATCATTTTATAATGAATGAATAATATTTCGTTTATTTTATTATATATTTTTAGAAAAAGAAAGAGTCACTCATTTGTTCCTACATACTACCATCTGTATTTAGAGATGTCATTCATTATTCATCACAATTTTATATGAATGGTTAAAAAGATTTATATTATGAATATATAGGATATATATGACATGATTAGGGTTATAAAGATTATTAATCTATTAACGATATTTAATAATCAGTCCTGTCATACTAAAATATTCATGGGAAATAGAATAGATAACGCCCAAAATATGATTTTAATTATTAAATGTTAAAAAAAGGTAATTTAAATTTATAATGAAATAATATATTTTATGATATGTATAAATATTTTTCTGAAAAAAATATATTATAAATAAATATTTATTATAAATTATATGAAGAAATTTTATAAAGAAATTGAGGTCCTGAGGTATGAATTTATAATGATGTCTCATTTTTTAATCAAGATTGTTCGTATTTAAATTAATATTGGAGAGGGTATATTATATATCTCTATATATATTCAAATACAAATATTTTCATCTCCGAAAGTCGTATATGGGATTTCCATGTTGTATTATAACATCATATCCTTTGATACATAAATTAAATGATAAAATAAATTTATTTAATGTTGACCTTATTTAATATTTTTTCCGAGAATCATTCTCTTTGATATTGATGTAAATTAAAATGGTTTACTATTGTTTTAAGTAAAATTTAATGTTTTTAAAATGAACGTTTAACTACATTTTTACTTCTTTAATAATGGAAAAAATGAATTCTTTAAATGTTTATAGTACAACACACATGGGAATTTTTGTTAAATTATGAGAATAATATTCCCTAGTAATATATATGGGATTAAAGATGTTTTCCACCATCATGCCGGACTTTTTGATGAAGAAAACTACAAAATTTTTGAATTATTTTGAGAAACATTTATTCCCATTTTCTTGTAATTTTTATTTTTAAAAGTTTCAAAAAAATGGTTGTTTTATATCGATTTTCACAAAATATTATAAATTAATTATGAGATGAAATAAATTGTCATTATCAACCTCATATAGGGATTTTTGTTATTTAGTGTGGATTTTACCTAATGTAAACATCCACCTTATTTCTCTAGATGGATTATTATGATGAGTTTTGGAAATTTATCTCAGGAATCTTGGTTTATCCTCGTGTTTCATTTATTCTTTGATTAAAGGATTATAATAATTTTATTCTTATATAACATATATATATCATTTTAAATATGTTATGGATGGGATAAAAATTTTATATACCTCCAATTGATTTGAAAAAGATTAATAAATAATGATATAATTTGAATTTGAATATTGAGTGAGCCAGGTCTATTAAGGGATTCTATCAAAATTGATAGTATTAGTATTGAGTGTAAACTGAGGAATTGATGGGAATGTAGAGTGAACCCAATATTGTATTGGAGTTATTCATCTATGAAATAATTTTTAATGATCTTCAAAAAATGAAATGATATCATATATATATATATATATATATTCCATGAACATATTGTTCATCCTTATTATATGCTCTTATTTATTATGATTTCTTATCAAAGATTTAGAAATCTTATGAATCATGTATTTTTTTCATAACAAGTACTTATTACATGAATCAAGATTTTTAGTTTCTGATGTATGGGGTATTTTATCCTATTTCATGAAAAAAATTCAAACATGTATGCTTAACATAAGTTCAAATATGATTCATAATTCATATCATCAATTTTTACCCTGATATATTATCTAATATCTCCCTTTCTTTTGATTCCTTTTGAGAATGTTATGAGGAATATTTTTAAATAGGGAATTAAAAAAACGGATCTATATGAGAAGAAATTTTATTGAGATGATTATTATTTTCCATTAAATATCTTTACAATATATCTAGTATATAAATTCACAAAACCATTATAGTCCAAGGGTGTGTTTAATTATGAGATATATTGAATGATAATCTAAGATAAATTATTATATATATTTGGAATATTTTGTACAACTATGATAAAATTAGATAAGGTTTTAAATATATCATTATATTAGGTAATTATGAAAATAATTATAGACTATAAGAAAAAATATGATGAGATGAATGATAAATAATATGAATGTAATGTGTAATAGATTAATAAGAAGTTTTAATAAATTTTGATATCATTGGACTGTTTTTACAATTAAATGATTTTTCTTCCAGGTTTATAATGAATTTAAATCACAACATTGTTTTTAGATACAATAAATTGAAGTAACCAAGTTAAAATGTGTCAAAAATGAATGTGAATGAAAATTCAATGACTATCCTCATGATAGAAAAAAAAATGTCTTTTTAAAAGAGAAATATTATGGATATACGCATGAATCTCTATCAAGATATGAATCATGCTGAGATTATAAATAACCAAAAGAAGGAGAATTGAATTATAAATACTTTGATGGTTCAATTTAAACATTCCATTAGTGATTAATCTGAACCTACGATTACTGATAAATGGGTCTATACCACATAAACATATTTTTTGTTCTCCAATGAAAATATTATTAGAAATTTTTCTTAGTATCTATTTTTTAGGGATCTAATTCATGTTTGTGGTAATACCCTATTAAGAATATGAGGTATTAATAAGATATTTATACCCATAAATGAGAATATATTAGGAGGGTATATCAAAATAATTTACTTCCTTGATCTCTTTATATGATAACAGAAAATCAACTCACTGAAAATAATCAAAAGGTTGATGAATCCATCGGTACCAATGAAGAACATTTCACCAGAAATTCACAATACACTTATAATTATTTATAGGCTCAAAATAAATAGATGACCTATTCCGTAGTGTCATAAAAAAAGTATCTAAAAGTCGTTATCCATTATTAATTTAGTATCTGTGTGGGAATAATTCAATATTCTCTAAACATATAAAAATAGGCATTATACTCCAATTATTCATGTGGATTTTGAGACAAGAATAGAAAGTTAGATCTTTAAGGATATTTAAATAAAAAAACTATAGAAGTTAGGAAAACTAATAATTCATATGTCATAAGTTTTAGATGATGAATGGGGTGTATTTTTTTAATTGATCATGTAATATTTTTTAGTGAGGAAAAGATTTTAATTGAGAAAATTAGTGTTGTTGATATGGTAAGTGGTTATCCATTGAAATGAATAGAGATAAGTCTAAACTGATTTCACCACTAAAATTATGGTTATATAATTTAAAGGAGTATGAAAATATTTCTAATAAGTACATGAATCCAGTGGATAATTGTAAAAATATATACCCATTAATACTTATTCCAATACTCAATGATAATGTTCATGAAATCACCACTGGGGAAGGGGTTTCAATAATTAAGTTACCAGTGCGATACATATTTCACAATTATGAACAAAAAAATATCACATTTGATTATGATTCTATCATATTTATTATATATGAAATTTTTTGTAAAGGCGTCACATCACATCCCTATTAATAAGATGTTGAAATACACCTTGAAAATTCAAAATAATATGATGATCGCATCTCATGTGTATATCTCCCCTATTATAGAAGTTTGTGGGAATGTACATCCTATAAGAATTGGTATTAACTTATGAGATTAATTTTATATGATAATCCTCATGTATTGGATCCCTTCATGTAGATCCCATATCAATTACTGAGTAAGATACATCATAATTAATCTTTTGAATCAACCTATAATCATTTTTATTTTTGGTGATGAACATGAACACCGAATAGAAATCACATATATTATAATGTTCGAACAACCGATTCCGGAGGGAATATATGAAAAATGGTTGGGTATTGACTCAATGTTCGATATATGCCTATTTTTTAGGAATATGTTTATATTTCATGAAAATAGTTCCATAGTCACCTAGTGAATTCTAATGATTATTTTTCAATAGAACTCATAACTACTATTTTACTAATTTTGAAGAGTTTATGTTATATTAAATTGATTGAGTCATATAAACTGAATAAGAAACTAATGGAAAATATAAAAAATAACTCTATATTATTAATTGCAACACCATGGGGAACACATGTTCTTTTTGTTAAGAATAAATATTTGTCAATTTATATTTTTATTGATTATTAAGTACATTACTAGATCAATATCGAGAAGTAATATTTTATAAACATTTGTGAGGAAATTTTTGTTAAACTACATGTATAAAAATACAATTCAGTAATTGACATTTATAATGGGTATAATCAAATATGGATAAAGGATGAGGATATAAAGTTGATATCATTCCATAAAGGTATGTTCATTATGAATTTATATTAGATTTATTTGTAAATACCAATTCCCATTCAATATTTATGAATCTAGAGAATATAATTTTTAATTTTTTCCATTATAAATTTAGTGTTATATTTTATGATTATATTCAAATATATTTTATAATAATGTAAGGGGATGAGTATTATTTAATGAAGTTGCTAAAGAACATCAAGGCATAGAAACTATATTCCAAATATGACAAATGTGATTTTTTGATACATAAAGAATCATTAAAAGAATAAGTGATAACAATAATAGCAATATTTTTTTATGCATATATGTTAGAAGTTATTAAAGAATGTGTAGAAAAAAAACCATGGTGATCAAAACAGATGGTTTTCATAGGTAGTCCTGACAGTACTGACATTTTGTTAGTGAAATTTATCTTTGAAATAAAATACAATAATGATGTTGACATGGATAGGATGCAAGTTTATTTGGATAGAATAATGTGAACACAATTTATAGGAACTAAGGAAAAGTTTGTTCAACATTTTTTTTGAACACATTCCTGTAATTGAGAACTGTTTTAGATATATAATGATTTATCCAAGAAGGGACAATGTTGTTTTGTAATTTAGATTGAAAAGGTAGTTAAAATATATTTACCCTAAAATTTCCCACATATTATTACAAGATTTTAAAAATATCTCACCATAAAATAAATAACAAGGATCCTAATTTCTGGTACATTTTGATGACTATCAACATAATGATACAAAATTGGATGATTAATAAATTGATCATTAATTAAATCTCCCATAATGAGTTGATATGTTTCTTTGAGATCTGAAATTTTTATAGGATAACCTGGAGAATACATAGACAAAAGGGAAGATATAAAAATCATAATATTTGAATAAACATGGGAATAAATCATAGTTCAAGGGTTATTAGGAATAACATGATGAAATAAAAATCCATGGAGCCTGAGTAAACATATGAATGTATAAAATGTAGAAGAGGGGATAATGTGGTCATGGAAACATAGGAATATGGTAGTATCATATAAAGTGAAAGATACACAAGTCAGGGATAACTTTAAATACTATATCACAAGGTGTAAATTGTCCCATAATGGATTAGTTTTACTCCCTAATTCCCAACGTTACTTCTCATGATACTAAACATTACCCAATGCATTTGAGTGCTATGTGGCTACACCAGTGGAAACATGTACTTGTATATGTATGACACATAAAGAATCATACATAAGGAATAACCATAATGGTTACCTATTATAGAATCCTAAACCATAATCCACTCATAGAATTCACGAGCCATCCATTTACCAGATCTCAAACACTCCTCCTTACATTGTAGAGTTGGATTAGTAGTAGCGAGGGTCTATTATCAATAATGGGGAGACGATACTATATTTATAAAAGTACCCAAGGGATTTTAATAAATGATGTGTAACCAAATGAAATAACTAATATCCAAACTAAACCATTATCACATGATGAATAAAATATTAAATACAACATCCAAAAATGAATAGTAGACATGTCATTCCAAATATGTGTCACCTATTAGTATGAAAAACCCAAAATAAAAATTACAATAAAAATTGCAAAGTGGGTCTTTAATCATGTTGGCTTCCATCATCCATTCCCTATCCTGACTAAACCATATAACATATGGCTATTTCCGTTATCATGTCCTACATCCCTGAAATCTATTCAGGTATGGATTATTTAGCTTGGGTAAAATCTGAGTATAACTCAGTAGGCCTCCACCAATGGAATCAAAAAAATATCCATTCAATAACAATGTATGATGTTTTATAATGAATAAATAACAATGTTGAAGTAAATAGTTATCACATTTAACCATTCTTTAATTTAACACCAAATCCACAAGGTTCCTATGTACACCAAGCCCCTAAATACCATCTTTGGCCCATAACATAGTTTGAACTACATCACATTACCAGGGTTATCATTTTTCATTTCATATCAATTTATTCAATGAACAATTGGAACCATATTATAATTCTATCTCATGGGTGAAGAACATTGTTCCTATAAACAGGTTAGTATTTAGAGTCTCAGTCCCTATCTCGCACATCAATGTCACATTGGTATTTGGAGCCTGAATCCTTGACCTATACTTGCTATCTCATATGGGTATTTTGAGAATCATTCCATATCCCACACTTCATTTATTACATATAGGTATTGGGAGCATCATTACCTATCCCAAACCTTATTAATCACATGTGGTTATTCGGATCATCAGTCCATGTCACACACCACATTAATCAAATATGGGAATTCAAAGCTTCAGTCCCTCTCCCATAGTTCCTTAATCACATATAGGTATTTGGAGACATAGTGTATGTCCTACACTTGAATATCAAGTAATAAAACATATATCACATATGTCTCATCAGAAAAAGTTAATCAGAAATAAACACTATTATCAGATTTCACGTCATGATATACCATACCAACTATAAAAACAAATCATGATTAAATTCTATAATTTAAATGTGTAAAATGATAAATTTACCATTAAAACCATACACCTCTTTAATACATTAATTAATTAAAAAATTAATTTATCCAAATCCACATCCCGATATTAAATAAATTAATTTACCAATAATTAACACAAATATCTACAAACCTAATATCATATCACTTACGAAATCATAGGATAAAATTAATTAATTCACCATGTATTTAATCCAATTTTAAAATATCAATATCCCATCAATTCCAAAATCACATTATTTCATTCATCAATAGAATTTCATAATATTAATATCCCATCAATTCCACAATGACATTATTACATTCATTAATTCAACAATTAATTTATCCAATATAAATTATTCTATAACCATATAATAAATTCAATATACAATGAGTAAACATTCAAATTTCATTATCGAAACACATACATGAAATTGGAATAAAGGATATGTGAATTGAATTGATACCACCTTCCTCTAAATTAACGATAAAAATATCCAAAAAAAACTACCCAAATTGAGGTCGAATGATCACGAATGCATTGAGAAAAATATCTATATCCAATTCATAGATCTAATATCAAAAAATATAGATATATTTTAAAATAAGATCTTTATAAAAACAAATATAGGAAAAACATCCCCACAATGGATAAGAGAAATATGGGAGAGTGGGAGGAATCTGTTGGGTGTGAGATTCTCTTAACTTGATAGGTGATGATCTCTAATCTAGGATTTAAATCATCAAAAACAAAGGTTCAGAACCCTTGAAATCTTTTTGGGTGCCAAAAAATGAATGAAACTAATGATGGTCTATTTTTGGGAATTAAGTATCTAAAATGAGGGTTCAAGGATTTTTTAATAATTATTAGGCGATCAAAATCATGTAGGAATGGATTACTATACTGATTGAAAGGTTTCCCATACATTTGTATATTAACTATGTGCCTCACCTTGGGCTATCGCAAGATTACTCCTAAGTGGGCGGACAGTTTGACAAAAAAATCACATCTTATGTGAATCCTTTTAGTTTGGATTCACACAGTCTATTTCGATGGTCACATGGTTTAGTCAACCCATGCACCAACCGTGTAGAGCCCCTCATGCTTCGAAGGTAATACAATTTCAAACAAAAAATCCCCATGGTAAAACAAAAAAATATTCACTCAAAATATAGAGAATTAGTACCTATAAATGATATCAATATATCTCTAGAAAAGATTGTAATATTATAATCCCACCATCTTAAAAAACTATTCATAAATTTGTACTCCCAATCATCTCAATGATTCCTCGTAAAAAATATTGGGGACTAATACTTCATATCTACTTCTGTCTCCCATGTTTCCTCTCACACACAACCATGTTACACAATACATGAACTATCTCCAATTTATTTTCCGATAACACTTTATTATTGTGATCCAACAAACGTGTTAGATTAATTTAAAAGGATGCATTATTCTCAAGATCAACATCATTTATGTCGATCATATGAGAAGGGTCTAGGTTACACCACTAAAGATGAGTGAAATGAAAAATCTCATTCACATCACTATACCTCTATGTAAGATCCTTTTGGTACACTGTCGAACATATTCACTCCATAGACTCAAATGGTCCGACAATCCATGCCACCAACATTCCATGTCTCCATATTATGTGATGACGATATCTGGACGACAAAAGAATGAATATATGATCACCTTAAAAAAACTCTTTGGGTTTTTTATTTTTATGGACATATAGATTATTTCTATTCTAATCCATATCCATAAACTTCTAAATTGACAGAACATGATCTGATGTATCATGTACAAGACTCGGTCTAACAACACTGAATCATTTTCCTCTATCCAACCGAGAGGTGATCTACATGGCCTACCATAAAGAACCCATCATGGTAAAATATGAATAATTTCATGATAACTATTGTTATTAGATAACACCATAAAATCTTGTTTCATATACATAGACCCCATAAATTCTAGAAAATATTTCTAATGAATACCCTAAATCCCATGTATTGAAAAATACAAAACCCATTTTATCTATGGGTGGAATTTAATACTCATAAAAACTAATGTAAAGAGTCCATTCTGACAACCCTAATTGAAGCATAAAGTAAAACATGAGTCGTGGTTCCAACCAATCATCAATCTAACCCCTTGTATATGGACTATATCTATAATATACATGACTCCCAATATTTCCACTTATATAGACTCCCATATATAGAAGAAATGCACTACATTGTCAACTATTCCACAATCAACAAAATAGCATCATTAAACTTCTGAAACCAGAGTAGACCAACCCAAAAATCTATAGTAACATCATCCCATATCAATTTATAAATGGGTAAAAATTTTATTAATTCCCCAGGTCTTTGATGCTCATCCTTCAACTATTGACAAGTGTAACATCATCTCACGAAACCAGATACTTCCTTTTTCATGACTGACCATACAAAATGTCATCGTATGTCACACTAAATTTTTGGTGAAACCTGGATTCACCACCCACTTTGAGGCATTAAACATACATATCATCGCTCACAGCGTAATCGGAGGAATAACATCCAATTTCATAATATGTATTATTTCATCCACATCAATGTTCGATTCATATGGTGACTCCCCTGCTTCATGGATCTTCCTCAAGGAAAATCATTCTGGATACTCGAACATCATGTCATTAATCCATGTCAAAAGTGTAGACACTACTAAGACAGATACAAGTGTAATACAATCCTTGATCACATGAACCACAAAATGCATCTCATCCAACAAATTCCTCCACTCATCAGTAGACCTCAGAACTATTATAAATTTAGTTTCTATGCCCAATGAATCAACAAAATTGCTTCCTTTCCCAGACATATATTCTATCTCAATGTCAAATGAATACATATACTAAACCCATATCTACTGTCATAGATTCAAGCCACAGTATGAAAAGATATAATTTAATATCTTCTGATTTATATACATAATAAAATTTTCAATGGACAAAATAATGTCCCCTACACATCATGTCATAAACAATTGTATCCATCTTGAGGTCATGCATAGTGTACCACCATTCATTTGGCCTAATCTTCAGAGATCCATATCCCATCAATCGATCTCCCTGCATCAAAAATTCTCTAATAATGACCAAAAAAGTATCACAAAACACATTATTCATATCACCTATCTTGGGTAGGATCAAGATTGGTGATTTTTTCAAATTATTCTTCACCTAATAGTAGGTATTCTCAAATGTTTCATTTAATTCAATCCTTATACCCTTCTTGTACATGACCAATTTTTATGATTCTAAATGGAAAATGTATTAAATGACCCTCTAATAATTTATTTCTAACCCCAAAAAAATCTATTTGTTGAATACATTCTTGGTATTCTCCCAACAAACAACAGTTTGAACCTTCAATGTCTCTATAGAAAAACGTTCTTATGAGATTTTGTGACCCATGAAGTATACTTGATCAATTGAAAATTTAAATTTATATATCATGATGTATTGTTTATCATAGATTAGTTCAATTAAAATGGGGTCAGGATGTTATGCATTATCGTCATGATTCTGGGAGTACACCAAGATTCCATCCCCAAGAAATGTCACAAACTAATATTAGTAATGATAGAAGATTCATTTTATTAAGCCTATATAAACTACGTGATTATTTTATAACCCAAAATACATCACAACGATCACATATAGTCTATACCTAATTCTAAAAGTGGTCTCTGATATTTCAGATGGACAAAATATCTTCTGATGAAAACCCAATCTCAAGTAGAATTTGGATAAAAAACAATGTCTTATAAACTAGTAAAATAGTTAATGAATATATAGATGAGGATACGAGTTCGTCAGAATCATCTAGTTTTGCTTTGGGTGGTCAACACCTAAGTTCAAGGCCCGATCAACGTTATATTCAAACCAAAATAAAGAACCCCACGGTGAAATACTCTAGTAGAGAAACCCTTTATCCATCATTTCATCTAGTAGAGTCTTGGGTCTTGAATCTTTTTATGTACCATTCTACTTGGGGGAATAAAAACTGGCTTCTCCCCGATCATGATCTCAATTATATATTTCATATATCATGCAGGTGTTAGCCCTTAGAATTATTTAGTTAACACATCTTGAAATATTTCCACTATCTGTGGAACAAAATCCAATTTTACATCACTATCATCCAGTAACATAATAACATCATAGAAGATGAGCTCCAAAGATGTTGATGATCCCGACCAGTATAGAATGCCCATATATCACATTCTCCATTGTTAATATACATTTCACCATCAAGAGATATAAAAATCACTCTTCTATAGTAACAATCAATGTGGGAATGGTATGAGTCTAACCAGTCCATACCCATATTTATATCAAACCGTAAAATATCATCAATATAAAGATACCAACTAATAAGATACTCCCCAAACAAATGAAAACATACTTTTCAAAAACAGATGTCTCTCAAACAAACTCCAAACAGAGTATCAATTTTCATCACCCCGCTCAAAAACTATAATGTCTTATTCAACCCATTCACATTTTTAGTTAAATAAATTTATGAGGGGAACTAATATCAAATAATGCACTAGAAATCACAGAAGTTACACTAATATTACATCTAACTATTGATTGTCTTGCCTCGCTATCCATGGGTGTAGGCTATATTTCATGTAACTTCCCCATCCTATTTCCATTTGATAGTATTTTTACCCATATTTTAAATACTCTATGAAGATAGGTGCTCTTTACCTGAAGCAATTATTCCACTACCTCGACCTCCACGACCAGTAGAACACCTACTTCCAAACTAATATGTTGTAGATGATCTCTCTCTCAACCAGTAATTATAAATAGTTTATCCCTCACTACTAATTTGTCAGGGATTTTCAAAAAACAATATAAAATTTACCATTCTTCCACAAGATCTATACTCTAATAGTGGTCGTGAATAATGTCTATGGTAATGGATTGTCCTATCGTGCTGGTGTAAAAGCATTTGGGAAAGATTATGAAAAACTGATCCTTCCTCTTTCCCAACATTTCATCCACTGCTTTTTTCAGAATTCACATAACAACACTTCCAACCCTTCGAACATGTACCTCATGTTCATCCATCAAAAACCAAATGTACTCCAATGGAATCCTCCCTCATGTTCCCCTTAGCAATGAGATCATAGTACACCACCTCAAAAATATTCATTAATCGGAAGATGTTTTCCTAGAAATTAATCTCACATTTAACTCCATTCTATAAATTCCATGTCCTATATATCTAATCCCCTACCAGAATTATAAAAAAATAATTTAATGTCCATAAACTAACCAGAATACTCTTCAAAATAAATAAGTCCCTGAATCGACCACATGAACTGAACTTCCTTCTCATGTCTCAACATCTCTAGATAAATGTTATTTGTGATTGTAACCAAAAATTCGTTCCACTCCATATCACCAGCCCACCCTGTCTGGGCATGAACATCCCACCATCACATTGATCATCCTCTTAACATGTTTGAATCCAACGTAACCCTATTCTACACATGTTTTTGAAAATGGTCAATTATATTCTGGATGAAGTCAATCCAAAACTCAACTGCCTTAGGTCCACCTTCTCCAATGAATAATAGAGGGTACTATAACTAAAACACCCATGTTAGGTCATATATATTGTTCACCACATAGTTTATGTTTCTCTTGATAAAATTTATGAACTAAGAATGTTTCAATCAAAACTGATCTATGACCCCTTCACCGGTCACTATTCGTGCCACATGTTCCACTAGTAGAAGATCATATCCATTCATAACCCATGTAATCCTCTAAACAAGCATTTTCATTGAAGCCTATCACTACAGTTCAAAGCACATGTATCAGCACATATATTAAAATTAAGACATTTAATATGAATTATTTACATAATCCATAACAATTCATCCCCCAAACCCTACCATATGGTAAAAAGCGAGGCACTATAACAAAACTTATCCATTATACACATAGGTCATGGTTAACAATAGGTAAACTCATTTTCATACTAATGTTTCTCATGATAAAACCATTTATCCACATCTTGAATCATTTTAAAAATTTCATGTCATTATTATGTAACATTTTCAGTTCAACTACATAAGGAAAGAAAAAATATTAAAATTTCAACAGCTTACCTGATGTTCATTTTCCCATGCATACCTAAGAATATGTTTCTAATAAAATAGTCCAGAGTATATAAAATGATTCATTGCTACTCAACTCTCATGTCATCCTGATCCATGAGTAAAATATTATAAAAACACATAAACAATAACCACATCACATAATAAGTGAATCAGTCGAGGAGAAAACACATTTACAATAACATCAATCATCAATAACAACAATCCATCCTTGGATAGTTATCTTTTACCCTCACACATGGTTTAGGTACTCCCATGAACAATATATTAACAAATGACCTAATTATTTTATTATCTTACATACCATTCCCTAATAGTAAGAAAAAATAAAAGAAAAGAAAACATGCCTCTAATACAACTTTTTTACACCCTAACCTTAGTAATACACCCGGGTGACCCGATCCAATCTGTTACATGACCTCAAGCATTATTCCCCGTATGCCGTAAGTTTCCGAGTAGTAGTGAGAGTCTAATTAAAATTTTGCGGATACTATACCATAATTATAAATTTATCACCATAGAATAATAAATACACTATAATGAAATTGTATATCCAATAACCATATCAAACCAGTTTAACATGATGACCAAAATATGAAATACAGTATCCAAAACTAAATGGTAGATATGTGAAGAAAAATATATTCCATGTGTCAACATGAAAATCCCAAAATAATACAATACAAAAAAGACTCCCAATAGGGTCTAAAATCACCTTTGTTCATTATTTCGTCATCTATCCATACTCATGCATATAATATTTAGCTCTTTTTCTTTTCCTATCCTACAACCATGAAATCTATTCGATACCGATCTGGATGCCAGAGTAGTGGGTGAGTACAACATAGTTTTCTCCCACGATGACATATATATTAATATCATATCAATAAAATTGTATTCAGTTGTTTAAAAAATAATGCAGAATGCATAATTAAATTGTTATCACATTTCATTTTTTTAATTCACAACATTATCCATTGGGTTCTAGAGGACACTTGAACCCTCAATACTAGCATCACCCTATTAATGTGTCTCAAACATATTAGATAACTAGGGTCATCGTTTATCATTTCATAACAATTAATGGCATGATAAATTAGAACCATAGTCTATTGCCCACTTATGGGCATCAAACAATATTCTTAGCACCCCATTGGTATTTGGTTCCTATGTACATATTCCACACATCAATTTCACATGGGTATTTTGAGCATCAGTACTTGTCCCATACTCGCTATCTCATTTGATTATTGGGAGCATATTTCCTTATAACACATTTAGTTTATCACATATTTGTATTTACATCATCGACCTCTATCTCACACCTCATTAATCACATATGGGTGTTTGGAGCATTAGTCCATGTAATATGCAATATTAATCAACTATGGGTATTAAAATAATCAGTTTCTATCACACACCTCATTAATAAAATATGGGTTTTTGAAGCCTTTGTTCATGTTCCACACTCATATATCAAATAATAACATATATATCAAATATATTTCAATAATAAAATTAAATCTACATTATTTATCTTGTCACATTTTACATCTTCATATACCATTCCCCATTTCAAAACAAATAATGATTCAGTACATCAATCACATTGAGTAAAATGACGAATTCACCATTTAAATCATATAACCCTTTCATAAATTAATCAAATAATCAATTAATTAATCCAATCCCACAACCTAATATCCCTTTAATTAGTTCACTAATTAATTAATTTGAATTCCCAGAATCCTAATATGCCGTCATTTTTTTAATCAGTAGTTATTATTATTTAATTCATAAATTAATTAATTTCATTTTATAATCTCAATATCTTATCTCTTCCGTAGTCAAATATTTTATTATTTAATTTCATAATTAATTAATTAAATTAAAATGTTATTATATCCCACAAATTCCATAATCACAATATTCCATTAACAAATTCAACATTTTATTAATCCAATTTCATTGCTTCCATAAATTATGTAATAAATTAATTTAATCAACTTAAGGTTAAATTCACATGTTTTCCCATTTATTTATAATATGACATACAAATTATTTGTATAAAATCTTTGTGAATTGAATTGAGAAATCCTGCCTCATGATTGATGATGAATGCTCACTAGTGGAAATCCACAAATTGAAGTTAATCAATCAGGAACATATTGAATAATAAGAACTAGATATAAATCCTATATCCAAGATAAAAAAGAATTTTATATATTTAGGACCAATATATTGATCCACAACAATAGAGGATAACATCACCACAAATCATGAGAGAGTTATGGGAGAGTTGGAGGAAACTATATGGGATGAGATTCTCTTACCAGAAGTGGTGAAATTTTTAAATACGGGGATTAAATCATCAAGAATGGTGGTTTGGAGCCCATTTAATCAATATGGGAGCCTCCAAAATAGTAGAAAACTATTATGGTAGAGTGTGGGGGTTTATAGTTAAAAAAATATGTTATATAATGTCTATAATATTTTTTGCGGAATAAAATCCTATATGAAATTTTTTTATACGGGGAGCACAATTTCCACAAACAATTTTCATTTCCCATGAACCTCATATATGTGTGTTTCATGGCTAATCCTTAATGGTAACATAGTTTAACAAACTATGTGATATCTATGAGAATCCTCTCTGTTGGGGTTCACATTGTTTGTTGGGCAGGTCGAACAGTTTGATCAAATCATGCACTAACTATGGAATACCCCTATTCCTTCCAAAATTATCTAATTTCTTCAAAATAACTCCCAAAAAAAACGAAAAAATATTTTACTCCAAAAATATACAATATAGTACATGTAAATGACCTTAATAAATCGTCATTTTAGGTCATGATCTGATACCCATTAAATGAAATGCAAATCATAATAATATCATGAGGCACCACAAATGAGTATATCATAATGGTATCCATGAAAAAAGGATAAAATAAATTCAGTAGAATGAGTAAGCAAAAAAAATAATATATTATGAAAATTTATATCAAGATGAAATATGTTCTTAAAAATATTTTTTAGTAAACATTATAAATGAGACAAATTAGTGTTGTTTAGGGGAAAAGATGAAAGAGACTTAAAAATTGAAAAGAGAATAACTATTTTCCTAAAACAAGAATTTAAATAAGATATATTTTCATTATAAAATGATGTGTTTTTGGATAATTATTGTTTTAATAGAATAGAATATGGATTCCACTTTTAAATGGGTATGAAAATATTAATTTCACATTTACCATTCTTTCATAACAAAATGATTTGATAGGGGAACATTTAAAAAATAGTATTTCCCAATTAAAAATAATGTATTTTTTAGATACATATTATTGCAACATATAATGATAATTAATCAAAATTAAATATTAATACTGAAAAAATAAACTGGTTTTAAGAGAGAGGAATCGTGACCCTAAGAAAAAAAAGGTTCAAAGATATCCCTAACCTTACGTGTGAATGTCTTCTGGAAATTCCCATAACACTATAGATAATAAAATTAGATCCATTAATTACTTAATAAATAAACATATACATATATATTATATTTTAATTATTTAATTATTTTCATTTATTAACATTTATATGATTTATAAAATTTCATTTCATTGTTCTGAGATTGATCATTTCATGGTTTTATTATCGGTTACCTTGAGTACTATTATGAGGGTTCTTGTCAAACGGTTGGAAATATAAATAAGTGAATTAAATGGAATTTTATACTTAGAGAATTTTAAATTGTCATATATATATATATATATATATATATATATATATTTCATATACTATAATTATTCATTAGATAAAACATTAATGATTGTCATTTTGTTTATTTTGATTGTTTTTCGACCATCACGAACAAGACCGGTTTTATTATTTAAAATTATTCATATGTATCAGTTATATAACATGAAACAAGTTATAATATTAATTTTATAATATCAATTATCCATTATAATGGTTTTATTATTATTCTTGATGGATTTATTGGAAAACAAAAACTAATTAACCACAAAGGGGTTGAATCAAAACATCACAGACAATGTTTTCATTTTCAGAATAAAAGGTAAAGAGAAGAGATTTTATGATTTAAATTTATTTAACAAAATTAATTTATAGTATATATACATGATAATGGAATTATCATATAACTTATTATATGGATTGAAGATAAAATATAATAATGAAAAATTTTAAAAGAGTAAGAATGAGGATTTTACCTCTTTAATATCTTATCCTTAATAACCTCGTTAAGGCACAAGGGATGGGAATTATTTTAAGACCATAAGATCTTGTAATTAGGAAATATGATTGGTGATGGAATTAGGTATAAGTAAGGAATCATAAAAATATATGGTGTGGGATGAGAAGGGGTTTTGAGGGGTGGTATTTATAGGGGGAGCAGAGTGATGTTTTGGACTGTTTCAATCATTTGTTTATTATTTTGACTCATGAATATAAATACTATTGATTAAAATAAAAAACTTATAATATCTAATTAATTTTAGTTCTATATTAAGGAAACTAACATCATACATGAATTAACCATGTCTCAAAAATTCATTTATATACTTATAATGTAAAATACAAAATTTTTATTATATTTTACTATTCACAAAAAAACAACTATTTTAATAAAATAACAACATCTCACCCAATAAATTTCTATAAATTGATATTTAAAAAATTAATTCCACTATGTGAAATTTAATTTATAAATATGATAAACATAATTTTTAATTAAAATAATATTTTATTCGAAAAAAACATATTTTAATACTTTAACAGATTTTATTACACTTTAAAAAAATAATCAGGGACTCATATATTTATCATAAAATTATAATAAAATTTAATATTAATTTATAAAACAATTTAATGGAAATGATTTTTTCATAAAACATTTATTTAATATAAAATTTTAAATAAACATTTATATTTTATAAAAATACGGAGAAATTAATTTATGATATTTAAAATATTTATTTTCTTATACCATGATAAATTTATTAATATTTTCAGTTTAATTATGCATAATTTATATTTATACTTTCATGTGTGACGTTTGTAATACCCCAACCCCAGTTATGGGAGTCGGTGCATTATTTTAATACATTGCTATGATTACAAGGAATTAGGTCCCGAAAGACCGATCAGTTTAGCTGTCTTGGAAAATACATAAATGAACATTACATTACACATTATAAAATAAAACACCACATAAAATATCCTTTGATAATACCATTAATCCTTTAGATTAACCCTTCTTATCAGTCATAAAATACTTCTTTATATGCGAGGGGAAAATAAAACATAGAAAGGTTTCGGCTCAAATGCTCAGTAAGGATAACAATATAGCAGAAACATTTATAAATAAATGTAAACCTTCAAGGAAATGTATGGATGAAAACAAAATATTTTATACTTAAACTTGGGAATAATATGTAAAAGATAAAATCAAATAACTCCATTTACTTATTCGCATGGATATTCTACTAGTTGAATATTCACATGAAATATCAATAGACCTTGTCATAATGATGGAATGCATAATCCCAGACTTCATAACCACATAGTCAAGGCCTTGTTCCAAGACTACAAATATGATTTTGTCAAGTCCTTGTGCAAAGACACATTTTTTTTATGAGACCTACTGATGCATCGACGAGCTATAGCGGGATCCACCTGTCACTTACTAAGTCCAATGCATTCCTCATATGAAAGGGATTAAAAATAACATAAACATTCGTATTTAAAATAGCATACTAAATGTCAATAATTTATTCCTAAACTTTGAATGGTATAAAAATAACACATCTAAAGTCAAACATATCAAAAAAACATCGATACAATATAGAATATTTCTATCAAATTAATCAACATTAAAAAAGTATAAAATCCATCAAAGGATGTTGATATAAATGAAAATGATTTTTAAAAATCGTTGATAGAAATATCCCTTTTTCATAGAATCTTTTTAAAGTCACACAATTTAGAATGAAGACATTTAAAGGAATTTTTTAATCAAATTTTCCATTACCGCCTTGAAACTTTTTAAAGGAATTAACATTTTAAAAACATTCATGTCTGTATAAATAAATCCTTAAAACCCATTTTAAAAACATAGACATTAATGACAATGATATAAAAGAATAAATATTCAAAACATTTAAAATGGTGATTTAGTAAAAAAGTCCCTTAAAAATAATCCCATTGATAAAACTTTTATGAAACATGTACATGGATAATAAATATGTCCCAGTGATACGTACGTAAAACAACCTAGGATAATAAAGATATTGGGAAATTAACCCCTACCTTGCACTTTCCATTAGTCGAGGGTACGTTTAACCAATTATATAATGACCGTAATATGTTTTTAAATTATACCAAGACCATATTAATATTTATTATATCGTACATTATTCATTTATTAATTTATACAACTTATTCAATAATAATTTACCTGTTAAATTAACATTACAGGTAATAATCACTTTCTTTATCCTGCATCTTTTAACTTGTTAATCTTGATTGTATCACATAGATCATGATTTAAATACTTCAATAATACAAAAAATTATATATATATATATATATATCATATATAATTAGAATATAAATATGTATAATAGACATATATATGATATGGAAAAAACTGTTTATGGAGATGGTAGGCCGTACGTACACATAAATGTTATTTCTGTATTCATTTTGTATTTAACGAAACATAGTGAATAAGATATATGTTTGTATATATATATACACATATCCAGTAGAATTTTTATGTCATATTTTACTTGCTTATTAATGATATATATTTTATAATCATCAATGAATGGTGAACATGTTAATGAATCTCATCACGTCGTGGAGACAGTAATCCTTACGTACGCACAAGCGACAATATCATTATATTGATAGAGACATTTTATGTAATTGGATGTTATATCTTATATAAAGAATAATTAACATGTTATATTTTTTATTATATCAGTTATACTCATTATTATACTCATACAAATTATGATGTTTTTGAATAAAAAAACTACACCACGACGTGGAGACGATAATCCCAACGAATGCCCGTGTGGTGACTTTTTCATTTATAGGATGTATAGAATAATTATTATTGATGAAAAAATTTTATAATAACATCAAATTATATAAAATATACTGGAGTTATTATTTTAGAATGGAAACAACAATGAAAGAGGAAGTGGAAGATGAAGGGATCTTGAAAGAGATGATGAAATATTTACCTCTTCTTCGGGTTCTTTTTTTCATTTGATCCAAAAGGATCCTTAATATAGATTTATGACCCATGTAAGGCCTCTAGGATGAAGGTAGGAATGTTGGGATGATATTTTTTTAGTGTCTTGATGAGCCAAGATGCATTGGGGTGTGAAATTAAGATAAGGGGAAGTGCCCTAAGAGAGGTGAGGGTCATATTAGGAAAAGCTTGATATATTATTTTATAATAAAATCATTTTCAGTTTATAATGGCAGAAAAATGAATTATTTAAAGGATAAGGTGGTTATTGGTCTAAAACCTCTCAATCAATATGTTTTAAGCAGGTTTAGATCATTATATTAACCATATCTTTTAGATTTAACTCTTAGTTAAATATATTGTCATTTACCATGTCTCTTTGTAATTTTATATTTTATGGTTAATAAAAATACTATAACATGCCATGGAAATACCATGTGGTTAATTTTTAATATATATATCCTTGTATTTTTTTTGTCCGAACCATATATTTTTATGAATATTATATTAATTAATAATATAATATTTCTTTTAAAAACTCAATTATGTCAATTTTGATATTTTTTAATAAATGATTTTTGATAAAGTCCTAAAACTTTTATTACTTAGAAATAAAATTATATGTTCCATCATAACATTTCATATTAACGTATAAAATTTGTGGAATTAATCAAAATCCCAATTTACATTTGTTAGGATATTTATAATATCAATTATATTAATATTTAATTATTAAGGATATTATTGTGTCATCATTCTGTTATAAATAAATTAAATTATTTAATGTCTAAAAATTATATATAAAATAACATTATGTATAAATATTTTTAGCTTTCTAATGAATATATATAGTTGAAATTATATTATGTATAACCCTAAATTAAAAATTGTTTAGTTATCGAACTTTTTATTTAAATCTTTCGACTCTTCTTTAAATAATATAATTATAAATGTTCTAATCTAATCCAAGTGGACTTAAAGGATCATATTTTCTTCCTATGGTTTTTTTGGCCGAATTAAATTTATCCAATAGAATTAAGACATCTGTTAGGGTAATAATAATATCATTTTTACCCTTAATTTTCATATTTACTTTTAATCGTTGTAAATAATACTAAATAGTTACTATTCAACAAAAATTATATTAATCTTATAGAACCACATTTTTCTTACTGATATCAACTGTGTCTCTCAGATTTTTTAAATTCCACTCACATAACTGGTAAAGTTTTGTATTATGTGAATTTGCAAATGCTCCTAAGAGGTGGGTAAAAGACGGTAAAAATTTCGATAAAATTTTATATATCTGAAATATTATTAAATGACTCTAATAAATTATGTTGAATATATATATTTATTATTTATCTATTTTTATGTAAAATAAATTAAAATAAAATATCTATTTATTTAAATAATAAATCGGTTTTAACCAATAACGCAGTGTTTTTACACTATTCATAAAAAATTGAAAGTCTTTAGAAAAATTCCAAAACGTTACCCAAATCTAATTTTTATATTCCAAATTAAAATATGAAGACTATTTTACCAAATTAAAAACATATATGTTGCATTTAGTAATTTAAAATCAATTCCCATTGTGCAAACCAAAAAGTGGATTTTCAAAAAGTAAAAACTATCAAACGATTGACATATGTTTATGAAAAATTTAAATGTGGATTTACTTATAATTTCCTACATTGTATTAAATGATTAAAATATAATCTAATTATACTTCCAAACCATTCAAATTCATAATGATTCATTACAAATTATTTTGATTAAAAAAGATGTCTTCAATTAAAACATAGTATTTTTCATTATTCATCAAAATATGAAAGTTGTCAAAAAGTACCAAAAATTTATCTAAACAAAATTTTTATGCACCACTTCTAAAGAAAAATTTAATTTCATTAAATTGAATATATTAAAGTGTAAAATCATGTTTTTAAAATGGGTTTTCCAGTAAATGGCGGTAAAATTGCATTTTCTGAAAAATTATTTTCTATCTAAAAAATGAATTTGTTCTTATACTATGTCTAAGAAACACATAATATAAATGTTAATATTATATATATTATTTAAGATTCAAAATGAAGTTAATACTATTCATAACTTCTTTTTGAACGGTTATTGTGGTAAGTTGTGGTGCGCTCGAACTCGAAATTTCGTATAGCGCAAGCTATTGAATTACGTTAATGAGATAACGTACTATGAAACCTTGGGGTGTTACATCCTCCCCTCCTTCAATAAATTATTTCCTCAAAATTTGAAATTATTCTTCAAATATAAAAGGTTAAAAATAGAAAATAACCATTGTGGAAAACCCACATTGAAAATTGGGTTAATAAAAATTATTCTTAATAAGAGGGAAAAGGGAAATAAAAAAGTCACCTCCCAATTATGATCTCAATTAGAAGAACATTGGTGGAAATTAGAGACACGTAATTGGATAAAAAATGTAAATATTTATAGGATTTGATTGAAGTCATCAATCATAACAACTGTAAAATTGAGGGCCTCAAAGCCATCAATCTATGACGATTTAAAATATCGTCGGTTAAATAAAACATAATGTATTAGAGTAACAAATTTTTGGGTTTAAGATCCATTCCCTAAATTTAAGAATTAATTTATTCATTGAATAAGATGATATATATATATATATACTTGAAATGTAGAGTTTCATCCTTCAACTAATTCCTACCAAAAACTCATCTTTCACATCAAAAGATAATAGAATTGAAAAATATTATATTTATCCTAATATTTTAGTGTTCCAAAAATAATGAATTTATCATTGATGCGTTATGAAATTAAATAAACTAAATTTTACAAACCAGGACATCTCATATGACGGTGGAAGGTGATCCACCCTTTTCACCCATTAGTTGCGGGTTCAAGTCTCGCGGCCTTGCCAAAAACGACGGGTTGTCTCCCGACCTCAGTGTCGTCCTTTTTATGAAAATAGAAAAATAATATCAATAATTCATTTAACCTTAAAAATAGTATCCAATGTCAAAATTAATATATTCTAACCTTTAGACTTATCTAAATTACTTCTGTCCAAACTCACAATCCAAAATTTATAAGGAAGGTAAACATAATGAAGATCCTTTTTTGCCTCATAATAAAATGTGAATACCTTCATCATGTATTCTTTTAATACACTATAACACCATGAATTTCCATAAATCCTTATTTATTACATTCACGCTTCCATATTCTTTATAGAATACTGGATAAACTTCTTATATCAAAAAATGTTGTAAATTCCAACAATGATGGAATTTACAAATAGTTAATCAGTTTCATGGTAGTCAAGAATATCCAATATAATTTATCCAAATCAATTATATATTATTCAAAAATCACTACCTCAGAATCAGAACGATATTATGGATTATATTTCTCTCAAACATATATTTTCCAAAAATAATTAACCTGTTATTAAGTCACTTTTCTTGGTTCTACATAATCTTATGTCTTTAATGAAATAGTTCTGCAGTAAAATCCTTATATAATCCATAATTATTATAACCAGTACATCATTGTTACAATACACATATGACATAATTCTATAATATCAACATAAGAACACTAGTCATTACTCTTTATATTTGGTAATTTCATAACTTGATTATTATCCAACAATATCATTTGTGATATAATCTGATGTTTTGGACATTGATTCATGTAGTGTCCCAACTACTTGAAGAATAAGAATTTTACATTTGAATCCTTTTTCTTACTCTTGTAATCACGTACTTGGTGTCCCTTTTCTCTAAAATTATATCAAACTCTCATTCACTTCATGAATTTTTCAAGGTGACTTTTTCCACACCTATCACAAATGGGAAAATCATTATTTCCCTTATTCCCTTTGTCCATCATTCTCTCTACCATCGTTTTCTTCTCTGACATCCCTTCAAAGCCATAGGACTCAGAAAATACTTTACTCATATTATTAAAAAATGATATTATCTCTTAATATTATGATAATACTTGGGAGAAAAATTCTTTTCTAAATGTAGGCTTAATACCATGAAAGATATGATTATTTTTACTCTTTGGATCATGCATATTGTTGGAGTTCTCATTCCATTTACTAAAAACTATTTATAAACAATGAGAGACACTAGGCTAGATTATGAATCGCAATTCCTAATTCCAAACTTTTATAATACTTAACGTAAATTGAAATGTTTATGAATATAATTCACAATCATATAATTGTTTTCTTTAAAAAAGTATTTACTTATAAATCCTTAATAATGTATCACTAGTGCAGAAAACGTTTTTATGTCGGTTATTTTTCATTTTTTACGTCGTTTTCTAGCCAACGTTAATACGGGCGACGTTATAAATAACATTTTTGACATCGGTTATTTAAAAGTCGATGTAAAAATCATAAAATTGTGATGATTATAATGTCTGTTATTTTAGAACCGACGTGATAAATAAAATGGGAAGGGTTTATCACGTCGGTTATTTACCAATCAATGTGATAAAAGCCATGGAAAGTGGTTTATCACGTCGGTTCTTAAAAACCCAACGTGATAAAAGGATGGGGAAATGGTCTATCACGTCAGTTATGAAAGAACTGACGTGATAAACTGGGGGGCGGGGGGTTATCACGTCAGTTATTATAGAACCGTCGTGATAAACCGAGGGGGGGGGGGGGTTATCACGTCGTTTATTAAACAATCGACGTGATAAACTGGGGGGCGGAGGGTTTATCACGTCGGTTTTTAAATAACCGACGTCATAAACTGGGGGAGGGGGGTTTATCACGTCGGTTATTCTATAACCACCATGATAAACCGGGGCGAGGGGGTTTATCACGTCTTTTATTATATAACTGCCGTGATAAACCGGGGGGGAGGGGGGTTTATCACGTCAGTTATTAAATAACTGACGTGATAACCCGGGGGGGAGGAGATTTATCATGTCGGTTATTAAATAACTGACGTGATAAACCATTTTCGAGGCCTTTTATCATGTCAGTTATTAAATAAACGACGTGATAAAACAGTTTCGAGGCCTTTTATCACGTCGGTTATTAAATAACTGACGTCATAAACCATTTTACAGGCCTTTTACCACGTCGGTTATTAAATAACCAACGTGATAAACCATTTTACAGGCCTTTTATCACGTCGGTTATTAAATAACCGACGTGATAAACCATTTCCCAGGAATTTTACCACGTCGGTTATTAAATAACCGACGTGATAAACCCAAATTTTTTTAAAATTGAATGCAGTCATCTGCTCTCCACCAGAATCAACCAGAAAACAAATCATGAAATCGTACCACAAAAACAGAAGTAGATCAAAATTATGCATGTACATTGATAACATATAAAACATACCCCTTAGACAGCCCCCACCCTCATGCATACCCCATGGACAGCCCTCCCCCACCCCGTTGGTGCCCTCACCCTCATGTATACCCCCGGGACAACCCTCCCCCACCCCATTGCAGCTCCCACCCTCATATATACCCCTTGGACAGACCTCCCCCACCCCATTGGAGCCCCCACCACACTCCTGGACTGCCCCCGACCCCCGGACAGCCCCAAACACCCCTCGACAACCCCCCACCCTCCTGAACAACACCCCCTCACCCCACTTGACATCCCCCCTGGACAACCCCCCCCCCCCCCCCCCCCCCACCCTCATGTATACCCCCACCCCTGGACAGCACTCCCACACCCCTAGACCGCCTTCCCACACCCCTGGACAGCCCTGCCACGCCCTGGACTACCGCCACCACACCGGACCGCCCTCACAGACCGCTGGACACCCCCCAACCCCACTGAACACACCCCCACACCGTTGGAACCCCTCCCCCATAGACCCAAATCCATACCAGAAAAACCATCATAAGTAAACCAAAACAAGAAGCAGAGCAAAATTAAACATTCACTTATATAACATTAAAAACATACACTGTCAACTTAAAAAAAACTAAATCCAACCTAAACAACTACCAAATACACAATTAAGATGACAATATTTAAAATTACATTTTACATTAAAAACAAATAAAAGTTAATCAAACCAGTAAAATAATTTGACCACTCCACTTGTAAGTGTTTGATATCTTCAGCAGTAGAGGGTTTAGGGTCATCAAAAATCTAAAAATGAAAAAGAAATTAGTTAAAGTGTATAGTGAATAAATCAAATTGAAATATTATGGCAAGGTTTAAGAGGAAATTGTACCAAGTCAAAATTCAAAACTGTCCCAGTTATTATTATTTCATACATAAATTTTATCATATAATATCAACATTCGATGAGGCCTTGTTGTTCATGACAATTCAGATTGAATGAGTGTAAATTCTATATATTACTTTTATGTAATAAATCAAAAAGTACAAATTATAAATGGATATTTACCTTCTAATTTACATATTTGATCATTGCACCTCTTTACTTTTTGTTTTTTCGAATGTAGGCCCATGCACTGTTAGAAAATAATACGAATGGGGTAAATTTAAAATTCATTATAATATATAAAACTATTGAGAAATTAAAACTTAATTTTACAATATATTCTTAAAACTATCCCGCGCATCACCATGGGAAGAGCATATCCAATAAAGGGCTTTCTCCCTTGGGCAAAAAACCCCTACCATCCAATGATCACTGATAAAAGGAAATTTTACGTTAGTGGTTTTTTATTTTAAAAGATAATTAACTCTTTGAGAGAAATGTGTTTCATACCTCTCACAAAAAGGCATCATCCAACATTGTGTGATTATATTCTTTTCAAATATTTCAGCAATATAAACCATTCTTTGTTCCTCATTCAATGCACATGCTTCAGGGGAAATCAATTGAGGGTCCATAAATCCATATACTTCTGTCCGCTCATTCCTCTCCCAAATTTTATAAAGATACCTAATCCAAAACATACATAGGTATACATTTTTAATAAATATAACACAGGGAGAAGGTGTTAATACTTACATGGAAAAAATTTGCAGCACGTTGATGACAAACTTATCTTAGTAACAAGCTCCATGATATCAGTTTTTATAATCCCCACTCTTATTTCACGTCCACAAACATGATCTTCCATTGGAAAATCATAATAACCCGAGAACAAATTTGAATATCTTGACAATCAGTCAATACCATTTGAATCTGTATCTGATGTCATAGCCATTTGGATTTGTTGTTGTCTATACAATATTTCTTTAACTTTGAAGTATTCCTGTAAAAAAAATTGAAATATATATTAGTTTTCAAATGATAAAACAAATTTAATAAAAAAAAAGAGATATAACATTCATACCTCTATGGTAATGAGTCGAAGAAGTCTGCATGGCCAAATTAAAAAATGGCCGATACTCTGTCCAACTGTCGCCACCTCATATGTAGGTATTGGTACCCTAGCTGATCTATCTATAATATCCTGTACAGTGGCCCTCTGATTCTCTACCTCTAATTGTTGATGATGAACTATATCTCCTATACAATATACCAACCCATATGCTACTATATGGTTTTGAGAATCATCAACATACAACTCGCAATAAGTAGGAACCTGCGGCAGAGGCGTAGGATAAAAAATGGGGTCTGCAGGCTGAGGTGGGGGAGTGGGAGCTACTGGCGGAGGTGGAGGATAAATAATGGGGTCTGTAGGGGGAGGTGGAGGAGTGGGAGCTACAGTCTGAAATTGTCTTTGCATTTCTTCCAACATAGACTGCACCGACTCTCTAATCTTGTCCTCTATCGTCGCATTAATATTATGAACTTCAGCCACCAAGGATTCTATTTTTTTATAAACCCCCTCAATGTTAGAAGTTGAATAACGTGGGAACACTTTTCTTACCGATACACCTGCCAGATATCCTCTTACACGACCAGGATGTTCGGGCCATCCCAATGCTGCAAATAAAATATCTTCCCTCCCAGTAGCTGTAAATATCCCCTCTGAACTCTGTTCCTCAAGAGAGTCCTGAATTAATTAATTGAACATTTCTGTAATGATTGAAATTATATGAAGAAAATAATAAACTTAAATAAATAAAATAGATATCTTATAATCCTCTCAGCTATGAGTCTTGATTCATCCGAATGATATTTCCATTTTTTCCCTTCCGAGGTCTCTTCCATTTTTCATGTCTAGATGGAGGGGATGGAGGGGCCACCTCTCCAGAGCTTGAAGACTCAGCTCTTAGTTATTGATATTTTTCGGCCATCATTTGTTCTTCCAATAATGCATAACCTCCTCGAGATAAAAAATGAGGGTATACATTTTTAGATTGGATCTCCTGATGAGCTTTCCTTGTTTGCTATAATTTAAAAATAAGAAATCATTAACAAAACATTAATAAAATCATTTATATAAGAAAGTTTATAAAAGTTTACATTTCCCTTACCAGAAATGACTCTTTTCTTCTACTTTCAAAAAACTGTCTCCGTGTGTCTTCATCTATAAAAGGATATATACGACATGGATTGTCATGACTCCTATGACTATAAATGAAATCAAATGAGAGGGTTGATTTGAAATCCCTCCATCTCCTAGCAGCCAACGATAAGCATTTGTTTCTGACTCCTCCAGTTTCAAGAATATCAAATGTCATATGATAAAGAAGAGGTTAAACATATTATATATACTAGAAACATTAATAGAATAGTCAAACAATTACAAAAGATCTAACCAAAATATTCTCCCACAACTGAGAGATAATCACTTTATCCACACTTCTCCAATCATCATACAGAATTCTTACATTTCTCTTAACCTGAGTTGCTACAAAACCCTTAAAATCTTTTGCATTCGGACCTCTAGGAATATCATCATCATCAAACTCAACGACTATCCTCTGATCCTACGTACGGGCAAGTGATAATTTTGGTAAACGTTTTCACCCATGTTTACCAACCTTTGAACTCTTTGTCGTAATAGGAGCATGTAAATGTTCATCCCCAGAGGTATGACTAGCAATATGATCCTCTCCAGAATCATGTGGTTGATCATCTAAATGATCTGTCATTATCCTTCACATCAAAAAAACAAACGTCAGTTCACAAATATACAAATTCAAATATTTTAATAGTACTGTAATCAGAAAATAGAAAAGTGTACTATGTTACATAATAGTAAACATTGGTAATATGGTAAGCATGATAAACAGTGGTAAAGATTGTAAAGATGGTCCAGATAGTCAAGATGGTCAAGATGGTAAACATGATAAAAATGGTAAACCTGGTAAACATGGTAAACATGGTAAAGTAATTGTCAGTGAACAAAAATAATAGATATATAATTCATGTAATGATTATAAACATGATAATGTAAAATAAACAAACATAAAACAAACAAAAACATATACTTATTTTGTATTAAAACATGTTTTAATAAATAAAAAACTTACAATATCTAACATTTATGGAAAAAATAAATGTAAACAAGAAATAAACATATGTTACCTGTAATTTTTGGAATGTACAAAGGGATTGTTTTCACAAATTCCTAAGTCGTGATTGTTCCTAATGGCACAAACTATTTCTTCACCATGATCATCATTATGTTCTGTTAATCTTTCCATGGAAGTAGGGATCTCACATAAATCAGCATATTCATCAACTTCATCCTCAACAACATATTGTTTTTTCCCTTGTAAAACAACATCCCACTGCATATCTGATTGATCTACTACATAGAAAATTTTTTTTCCATGTGTTTCCATTATAAAAGTATCAGATGTGTCTTCCAATCTATTCAGATTAACAAGTGTCATTCCTTATTCATCGTGTCTAACACTGTTGTTACCGTTAAACCATTTACAGTTAAAAACAGGAACATTAATTTTAAATTAATCAACCTTCCATATGTCTTCAATCACTCCATAATATGCACTTCATGCAGAAATTGGGTTTTTGTCCTTATCACTCGAAATATTTATTGCTTCTCCAAACACCAATACACCACTATTCTGACCTGCACTTCTGTTGTCGTGAGCTTTCGTATGAAATGTATAACCATTAATTTCATAACTGGACCATGTTATCACATTTAAACATGGACCACCCACTATCCATTTTAATGTCTCTGATACATCTAATCTTCCAGGAAAAGTCTTTTTAATCCATGACAAAAAAGTGATGTTGTGCTCATTCAAAATCCACATTTCTTTCTTCTTTGGATGACATTGTTTCAACTCATTAATATGAAATGTGATATATGGCTGAGCATCATCTATGTTATTCAAGATGTATGATTCTAACTTCTTCATCTATTCAACTATTAATGATTTACTTTCAAGCCACAAATCCCATTTCCCTCATTATTAACACGTTCATGGCGAGATGGAGGCAAACCTATGTGTTGCGCCAATGCCAAGTAGCTCGTACAAAACTCTGCTACCTCCTCAGAAATATACTTTTCAATAACGGAGGCTTCAGGTTGATATTGATTTTTAGCATACCCCTTTAATATCTTCATATACCTTTCAAAAGGAAACATCCAACGAAGATATACAGGTCCACAAAGCTTTATTTCTCGAACCAAATGAATCATTAAATGCACCATTATATCAAAAAAAGTTGGAGGAAAATACATTTCCAATTGACAATGTATAAAAATTGCATCCTTTTCTAAAATGTTCAAAGCATTCACATCAATCGCCTTGTTAAAAATTGAATTGAAAAAATAACAAAACTTCCTTATAGTCTTTCTGACATGAATGGGCAATATTCCACGCAATGCAACTGGTAGAATTTGTTGCATCATGATGTGACAATCATGTGATTTCATACCTATCAACTTCAAGTCCTTCAATGAGATAAAAATTTTTACATTAGAATAATAACCTTGAGGCACTTTGGTATCATGAAGACACTGGCAGAAGCTAATTTTCTCCCTCTTCGATAATGTATGAAAGACGGGGGATGAAATGTTCGTCTTCCTTTAGGAGTGGGAGCTAACTCCAAATGTATTCCCATTGATAGTAAGTCTAATCTTGCATTCAACCCATCTTTAGTCTTTCCTTTAATATATAACAATGTTCCAATCAAAGAATCACAGATATTCTTCTCCACGTGCATGGCATCAATATTATGTTTAACTTCATGATACCTCCAATACGGTAGCTCAAACAAAATCGACCTTTTTCTTCCAAATATGTCTATCATTACAAAATTTATGTGTCTTTCCCAATGTCACATCAAGGTTTTTCACCCTCTAAAAATACAGATCCGGGGATAAAGGTTTTGGAGCAGTATCAAATTCTTGTGAACCATTGAATGCCTTTTTTAGTGTTCTATATGGGTGTTCCATAGGCAAAAACTTTCGATGACCCATGTACACTGTTTTCCTCCCATGATGAAATTGAAAATATGACGTCTGTTGTTCGCAAATTGGTCATGCTTTATGCCCTTTAACACTGTATCCAGACAAATTTCCATACGCTGGGAAGTCATTTATAGTGAACAGAAGCACTACATGCAGTTGAAAATATTCCATTTTATAAGAATCAAACACCCTAATACCATCAGCCCATAACAGTTTCAAATCATCAATCAACGGTGACAAGTAAACATCAATATCATTACCGGGTTGATTTAGACCAGAGATCATTATACTCAACATGACATATTTGTGCATCATACAAACTTCCGGAGAGAGGTTGTAAATTACCAATAAAACAGGCCATGAACTATGTGTGCTACTGAGGGTTCGGTATGGATTCATTCCATCTGTGCACAACCCTAGTCTGAGATTTCTAATTTCATTTCCAAATGTAGAATACTGCGCATCGATTTTCTTCCATTGTGGACAATCAGCTAGATGACGTATTTTTCCATCACATACCTACTCTTAAGCATGCCATCATAACCTTTTTTCATCATGTGAAATAGAAAATCAACGTTTGAAATGATTAATTATAGGAAGATACCAAAATACCTTTGAAGGGAGCTTTGTAATCTCTACACCAGCCTGTGATTTTTCATTCACCTTATACCGTGAGGTACCATATTTAGGACACTCTGACAGAAATTCATATTCCTTCCTATTTATAATGCAGTCATTCGGACAGGCATGCATTTTCTAGTATCCCAATCCCATCGGGCATAATATTTTCTTGGCTTCGTAATGTGAATCTGGAAGATCGTTATCTTTTGGAAGAATGTCTTTCATCAATTGTAGAATATCTGTAAAACTTTTGTCACTCCATACATGTTTCTCCTTCAGGTTAATCAATCTTAACACCGCCGAAAAAACCGTAAAATCTGTACAACCATGATATAATGGGTTTTCAGCATCACCATATAGACGTGAAACAGTCGGTTCTATCTCAATTTGTTCTGCTACAATATTGCGAATCATTTCTTCATTTCCATCAGAGTTACCATCTTGTGAATCATCATCACCAGTGAAATTCCGTCCAGTTTCACCATGCCAAATCCAAGGTCTATAACTCGAATTAAAACCTTGACAAATCAAATTATCTTTTATCTCTCTACTTTTCAACTTCTTCATATTCAAACATTTCAGCCATGGACAGAAAAAAATGTCACTGCTTGGAACATTTCATTTTTCAAATTCCAAAAAGGCATCAACACCTTCCTCAAATTCATTGCTCATTCGATGTGCCATATTCCAACTTCGACTCATTATTACCTATAACAAATATCAAAAAAATATACATTTTTATGATAATACAAATATATGTTTATATGAAAAAAATCATAATTTGAATATAAAAAAATTTAAAATATAAAACAAATCTATGGGTATTTAAGAAAATATGCTTGAATATTATTTTTAAAACAAAATATAGTTAGATATAACAGTTTTAAATTTCATTGAATCAATGAAAACCATGCCGCCTACATAGTTGATTGAAAATTGGAGAAAATGGATTAGACCTGAGAATCACCCCCACCCCCGGATAACCCCCAAAATCCTCTGGACAGGACCCCACCCCCTTGGACAGCCCCCACTCCCACCCACCCCCTTGGACCACCCCTGGACACCCCCAACCCTCCGGATAGCCTCCCACCACTCTAGACAGCACCCCCCACCCCTCCTAGATGCAACCCCCACCCCTACCCCTTCAACACCCCCTGGACACCAATCAACCCTCTAGACAACCCCCCACCCCCCGGACAACCACCAAAACCCTCTGGACAGGCCCCCACTGTAACACCCCGAGATTTTATGAAAAATATTATTTTAATTAATGTCTTGTGTTGTATGCTACACCAAGATTATCTTGAGCTATACACAACATTGTATTATCTTGCTGTATACGAAACACTTTTCTTGGCTCTTGTTACACACAATTTCAAGTTCGTTTGATAGAAGTTATTCTACACAACATTGAGTGTATGTATATATATATTCAATGTATAAATAAAATATGGTTGGATTCTGTTATACGCAACAACAAAGGAGTTGTGCACTACACGCAACCCTGACTTGGCTTGCATTACACGCAATCGCGACCTTCCTCAATAGCGTGTGTTGTACGCAATACCAGGTTTTACTAAACAACGATATATTATTATAATATTGTTATGAACTAGACATTATGACTAGTGTTAACTAAATTTTTAATTTTATAACATTATTATTCATCTTACACATTTCTATAACATTGTACAATAACAAAATAAACTTTTTGGGTAAAATAAGTATTTTTCAAAAAATGCAGTTTTGCGGCCTTTTGATGCTGCACCCACATTAAATATAGTTTTTGAAATTTTATAAGTTCAATTTGACAAAATAAAATTCTTCTTTTGAATGAGGATATAAAAATTTACTTTAGATAATGTTTTGATCTTTTTCCGATAACTTTCATATTTTAATGAATAGTAAAAACACGCTATATTTTAATTAAAAACAACTTTTTTCATCATAATATCTTATGTGGTTAAATTATAATATTGAATGGTTTTAAATTATAAAGATAATATATTTTTACAATTTAATATAATGTATGTCATTAGCATTGATTTTACCTTGAATTCGTTGGTTAAATCAATTCAATCTTTTGCAATGTTTTAAAGAAAAACTCGTTTTCTTTCGACAACGAGATTAATTTTAATTTAATTTCTGCATCTTTTGTGTATTGAATTTGAAAAAATGGATTCAATATTTGGAATCAGTGTGTCCAATTTATGTTAATAAGCTACTTTTTATTTTTGGGCATTTTGAATAGTAACTACGGTAAATTTTATTTACTATAGTTAAAGGTAAATCGGGTAATTAAGGGTAAATATAAGATTATAAAATTACCATAACACTTGGAAACATCCTATTAGAAGGATAAAAGTAGACCCATATAACCTAATGGTCGGATTAGATTCATTTTATGGTCTTTTTTCCATGAAAATAATTGAATTATTATTAAAACCAAAGAATGTGACAACATGTCACTTTCTTAAATCTTATAAGTATAATAATTTTAATTTAGTGATAAAATTCATGAAACATCAAACATGAATAGTATTAAGAAATATAATACAATTATATATATCATAAGAATTTATTTAGAATTTTTAGGGATTAAATAATTATCATTTATTATGACACAAAGATGATGCAGTAATTGTCTTATTAATGAAATATTGACATAATTGATGTTATAAATGCCCAAATAAATGTAATTTGAGACTTTTTATGACTTAAATTAATTTTCTAGGTTAATATGACATGTTATTGTTGATATAAGTAACTTTTTTCGAACTTATCATTCTATTATTAACATCATAAAAATCATGTACCAAATAGTGTCAATATTGACATAAATTAGTTTTTAAAACAAATATTATATTATTAATTGTTATTTAATTCTTAAAAATATAAGGTTCGCCCAAATGACATAGATAAGGATATATATATTAATAATAAACAACTTGGGGTTCGTTTGGCTTGTTATGGTAAGTTTATTAACCATATAGTGTAAGAAAACAAAAAGACACAGTAAAAGTTAAATTATTTAACTTATAGTTAAATCTAATTAATAAGGTTTAAATAATAACCTAAACTTGTCTAAATCCTATTGGATGAGAGGCTTTCTACCCATCCCCACTTTATTCTCTAAATAAGTCCCTTTGGAACCATTATAAACCGAATTTGACCTTAATATAAAATAATATTTTGAGATTTTCCTAAGGTGCCCCTCTCCTCCTTTATAAAAGGGAACTCCTCCCTCTCCTCCTCACACCAATTTGAGAATTCATGCTCGGACAACCCCTGCCAAAATCTCTTCTCGAGTTCCCCAGTATCATCCTCTAGGTATTGATCTTCTTCAAAGACCATCCTTAGTTCATTAAGTGGAGGTTAAGTGAAGGCGCGTCAAAAAGAGGTAATATCCATTACCGATCATTTTCAATTTCATTCTTCTTCTAATTCTTCTTATTTAGTTGTTTCATGATAAAGTAATAACATCAGTATTTATTATATACTGATATGTTATTATAAATATGAAACAACTCTAATTAACCTTCTATCCATCCTACGGAAAAAGGAAATCACCACGCCTGCGTACGTACGGAATACCGTCTCCACGCCGTGGTGTAATATATTTTCCACCACCACCTTACTTGAATGGGTATAATGGTGTAAGTAATAACTATATATGAATATTTTAAATTGATACTGATTCTGAAATAGTATAAATACACCCCAATACAGTCCCATGATCCTAATAACGATATCATCGCTCGTGCATACGTACGGACTACCGTCTCTACGCCGCGTTGAGATTCATTCTCCACTTTAACCATTCATGAATGATTATAAAGTGTATATAATAAGTAATCCTGAAATATATGACATAATAATGATACTGGATTTCTTTGTATATATGTGTATGTAATCTTCTTAATTTCATTCAACTCAATAAGGAAACGAAAACAGCGTTCATGCGTACGTATAGCCTACCGTCTCCATGAACGGTGTATTTCATTCCATTTACTGATTTATTATATATATGTATCTTCTGAATATATATTAGATATAAATCATGTTTTATATTCTTGAATTAAGTAATCATGATCTAAGTAATCATATGATTAATTACAAGTCAAAACACGGATGATAAATGAAACAATTTTACCCAAAACGCTATTTAACATGGAAATTACAAAAGAACCGGTAATATTAAGTCATAAGTGAACAATATATGATATCATAACAATGAATATGATTCTGTAATAAGTTAATGACATTATTTAAATCATTATACAGGAGGTTCGGATACGTACAAAGAATATCAGACATAAGGTAAGGGAAAATATCACAATCTCATTTTTATCCGAGATTGTTTATACATTGGTATTTACTGGGGTGTATTTTATCATCCACATCCATGTTTCCTCGATATGTAATATTAATATCCTTCTACAGTAGTTTATATCCAATTTTACCCTTCGGTGAGTTTTTAGTAAAAGATATGAAAGTAATCTTTTGTTGTTTTTTTCGTACGAGGTACTTTTTGACTTTTCCGACAAAAGTACGAGATGAATGTTTTTTTAACTTATACGGCATGAATGGATTTTTAAAACATTATTTCCAAGAAGCTTCCTTTACAAGTTTTCATGTTTTTTTTAATAAACTTCTTTTAGTTTAAAATTGTAAGACATGTTAAGAAAGAAAAATGTTTTTTAAGTAGAAAGGATATTTTCTTCAAGAATGGAGCTCAAGTGTTTTATCAAAATTATTTTCCATCTAAGATAATAAAGGGTTCTATTTCTATCCCTATTATTACGTGGATTTGAATATGTTGTGATGGAAATATTTTTATGAATTCCTTTATCTTATATGAATTGTTTTATGATGTCATGTTGTTTAAGAATCCCATTTTTATTACATGGGTTATGCTATGATGTATGGTTTATGATTTTGTGGCACACATAAGAATGGTATCATTATGAGATGGGTGGGACCTATATATACCTTCAATGCATTGGGTAAATATTTTATATCTCATGAGATAGACATGGCTGGAACGGTAGGTTATACCGGTTTAGTGAAACAGCACTGAAACGAGGAGTGAACTCGGTTCAGAAAGGGACTTTGTCCACTAAGATATTCTTGGCAATGAGTCTTGAATAACAAGATATGATTCTCAATTATTATTTGTGTATGACACAAAGGATCATGTTTTAAGTTATGATTATTGGGATTACATTTCACTACTATGATTTATCCCATGTTATGAAATTAGGCTCTCTTTTGCAGGTTAAGATTTTCAAAAGTTATGTTCTTATGAATATGATGTGATTGATATTTCTTTTGTTTACCCTTACTGAGCATTTGAGCTCACCCTTTTATGTTTTCTTTTCCCCAGGACATAAAGAAAGGATTTAGGTTTAAAAAAAAGAAGATCTTTATGAGAGATGTTGAAGATATTTCACCACGATTAGAAGATTATATTCCGAGTTTCCAATGACACTAAACTATTACGGTCCTTGTGTGTGTGTTTTTGTTATGTACTAAGTATTCCGCAAAAGTAATGTAATGTATATGTAAGTTAAGCTTCGGGTCTCTACAGTTGGTATCAGAGGAAAGGTTTAGTTAACTTTTGGAACTAGGATGCGAGAACTTTAGTGAGACCCCTATAGATATTTCTAAGTTATGTCTAGGGATGTCCCTAAGGTTATGTATACGTATAGGTTATAGTACTAGAATTATGCTAAAGATCATATAATTAAACCTAAGATTTTAGATACTGAAGGCACTCCCCCTTTATTATGTTGTTTTACCTAGCATTATTTTTGCCTCTCAAACTATTCTTTCTGGGTTTTAGATGATGGCTGGAACCCGAAGGAACCATGGTGATCAATGTAGTGGACAATGCAATGATTGTCCTCCTGAACAAACAAATGTTATGGGAGACGGAGTGCAAAATCTTATTGCTATACTTACACAAGCTATGAATCATTCTGGACTTCCAAATGAGCGGAGAAGGGAACAACATTCTATTGAGTCCTTCATGAGGCAACGTCCACCTTCATTCAGTGGGTCTTCTGATCCACTTGTTGTTAAACAATGGATCAGTACCACTGAAAAGATATTTTCAGTTCTTCAATGTTCTGAACATGATAAAGTCATCTTAGCAGTATATCGTTTGAAGTCGAAGCTGATCAATGGTGGAATCTTATCATGAATATGAGGCAAAGAGATGAAATTGAGTCCATGGAATGGGACAAGTTCAAGAACTTATTTTTCAATAAGCACTTACCTCGTATTCTTCGAACAAAGATGGAGAAGGAGTTTCTTGAACTAAAGAAAAATGATGATGAATCTGTTGGTATATATGAAGAAAATTTTACAAGGATTTCAAGGTATGCATCTGGATTTATCATCCAACCTGAAACTAAAGTTGATCGATTCTTCAGTGGCTTAAAACCAAATCATGGAAGGGCATTAGCTATAAGAGACTTCAGTAGCTATGAAGAAATTGTACGTTGTGCTATCAAGGTAGAAATGGAAGTTGGTGGTACTTATCCATCTCATAGTTTTGACAAGAAACGAATGATGGAGTTCAAGGAGAAATCTCAGAATAATGGTGAAAAGAAATTGACTGTTTCCTTATGCTCAATGTGTGGAAATAAGCATAGTGGAGATTGTCTTAAAGGTACAAGTAAATGTTCAAATGTGGAAAGGAAGGTCATCGGGCATTTGAATGCCGCAATGATGGGAAGAAAATGCCTAATGATGAAAACAAAGGAAGGGATACATAGAATGAACCTACTACACTTCGATTCTTCAAGTGCAAGGAAATGGGGCATTATGATAATAAATTCCATAATCCAAGGGTTAGTGATGATCGACTTGAGCAACCACTTAAGGAAAAGGACAAAGGGAAGTCACATGCGATCACCATTGGTGATGTTGACTATGACAACGATGTGGTGGAATGATTAAGTGTTTATGTAATGGGATTCCAGAATAATGTTGTATATAGTATCGTGGAATATTGGAATATTTATGTTTTGTTCTATTGTGGTTTTCAATAATTTTATGGCATCGGTAACCGTGAAATGTGATTGAAATATTTTTGGAAAGCAGATGATATGCACATAATGAAGGGATAAAGAGAATATAATATTTTTTATCGTATTCATGAGCTCATGATTGATATAAGGACTAAGTTATATCATGGTTTGAGGATATAGAATTTTGAGGATTTTGGTATGTGGAAAGTGTTAACTTTTAACTGCATTCATGTTTTCACTAAGGTTCAATGGATATTCATTCTTCAAGAGAATACATGATTAATGTATTCACATGTTTTTAATTTGACCAACAAGATATATCTTATGATATATGGGGGTTAAATGATGGCATTCACGTGATCATTTTCTTTATACTATGAGCTTGGACCGAAGTATTTTAGATAATCGTAAAGATTGGAATGGATTATGTTGGACATAAGTTAGTATTGTTTAAGGATAAAACTTTTTTTGATATTTTTTATGGGATGTTATAGTAATATAGCTTTAGAAAAAGGACAACCTGCAGGACGGGCGACAGCCCATCGCGTCGGACAAGGATATGGGAATCGAACCCACAACCGACGTGCGACTGGCCTTTATGGCCTACCACTGGCCTACAGGAATTCCCTATTTAGTAGAAACTAGTTTTATTATATTAAAGAGTATGATATATGAAGTATAAGTCCATTTTAGGAACCATATATGATTAATCTCACTATATATGGACTTATGTATTTTTTGATAACTTTTCTAACCTTTTGTTTGAGACAGATGGAATGACCCATCATTCTATCACATGATCTGCTAACACATCACGAATGACAAATTCAACTTGATTTCTTTAATATATGAAGTTTAAATTGTCCAAAGAACGAAAAACAGTGAGACTATACCAAAATCACGAATGTATTTCTTCTAATTCCAATTTCATCAACTTTAGGGAAAGGATCTTGAAAATCAAAAATTTTGTCCTAGTGCTCTTATATCTGATGAATCAGATGGTACCTTAGATCGTCACAAATGTATGGATTTGTGATTGCTGGATTCTCCATAGCCATGTTCTCTACCACTCTCCATCAAAACATGATGGTTAGATTTCTCATCCATATCCATATTTTCACCTATGTGGAAACCCAGTGATTAGTTTATTTGGGTAACCGTTACATTTCATACTTTTGTTTTTAAAGATTGGTTTTGGTATTCCATTTTACGATGTGGGTTTCTATTAACGAAACTTTCGAATAGTAAACCATTTATAACCCCGATGAATTTCGAGGGAGAAATTCATTTTAAGGGGGGTAGAATGTAACACCCCAATATTTTATGAAAAATATTCTTTTAATTAATGTATTGTGTTGTAGGCTACACCAAGATTATCTTGCACTATACGCAACACTGTGTTAGCTTGCAGTATACGCAACACTATTCTTGTCTCTTGTTACACACAATTTCATGTTCGTTTGATAAAAGTTATTCTACGCAACATTGAGTGTATATATATATATTCAATGTATAAATAAAATATGGTTGGATTCTGTTATACACAACAACAAAGGATTTGTGCACTACACGCAACCCTGACTTGGCTTTCATTACACGCAATCGCGACCTTCCTCGATAGCGTATGTTGTACGCAATACCGGGTTTTACTAGAAAACAATATATTATTATAATATTGTTATGATATAGCAGTTATGAATAGTGTTAACTAAATTTTTAATTTTATAACATTATTATTCATCTTACACATTTCTAGAACATGGAATAACAACAAAATAAATTTTTCGGGTAAAATAAGTATTTTTCAAAAAATGCAGTTTTGCCGCCTTTTGATGGGGCACCCACTTTAAATCTAGTTTTTGACATGTTTATAAGTTCAATTTGACAAAATAAAATTCTTCTTTTGAATCAGGATATAAAAATTTACATTAGATAAATTTTTGATATTTTTTCGATAACTTTCATATTTTAATGAATAGTAAAAACACGCTATATTTTAATTAAAAACAACTGTTTTCATCATAATATCTTATGTGGTTAAATTATAATATTGAATGGTTTTAAAGTATAAATAGAATATATTTTAACCATTTAATATAATTTATGTCATTATCATTGATTTTACCTTAAATTCGTAGGTTAAATCAATTCAATCTTTTGCAATGTTTTAATGAAAAACCTGTTTTCTTTCAACAACGAGATTAATTTTAATTTAATTTATGCATCTTTTTTGTATTGAATTTGAAAAAATGGATTCCATATTTGGAATCAGTGTGTCCAAATTATGTTAATAAGCTACTTTTTATTTTTGGTCATTGTGAATAGTAACTACGGTAAATTTTATTTACTATAGTTAATGGTAAATCGGGTAATTAAGGGTAAATATAAGATTATAAAATTACCCTAACACTTGAAAAAAATCCTATTGGATGGATAAAAGTAGACCCATATAACCTAGGGGTCGGATTAGATTCATTTTATGGACTTTTGTCCATGAAAATAATTTAATTATTATTAAAACCAAAGAATGTGACAACATGTCACTTTCTTAAATCTTATAAGTATAATAATTTTAATTTAGTGATAAACTTAATGAAACTTCAAACATGAATTGTCTCCAGAAATATAACACAATTATCTACATTATAGGAATTTATTTAGTATTTTTAGGGATTAAATAAGTATCATTTATTATGACACAAAGATGATGGAGTAATTGTCTTATTAATGAAATATTGACATAATTGATGTTATAAATGACAAAATAAATGTAATTTGAGACTTTTTATGATGTAAATTAATTTTATAGGTTAATATGACATGTTATTGTAGATATAAGTAACTTGGTTCGAACTTATCATTCTATTATGAATTTCATAAAAATCATGTACCAAATAGTGTCAATATTGACATAAATTAGTTTTTAAAACAAATATTATATTATTAATTGTTATTTAATTCTTAAAAATCTAAGGTTCGGCCAAATTACATAGATAAGGATAGATATATTAATAATAAACAACTTGGGGTTCGTTTGGCTTGTTATGGTAATTTTATTAACCATATAGTGTAAGAAAACAAAAAGACACAGTAAAAGTTAAATTATTTAACTTAGAGTTAAATCTAATTGATAAGGTTAAAATAATAACCTAAACTTGTCTAAATCTTATTGTATGAGAGGATTTGGACCCATCCCCACTTTATCTTCAAAATAAGATCCTTTGGAACCATTATAAACCGAATTTGACCATAATATAAAATAATATTTTGAGATTTTCCTAAGGTGCCCCTCCCCTCCCTTATAAAAGGGCACCTCCTCCCTCTCCTCCTCACACCAATTTGAGAATTCATGCTCGGACAAACCCTAACAAAATCTATTCTGCACTTCACTATTATCATACTAGAGGTCTTGGTATTCTTCAAAGACCATCCTTAGTTCATTAAGTGGAGGTTAAGTGAAGGCGCGTCAAAAAGAGGTAATATCCATTACCGATCTTTTTCAATTTCTTTCTTCTTCAACTTCTTCTTCTTTAGTTGTTTCATGATAAAGTAATAACATCAGTACTTATTATATTCTAATATGTTATTTTAAATATGAAACAACTCTAATTAACCTTCTATCCATCCTACGGAAAAAGGAAATCACCGCGCGTGCGTACGTACGAAATACTGTCTCCACGCCGTGGTGTAATCTATTTTCCACCACCACCTTACTTGGATGGGTATAATGGTGTAAATAAACACTATATATGATTATTTTAATGTGCTATTGATTCTGAAATATTATACATACACTCCAATACAGTCCCACGATCATGAGAACGATATCATCACTCGTGCGTACGTACGGACTACCGTCTCTACGACGCGATGAGATTCATTCTCCACTTTAACCATTCATGAATGATTATAAAGTGTATTTAATAAGTAATCATGAAATATATGACATAATAATGATACTGGATTTTTTTTATATATGTGTATGTCATCTACTTAATTCCATTCAACTCAATAAGGAAACGGAAACAGCGTTCATGCGTACGTACGGTCTACCGTCTCCATGAACGGTGTATTTCTTTCCATTTACTGATTTATTATATATATGTATATTCTGAATATATATTAGATATAAATCATGTTTTATATTCTGTAATTAAGTAATCATGATCTAAGTAATCATATGAATAATTACAAGTCAAAACACGGACGACAAATGAAACAATTTTACCCAAAATGCTCTTTAACATGGAATTTACAAAAGAACGGGTAATATAAAGTTATAAGTGAACCATATATGATATCATAACAATGAATATGATTCTGTAATAAGTTAATGAAATTATTTAAATCATTATACAGGAGGTTTGGATACGTACAAAGCATATCAGACATAAGGTAAGGGAAAATATCACAATCTCATTTTTATCCAAGATTGTTTATACATTGGTATTTACTGGGGTGTATTTTATCATCCACATCCATGTTTCCTCAATATGTAATTTTTATATCCTTCTACAGTAGTTTATATCCAATTTTACCCTTTGGTGAGTTTTTAGTAAATGATATGAAAGGAATCTTTTGTTGTTTTTTTTCGTACGAGGCGCTTTTTGACTTTTCCGACAAAAGTACGAGAAGAATGTTTTTTTTAACTTATACGACATGAATGGATTTTTAAAACATTATTTCCAAGAATATTACTTTACAAGTTTTCAAGATTATTTTTAATAAACTTTTTTTAGTTTAAAATTGTAACACATGTTATGAAAGAAAATGTTTTTGAAGTAGAAAGGATATTTTCCTCAAGAATGGAGTTCAAGTGTTTTATCAAAATTATTTTCCATCTAAGATAATAAAGGGTTCTATTTCGATCCCTATTATTAAATGGATTTGATTATGTTGTGATGGAAATATTTTTATGAATTCCTTTATCTTATATGAATTGTTTTATGATGTCATGTTGTTTAAGAATCCCATTTTTATTACATGGGATATGCTATGATGTATGGCTTATGATTTTGTGGCACACATAAGAATGGTATCATTATGAGATGGGTGGGACCTATATCTCCCTCCAATGCATTGGGTAAAGATTTTATATCTCATGAGATAGACATGGCTGGAACGGTAGGTTATACCGGTTCAGTGAAACAGGACTGAAACGAGGAGTGAACTTGGTTCAGAAAGGGAATTTATCCACTAAGATTGTCTTGGCAATGGGTCTTGACTAATAAGAAATGATTCTCAATGATTATGTGTGTATGCCACAAAGTTTCATGTTTTATGTTATGATTATTGGGATTACATTTCACTACTATGATTTATCCCATGTTATGAAATTATGCTATCTTTTGCAGGTTATGATTTCCAAAAGTTATGTTCTTATGAATATGATGTGATTGATATTTCTTTTGTTTACCCTTACTGAGCATTTGAGCTCACCCTTTTATGTTTTCTTTTCCCGAGGAAATAAAGAAAGGATTTAGGTTTAAAAAAAAGAAGATCTTTATGGGATATGTTGATGATCTTTCACCACGATTAGAATATTATATTTTGAGTTTTCAAAGACACTAAACTATTACGGTCCTTGTGTGTGTGTTTTTGTTATGTACTAATTATTCCACAAAAGTAATGTAATTTCTATGTACGTTAAGCATCGGGTCTCTACACCCACCCCCGTGGACATCCACTCACACCCACCCATCCCCTTGGACACCCCTCTGACACCACTCGTTTCCACATCTTTTATATAACATATATTTTTTTAAAAGCATGACATTATTAAAAACGTTTCATGAAATATGATGATGAGTCCAATCGTATTTTTTATGAAATTTTTCTTACTAGAAAGGGTCATAGTATTGGATAGAATAATAAATAAAGTGGCATAAAACAGAAATATAATCCTAAAAAATGCATATAATCCCGCTTAAATTTTTGAATAAATAAATTTGTAATCAAGCATCAAATCCAAAAGGTGTATGAGAGAACAATTAGAGAAAAACTACCAATGAGAGATCATAGTCATTGAGGGGGGATAGTGTCAAAGGAAACACAAAATCAAATGAACCGAGACCACTTTATGAAATAATCCATGAAAAAGGAAAACCTACATCAAATAAAATTGTGAATCATCAAAAAAAATTACCCATTTGAAATAGAATCTAGTATCTTGATTCAGAAACTCTAAAAAATAAATAAATCACAATCTCATTGATTGAATCCTGAATTTATAAAATAGAACAATACACTAGTTTCACATTGGTTGGTGGTGAAATTATTTTTTGTATTCGGTCATCAATTAGTTTTGTGACATAAAATAAAAAATCTTGTGAAATACATATAAGTAACATTCATTATTCAAGTTCACATTCTTTTTGTAAAATTACCCATGTCTATATTATCATTAATAAAAAACATTATCATTATTCTCAACTAAAATCATGAGAATTGTGATATTCCCATTTTTATAAACATATATTAATGATGTTATGATAGAGTTTATCATATCTAATAGTATAAAAAATGGTATACCTATCTATAGTAGAGTCCTAAAAGACAAAATGGATGCACGATATTTCTGTGACATTTAGATTTTTTAAAGGGATATAATGATGCTTAATACTTCCCAGAAGGGTGAAATTATATGGGAGTTTAGTGTCTTCTAAAAATAAAAAAGTGGGTAAAAGTGAATTTTTTTCCATTAAAGAAAACAAATGGTTTATCATAGATTTATTAGACTCTATGAGGGTGAATGATAAATATTTATTTTATTATGTTCCATTATAACTCATGTGTAAATATTTATTTTAGTTCAATTAATGAATGATAAATGGTTTACATTAATGGTTTTTGTTTTCTAAAAAAATGACATCTTCAATATAAATGATTGATTCCTATTCTATGATAAGACACTCAACAAGGATGATTCACTATATATGATGATAATTTCATTTGATTATCTAATCACATAAACATTATTGGCTATCCAACAACAAAATTGTTAGATAAACCTGAGCGTTAAATGAAATCTAGGATAAAAGGAATGGATGAATCAACCATACCTCAAATTTATTTTTGATAATGAAATTAAAACCGGTCCAATCAGGGAATATTCATAATCTTTCCTTAATCGCTCCATAGTCCTTCAATAAATAACCCCAAATATGTTTCCAACATAGGAGGATTTTGAGTCATTAAATGAAATGTAATATATCAAAATTTGTTTTATAAAGAAATACAAAAAAAAGACACTCAATATAAAAACAAATGTTCAGTGTCAACGATATTCAAAAAGATGTAATAGGGTTCGAAATGGAAGAATCTGACCTAGTTTAAGCAAAAAAATCGTAAAACATAAATATAGACTATCCGAAAAAAAAACGAACGAAATAAATTCGTGGAATGCTTACTTGAGTGTTGCGTGTTGAGATAATAGATCCGAGGAGACTAAAGATGATAAACGATGAAGCCAAAATGAGTTTAACGTAGGTCGATCGACGAGCCGATTAGGATTTACCGCGCGAGAGAGACGAGCCGGCGGACTGTCGATCGAAAAAATGTTAATGACTGTCCACGGTGCTTAAAATTTTTAAATGTTTTATAACTTCGGTTATTATATAACCGATGTTATAAACTATTTTTTAAATTTATAACGTCGGTTATTTCCAAACCGACGTAAAAAACCCCCCGCGCTTTGGTTTTTTACGTCGACTATTTTATAACCGACACAAAAAACTCGTAGATATCTCATTTTTAACGTCGGTTATTTTTTAACAGATGTAAAAAACCCCCCGCGCTTTGTTTTTTTACGTCGGTTATTTTATAACCGACGTAAGAAAATGAGTTTTTTATGTCAGTTATTTTATAACCGACGTAAAAAACCAAAGCGAGGGGGTTTTTTTACGTCGGTTATTTTATAACAGACGTAACAAAACCCGTAGATAACTCTTTTTTTACGTCGGTTAATTGAAAACCGACGTAAAAACCCCCCTGCGCTTTGGTTTTTTACGTCGGTTATTTTTTATCCGACGTAAAAAAACTCGTACATATCTCATTTTTTAAGTCGGTTATAAAATAACCGACATAAAAAAACCCCCCACACTTTGGTTTTGTACGTCGGTTATTTTATAACCGACGTAAAGAACTCATAAATATCACGTTTTTTACGTCGGTTATAAAATAACCGATGTAAAAAACCCGTAGATAACTCGTTTTTTACGTCGGTTATCAAATAACCAATGTAAAAAACCCCGTGCTTTGGTTTTTTACGTCGGTTATAAAATAACCGATGTAAAAACCGAACACTCGTGATTTGTAACGTCAGTTATTAAAATAACCGACGTTAAAAAGCTACTCAACGCATTTGTTACGTATGTTATTAAATAACCGATGTAAAAAACCACATTTCACATATTATCACGTCGGTTATATATAACCGATGTAAAAAATGGTGATGTAAATAAGGTTTTCATCACTAGTGTCTTGTAATGAAAATATGAATTATCTTAAGCATATCCCATGGGTTTGTCGTAACCAAGATTGCAGCGAGGCCTGTTTTTGTGCACCAGGATACCACGGGTCATGCCTGATACTCCTTGTTGGAGTTTTCAATCCTAGGTACAGCTATGCTAGAGACACCTCTACCTTTTTATATCTAGATAGTGATGTATTTCTTAGAAAATAAACAAAATCTATATAGTACAAAAAATTACAGGGTGCTCTTCCATACTAATCCTCAAAGTCTATCATAGGATAATGTTCTCTAATCATAGTTTATCTAATTCTATTTCCATGGTTGTCGCTAAACTTCCTCTGATACCAACTGTAACACCACAACCCCAGTAATGCGAGTTGGTGCATTATTTTTATACATTGGCATGATTACATGGAATCATGTCCCGAAAGACCGATTAGTTTAGCAGTCTTGGAAAATAGATTACATACATGAACATTACATTAAACATTAGAAAATAAAACACAACAGAAATGATCCTTTGAGAATGCCATTAATCCCTTAGCTTAACCCATATAATCAATCATAAATTACATCTTCAAATCCTAGGAAAAATAACACATAGATATGGTTTGGTTCAGATGCTCAGTAAGGATAAAAATATAGAGTAAACTTTCATAAATATGCATAATAATTTAAGGCAATGTATTATACTAAAACAAAAGCATTTTAAACATAAACATTTATATAATATGGTAATGATAAAATAAAATAATGACATTTACTTATTCATATGGATATTATACAAGTCAAATAATTACATGAAATATAAATAGCCACTTTCAGAATGATGGAATGCGTAATTCTAGACTTCATAACCACATAATCAAGGGTTAGTGCCATTAATACAAATAATATTTTGTCAAGTCCTTGTTCCAAGACACTAGATTGTCTAATGATACCTATCGATGCATCAAGGAGATGTAGCGGGCTCCACCTATAACTTACTAAGTCCAATGCATTCCTCATATGAAAAGGCTTATATATAACATAATCATTTGTATTAAAACTAGCATACGAAATGTCAATACATTATCCATATACCATTAATTCTATAAAAATTACACATCCATAGTCAAAAATATCACAAATACTTCAATACAATATGGAGGATTTGTATCATAATAAATCAACTTCAAACAAGTATAAAATCCATCAAGGGATATTGATATTGATGAAAATGATTTTTAAAAATCATTGAGACAAATATCCCTTTTTCTTAAAAACATTTAAAAGTAACACAATTTATAAAGTAAGACATTTAAAGACATTTTTTTAAACAAAGTGTCCCATACCACTTTTAATCTTTTGAATGAAATTAATGTTTTAAAAACATTCATGTTCATATAAATAAATCCTTAAAAACCATTTTGAAAATATGGACATTAATGAGAATGATTTAGAAGAATAAATATTTAAAACATTTAAAATGATGTTTTTGTAAAAAAAGTCCCATAAAAAGAATCCCTTTGAAAAATCTTTTATGAAACATGGATTTGGATAATAAATATGTCCCATTTGATACTTACATAAAAACAACATTGGATAATAAAGATATTGTAAAATAAACCCTTACCTTGCACTTTCCTTTAGTCGAGGGTACGTTTAATCTCATGTATAAAGACCATAGTATGTTAGTAAATTAAACCAGAACCATATTAATATTTATGATGTCATAAATTATTAATTTATGACTTTATACAACCCATTTAATAATAATTTCCATGTTAAATTATAATTTTGGGTAATAATCGCTTTCTTAATCATATGTGTTTTAACTCATTACTCTTGATTGCATCACTTAGATCAGGATTTATATTCTTCCAGAATATAAAAAATGTTTTATATATCATATATATTTAGAATATAAATATTTATAATATACATATATATATGAAATGGATAACACTGTTAATGGAGACAATAGAATGTACGTACGCATAAACGCTGTTTCCGTTTTCATTTCGTATTGAATGGAACTAAGTGAATAAGATATATGTATGTACATATATATATATCCAGTAGAATTATTATGTCAAATATTACATACTTATAAATGATATTTATTTTATAATCCTCATTGAATGGTGAACATGGAAATGAATCTCATCGCGTCGTGGAGACGGTAATCCGTACGTAAGCACGAGCGACAATATCATTATTTTTATGGACAAATCATATGTAATTGGATGTTATATCATATATAAAGAGTCATTGACATGTTATATTTCTTATTTAAACTAGTAATACTCATTATTATACTCATCCAAATAATGATGTGTTTGAATAACAAACTACACCACGATGTGGAGACAATAATCCGTACATACGCACATATTGTGACCTTGTCATTTATAGGAAGGATATAATAATGAATATGGTTGTAAATTTTTTATAATAACATCACAGTATATAGAATATTATTTTTTTATTACTTTATAATGGAAACAACAAAGATAGGGGATGTGGAAGAAAAAAATAACTTGAAAGAGGTGATGAAATATTTATCTATTCATCGGATTCTTCCTTTTGATTAGATCCAAATGGATCATTAAGTTGGATTTATAACCAAATAAATACATCTAGGATGAAGGGAGGAAATTTGAGAGGTTATTTGGGAAGGTTTTGGCCGAGCCAAAAGTCTTTGGAAGTGTGAAATGAAGAGAAGGGGAACTACCCTTTTATAAGAGAGGTGAGGGTAACTTTAGGAAAAGGTAAAAATATTATATTATAATTAAATCCTTTTCGGTTTATAGTGGAATAAAAATGAATTATTTAATGGATAAGGTGGGGATGGGTCTAAAATATCTCAACCAATTGGTTTTAGATAGGTTTAGGTGATCATATTAACCTTATCTTTTAGATTTAACTATTAGTTATATAGTTTGTCATTTACCACGTCTCTTAATATTTTTATATTATATGGTTAATAATCTTACTATTACCGGACAAGAAAACCCCATGTGGTTCACTATTAATATATATAAACTTATCTATGTCCTTTGGCTGATCCTTGTATTTTTATGAATATTATATCAATTAATAATACAATAATTGTTTTAAAAACTCAATTATGTCAAATTATTCATTAATTAATAAATGATTTATGTTAAAGTCCTAACAACATTATTACTTCGAAATAAACACACATGATCAATCCTAACAAGTCATATTAGCCTCTAATTTTTTTTAATTCATCAAAAGTCCAAATTTACAATTTTTCGATATTTATAATATAAATTGTTTTAATATTTTATTATTAAGATAATCACTACATCATCATTATGATATAAATAACTTAAATTATTTAATGTCAAAAAATTATAAATAAAATATTATTATGTAGAAAATTATTTTATATTTCTAATGAATATTTATAGTCGAATTTATATTATGTATAACCTTATATTGAAAATTGTTTATTTATTAAACATTGATTTTATATCTTTTAACTCTTCTTTAAATACCAAGAATGTTCAGTCGAAGGTAACCCTCTGACCAATTATTAATATAAAAGAAAACGTCAACCAAGTACAACATGGGAGAAAATTTTACTATAGATCATAAAAATGAATCCCATCACCAAATCCACTATAGATTCTGTCTTTTGCAGTAGCAGTTTCCCACCCGGAGCTTTCATAATGCTTGAGGACCTCGGCATATTTCCTTCTTAGATTCAACTTTTCCAGAGAAAAAAATTCCTTTGAAGATAGAATAAGAACACTTTCCTTCGCAAATAAAAATCTGGTAAGCACTATCCTTGGAAGAGAGAAGTAATCATTCATCAACCCCCGTCATGGTCGGGCAGTAATAGCATCCTCATTCCTAGACATCTTCATCCCCACACCCTGAACCACATCACTTCTAAAAATATGAACCATACCATTTACATTTTCCTTTTCACTATCAGAAATATCACACCACTTTCCTGGGATTTTCATTTCATGATAGTTCAATCACCGTTCTTGCTGATTTTGATTGTTATACTCAATCATGGAAAGACATTATGGCTGCTCCACAACATCATGCATAACGTTGATTCCAATTGCAGCACCTTCAGAGGAGGGATCAGCCTGCATTAGGCCATCCTTCGGCCTTGTATCATCTTCAAATTCTTGAGGCAATTCTCGAAAACAAATGCCAGTGGAGACCATGATTGAAATTCCTCCAGCAACATCCTCATGCCCTGTCCAGTCCTCAGCACAGGCATCCACTGCCCATAGTTCAGAAAGAGCTGAGTCCATCTGTTGTTCAGTCACAAAATCTGTCTGTCGGTCACATGAATCTAGGTTATCGACTATCATTGCATTAGGAATACCAAAATCTCAATTTAAATGTCCAAAAACTTTCCACACAGTAGGGTTATGTGGTGTCTCTTGCACCTCATTCTAAGAATTCCCCTGCATTTTGGAATCTGGGCCAGAGCACCCCGCAGCCAGAAACCCAGCAACCCGAGAATCATTTGTTGCCTTTATAGAGGAAGTCACCAGATATTGACCGCCATCATCGCGTTGTGACCCAATACTCCTAGACAGCTCCTTCACCACAAGCGAGGCAGAACCATATGGTTTAGAACCTGCACTAACCATTCTCAAAGATCCCAATGAAGCCCCAACCAGACCATTACATTGACAAACTGTATCAGCATGTCCAAGATGACCACATGCAACACAAAATGACATCCAGACTCAAATTTGACATCTTACATCCACATAAACTCCTTCCCATTTGTAATTCAAACCCAAATGACAGGCGACCTCGCGACATCGACTCAAAAATAATTCGTGGAAAAATGGGATGATAGACAACCTCCGTATGACGATCATATCATAGGTATCGGTCGATCAAATTTACAATGGAACACAAAATAGAGGGATTTTTAAAGGAGACAGGGAGACCAGGAAGACTCACCCAAATCGCCATCATCGAGTGGTCACGTCTCATGTGGAAGTCAAAACTCAATCAAAGAAGAAAGAAGGAATACCCATTGTAGCTTAGAGGGGAATGGGACCAAGCAGTAATTAGGTCATTTTCCATCTCAAATCGGATCATCAGATGCTTCCAATCGAGTAAGCCGACTACCACATGCTCTTAAAGATCACATTAATTGAAGATAAAGCGATCAAAATCATCAACTGAAGACTCTTCTTTAAATAAATTAATAATAAATGTCCTAAAGGATCATATTTTATTTGTTATGTTGTTTCTAGTTGAATTACATTTATCCAATAGAATTAGGACATGTGTTAGGGTAATAGTAATATCATTTTTACTTTTATTTACCATATTTACTTTTAGCTGTTGTAAATAAAATTAAAAAAGTTACTATTCACTAGAAATTATTTTCATCTTATTGAAGCACATTTTTATTACAGATATAAACCTTGTGTCTTTCATTTCTGAAATTCCCTTCACAGAAGAGGTAAAAATATGTTTTATGCGAATTTGCAAATGCTCTTAGGAGGTGGGTAAAATTCGGTAGAGAGTTCGATAAAATTTATATATCTAAATTTATTATAAAATGACATCAATGATTTAAGTTGAAAATATATTGGTGTTATATATCTTTTTTGAACTAAAATAAAATAAAATAAAATAACTAATTATAAAAATAAAAAGTCTGTTTTGACCAATAACGTAGTGTTTTCCAACTATTCATAAAAAATTGGTAGTTTTCTGAAAAATACAAAATATTCACCCAAATATAATTTTAATATTTATAATTCAAAAATGAAATCAATTTTAACAAATTAAAAACATGTATTTTTCATTTATTAATTTAAAATCATTTCCAATTGTCAAAAACAAAAAGCAAGTTTTTCAAAAACTAAAAACTATTAAAAGATTGACATGTGTTTATGTCAAATTCAAATGTGAAATTACTTGTAATGACCTACAATGTATTATATTATAAAAATATAATATAATTATACTTTCAAACCAATCAAATGTATAATTTATCAGTATAAATTATTTTGATTAAAAAATGTTTTTTTCAATTAAAACATAGTGTTTTTCACTATTCATCAAAATATGAATGTTATCAGAAAAGTACCAAAAATTTATCTAAACAAAATTATTATGTCACTATTCTAATGAAAAATTTAATTTCATTAAATTTAATATATAAAAGTGTCAAATATTGGTTTTAAAAATGGTTCACCATTAAAAGGCAGTGAAATTGCATTTTTTTAAAATACATCTTTTATCTGAAAAAATGAATTTGTTCTTATATTATGTCTAACAAACACATAATATGAATGTTAAAATTATATAGAGTGTCTAAGCTTCATAATTCAGTTAATATTATTCATAACTGCTTTTTGAATGGTTAGTGTGGTAAGTTGTGATGCGATCAAACTCGGTGTTGCGTATAGCGTAAGATATTAAATTACTTTAATGAGATAACATACTATGAAATCATGGGGTGTTACAAGGTTTCTACTCTTAAAACTAGATTATAATTATTAAGGATCTCTTTATTAATCCAATGGTCTAGTTTCTATTCCAAAAGTACATATTCCTTAATTTTTATAAGCACCCCTTCGTTCATTCATTATCCATTAAGTTTTATCTTCTTTTTATGTTATATATATTATTTCATCATTATAACAAATATATTATATTAAAAACTATATTTTATTTTTAAATATATATTTATGGGTGATTTCATTCTAGTGTATTGTGAAGATCCAAGTTACAATATTCTAATTATTTAAATTTCTGTTTATTTTCCTACTATAATAATTGGAATTATTATTTGTTTATTTTTTGACTAATTTCCCATTATTCATTTATGAGAATAATATTTTTTAGTTTCTACATATGATGTTTGTGATTTAAAATGTGTGAGTTAATTATACTATGGTAATTTCCATTTATAAAATTATGGGCCGTGAAATTTTTCCCGACTTATGAGATTTCACCATTGAATAATCATTTTACATACTATGGTGAAAAAATGAGAGGTAACATCTCCTTTAATGAAATTTCATCTTGTGAGTAGTCTAGTTGCATATAACATTATCTCGATATTCCATGATCTTCACTTGTGATCCTCATAAGAGGTATTTATTTCTAGCTATGTAACATTTTCATTTTTAAAATTTTTGGCATATGAATTATAAATACATTGGATATATAAATGGAATACATCAAGTACATGAAACATTTAAGGTGGATTTTCTAGCTTTTATTCCATGACTCTGATGTGATCAAGAATCTCAATCGGGCCAATGTACCTGGGACATATCTTTTATTTATACCTAAATCTTATGATTCTCTTCCATTGATATATTCATAGGAATACATTATCGTTAACCATAAAAACTATCTCTCGTTAGTGATTATAATTATCCCCTTGATCATCTTTTGCCTTTAATGATGTGATTCTGAAAGGTTTTCATCTATTCTATCATTTATTTGACCATTTCATATCCCAAAATCTTGCATTCACTGACTTCATTCCAACATTCTGATGATGTTAATATTTTAACATAATTGGATTCATTTGGGGTCATTTGGATGTATGAGTGTAAAATATAATTGTATGAGAACTCAACCAATGGAATATGATAATCCCATACTCATTTCAGGTCCATAGAACATTCAATCAACATATCTTTTTTTGTCTGAACTATCCAATCTGATTGGATATTAGTTTGAGGATGATGATTCATACTAAAGTTCACCTCATTAGTTAGATATTTTTTGAGGATTTTAAAAAACACGGAGTTAAATCTTATATGAAAATATTAAGTAATAGATAATGGTAATCATAGATTCCTCACCACTTATCAAATGTATATGAAAGAATTTTATCCTTCACTGGCTGACATACCAAACACATTGATGTATATTCAGCGATCTCATTGTTCATATTATTCCACCAATAGTGATATTGGAAAACATAATACATATTTGTGATCCCTATTTGGATAGATAAGGTTGATCTATTTTCATAATTACAAATAACATTCATTATCCCATGATTCGATGGTACACATAGTCAAGACCCAAATCGCATGACTCTTACTTCATCAATTTTGAACTCTAGGGGTTTATCTTTTCTAATAGCTTTATCCATCATTTTAATCTCCACAACATCTCTTTGAGAATATTTTTTCTTCTATAAAATTAATGGTCAATAGATCATTTGATATTTGATTGATGATTTTCATTCCTTAATGATTACCACATTCATACTTTACATGTATAATAATATTGGGAACTTCTCAATTCTCATCATTGATAATGTTACTAGATCCATTCATCTTAGAGAATCCACCATTTTATTTTATATCTGTGATGGTATGATATTGAGAAATCACAATCACTGTTGATATCTCACCATCATCATTGGCGCATTTTAATCCCTTTATGTGTAAAAGAATATATTATGTTCTTTTGATTAGTAAATATTTCACACATATACCCATTGATATAATTCTACAAAATTTTCAATGCAAAGATCAAAACATCAAAATCCATATCATATTTGGGATAGTTTTTCTCATTAACACTCAAATTAATTTAGTAATATGTTATCACATTATCATTTTACTAATGAACACAACAGAATATATTCATTAAAGCATTTATTATACCCCAATGACTTCCCCATTTGTTAGTACAATGAGTACTTGGGCATTGATAATCATCTCCTTAAACTCTTTATAATGTAACCTTCAAATTAAATTTTTTGAAAAAAAATTACACCCTTCTAATTCATATTTTTAGTGGGTTGGAAAAGTGTTATAATTTCATCCCAAATCATCAGTAATACCCATATAGACAAATGAGACCACTGATATTTATTAAAAATGTTGGTATTGACCACTCTTCAATTTCCTTTCTCTTAGAAAGATATTCATATATTAATTTAATGGTGATAACATGACATAATAATAATAATAATTCCTTTATTAAAAACTAACATTTATTATACTTTTCATATAATTTCTCCCTTCATGAAATTTTTAGTATTGTATTAAAATTCTGGTTGTGTTCCTCCCTACATTTAGGGTAAATATAAATATCATCTATAAAGACTACTATATTTTATTCCAGATAATATTTAAATACCCTATTGATTTTTTCCATGAATATTTCTAGATCATTAGTGAGTATTAAGTGCATCCCTATGAAATCACAGCATACATAACTCATTTGAAAGGAATACATGGGAATATCTTCCTCCACAATTAATGAAGGATATCCTCACTAAAGTTCCACCTTAGAGAAAAACATGTCCCATGTAGCTGATAAAAAATCAATATATCTATATAAAGAGATACATGATATTTTAATTGATTTTGTATATTTAAGGATAATCAAAGAAATGGTTCATTGATCCATCCTTCCTCTAGATGAATAGGATCATCCCACCAAATAATTAATCACTCGTTCATATAAAACCCCTATCCAAATTTTCATGTAACTACTTATTTAGTTTTTCTAACTCAATAGTGGTCATTTTTAATTATTATTTCATAGAGATAGTCATCCTGAAATAAGATCAATTGAGAACATGACCACTTAGTCTAGTGGAATACACGGAAATTCTATTGGGAACACATTAGTTTAGTCCATTGAAAAGGTATTGTGTTCAAGAATAACTATATTTTGTGTCTTAATCATTTGAGTTGTATATTATTTGTTATAAAAAAACATTATACATAATTTTAATTATAATTATGAAAAATATTTATCCTCCTCCTTACATATTTACAGTATTAGAGGATTTCTAGGAATATAAAGTGTGATATTTTTTTCACGAAAATTATGTTGGCTTTGTATAATGTTAGCTAATTTTTTCCATATATAGCATCAAACACCAATAAATTATGTGATAAAGGATTACATATGAAGTTCAATCCACAATCATTCATTTGGGATAAATTATATAATGTATATGCAATAGTTTCTCCATTTTCATATCTTATGGATAACTCAACATTCCTATTTTGTAGTGGTGTCTAGATAGTTCAACTAAACATGTAATATATGAAAGAATTTATATAAAAAGAATAAAATTGTATGTTTTATATTCATAAATGAATAACCATCATTCGTTCCACCATATCATAATCGGGTCTCACCTTTGTAGTAGTGAAATCATATTATCTTATAGGCTATATTGCAGTTTTTTATTGTTGAATTCATTTAAAATTCCTTTGCAAATGTCATTGTCTAACATAATTCCCATGTTAATAGAAATTTAAACACAGCACAAAAGGATTATTTTTTATATAAACCATGATTTATTATTTTATCTTAGTTGGATTATTCAAATCCCTTATGAAAAAATTATCTTGCTTCACCACTCTACCACATTTTAACTATCTCCGTGTTCCCCTTATGTCATTTCAATGATTCCTTTCCCCACAATTTTAACTTGTTTAGAAGTTGGGTTTTCATTCAACAATGAGATTTATGCATTGATCCTCCCCTATAAAACTCACTTTCACAATTTTTATCTCTATTCTCATGAGATGATAGTGAGTTACAAATCCCTATATCAACTATTTGGGAACATCAAATAGTCTTTTCAAAGATGTATAAGTATTGAATCATTGATTATTTTCATAGACCCGTATTTTACACACAAAATAAGTAATCCAAATATACTCGTCTTCCATTTGTTTTAGTCTGAGGAACACTATAACAACCCTACATTTTATAACACACTTAAACCTTATTTATTACATAAACTTCACTTGATACAACATAGAAGATCGAGAGGTCTACTGCCTTTGGGGCTTAAGATCATTACATAATAACTTAAAACATCAAATACAACATCTTTATAGAAAACATCGTTTTCATGACCATTACATTCCCTCGTACGTAGCATTTCATGAGATAGCCTACGGACATGAATAAGAAAAGGGTGTGATATAAAGCCTAGAAAGGGAATGAACATGGAGTAACATGAGGAATACAATACATGTTAGACAATAGGAATATCATTAGAGAATAATAAAATCATAAACATAAAGGCATGATAATGAAAAATAATCATAACTGGAAATGTGGCAACAACACTTAACAAGGAATTACATGTGTCAAGGCTCATTGCACATGGATCATGGGTAAATCCTCATTGCACATGAAGCACAAGTAATACCATGTTGGTCTTTAATTAGCATGATTAAACACCTGTTTCACATGACATATCATGATAATAAACTTTACCCAATGCATTGGAGTGCTATAAGGGAACACCTTTCTTAAACATTTCATTTCACACATAAGTGTGCCACATTGATAAAAAAACATTGAATCATTCTACATAATCATTTATTCCATGATAAAATAATTTGGAACACATAAATGAAACTATTTAAACAATATGTAAATGATTATAATGGTGAATAGCCTTGATAGAGAAATGGTCAGGGTATTCACTACACAATGACTTTGGCTTTGAAAAGTGAGGTGCAATTTCGGTAGCATAATGGCGTGACATAAGACCACATAAAAATGGTTGATGAGAGAGAAAAGGGTGTAAAATAATATTTACATGACAAGGATAGAAAGTGGGTCATATAGATACTTTTCCAAACAACATTAATGGAATTTATATTCAAGATACAAAAGAATTTATTGAATGTAAATGAGGAGAGAAAAATTCCTTTTGGAATTTCCTTCTCCTCATTTACATTCAATAAATTCATTTCTATCAGGAATATAATTTCCATTAAATTTGTTTGGATAAGTATCTATAGGAATTTCGGCATAGTAACAGGTGTACATGGGAGGAATTTAATGTGAAAAAAATGGGTCTCCCATCATTTAAATATAAAGATGGAAGTATGGATGAGGTGCGAAACCATACCACAACATTTATAATTGAAAATAAAAGGGCATAACAATTTAAAAAAATATTGGACAAAAATGAGAAAGGAAGAAAAAACCATTACATGGAAGTGTACTTCCAAAGGCTTGAGGGAGGATTGAGAGTGTCTTCATGGTAGCATGGCGCACCTTTGGAGGATTATAGAGGGATGCGGAAAGTGGTTGGATGAACACTAAAGGCTTTGAGTGTGGAGGAAGTGGGATCTTGGGTGGGTTTATATAGGAAAGATGATGGAATTCTTTATTATTTAGGTTTTGGGAACCTCATAGTAAACTAATCCAAACCATGAACCATTCCATGGTTTTTGCCCATTTTTTTGAAAATAGGAAGTGAAAAAAAATTATAAGGCAAGATTCCTAACATCTTAGAATAATGTTGTTTATTATGCGATGGTGAGTCACACTCCCAAGGAAAACAATTTAAAAAGACAAGATGCTTAATAAGTCCTAAAGGGTTCATTAATTCTCTGTAAAATAGTTAAAACAAACCCAAAATCACATTATTTTAATGTGAAAACATATACTGGTCGATCATAAGGCTCATAGTAATTTATTAAATCACTATTGGGTCATTATGATGTCATAAAACACATTATATATTTAAACGGTATTTACTTTTTAACTAAAAATTTGACTGTCTAAGAAAGTTATGAAAAATTCCCCATTAGATAATTTCGATGTCCTAATTCCAGAAATAATATTTATTTTATCAAAATGATTTATAAATATTTTAATTTTCAATTTTAAAATAAAAATCGACATTTATTGAAAATTCATGGGTTTTGACAAAAAATGGATTTCAAACCATAATAAAAATCACAATTTCATTCACAAAATTATACAAGCATTTATATTTAATAAAAAATAATTTAATAATATTAATAATAATTTTTTAAAATATTATTTAATTCAAAAATCCATTAATTCATCAAAATATAGTTAATAGTTGAACATAAACTAAATGTACTATTGAGAATTAAAAACTATTTACTAGGTAAAAACAATAACATAAAAGTATATTCATTATTATATAAAAAAATAATGTATATAACCATAGTGCTATGGTCCTATTACATAACCTCTTATAACACCCGCGTAAGACCGAAGAGCAAGGTGTGCGATGGTGACATACTATTGGGGTGGCTCGAATAACATTGAATGGGTGGTAATATCTATCAACATCCATTTCTCTCATAGGCGGTCCTGCTCGAGCTTAATATTTTCAAGCTTGCCATGGGCTTGGTCAAGAGAAAATCCCAATGATGCGACCTCCTTTCTGAGATCTGACAAATTGGCATTGTATAGGGCACTCCTACTAGATGAGTCAATCGATTCCTTTGTCTGAGTAAATTGGATTTGTTAAAGCCCAATTTTTATTCTAATCATGTGATCACTGTTCAATAACTATATTTGCAAAGGTCACAATTCGTAACATAATTCCAAATAATTTGAAATTGTATATAAACCATTTACATAATGAGACATTTAATTAGATTAAGGGGGGTTTCCATTTATGAATGATTGGGTCATTACAATCTTCCCCCCTCAAAAAAATTCTCCCTGAAAATTTTCTTTTCCTACACTTAAACAGATGTCGGTATCTCTGCTTCATCATTTCCTCCGATTTCGACATCTCTTATTCAAACATGTGGTTTCTTCATAACACCATGACGAGGGGTATTATTACTATAGATATTGTAGGTGGGAGTTCTAGTAGACTGGCGACAACCACGACACGATCAAGAACCTCGAAGTGTCCGATGTACCCTGGATGTAACGTCCCTTTCTTTGAAAACCTCAGGACCTTCTTCCACAATGATATGTGTATAAAGACCATGTCTCCAACGTTAAACTCAAGGTCTCGTCGATGGTTATCTGTATAACTCTTCTTTCGACTCTGGGTTACCATGATATGCTGCTTAATGTTTTTCACATTCTCCACCACTTCTTCGACCATTTCTGGTTGATGCAGCTTACCCCCACCGACCTCACACCAACGCGCCCGTGTTATGCACCTTTTCCCATAAAGGGCTTCAAATGGTTCCATTTGGATGCTTGAGTGTAAAATCTTATTATAAGAGAACTCAACTAGAGGAATTTGTTGATACTATCCTCCATTAAAGTCAATTGAGCATGCAGTCATCATTTCCTCAAGTGTATGGATAGTCCGCTCAGATTATCCATCAGTTTGAGAATGATAGCCCGTACTAAAGTTCAGTTCAGTATTCAGATCATGTTTAAGACTCTTCCAAAATGTAGAGTTGAATCTTGGATCTCAGTCAGACACAATAAATAATGGTACTCCATGCAGCCTTACCAAATCTCTGATATATATTTGTTCCAGTTGATCCATTGAGAAATCCTCCCGAATAGCAATGAATTGTGAATCCTTTGTAAGATCATCCACAGCAACCCAGATTGTATTGTTTCCTTTGGATGTCTTCGGAATTCCGGTGACAAATTCCATTATGATGTTCTTCCTTTTCCATTCTGGTATGGGTAATGGTTGCATCATCCCCTCAGAATTTTTCCTCTCTTCCTTCACTTGTGACACACTAGGAACATTAATGAATATTTAGATATCCCCTTATTCGTATTATCCCCCAAATAATGCTCTCATAGATCTTGATACATATTTGTGTTTCCTAGGTGAATAGAGAAATTTGACCTATGTCCATCATCCAAAAGTTCCTTCTTCTGCTCCGAACTTGATGGAACACATTGTCTTTTCACAAATCTCATAATACCTTCTTCATTAACATTAAACTCTGATGATTTCCCTTTTTCAGTAACTTCCACTTTTTTTGAACTCCCACATCTACTATTTGAGTATCTTTTAACCATCCCAAAGGTGATGGTTGAGCAATCATTTGTGAAATGATTGATGATGTTCCCATATTTATGATCCCCATGTCCATCTTCTTCAAAACTAATAATATTGGATCCTTTTATATTCTCATCAATGATAGAATCATTGGGTCATATCTACTTTGGGTATCTGCCACCATGTTCGCATTCCTCGGGTGGTAATGAATCAAGTAGTCACATTCTTTGATCAGCTCTAACCACCATCGTTGGTGCATGTTTAACTATTTCTGATTGAATATATACTTGAGGCTTTTGTGGTCCGTATATATTTCACACTTCTCTCCAAAGAGATAATTCTGCCAAATTTTCAATGTGAAGATCACTGCAGCCAACTCGAGGTCATGTGTTGGATAGTTCTATTCATGAAAATTTAATTTCCTTGAATTATACGAAATGACTTTGTCATTTTTCATCAGCACACATACCATTTCCTTCTTAAAAGCATCATTGAATACCACAAAAAGTTCTCCACTTGTGGGTAATGTGATCACGGGTCCAGTGATAAGCCACCTTTTCAACTCCATGATTCATTCTTCGCATTCATGACTCTATTAAAATTTTACTCCCTTCCGAGTTAGCTTGGTGAGAGGGTTGGAAAATGATGATAAATTACTCACAAAGCAACGATAATATCCCGCTAACCCCAATAAGCTATAGATATTCATTACCATTGTTGGCCCCAACCCCCCCCCCCCCCCTCAGTTTCATCTGTTTTGGAGGGATCCACAGATATCCCATTGCTTGTGATGATATGTCCCAAGAATGAGACCTCCTTTAACCAGAACATTCACTTATTGTAATATTCATAGAGCTTCTCCCTCCGTAAGGTCTCTATTACAATTCTTAGATACTCCTCATGATCCTCCTTGGTTTTGGTGTATATCAGAATATAATCTATAAAGACTACCACAAATTTGTCGAGGTAATCTCCATAGTCTCTATTCATCAAGTACATGAATATTTCTAGAGAATTAGTGAGTCTGAAAGGAATTACTATGAATTCATGGTGCCTAAATCTTGTACGAAAAGCAGTCTTGGGGATATATTCTTTCTTCACACTTACTTGATAATATCCCGACTGCAAATCCACCTTGGAAAAGTATTTTTCTCCACGTAGCTGATCGAACAAGTCATCAAGTATTTTTCTCCACGTAGCCAGATATGAGTGCTCATAGGGAATTAATATCCACACTTTAGATAATGGATCCCAAGAATATTCATCATCCTCCTTGCACTTGTAACGAATCGGGGGTCAATTCTCCATATGAAGAGTGGTTTCCCTCTCCCAGAAATTTATGTTGTCTTTATTTAACGATAGCCAATCCAGGACAATAGTTGTATCAAATTCTACCATAGGGAGTATGAAAAGGGTCTCCAGAATGATTAATCCACATATTATGACATGGGAAGAGTTATATTCATGGGATTCAATGATTTCTCCATATTCTGTAATCACTAACATATTCCCTTCCATGATTTGTGGTGGGGTTGGGATTGTTCTACAAAACATTCGAAATATAAAAGAATGCATAGAACCAGAATAAAAAAGTACGTTCCCCATTCATGAATGAATAACTAGCATACCTGTCTCCAATTCGTTTTCAGGGATCACTTCGGCAGTAGTGATGGAAAAATCTCACCCTTGCTGCCTTGGAGGTTGTTGGTTTCCTTCAAAAACCCTTGGCTTAGGGCAATGATTTTTGTGATGCCCTAGTTCATTATAGTTGTGGCAATGAACAATACGTCGAGGTTCTAATGGATAATTACTCTCTTCTGTTTCAGCCGCGGGTTTTTCTTGTCAGCTGTTAACAGCCATGTTCCCTTCTCTTCCACACCTAAATCATTTCCTCACCCCCTTCAAGCAATTTCCAGTGTGCTTCATTCTGTACCTTTGGCATGTGGGGTACTGGATCTTCTTATCACTGTTGGATTTATCCATCGGACCATCTGCATTGAATTCCACCTTACGCTTCTTATCCCCATGATACCCCTGAGATTCTATGATCTTCATTTCGACCTTGAGGGAACATCAGACAATTTCATCGTAGTTGTTGAAGTCATGGATTTCTAGTGCTTTCCACAGGCTAGGTTTCATCCTACCAAATAAGTATTCAATCTTGCATTCAGGGGTAATGATAAATCCAAAATTGTATCGTGCAAGCCTTATGAAGTTTGCCTCATACTCTCTAACCGATTCGTCATATTTTTTTCTTGAGGGAATGTAATTCCCTTTCCATCTTATGTCGTAGGTTGTGCGGAAAATACTTATCAAAAAACATCTTATGGAACTCCTTATATTGCAATGCCTCTATTTCCTCCTCAGGCTTTGTATTTTTTATCAACTCCCACCATTGATAAGATTCACCCTCTATATGATAATCATCCAGGATAAAAATCTCTTATTTAGAACATTGAAGGATGGATAATGTCTTTTCAATGGAGTTTATCCATTGTTCAACAATTTAGGGATCAATTGATCCATTAAAAGTATGAGGCTTTTGTATGATGGAGTTCTCGATAGCGAGTTGTTCTTTATTAGGGGTGTTTTAGCATTACTCTAGACCCATGTTTCTATTCAAAGAATGAGTTATCTGAGAGAGAAACATGACAGTGTTCTCGATTCGTGCTCCCATTTTATTGGGAATCTCATTAGTACAGTCATCAAATTGATTTCCACATCGGTTGTTAGCCCGAGTCCTCCAATTACCATCCACTAGCTGGAATAAAATGAAAGTTAGGGGTAACACATAAAATGTAATCCACGGACAAAACTAACCACTTATAAATAAATTTAATTTCCTTAAAATATTAATCTATTGACTTCAGTCTATGTTATCCATGATCTACTTTCTTACATATATTCTTAGGGAATTTTTTTGTCCCTTAATAATTGTTCATACTATGCTTGTAAATTTACCAAAGTATATCCCCCCTAGAGTGTTGTAACCAAGAGTTAAAGCAAGGCTCGTTGTCCTGCACCCATTCCCATTCAAGTCTAGCTTAAATTTTTGTTTTCAGGTTTTACCCCTAGGATACATCTGTGCCAGAGCCGCCTCTACCTGCTCGTATCCAGATAGGGGTGTATTTTATTGATAAACCACATACTCAATACTCACCGAAATATAGGGATGTTTTTATTATACTTAGTCTTGTCTCAAAGTCTTTACTAGTGTTTTATAATCCTAATACCAAAAATAACTAATCATATCGTCTGATACAAACTATAACAACCCTGATTTTATTACACACGTAAACTTGATTTAATACATAAACTCCACATGATAAAACATATAAAATTGAGAGGTCTTGTGTCTTTCAGGTTTATGATCATTACATAACAACTTAAAACATGAAATAAACATATTTATTGAAAACATCATTTACATGACCACTACATTATCTCATACTTAGCATTGCATGGGATAACATGAGGACATGTATAAGAAAAGGGTGAGTGATAAAGCCCAGTAGGGGATTTAAAATGGAGTAACTTAGAGAATACAATACATGTTAGACAATAAGAATATCATTATAGAACAATATAAACATAAACATAAATGAATGATAAATCATGACAATTATAACATGGAAATGTGTCAACGACACATAACATGGAAATAGCATGAACCAAGGCTCATTGTAGATTGAGCATGAGTAAATCCTCATTTCACGTGAAGTACGAGTAAAACCAAGTTTCACTTGAATTAGTAAAAGGAATCACCAATTTCACATGACGTATCATGATACAATACATTAACCAATGCATTGGAGTGCTATAAGGGCGTACCCTTCTTAAAAATTTCATTTCATGCATAAGTGTGCCACATGGACCATAAAACATTGAATCATTCAAAATAATCTTTTATTCCATGATAATAGAATGTGGAATAAATAAATGAAACTATTTAAACAATAAGTAAATATGCATAAAGTTGAATACCTTTGATAGATAAATGGGCATGCTATTCACTACATAATGTCATTGGCCTTGAAAAGGGCGGTGCAATTTCCACAGCATAATGACTTGACATAAGAACACATTAAAATGGTTTATGAAAGAGAAATGGGTGTCTCATCATATTTACATGACATTTACAGTAAGGGTTAATATATATATATATATATATTTCCCAAAAATTTTAATGGAATTCAGATTCATCATACAAAAGAATTTCTAGAATGTAAATGAGATATCAATTCCTTTCGGAATTTCAGCAAAGTAATGGGTGCACATGGGAGGAATTTAATGAGAGAAAAATGGGTCTCCCATCATTAAAACATTAGGAGGTTTGTATGGGGGAGGTGAGATACCATAGCCCAACATTTATAATTGAAATTAAAAGGGAATAACAATTTTATGTATATTGGACAAAAATGTGAAAGCAAGAAAACAACCATTACTTGGATGTGTGCTTCCAAAGGCTTGAGAGAGGATTGTGAGAGGTCTCTTGGGAGCTTGGGGAACCTTGGGAGGATTCTAGATAGACGAGGGAAGAGGTTGGACGAACTCCAAAGGCTTTGAGTGAGGAGGAAGTGGGAGATTTCATGTGTTTCTATATGAAAGGTGTGAGAATTATTTATTATTTAGGTTTGGGACACCTCACATTTAACAAATCCAAACCACAATCAATCTCATGTTTTTTGCCTATGGATTTGGGAAAATGGAAGTGGGAAAATATATTTTATAATTCCAAAGTCATAACATGTTAATATAACTGGGTTGCTTATGTGGAGGTCAGTCACACTCCTAAGGAAAACAATTTAAAAAGACAATATGTTTAATAAGTCATGAAAGGTTCATTAATGCATTGTAAAAATAGTAAAAATAACCTAAAATCACATTATTTTAATGTTAAAACATATATTTTCTGAACATAAGGCCTATAGTATTTTATTACATCACTATTGGGTCATTAAGATGTCATAAAACACATTCTATTTTAAAACTGTATTTAATTTTTACCCAAAAATTTGACTGTCTCAGAAAATTATAAAAAATTCACTACTGGATAATTATGACGTCTTGATTCCAGAAATAATATTTATTTTATCTAAATAATTTTCTAAATATGTTAATTTTCACTTTTAAAATAAAAACATATATTTATAAAAAATTCATGGGTTTTTTCAAAAATGGCTTTTAAACCATAATAAAAATTAAAATTCCATTAATAAAATTATACAATCATTTATATTCAACAAAAATTAATTTAATATTAATAATAAAATTTTATTAAAATATAATTTTATTCCAAAATCCATTAATTCATCAAAATAAATTTCTTATTTGAACTTTAACTAAAAGTACTATATGTGCATTAAAAACTATGTATAAGCTAACAATAATAAAATGAAAGTATATCAATTATTATATACAAAAATAATGTACATAACCAAAGTTTTGAGGCCTTCTTACATAACCCATTTTAACACCCACATAAGAATGAATAGTAATGTGTGCGATGATGACAGACTCTTGGGGTGGCTCAGATAACATTACTCGGGTGGTAATCTCTATCAACATCAACTTCTCTCATAGGCAGCGCCACTCGATCAAAACATTTTCAACCTCGACATGGGCTTGGTCCGGAGTGAATCCCAATGACACCACCTCCATTACGAGCTCTGAAAATTGGGCTTCGTATGGGGAATGTCTCCTGGATGAGGCCACCTCTTCGTTTTTCTGAGTAAAATGGATTTGTGAAAGGAAAATATTTATACTAATCTTGTGATCACGACTATATTTGAAACAGTCACAATTATTAACATAAATCCAATGAAGTTGACAATTTATATAAACATTTTACATAAAGATATATTTAATTAGATCAAGTGGTATTTTCATTAATGAAAGTTTGGTTCATTAGAACACCCTCTAAATTGTAAGGTGGATAGGTTATGGAAAATACTTGTTGAAAAATATTTTGATGAATCCTTCCCAATTCATGGAATTAGTATCCTTCTTAGACATTGTATTTCTAATCAGTGTACACCATTGAACATCATGCACATCAAATTTATAATTATGCATCATAATTTTCTCTTATGATAATCATTAAATGACATAGAATATCTTCCCAATGGAGTTACATCATTGTTCCTCGATAAGGAGATCAAAATATCCAATAACGATATGGGGAACGTTTCTCATAAATTACGCTACAAAACATTCTCTTAGGAGACCGAGGAAATCTAAAAAAGTTCCTAGATATTATTAACAACATGATCCAATTGAGAAATAATTATCATGATTTTTTGGATACCATTCCTATCATAATTGGCATCTCATTAGTGAAAATTTCACCTCTACTATCACAAGGATTTTTAGAACAGGTTCTCATTTTTAATAAAATTACCTACAAAAAACAAATAATATATAATTAGTGGTCTTAAATACATAAATAATTATAAATTAAAAAATGAAAGTTTTAAAATGGAAGGCCAAAATTACTTCCTAGATTATGACTCTCTTTGTTTCAATCTAAGATATTTCAGGTTATAGAATTATTCAGGGGGTTATAACATCTGTTTTCTAGTCCAAATACCCAAAATAACATGACCATTCCTTTGACACATTCTGTATACACCCTAGACAATTACATATATTTTATATGATTTTAATCATATTTAACCATCAAATAAATACCAAGGTTCGTAATTTCTTGTTTCTATGGAATTTCAGGTATAAAAATTAAAAACACGGATCTATAAATTATGATATATTGTATTTAATTTCCCACAATGAGACCCTAAATTCCATTGAGCTCTTAAATTTACATAGTATAAATTGGGTAATTCAGAGACAAAATGGATGATGTAAATATCCTGGTAATGTAATACATATGGGAATAAATTTTAACACATGTGTTATAAGTAATAACATGATGAAATAAAAATTAATGAAACATGAGAAAACAAATGGAAGAGTAAAATGTAGAGCATGGGATAATGTGATCATTGAAACATAGGAATGTTGAAGCAACATATAAAGTGACATAAATATTATTCACTGGTAACTACAAAGACTATATCACATGGTGGATGAAGTCTCATAGTTTATTAGGTTTACACCCTAATCCACTACATGATAGCTCACTAGACTAAAAATTACCCAATGCATTGGTATTTTTATCTGTACATGCCCGAAAAACATGTCTATGGATATTATTTCCACAGGTAGTATCAAACATAATAAACAAACAAATGGTTACCCATGGAATTGAATGGGAAATGTAACTATGTCATAAGTAACCACCCAAGGGTACATAATAATGGTATCCATGAATGAAGGGATTAAATTATTATGGTGAACTACGGATTTAAAAATATGAATATATCATGAATAAAGATTTCTAACTAAAATATTTAAAAATAGAGTTTAGAAAATAATATAAAAGAGCCACTTTATTATGGTTTAAGGGAAAATATGAATGGGTCTTCGAAAAGATAATGGAATAATTATTTTCAAAAACAAGGAGCTAACTATGATAGTTTTTCATAACATAATGAGTGGTTTTATAAAAATACCATTTGCTTAAAATAGACTTCTATGTGTACATATAAAGGGATTAAAAATGATACAATTTTTTAATTGGGGTTTCTTATCAAAAGGATTTGTGATGCAAATATTTTCAAACAAGTATTTATCCATCTTAAAATGATTAATTTATCTGGATAACTATTTATTGGAATATAGGAAATTACTTTAGAATATATATATAGGATTAATGGGGAAATAAATTGTTGTAATGTGATAGAATTAATGACCATATAGAATTATGGAGGCTCAGAGATACCCCATACAATATATGAAAAAGTATTTTCCACATGAACGTTATTTCCTAAATAATCAAATTATATTCATTAATTACATTATAAAAAACATTATCCAATTTTTTTTTGGTTTTATTAATTTTATTAAAATCATTTATGGTTGTTTTGATGAGTTATAATGTATAATTTCATTATTTTGGGAGCGTTCATTTCATGGTTTTACAATCGGTTCACATGAGTATAATTATAGGAGTTATTGTAAAATGGAAGAAAAGAATAATCAGTGTTAAAAAATGGTATTAATAAATTTATATAATTTTAAGTGTACAAAATATCATTTTTATTCAATATGGGAATGATTCATTAAATAAAATGTAAATGGCCAATTTTTTTTTATTTGGACAGTTATTCATCAATCAAAAATAGTTTTGTTTTTATATTAAATAGTATGTATATATGATAGTTGTAGAACATGAAAATGAAATAATATAAATTTTAAAATTAATTTTAACTATTATTATTTTTTTATGACCAGCCATGAAGTTGGAAATGGAAAATGAAAAATAGTCATCCATGAAGGCGGTGTGTCAACACATAATAGATGATGTTTTATTTAAATTATTAAATTTAACGAAATATATTTGAAGATGGATGTTCTATTAACATTATATATTTCATGAATCTATATGATACTGGAGTTAAAAATTCACTTTTTATAGTGTGTGAGGATAAATAAAAAAAATGTAATAATTCAATAGAGAAATACTGTCAATTATACCTCTTAACTATCCTATCTTTGAGAACCTCCTTAAGGAACTTTGGTTTAGTCTTTTTTGAGGCAAGAATATAATGTACATTGAGAAGAGTCTCGGGAAGGTAATTTTATAGAATTTAGTCTAGATACCATGCTTTGTATGTTTTAGGAGAATTGGATCATAGGGTTCATATATATAGGGGAAGAGAGGGTTGATTTTGATAATTTTGATCAATTGTTTATTATTTTGACTCTAGGCTATCAATACTTTTTTTACCGTAACTAAATATAGTATCTAAGGCATTTTAGTTCTATATACTGGGAAACTATACCATCCATGACTCGTTCATGACTCAAAAATTCAATTTTTTTACTTACAATGTTAAAATACTAATATTAGAGTATTTCACTATTCACCAAAAATTCAACTATTTTAGAAAAGTCCATAATATTTTCAAGAAACATTGTTGGTAATTTATATTTCAAAAAAATCCATTTTATGCAATTAAATTTCTATATATGATAAATTTAAATTCTATTTAAATTTATTATTTATTCAAAAGGTACTGATTTTAATACAATAACTGATATTAAGAATGTTTAGAAATTTAATTATGGACTATTAAATTTATATAATGATTATAATACAAAATGAAGTTAATTTATGAATCAATTTAATGAAAATAAATATTTTTTTATATCATGATTTTATTAAAATATTTAAAATTAAAATACATTTTTTATTGAAAAATGAACAGTTGATTTATTATTTTTAATACATTTATTTACATATACCATGATATAAATATATCCTATTTTCATTTATTAGATGCCTAAATTTTATTTATTCTTTCAAAAGTGAGGATTTTATTGCCTAAAGGTTTTGAAAATAAATTTAATTTTGATTGGATGAAACAATGAGTCTCTACAAAACAAAACATTGTTATAACCTAGCTAGTAAACAGAATTATCCACTTACATGGGGTAAAAAATCTACAAACACAGTAGCACTCAGTAGGATATTAATATTCTGATAAGATGAACATAATTTTTGATCAATAGTAACATACACTTAATAATAGTGGCATACCCTTATTAATTGTAAAACTAATCTTATGAAATGTAATTAACAGTAAATCATCCAAAAAAATAGAAACTTCACCTGTGAATGTATACACACAATTTAGATATCTTATAAGTGTAAAACGATCACAGTATAAGTATTTTTATTTTTATATGTTATAAATATTTTAATTAAAATTTTATGATTAATATAACAATTTAATGTCGAAATGTACTTCCATAAAATGTAATCATAAATTTTAATTTTAATTTTTTATGTTTATAAGATAATTTTGTGGGACCTTGATTAATTAATCAAATTTTTATAAAACGACTTATAGTTTTAAAGATAATTTTTTTTTGTAATAAAATATGATTTTATATAAATAAAATTAATAATATTTATATGATTATTTTCAATAAATGGACTTTATTTTTGAATTGTCCGTGTTAAAAAATGGTTAGGGTGATTTTTTGGTAGTTTTCTGAAATACAATAATTTTTTATAAATAGTAAAATACTATAATTTACCATATATATATATTATCAGTTAAATTGACTATTCCTAGAATCATTGATAATGTAGGAACACATGGATCAAACTCACATGAGTATATTACAAATCTAGGTCACAAGAAAACATAATATTGATTATCTTAGGAAAAATTATAAAATAATGACTATAATAATGGGAAACCCTTCTCTACTCCACTATAACCACCCCCAATACCTCTTATCTACACTCATATAAGCCTTGATGATCCATAATTATCTACCCAAATACCCTCCCCAAGTCGACCCCATATCCATAAGCTCATGGTCTTTCAAAGAGACCAAAACTCCTTCCCTTAAAGAGATTCTCAAGGAGGTGGATTCAAGAGGTAAATTCACATTCTACTTCTTCAAATTTCATATCATGTTTCATTACCTTGTTATCCTCTCCCAACATCCTCTATCCAAATGACCATGATAACATAATTATAAACTATATACTGGAATAATATGATTTTAATTTTAGATCCATAATCAATATCTTTACTCTCTACCTATCTCAATTTTAGAGACGAAATCATCGTTCGTGAGGTGCCAATTTAAAACTTTTGTGGAAAATGTCGTTTTGTTCATCAATATCCAATTCAATACTATTCAAGAATCCATTTTTATGGTTGAACCAGTCTATATTATATTTGTTATAACCTATTTAATATCCAAGAACAAGTATAGGTACATAATTTTAAATTATATGACCAAACTACTTTCTAAGAAGCAAAATACAGGTAAAATAATCTATGTGAATGTCATTAATATATCATATATTGATTAATCCCCATTCCGTGAAACCAATTGATATAAATGATCATTCACAAATATTTATGTTTATAAATAATATGTAAATTAAATTCTGTATATTTACATCCATTCTACATCAACTCAATTACTTAACAAAAGTTGAACTGATTATAAAAATCGCAAAAACGAATACTTTGGAACAACGTAATTCAATAATATAAATTATTAATATCGAAAAAAAATTGATAAACATAATAAATTTCTAATAATTTCATAATTAAGTTAATAATTAGTCTAATTTCATATTTGAGGATGATATGGTCAAGAGCAGAACATTCAGACTTATGGTAAGGGTTTTCGACCCGAACCACCATTTTCATTCTTGTTACATTTATTAACTACATTCATTAATTAAATTATTATTTATTCAAATTAAATCCACATAAATTCAATTTTAATGTAATATATATTTGAACCATAAATATTCCTGACTTCATTTATGTGGTGTTATCCATTTTAAAAGGATATTTCAAAAATTCTTCATGAAATGTGAGCAAGATTCAAGGGAATTTATCAAATTCATACCTATTTTCAAGGGAAATTAATTATCTAATTTTTTAAAACCATTATTAATATAAAATCATTAATTTTATTATGAAAATTTTGTCTTACTTCACTTATGTTTTTTTATAAATAATTTTCCAAAAGAACTATTCTTTTCCTATTGAAGAGTTGTTATCTAAAGAATTTCTTGATGATTTTATAAGAGTATCTTCATTTATTTAAACACTCTTCATGATTATTACATATTATTGGGATTAATATCTTAATGTATCTTATACCATATTTAATGGAATGGATTATGATTATTTTGACTCTGTATGTGCTATCTTAAAACCCTTCACCAATTTACTCTGAATGGTAAGTGTTTATGCTTAATGTTCTAGAAATGTTATTTTCATTTCGTATATTAGTTTAAATATGAATGTATATGTTGTTTAAATTTTTCCTCAATAATATGAGGAATTAATTTCACTTAGTAAGTGTCAGGTAGGTCCCACTATTGCCCCTCATTTCATCAGTAGGTCTCATGAGACAGACTATGGTCTGGGAACTAGTCCCTGATAAAAGGATTATTTATGGTCTTGGAATTAGGCCTTAACGTTATGGTTTTGATTTCTTACATATGCGTTCCATCATTATGAAAATATTACTTTAATGTTGATGAGGTTATTCAACAAGTATGACACCCATTATTATGTTTTATTATGGCATTATTTATTCAGCTCTTATTCATTCCATAATTTGTTAAGGATTTGTTTATTTTTTAATGTCATGTTTTTTTAGTTAGTTATCATGCCTATGGATTATGTTTATGATATATTATACTTTATTTCTTACCCTTACTGAGAATTTATACTCACCAGCTTTTTATGTTTCATTTTCTAAGGACATGATTAATTTTATTAGGATTGACCTGTAAGGATAATCTTATAGTTGTGGATGGTCCCAAAAAAACATATGTTTTGTATTTCATTAGAGGTTGTAACAGCTAAATTATGTATGTATCATGCTTCCAAATCTACTAAACTACTCCATCATCTCGGATTCATATTACTTATTTGTATGACAATGTAATAAAATAAGGTATCGGCTCTGGGAAACTAGGGTGGGTTCTTTTGTAATGGATCAGGCCTTCTTGGCCATTTACATTGCCAAAACACAGCTCCACCGGACGAGTGGCACTGTGACAGTGGCACTGGTCAAGGTGGCACCATGACGGTGGCACCTATCACGGTGGCACAGTGAGGGTGACACCGTGATGGCAGCACCGTGTTAGTGGCACCATGTCCTCTTTGTTCTTTTTTCTAGTTTCCGACTTTTCCACTCTCACAACGTATAATTTGACATAAAGGCGATTTAATACCCCTTTCAAGGCCATTTAAAGCCCATTATTAATACCTAAAAATCCCATGACACCTCCCCGATAGTGGATATTAAATAAAAACATAATATCATCATGCTTAACTGCCGAAACCACGTGGGAAACCATGATCTGACTTTCAAAACGTTCAAAATTTCTATATCCCATAACAGTAGGTTCTCCTCTTTACATCTCCCGCTAGAGTTTCTTCTATTTTTTTCTTCTCGGCTGAATTTACTTCTTCTTCTCGTGGCATGTGGTGCGCCTCTGTTGGATCTTTCTGAACCTCATGGAGTCTATAAAATTCCTCCCCTGAAAGCCGCACATCCCCTGTTCTTGGCGTGTGGATAAAAACTTTGATCCTTGATCAACCAAGTAGGAATTTTTCCTTCGTCTCTCCTTTCTGTGTATTAGGTGGGGTTGGTACGCTGCTGTTTCTGTTGGAGTGGGTGAAACTAAAACTTAATGAATATACAAAATGATATTTAAATAATGAAGTGAATGGGTGTGAACGAAGTGATGCTGTTCTATTTTTTTTCTCTTCCTTTATGCTTATGTTGTGAACTGTTGGGCTATGCTCACTAAAAATCATGGTAGTTGGTGGTCATTCCTTGCACACTAATGAACCATTTCCTTCTGTAAGGATTAAATTACTGTAACTTAGCAATTTGTAAATCAAGTAAACTCGGTGGATTAAATGGATACCTAGTAAACATAAAGCCATGTGTGTTCACCCAGGCTAAGCAACAGAAAGACGAAAATAATGAATGATGTGCTTGAACCTGGATGTTTCCCTACTATGTTTTGGTAGTGGGTGTGATGTTCTGTTTGATTGCCTATGGGGTTATGTGGGTGAGGATTGGATCCTCTTGGGTGTGAGTCTGAAACTATTTGGTTGCTCTGCTTGTGATAGGAATTGGGGTGGAATCCTCTACTGTTGGCATATCGTTGGTTCATGGTTTTGTCGATGTTGGGCTATATATTGAAGCCTTCATTGGTTCCAATACTTGGATTGATCTCACCTTGACATCTATTATGGTGTGGGGTTGTATCTGAAGTCTTGGTTTTGTTTCAGTACTTTGAGGGTTCTCAGTTATCCCTTTGTTTTTGTGACTTCACAAGATAACTGTGTGTGAATGCTTAAATTGTTCTTTGGATATTTCTATTTTCCTAGCCTATGGTTATGCTTGTTAGTTTCCCAGTATTGCAGGCCTTTACTTAAATAGGAACACCTAAACATAAAGACAATAATGGGTTAAACAAGGAACTGGTTTTGGGAATGAGTTGTGACTCGGCTATGAGTAGTGTGCTATCTATGAATAGTGACGAGTGTGTTTGTGCTTAGGTGGGCCTTGGAAACCCTAGGTTGGGATGAGTTCTTGTTATATACATATATAAATTATAGTTCTTACATTTATTATTCGTGACCTACCCAAGAAGAGGACTTAGTTCCGAGCACCCCCATTCCATGGTGGAGGGTGTTTTTCCCAACAATCCTATGAGTGGCTGGTTATTAGGTCCTTTTCTTCTCCCTTTCCCAAATATCTCCAGACTCATAGGTTAGGCTGTAATGGCCTGAAATCAATTATTAGCACATTAATCTTCGATCAAGGCAGATGTAGTGGTTAGCCCAGGTGTTTGCTGGCAGTTTGTTTCCCATGTGTCTTCGGGATGAGGCCCAGGTGTCTTTGGGCGTGGAAATAGTTGTTTTGACCCAGGTGTTGCGGGTGTGGTTATTTGTGCTGGTTATGGTCTAGGTGTCTATGGGCGGGATGTGTGGTTGTGTCCTAGGTGTGTGTGGGTGGGGTGTGGCAGTGGGAATACTGTGAGAATGGTGGGATTGGTTCGATGCATAAGATGTCTTCAATAACCAGTGAGAAAGTGGCACGTGGTACCAAAATATCAATATTCTATTACTATACTTTACTTGATTTTCGTTATTTGGGGAGTGTGCCTTGGAGAGGCTTGGGTGGATAGTTTTCCTTCCTAGGTGATTCGATTATCTCTTTTTTCACGGGTCATTCGAATGCCTCCCCACTTGTGCATGAGAGTCTTTAGATTTCCCTACTGAGTATACATGTATTCTCACCCTACCTATATAAAACTGCTTTAAGGTTTCTAGGAGGACTTCAATGATCGTGCGGGATTGTACTATCTCGGACCTTGGGGAAGTTTCTGTTGTCATTTTCCTTTTCTTGGTACATTACCTTTGAAGTTCTTGTGTCTTGTATCTTTTAATTTTGAACATGCATATGGGAATGGTTTACTTTCGTCTTTACCATTACATTCAACATTGGTGTTGTTGGATTTGCTATCTTATCTCCATATCCTATAAAAATCAAAAGGGTAATGCCTTCCATCTTGTGTGTGATTCTGAACCCTTGGTGATGGTCACCACTCCGGGACCTATCAAAGGTAGGTCATGGGGGTCATTATCTATCCTTCAACATAAAGAATGAACGGTCTGGCAATTTGCTATCCCTTCTCTCCTTTTGGTGAAGGTGGGTCGTGACAAAATGGTATCAGATGAGTGAGGTTGAGAGATAGGATGAAGTATGGGATTAGGCACCATCATGATTGCATGGGATGGTAGGGAAACATGGTTGGGTGATCTTGGTGCGTGAAATAGGCCAGGGATGACCGGCTAGGACACATGATTTTTGGGCCCCCTGTGATCCGATGCAAGGAATCTGGACCTGCCGAACGACCAAGTGAGGCTATACTATTTATTGGGTAGAGACCCTAGGAAAGGTAAATGCATCATAATGACTTCTATTCCTATGTTTTGTGGGTGTGTTGGGGATTTAAAATGAATAATATGTCTCTCGAAATTTAAGAACAATATTCTACACTACCCGGGTTTAGGCATTCCTTATTTACCTTGTAGCTATGTCACCTGGGAGACGACCACGAGAAGTGCAGGCGATCAAGGCCGAAGGGTTTAATTGGCTTATTGGAATAGGGATGAAAGAGAGGAGGAGGACGATCAGTGGTAGAGGACACATCGTGCCTTTTAGCAGTATACCCACGTGATGTATGAGAGCAGCATCTCAGATATGGAAATAGTGAGCAGGCTAGAGGAGCTGGTGATAGCCTTCAGCTTGATCCAGTCTCTGACGGAGTAATGGGCTCTTCTGGAAGTAATCCATATGTGTGGAGCCGCGCGTCAGTTGTGTAAACTTTATCTTGGGGAGAAGAGGGAGACCGAGGTGACGTGGGATGACTTCGAGTGGGAGTTCCGGGCAGAATTCCTCTCTTCCACGATGATGGCTGAGAAGTGGCAGGAACTACTCTCCCTCCAGTAGGGGATTATGTTACTGAGAGAGTTGTGGATTAAGTTCAAGGATCTCCTTCTCTTTTCTCCCGACCTCTTTCTGGATGAGGAGTCTCGGGTGAGACGTTTGGAGGAGGCACTTCAACCTTCTCTTCAGTATGTTGTTACTCCCTTCACCCCACCGACATACTTGGAGGTACAAAAGAAGGCTGAAGTGGTGGAAAGGATGCACACGCAGGGAGGTGTATCCCGAGGGGGAATCTAGTTGGGACATTTGAAGGGGAAGGGCATCATGAGCAGGCCTCCACCATCAGGACCCTCTAGGTTTGGACTAGCAGGAAGCAGGCCTCAGCAGTTCCAGTTCAGAACCCCCAGTCCTTGAACTTTCCATTCAGGCCTAGGACTGAGGTGCTTCGTCTGTGGGAGCCATGTAATCCTTCAGAATTAGTGATCGGATACAGTACAGTACAGCAGGGCTAGGAATGTTCAGTGCCCACTTCAGCAGTAATAGTTTCCAGCTGGTCCCTTTCAGCAGTAGTAGGGGCAGCGAGCTCCCACTCCTCTGAGGGTAGACGTTGCAGGCGGAGTCTGGCCACAAGGCTCCTCTCAGTGACCACGACCAGGGTGTGTTCGGGGAGGTGGCTGATATGCGAGAGTTAGAGGAGTTGGGTGTGGATAGTTTCATGCTGTAGAGGCAAGAGTTCCAGCAGTTCCATAAGTCGTTCGAGGTATGATCAGCTTGTTTAGAACTCTTGCATATTCCATGTTCGATACAAGATATTTGCACTCCATTGCTACACCCAGTCTGTCTTGAGCTCTGGGTCTAGATGTCAAGAGACTTCCAGTGCCCCGGGTGTTGAGTACACCATTCAGAGGTCAGACTGACTTGTTGTATGTTTGTTGAGGATTCATACTGATGATAGGGCCACATCAGTCAGTGTGGGATCTTCTACTGTTGTACATACAGCCATACGATGTCATCCAAGGAATTGACAAGATGTTCTCTATATGTTCCATCATTGACTACTTATGAGTAAGGGTCGTGTTTTCAGACCTGGGAGGCCGACGTGTAACTTTTTTCGGCAAGCGGGGTTGTTTGAAAAGTGGCAGGCGAAAGGAGCCCCTTCTATCCTTCTAGGAAGAAATATCAGTGGAGTAAATGGATGTTGAGATGGTGGAAGTCCCAGGGATCGTCAGTGAGTTTATGGACGTCTTCCCCGAGGAGGTTAGGACTCTACCCTCTCGATGTGATATCGATTTGGGATAGACTTGCAACCCGGTGCCTGTCTGATTACGATGGCCCCCTATCGGATGACACCTTCAGAGCTACGAGAGTTGCGGATCCAGATTGACGATCTGATGAAGAAGGGTTTTGTTCGACCAAGTGCGTCACCGTGGGGTGCTCCTATTTTGTTTGTGATGATGGTGGGTGGTGGTCGCAGGCTGTACATCGACTACCGAAGACTGAACTAGGTAACGGTCATGAACCGTAACCCCCTCCTGAGGATAGACGATCTCTTCGACCTGCTGAAGGGGACAGTTTGGTTCTCTATGATCAATCTGCGATCTGAATATCACTAGGTGAAGGTGAAGGAGGGCGACATCTCAAATACTGCCTTCAGGTGCATTTATGGTCACATTGAGTTTGTAGTCATGCTGTTCGTCATTACGAACACACCAGCTGTGTTCATGGGGCTCATGAACTCTGTCTTCTAGGAATATCTGGACCGGTTCATAGTCGTGTTTGTTGATGACATCCTGATATACTAAATATCAAAGGAGGACCATGATGAGCTTCTAATAATGGTTTTAGGGGTCCTCCGACTGCACCAGCTCTATGGGAAGTTGTCCAAGTGCATGTTCTGGATGCGGGAAGTGCATTTCCTTGTGCACGTAGTGTCTGGGCAGGGAATAGCGGTGGACCCATCGAAGGTCGCGGCAGTTGTTTCTTGGGAAGCACCCATTAACTTGGCAGAAGTTCGTAGTTTCCTAGGTCTGGTAGGTTTCTATTGGAGTTCTGTGCCAAACTTCTCCCGAGACGTGTTACCTTTGATAGGTTTGACCCAGAAGGACCAGGCATTCGTGTGGAATGGACAGTGTGAGTTGGCCTTCAGTTATCTAAAGGAGAATTTGGTATGTTCCCCAGTGCTGAGGTTTCTAGATGAAAGGGAAGCGTATGAGGTGTTCTATGATGATTTAGGGCAAGGCCTCGGATGAGTGTTGATGCAACGAAAATTGTTGATCTCTTATGGGTCTAGGAAGTTATGTCTCCATGAGTGTAACTATGCTACTCATGATCTAGAGCTTGCGGTGGTCGTATTAGCACTAAAGTTGTGGTGGTATTACCTTGTCGGGGAGCGCTTCGTGGTCTTCACCGATCACATGACATTGAAGTATATATTCTTCCAACGAAACCTGAACATATGATAGTGAATGTGGATGGAGTTCCGTAAGGACTATGACTTTGAGATTTCCTACACCTCCGGAAAAGGGAATGTGGTGGAAGATTACTTGAGTAGGAAGTTACAGAAGGATGCAGTTCGAGAGTCAGCAGATTTTTGGAAGGTGATGGAGGAGTTGGCTGCACTGCACCTAGATGCAAGGATGGATGATGGTAGAGGTTACCTGTATCAGAAGATAGTGCAAAATTGTCTACTATTACTGGTGGATGAGTCCTAGTGGGGAGCCTCAGAAAGTGAAGTGATGTGTGACCAGGTTAACCAAGGTGATGCACCAGAAGTGTGGATGGAGGATAGTCGGAATCTTATTCTTTTCTAAGGGAATATGTTTTTCCAGAGATGATACATGGGAGGATTCTTATTGAGTTACACAACTCACCCCTAGTGGGGAACATGAGAATTTCCAAGATGTACCAGGGTCTGAGGAGACAGTTTTAGTTGCCTGGGTAAAGCGGGCGGTGGCAGAGTTTGTGGCCAAATGCCTAGTGTGTCAGCAGGTGAAGGTTGAACACCATGTTCCAGGCAGTTTTTTGAAAAGTTTAGGTGTCCCCGAGTAGAAGTGGGACAGAATCTTGATGGATTTAGTCACAGGGATACCAAATGCTCAGGGAGGCTGCGAAACTATCTCGGATGTGGTGGACCGTTTGACGAAATCGGCACACTTTCTGGCAATCAAGGATTCTGGTGCTGTGGATTCATTAGCACAGAGGTATGTTGATGAGGTGATGTGGATACATGGATATACAAGGTCTATAGTCTCGGATAGGGATTCACGGTTTACTTCACGAGTTTGGAGAGTATTTTAGCATGATTTTGGCACCCAGCTATGTCTTAGAACTGCTTTCCATCCCCAGACAGATGGACAGATGGAGCGCAACATCCATACTTTGGAGGAAATGCTACGGGCATGTATTCTGGAATTTGGGGGGATCATGGGTGCGACACTTACCACTGGTAGAGTTTTCCTACAATAATATCTATCACTCTACCATTGGTATGGATTCGTTCGAAGCCTTGTATGGGAGGTTATGTCACTCACCCATGTGCTGGACAAATGTTGGGGAAGCAGGTGTTCTTGTCCCTGAGGTGGTGAAGAGCATGAAAGAGAAGGTTCATCTTATACGAGAGAGGATGAAGGCGGATCAGGACCAACAGAAGTCATATGCCGATAGTAGGAGGAGACCCACGGAGTTTATGGTCGGATACCACGTGCTCTTGAAGGTATCCCCTCAGCGTGGACAGCGATTGTTCGACAGGGGGAGTATTCTTTGTCCCAGGATCGTCAGACCGTTTGATGTGTTGTGGCTGGTCGGCGAGGTGGCTTACCAACTGACGTTGCTACCACTATTGTAGAGGGAGCACGATCTCTTCCATGTGTCCTAGCTCCATCGGTATCTGTATGACGATTCACAAATCCTTGATTGGCGAGAGTTAGATATTGGGGATGATGCAACATTTGTGGAGCGACCAGTGGTGATCGATGGTCGTGAAGAGAAGGTGATTCATGGAAGAACCATTCCTTTGGTTCCTGTGTTGTGGAGGCATGGTGGGATTGTGGAGAGTACCTGGGAATTGGAAGCACAGATGCATTCCCAGTACCAGGAGTTGTATTGATTTTTTTTGTTCTATTAGTAATTGTTGTGATGGAACACATTACTTGTTAAATATAGAACATAAAGTTTTCCTTATTCTGTGAATGTGTTTAAAGAATCATGAAATGTGATAGGGGGGACCTAAAACCTAGTTAAGACGCATTAAATCAGATGCACTTAAACCCATGCGGGCGAGTCAGTGTCACCCAATGTGGATAGTATCTTAACATAGAGGAAGGTAAACCCCTCACCCACATAACCGGATGGTTTAATCCTTGTTTTTCATGGTTTCACGTGGGAGAGGAGCAGTATGATTGGGATATTTTCAAGGGATAGATGGGGAAGGGGGCATTCCTTGGTGAAAAAGAGGTTTACTCCTGAGAGGTATCTTTCAATCTGGTTGTTCAGACCCCTCTTTTCTTCTGGTTTGGCTTTGATTCTCGAGGGCTAGAATAGTTTGAGAGGTATCTGATGTAATGGCTTGGGACCTCTTGGCACATTACTTTGCCAAAACATTGCTCCACCGGAATGGTGGTACCATTCACAGTGGCACCGTGAGGGGGACACCGTGATGGTGGCACTATGAGGGAGACACCGTGATTGTGGCACCATGTTGGTGGCATCATTTCCTCTTCGTTTTTTTTCCAGTTTCCAACTTTTCCTCTCCCACAATGTATCTTTTGACATAAAGACAATTTAATACCACTTTCAAGTCAATTTAAAGCCCGTAATTAAGACCTAAAAATCCATAGAAACCTCCTCGATGGGGGATATTAAATAAAAAATTAATATCATCATGCGTAACTGCCCAGACCACATGGGAAACCATGATCCGATTTTAAAAACGTTCAAAATTTCCATATCCCGTAATAGTAGGATATCCTATTTATATCTCCTTCTAGAGTTTCTTCTTTTTTTTCTTCTCAGATGAATTTCTTTATTCTTCTCATGGCTTGTGTTGCACCTCTACTAGAGCTTTCTGCACCTCATGGAGTCCACGGAATTCCTTCCCTAAAAGCCACACATCCCATGTTCTTGGCACGTGGAGAGAAACTTCGATCCTTGATCTACCAAGTAGATATTTTTCCTTTGTCTCACCTTTCTATGTATCATGTGGGGTGGGTACGATGCGATTTCAATGGGATTGGGAGAAACTAAACCATAATGAAGATAACAAATAGACATTAAAGAATTAATGGAAGTGGTGTAAACGATGTGTTGATGTTCTGTTTTTCTTCTCTTCCATGATGCTTATGTTGTAAACTGTTGTGCTATGGTCACTGAAAGTCATGGTCACTGGTGGTCTTTCCATGTGCACTAATGAACCCTTGCCTTCTGTAGCGATTAAATGGTTGTAACATGGAAATTGGTTAATCACCTAAACTCAGTGGATTAAACAGATACCCAGTAAACATAAAGCCCTGTGTGGTAACCCCGACTAACCAACAGAAATAAGAAAATAATGAATTATGTGCTTGAACCTGGAAGTTTTCCTATTTTATTTGGGTAGTATTCTTGTTGTTCTATTTTATTTCATATGGGGTGATGTGGGTGAGGATGGGAACCTCTTGGGTGTGAGTCTAAAACTATGTGGTTGCTCTACCTGTGATAAGAATTGGGGTGGAATCCTCTATTGTTGGAATATCAATGGTTCTTGGTTTTGGGGATGTGGGGTCATAGGGTTGTATCTTGAATCCTTATTTGGTTATAATACATGGAGAGATCCCACTTTTACTTATTTTATGGTGTAGGTCTATATCTCGAGGCATGGTTTGGTTCCATTACTTTGAGGGATCACACCTATCCCTTTGTTGTTGTGACATCACAAGAGAACCTGCTGTGAAGACTTAATTTTTTTTGGCTATTTCTCTCTTCCTGGACTATGGTTATGCCTGTTAATTGCCCAGTAGTGAAGTACTTTACTTAAATAGGATCAACTGAAAATGAGGTCCTGAATGGGTGAAATTGGGAACTGGTTTTGGGAACGAGTTGTGACTCGGCTGTGAGTAGTGTGCCTTGTATGAATAGTGATGAGTGTGTTTGTGCTTAGGTGGGCCTTGGAAACCCTAGGTTGGGATGAGTTATTGTTACCTACATATATAAATTTTCATTCCTACATTTCGTATTCGCACCCTACCCAATTTGAGAACATACTGTCGAACACCCCCATTCCATGGGGGAGGGTGTTTTTCCCAACACTCTTATAAGTGGCTGATTATTAGCTCGTTTTCTACTCCCTTAACCGAATATCCCAAGAATATTCGGTCAGGTTGTGATGGCCTGAAGTCCATTATTAACCCAAGAATATTCTGGAAGGGTATTTGTGGGGGTTGGCCTAGGTGTTTGTGGGCAGGTTGTTTCCCATGTGTCTTTGGGATGAAGCTCATCTGTCTTTGGGCGTGGCAGTAGTTGTTCTGACCCAGGTGTTGCAGGTGTGGTTATGTGTGGTGGTTGTATCCCAGGTGTCTGCGGGCAGGATCTGTGGTTGTGGCCTAGGAGTCTGCGGGCGGGGTGTGGAAGTGGGAATGCGGTGAGAATGGCGGGATTGGTTCGATGCATAGGATGTCTTCAATAACGAGTGGCAAAGTGGCGTGAGGTACCCAAATATCGATGTGCTATTACTATAATTTACTTGACTTTTGTTATTTGGGGTGTGTTCCTTGGTGAGTCTTGGGTGGATAGTTTTCCTTGATTTGTGCTTTGGTTCTATCCTTTTTCAAGGGGAATTAGAATGCCTCCCCACGTGTGCAGAAGAGTCTATGGTATTCCCAATTGAGTATAGTTGTATGCTCACCCTACATATATAAAACTGCATTCAGGTTTCCAGGAGGACATTAGGGATCATGTGGGACCGCACTAGCTCAGACCTTGGGGCAGTTGCTGTTGTCATTTTTCTTTTATTGGTACTTTATCTTTGGAGTTCTAGTGGCTTGTATCTTTTACATTTGAACATGAATTTGGTAATGGTTTACTTTCATCTTTACCTTTACTTTTAGATTTGGTGTTGTTGGAGTTTCTATCTTATCTCTCGATCCTATAAAAACAAAAAGGGTAATTCCTTCCATCTTGTGTGTGATTATATACCCTTGGTGCTGGTCTCCACTCTGGGACCTATCGAAGGTGGGTCTGGGGGGTCATTATCTCTCCTTAAACTTAATAATGGAAGGGTCTATCAATCTAATATCCCTTCTCTCCTTTTTGTGAATGCGGGTTGTGACATCCTTATTGTTGGTATGAGAGTAAGATTAGTAGAAAACCTAGAAACTGGATATAGGGAACATAGTTTAGGGAGAAACCACTAAGATAGTCTATGAGGATAAAACATACAAGAAATTCATGGAATTTTTTCAATCAAATATATTATGTGGATATTTTGAGAAATTACATCACTATCTGGATACTAAATGTGTATGTGGTTCTGGAACAGACGTACCTAGGAGTGAAAACTCCAACAAAGAGTTTTCTTCTTGACTTGGGATATTGTGGTACATGAAAACGGTCCTTACTTCACACCTAGTTTGAAACTCCAAGGGAATATTCTTTGGATAAGTCACATTTTCTTTACAAGCCATTATGAAGGATTTAAATGTAAATATTTCTTCAATGAAACCATGTTTATTATTATGATATTAGCTATGTATAGAATTTCTGTTTATGCTATGTATTTTATACATTGAGATTATACAATATGATTCATAAACTAATGTAGTGTATTTTATTATTTAGAAATGGTGCCTAGTGGAAGTAATGGAAACCGCATGAACATGTATATCCCATGTAGATATTCCCCACCAATACAAGGTAAAGATTTTTTTTCTTGAGCTACAACTACTGTTGAGAAAATTATAACTGTATTGGAAAAACTAACTTAGGTTATGAATAATAACAATACCCATATGAGGCATCCATTTCAAAAATGTAGTGGAGATATGTTGGATTGTTTTATGTGACAATAGCATCCATTATTCAATGGGACTATAGACCCATTTGTAGCTGAGCAGTGGTTAAGTTACATAGAGAAGATATTTCTCACTTTGGGATGTAATGAATGAGAGAATGTATTCTTTGAAGATTAATGAATTTTGGTAGATGCAGATCAGTGGTGGACATTAATCAAAAAAAAGGAAGATGAAGAAATAGAAGAGTTGAAATGGAGGTATTTTAAGAAAATCTTCCAAAAATAATATTTTCCACATGAACAATGAGCATATGTGGAAAGGAAAATCCTGAATCTGAGGCAAAAGGATGACTAAAATGTTTCAAAGTATAAAGATAACTTCAGAAGGATATAATGAAATTCCATGGACTACATAATTAATCCAAGGATAAATATTGGACGATTATTTGATGGATTAAAACCATACTTCCAAAGGGAACTGGTCTCCCAATGTTTCTCATCATATGAATATATAGTCCCAAGTAAAATCAAGATGGAAAATGAATATATTTAGTCTTTTGAATTTAATGAAAAATCAGAGAAGAAGAGAGCTATCGAAAACATGGAAAAGGAAATCATTAAATGGGGCAGAAGGGAAGAGTTAACCATCCATTCTATATTAATTGTGGGAGGAAATTCCCTTGAACAAACCTGAAGGGAATTCGAGATTGTAAAAACTGCTGAGAAAAAGGCCACATATATCAGGATTGTAAGGGGATGAAATAAACTACCAATGTTTAATGCTACAATTATATGGATATGGGGCATTATTAACATGAATTTCATATGCGTTAGGGAAAAATTCCCCAACGATGGCCAAGGGAGAAAGGCCAAGCTTATACGGTCACAACTGCAGAGGTTGACGTTACTAGGGATGTGGTGGTAGGTAATTTAATAATTTTATCAAATGTACCCAATGCTTTATTTGATTCTAGATCATCACATTTTTTCATATCATCACAGTATGGTTTAAATGTATATATTTACAACTTTATTTAATAATAGAGTTTCCCTTCAGCACTCTTAAGGAATATATCATTGCAACCATGTTATGTTAGTTAGTCCCCATTATGTCATATAAACGTGATTTAACTTCTGATTTTATTTTCATACCCTTGATTTTCTTTGAAATAATACTCAGTATGGATTATATTTAGAACCATGATGTTATCATTTATTGCATGATAAAGGATATTAAAATTTTTGAGGATGGTGTGGAATCCCTTATCATTAGGGAAGAAACATCACCATATAATTTTCATCTAAATCCTCCCTAGTAGATCTACTAACATCAATTATTTGGGGTGAAGGGAATGCAATAACTAGGAGTGAGGAAATGAATGTTGAAATATATGATGCACCAATTGTGAAACAATATGTTGACGTCTTTCCAGAGGATTTACTTGGACCTCCTCCAAAGAAGGGAATTAAAATTTCTACCCACTTAATTATTGATTCAATTTCCATATCAAAGACCCATTATAGAATTGTCACTATGGAATTAGTGGAACTAAAGAAACAACTTGAGGAATTAAGTGATAACAAATTTATATTCCCTATTGTTTCACCATGGGGAGCCGCTATTCTTTTCACTAATAAAAAAGATGGATCTACAAGGTTTTACTTTGACTAGAGGCAGAACAATTCTACAAAAATATAGAAAAGAATCCCCTTACTCTCATTGATGATTTATTTTATCAACTTCATGGAGCTCAATTATTTATGAATAATGACCATAGATCTGGATACCATCGGTTTCATGTAATAATGGAATGAATTATAAAAACTGTATTTTGAACTAGGTATTGGAATTACATGTTGACAATAATTGATTTTGGAAAAACTAATGCACCCCTTATTTTCATATATATAATGAGTAGATTATTCCAGGAATATCTAAATGGAAATGTGGTGGTATATTTTGATGATATCATTGTACCATAAAAAATAAATTATGATCATGAAAATCACCACAACTGTATTCTGATGTCTCTATGAGGAAATGACTTATATGGGATGTTTAGCAAGTGTGAATTTGGGCTTCAATTAGTTTACTTTCATGGCAACATTTTCACTATGGATGGAATATCTTTTGATCCTATAATGAAAAAGGCTATTCAAGAAATGGATAATCCAATTAACATAATTGAGTTACATAGGATTATTGGTTTGGCTGGATACTATCAGTATTTTGTTGAAAACATTGCCTATTTAGCCAACCCACTGACCAAGTTTACACGTAAAGGGGTTATGTTCCTTTGAAAAAATGAATGTGAGGACAGTTTCAAATAATTCAATAGGATATTAGTGAATGCTTTGATCCTAACCCAACCATCAGGGAATGATAGGTTCACGATATATAGTGATGCATCAAATAAAGGACTTTGTTGTCTTCTTATACAGAATGATAGAGTTATTGCATATGCATCAAGGTAGTTACAAATTTATGAAAAAAACTAGCCTACTCATAATCTTGAGTTAGCTGCTATGAACATTTCTCTAATGGTATGGAGACACTATCTCTATGTTGAATGATGTGAGATATATAAAAATCATAAAAGTCTGAAGTAGATATTCTCACAGAATGAACTCAACATGAGGCAAATGTGATGGTTCGAAATACTAAAGGATTATGATTTACCTAACACACTACCACCATGTAAAGGAAAATAAGGTAGCCAATGCATTTAGCCTGAAGTGTCATAGAGTTCTCAACAAAATGGTGATTGAAAAGGATCCATTTGTACATGGATATACTGCGGATGGATATTGGAATTATCAATGAAGGATAAACATAAAAAAAAATCTATTTGGTTTCCTAACCATCTATATTAGAATGGATTAAAATATCTCATCCAGATGATGAGAAGCTATAAAATAAAATTAATGTTGTGAAAAAGGGGTAGTTGGATGACATCATATGTGAAGATGGAATTCATAAATTTGGGAAAAGGCTATGTGCTTCATCTATAACAGAGATAAAAAGGGAGTTTTTGGATGATTCACAAAGATCAAATTTCTCTATAAACCATGGTAGCACTAAAATGTATAGATATTTGAAGGAACATTTCTTGTGGGACAACTTGAAGCGAGAAATTTGTAATTATGTATCAAGATCTTTAGTTTGTCAACATATGAAGGTTGAATGGAAACATCCCCGAGGAGTCAGGAAACCTATACCTACTCCAACAATGAAATTCGATGACAACACCATGGATTTATCACTAGATTATCCAAAAAATAAATAACGAATGATGCAATATTGGTAATTGTTGACCAACTTACAAAATCATCACATTTCCTTGATATAAGTGAGGATTTTCACCTATGTTGGATTGGATTACTCTATATTAATGATGTTATAAGATTTCATAGAGAACCACTTTCAATAATTTCTGATTTTGATACTCGATTAAAATCAAAATAATGAAAAATACTTCAAAAAAACATTGGATTGTAAGCTTCAATTGAGTACTTATTCTCATCCTCAAGTTGATGGGAAATCATAAAGGACTATACAAACCATAGAGGTCATTTTGAGATCAAGCTCGCTCAATTTTCAGGGTATGTGGGATCAATATTTACCCATGGTGGAGTTTTTTACTATAATAGTTTCCATTCTGGTATTCAAATGGCACCATTTGAAGCATTGTTGGGAAAGATATGTCGTACACCAACATGGTGAGATGATGTTGGTGGATGGAAGCTAGTGGGCCCTCAGGTGGTGGAGGAAAAAACATTGAATGTAAAGTCAACTCATGGTCATATCCAAGTATCTCAAAGAATATAGAAAGATAAGATGATAATCAAAGGAATGATTTGGTGTTTCAAGTGGGAGATCACATTTTTTTAATATTATCTCAATGGAAGGGTGTTATAATATTTGGGATGAATGGGAAACTGATCCCTAGGAACATAGGCGCTTTTGAAATTCTATAGAGAATTGGAGCTATTGTATATTTTTTGGATATGACCCCTAGCATATCTAATGTATACAATGTGTTTCACATCACATTGCTGATAACGTATTTTTCGGACCCAACACATGTCATCACATCAAAAGGTATAGAATTGGAACCTGAATTATCATACAATGAAGAACCTATCTGGATTCTAGACACTAAAGAACAAGTGTTGAGGAATTAAACAACTCGACTGGTAAATATAATTTGAAAAACCCATGAAATTGATAAGTCCACATTAGAGCCTGAAGAGCTTATGATGAATAACTACCCAAATCATTTTTTATGTAACACTATTGTAATTTCGAGGATGAAATTTTTGTAAGGACGGGATAATATAACACCCAAATATAGTGAAAGTAAATTTAATATTGAATGCATGAGATGATATGTGCCTAAAAAACACCAATTTGTTAAAACCTAGCCATTAAACATACTTTTCCCACCATTATGGTTCGAAAACCTGACATACCTAGTTGTTCTTAGTAGGATATTTAGAGCCTGATAATTTTATTTTGAATAGTAACATTCCCTTATGAATTGTAACATACACCTATGAATAGTAATTCACCCTTATGAATAGTTATTAATAGTAAATCATCCAAAAAATATATACTCCACCCTGGAATGTATAAATACAATTTAGACATCTTATAACTGAAAGAAAGACCATAGTATAGGGATTGATATTTTTGTGTGATATAAAACTTTTAAGAAATTTTTTTGATTTATTTAAAAATATAAAATTGAAATTTATTTTCATAAAATTTAATCATAAATTCATAATTTATTTCCTTATGGTTATAAGATAATTTTATTGGACCTTGATTAATCTCACAAGGTGTTATTAAATGAGTTATAGTTTTAAAGTTGTTTTTTGGAATGAAATATGATTTTATTTTAAAATTTAATTAATAATATTTTGAAATTTATTTTCATAAAAAATAATTCATTTTTTAGATCTACACGTCAAATAACGGTTAGATTGAAATTTTGGGATTTTTCTGAAATACATTAATTTTTTATGAATAGTAAAATATCATAATTTATAGTATATGTACATTATTTTTTAAATTAACTATTAATATCATAATGAATGATTTAATAAAACTTGTTTGGAACCCATATTAACATATTTCTAGTCATGGTCACAAGAATCAATACTATTGGTTGTCTTAGGAAAAATAATAAAATAATGAGTAAAATTATCGAAAAACCCTCTTCTCCTCCAATATAACCCCCACTCCATTTTATCTTCACTCTTAAATGGATTTAATCTCTTTAATTTTATTCCCAAATACCCTCCCCTATTAAATCCTTACTACATTGAGCTCTTTTTCTTTCAAAAATACCAAAACCCATTCCATTAAAGTGATTCTCAAGGAGGTGGATTCAAGAGGAAAATTCACATTCTATTTCTTTCAATTTCATTTGATGTTATTTTCTATTGTTATAATATTGTCACATACTCTATGAAAATTACCATTAAAACACTATTATCATCTATATACTATGATTATATCATGGTATTTGATTAACCATCATCCATATCCTTACTCTATCTATTTTATTTTATAAATGAAATCATCGACCGTGAGGTGCCACCTTACATAAATCGTGGACGACAAAGATTAGTTCATAAATTTCCCCTTTAATAAAAGAAATGATACCATTTTTATGGTTTAAAAATACTATAATAAATGTATTGTAAACTACTTAATATTCAGGAACCAATATATGTACATAATATTAAATCATATGACAAACTAGTTCCTTGTAGTTGGGGTTTGGCTTAGTGGTAAGCACCCCGTAATAGTACATGATAAATGGGGGTTCAAAACCCATTGGGGGCAGGGTACTGTAGCGGTACTGTAGCAGTGGCGGTACTGTTGATCGGCAGGCACTGTAGCGGCGGCAGGCACTGTAGTGGTGGTGGTACTGTAGCGGGTACTGTAGCAGCCGGGTTACTATTCACAGAATAGGAATTTGGCCAAAAATTTGGGCCTACAGGCTATGTAATGGGATACAAGCCCACTGGGACTTCAGGCTATGTAATGGGTCTCCCTCTACCCAGTTAAAGGAGTTCATTGCTTTGCATTATTAATAATAATGAGGCTTCGGCCCCAACCATTAAAAAAATATGACAAACTAGTTTCTAATAATCAAACTACTGCTAAAATTATCGAATTGATTGTAATTAATATTTCATCTAATGTTTCATACTCAATACATGTAACCAAATAATATAATGTACAATTAAAACTTTTATATATTCATAAAAATATGGAAACTAAATTCTAGATATTTACATCCATTCCACATGAACTCTATTACATAAAAACAAGTGAACCAATTATGAAAATCAAGAAAATGAACAGTCTAAAACAACATAATTCAATATTATAACATATAAATAATTAAATAAATGAACTAAAAAATTATTATAAAATAAATATATGTCATATAATTTTTAATTAATTTATTAATTGGTATAATTTCACATTTGACGACTATAGTGTCTTGATCGGAACATTCAGACTTAAGGTAAGGGTTTTCTATCCGAACCTCCCTTTTCATTCGGGTTACTCATATTCTCAACTTAACTAATTTAAATTCTGATCTATTCATATTTACTCCTCATAAATTATTTGTGAATTTAATATATATTTTTACCAATAGGATTCCTACCTTCATTTATGTGGATTTAAATGTTTTAATAGGATATTTCAAAAATTCTTCCCACAATGATAGCAAGATTCATGGGAATTTATGAAATTCATACCAATTTTTTATGACACTATATATTATGTTTTTTGAAATGAGTATGTTTATAAAATAAATAATTTTATTATGAAAATAATATCTTACTTCAATTGTTGTTTTATATAAATATTTTTCCAAAAGAACTCTTCTTTTCACGTAGAGGAGTGGTTATCTCAATAATTAGTCAATGATTTTATGAGAGTATATTCATATATTTCAACACTCATTTTGATTATTGTGTATTATTGGGATTAATATATATGATATATTGTAAAACATTTTATTTTATTTTTTATGATAATTTTATTGTGGATGTTCTATCTTTAATCCATTAACCAATTTACCCAAAATTTTTAATGTTTATACTAAATGTTTGTGGAATATTATTTACATTTCATGTATTAGATTAAAAATGAATGTATATTTTGTTTATGTTTATCCAAATTCATTTTAGGAAATAATTGGAATTATAAATTTTCAGTTGGGGCTTGATATATCCCATGGGTGCATCGTTAAGTATCATGAGACAAACTATGGTATTTGCGCGAGGCCTTGAAAAAATGATTATTTATGGTCGTGGTGTGAGGCCTTGATTGTATGGTTATGATACCCTGAATTATTAATTCCCTCAGTATTATACTTTTAATATAATTTTCATGAGTTTATTTGATTAATATAATACCCATTATTATGCTTTATAATGGAAATATTTATTCAACTCTTATTTCGGTCATAATTTGTTCAGGTTCCATTTTTTTATAAGGCATGTGTTATTAGTTATTCCCCTTTCCTAATGATTATGTTTATGATATATTACACTCTATTTCTTACCCTTACAAGGATTTTGAGATCATCCCTATCTTATTATTCATTTTCAAAGGACACGAGGATGATTATTATGATTGACATGGACGGATAAACTTATAGTTGTGGATTTTCCCAACAAAACGTATATCATGTATTTAATTTCCTATTGAAATTTTGAAATGATGTATGTATCTTTATTCCAAATATACTAAACTACTTGGTCCTTCAAGATGCATATTCCATGATTTTATTCCAATTTATTAAAATAAGGCAACATCTCTAGGAAACTGGGGCCATGCCCTTACAAAAATACTATTCATATGGCTAGAAGACTATTCTGAATTGTCATATCACTGTTCTAGTGGTATTGTTACTATTGAAATGATATAGACATCTAAATTTCTAAAAATATCTCATATTTCATTAATTATTCAATTTATTATATTTCATATTAAGTTCATATATATACATTCATCTTTAAAATGGATATTTTGTTTTGTTTACATTATATTTTCTTTATATTTTTTTGTGGGTTTGTACATTATAGTAGATCGAGCAGATCCAAATTACCATATTTATATTATCTTATTTTATATATATTGTCACACTAAAACATTTTTCCTTTTTATTGGATTATTTTTGGTCAGATGTGTCATTATTTATTTATGAGAGTAATATTATTTTATTTCTCCACGTGATTGTTTTGATTTACACTATAAGAAATAATTATTAGAAAATAACTTCCACTGAAAAGTTCAGGGTCGTTATGTAAGACCCTGGCCCTAGAAGCCCAGAGCTGGTACATTACATTGATACATTGGAATCATTATAAGGAATCCAATCCTGAATGAACGAACATTTTAGTAGTCCTGAAGAAACACTATTCATACATGGGACCCATTTTACATTGGGAAGGGAAACAGATTTTAATACATAATAAAAGCTAATAATCTGCATCATTGAAAACCCAGTAAATGGTATCTTCTTCATAACCGAGGAAAGGAAAACAAATATAAATAGAGAGATCAAATACTTATTAAGGGTTACATATATTTAAAGCATGAATCAATAATAATTGAATTATAAAATATTTTACAATATCAATATGTCATGGTGAATAATTGAAAAAGAAACACCTTCCATTAATAAACTAAGAATGATAGGGAATCCTTATATTTTTTCACAGTGATAAACTCATTGATCGGAAATACTAAATAATGAATAAATAGAGTGATTATTATTTTCACATCATTTATTTATCGCATAATCTATCATACCATTGATATAGTTGCAGTCTATGGGTAGAAACCCAACTTATTTTTTGAAACAAAATCAACGGATTTTTCGCCAACAAGTTTCTCTCATGAGACCTTTCTATGCATCGAGGGGATATAAAAGGCCCCACACATTACTTATATTGAACATACTTCATTAAAAATATCTAATACTAGAAAATTTGCATTATAAATATCCACAATAGGCAGATGATACAGATTCTTCAATATATCCACAGTTAAAGCAACACTCTCTAATGATTAAACATATTCACTAACCATTCAAAGTAATATGCTGAATGTTATTATGATAACATATCCATATTCAAACTAATCAGAAAACCTTAAAAAATGTTGTATATGATATCATAATAAAAAATAATCAATGTATTACAAGGTTCAATAATGGATGTTGGCATAGATGAAGATATTTTTATGCAAGACCATTGAAAATGCTTCGGGGAAATAATCCATAAACATTCCAAATGTCCCATACGACCTATAAACATTCAAATAATAATCCTTTACAATATAATTAAAATATGTAGACTCTTGATATTAAATACCAATGGGATGTACATTCAACACATATAAGTAATAAGTGGTGAAACTGCTGGAAATTTCATCTTTACCAATAGTTTAAAACCATTGGTAAAGGCTGGGCAACCGTTGGTATACACTATACTAATGATTGTCCAAACCGTTGGGTCTTGAGCGGTGGGATATACATATCCAAACGGCTCTATGAGAACCATTGGGATATGTCTGAAAAATTATATATATATAAAATATTCATTTAAACTATTCGTATAAATGATTAACAATGGTTTAGAACCGTTCATAATATCAAAAACCATCTATATAACAATAGTTTACAAACTGTTGGTATTGACTTTTACCAACGTTTTACCAGAAAATATTTGTAAATATCAAGTAACAATACCTATACCAACTGTTTTTAAACGGCTGGTATATAGTTTTTTCAATGGATTACATAAAACCATTAGTATAAGTTTTATTATTACAAATATTCCAATGGTTGTAAACCATTGGCATAAACTTTATGTACCTGCAACAAAAATCTGACCTCCCCTTGTGCACCTACAACAATACCACCAGATAAGGGCTGCATAATTGATACAAAATTCTTATACCTGCATAATACATACAAGTGGTTGGGGGTCCATAGAGAATACCTTCACAATTCTGAATACCTGCACAATTTATATACAATTCTAAATACCTGCACAATTATCAATACCTGTTGAATACATACATAATTTTTTATGAATTCACACATAATTCATACAACACACAATTCATACATAATTCTAAATACCTCCAATTCTGTATTTATTTACACTGTACACACATATAGAATAAACACTTAATTCATAATGTAATTGTTACAAGTATATATATACAACAAGTATACCTATACAACAAGTATACCCATACACCATTAACAAATAATTTATAAGTTAATTAAATACATAAATTTATAAATTTATAATTCAGGGGTAGGGGGTTTTCAGGGGGTTGTGGGGCTGTTCAGGGGGTTTGGGTGGCGGTCCATGGGGTAGGGGGTGTCCAAGGGGTGGGGGTGTCTGGGGGATGGGTGTGTCCAGTGGGTTGTCTGGGGGGGAGGGGGGGCTTTCCATGGTGTTGTATGGGGGGGGGGGTTCTTGGTGGGCGTGGTGGTGTCTAGGGGGTTTGGGGGTGTGCTATCTGTGGGGGTGGGGGTGTCCAGGGGGTGTCCAGTTGGAGGGGTGGTGTTTTGGAGGTGGGGGTGTCTAGGGGAATGTGGTGGGAGGGGTTTGTCTAGGGGGTAGGAGTGCATTCCATGGGGGTTGGGGTGTCAAGGGGGTGGGGGTGTTGATGTGGTGGGGTGGTGTCCAGGGGGTTGGGGGCTATCAAGGGGCTATGGGGGATTTCCATGGGGTGGAGGTTTCTAGGGGGTGGGGGGTCCAGGTGGTCTGGTGGTGTCCAAGGGATTGGTGGTGACCCTGGGGGTAGGGGTGGGGGTTTCCGTGTGGGGGAAGGGGGGATGTCTACTAGGGGTATCCATGGGGGTAGGGTACTGTCCATGGGGGTTGGGTTTTCAAGGGTATGGGGTCGAGGGGGTGGGTGTTTAGGGGTTGGGGTGGTGTCAAGGTGGGTGGGGGCCATCCAGGGGGTTGGGTTGTCTAAGGGTAGGGGGTACAGGGGGTGGGTGGGCTCTCCACAGGGGTTGGGGAGTGTCCACGGTGGTGTGGGTGGGTTGGTGGGTGGGGGGGGAGGGGGTCCAGGGGATGGGGTGTCCAGGGGGGTTTGGGTGTCCAATGGGGATGGGGGTGTCTAGTGGGTGTCCGGGGGGATGGGGATGTACGGGGAGGATGGGTTGGCTGTCCATGGGGGGGATGTCTAGGGGGTACGAGATGTCTAGGGGTGGGTGGGTTGTCCACGGGGGTGGAGGGGAAATTCAGGGGTGGGAGGGATGTCCACAGGGGTGGGGGCTATCCAGGGGGTTTGGATGTGTCCTTGGGGGTTGGTGGTATCCACGGGGGTTTGGGGTTGTCCACGGGGGGTTGTGGGTGGGTAAACAATCCACGGGGGTGGGGGGCTACCAACGGGGGGGGGGGGGGGGGGGGGGCTATCTACAGGGGTGGCAGGGCTGTCAATGAGGGGAGAGGTGTCCAAGTGGTGGGGGCTATAAGGGTTTTAATGTAATTAATTTCATGGATTTTATGATCATTTGTATTTTTAAAATGGTTTTGGAATAGTTTTTATTTCAATAGTATGTGTTTTTTTGGAAAAAATTAATGCTTTGAGTGTGTATGGTTGGAAGAGGGATTTGGATATTAATTAATGGATTAGATTTATATTATGTGACAAAAATGCCATATAATTTTGGAAATGTAACCTTAAAAGTGATTTTTATAAACCATTATGGAGGTTTAAATAGAAAGAAGTATCTATTATTTTATTTTGAAATGGTTTTTTAATGAATTATTTATGATGTATCTTTATGGTATTTGTAACTTTGCGCTCCTTGTTTTAGAACATCATATTATTTTACGATAATTTTTTTATAATTCTTTATAATGTTTCAATTGTAAATTTATAAAAAAATCAATAATGGGATATCTCATGTTTTCATTCTTGTGATCCAGATATTTTCATCCATGTCTTGGTCTCTACTCAAAATCATGTGGAAGTGGAATAGCCATGTTCTTCTCAGATCATTAATTATGCATGGGAGTTTCTAAATTTTCTTCCACTATTTTATATTGGTGATAAAGGATTCTAGTGGGAAATGATGTTGGTATCTATGATTAATGGGATCTTCGTTTTTGAGAAACCCTATAATCCACAGGGGTGGGGGAATGTCCAGGGGGCTGTCCACGGGGGTGGCAGGGAATCACATGGGTAGGGGGTGTCCAGGGGGTGGGTAGGGCAGTCCAGGGGTACGGGGTGTCGAGAGGATGGGGGAAGGCTATCTAGGGTAATACAGGGGGGGGTTCTAGGGGTGTACGGGGTGTCCAGGGGGTGGGAGGATTGTCCACGAGGGGAGGTGGAATAAATGGGGCGGGAGGGCTGTCCACGGGGATGGCAGGGCTATCGGAGAGGGTATGGGTGTCTTGGGGGCTGTCCATGGGGGTGGGTGGGGCTGTCCACAGGGGTGGGGGTATAGGGTGTCAAGGGGGTTTTGTGGTCTATCCACAAAGGTGGTGGGGATGTTCAGGGGCTTGCGGTGGCCAAGGGGGCGGGCGGGCTGTCCACGGGGGTGGGAAGGCTATCCACAGGGGTGGGCGGGCCATCCACGTGGGTGGTGGGGGGGTGTTGTCCAGGGGGTACAGGGTTTCTTGGGGGTGGGTGGTCTATCCAGAAGGGGAGGAGACCTGTCCATAGGGGGGGGGGGCTGTCCACGGGGGGTACGGGGCATCCAGGGGGTGGGCGGGTTGTCCATGATGGTGGTGGGGCTATAAAGGGGGGTACGAGGTGTCCAAGGGGATAGGTCGACTGTCCACGGGGGTGGGTAAGCTTTCCACAGAGGGTGGGTGGGGTATCCACTGGGGGAGGTCTATGGGGTATCGAGTATCTAGGGTGATGGGAAGGGTTATCCCGGGGGTATGGGGTGTCCAGGGGGTGGGCAGGCTATCCATGGGGGTGGCGGGCTATCCAGGGGGTTGGGTTGTCCTGGGGGGTGTGGGTGGGATGTCCACAGGTTGGGGGTGGGGTGTCTGCGGGGGGAGGGACTATATAGTGGGTGAGTGGACTATCCACAAGGGTGGTGGGGGTGTATAGGGGGGTCAAGGGGTCCAGGGGGGGATGGATTTCAAGGGTTTGAGTGTGTGGGGGGGTGTCCAGGGGGTAGGAGGTGTCCAGGGGTTGGGTGGGTTATCCAGGAGTGGGAGGGGCTGTCTAGGGGGTACAAGGTGTGCAGGGGTTGGGCGGGATATCCACAGGGGTGGGAGGGGATATCCAGGGGGTACGTGGTGTCTAGGGGTGGGCGGGATATCCACAACGGTGGGCGGGTGGACCATAGGAATGGGGGATATCTATGGGGGATGGGGCTATATAGGGGGTGGGAGGGCTACCCACGAGGGTGGAGGGGCAGTACATGGGTAAAGGGTGTCTTGGGGGTGGTCGGGTTATCTATGGTGGTGGGGAGGGGGGCAATCTAGGGGAGGGGTGAATCAGACACAATGAATCATCATGTCATGTTTTAATATTTATTGATAAAAAATAAAGATAATGTGACCAACCTAATCACACATATACTCGAGAAAAACAAATCAATAAAACATCTTAGGTTAGTCATATGAGTTAAAAATGTAATGGATCAATTTTTCCCTCATCACCATAACTATCATCACCATCATCATCAGCCTCACCCTCATCCTCATCATCCTCCCCATCATCATCCCCTCCCTCCTCAAGACCATCCTCATCACCCTCATACTCAACCTTAGCCTCCTCTTCTCATTCCTCCTCCACCTCATCCTCCTCCTCACCCTCCTCCTCCACCTCGCCCTCCTCCCCGCCCTCGTCCTCCTCCACCTCAGACTGCTCGTCGACATCGTCTCGACCACCACTAGAACGTTCAACGGGTTAACCATATATAGAATTCATTGACAAAAAATATTCATCACAATATGTGTTGTCCTCTGGTGGATGTGTTGGACATAAAACTTCCATCAGTTTTATAAATGCTTAGTTTTCCCTAGAAAACTATTCTGCCATCGATGTGGCCCTTTTTTTCCTGTTCTACATATGCCTTACCTGTTAGAACTCAGTGTCACTATAACTTGTACCTGAGGAGGGCCAATACCTCTTCTAAACTATACTCTTCCCATGTCAGCAGCTTACTATACTAGGGTGATCGTCTCCTAACAATTGATGTAAGTGGTCGTTTGGCCCAAAATTGTCAGGTTTCTTGCCATCAAGGTCCACTAAAGCAGCCTTTTAAAAATGTAAATATATTTATATGTTACAAAATAGAGATTATAATTTTAAATCTACAGAGTAAAACATACAATCTTTTACTTAGTCGGTTCATTAACCACACTTCCATCTTTCTTCCTTCTACTCGAAAAAATAGTTTTTCTCGAGGCATATGTCCTTCTATATTCAATTTATGCCTCCACAAAGACATTGAATGTAGGAAACCTTAATTAAAAACTGGATACCAATAATTAATTTCACAACTAAAATTATATAACAACTTTAGCAATCAAATAAATAATGGAGGAAGTAATAGAAAGTGCATGTCGTAAAGAAAAAATACAAACTATCACACATGCTCCCTGTCATGATCTAGCATCGTAGTATGTCCCAATGTGTAAAGATATTTTTTTGCACCAATTTATTTTACTTCTTTCGAATGTTTTAAAAATAAAATTCAATAATTATTATTAACAAAAAACATGAAAATTTTCATTTTAATACCTATAATATGATTAATACCTTAAATTGGCTAGTATTTCAATGAGTAATCTTCCATCAACACTGTACTAATAGAAAATCATTCATGACTGTGAACACCCCTAAATCTGTTCCCACTCAAGCACACTAGCCAATATACAAATTGTTGCTATAATTTCTTCAATGCAAGAATAAATCCTTTAGATGTGCTGGTAGGGCACCCTCACCATCGGGGAAATTAAACTGAAGCTAAAACCAAAATATTAATTCATATAATTAAAAATATATATATATTTCACTAAATAAAATATATTTTTTACCCATATATCTGCCAAAGCATTATCCTTGACTTTATTTGGCAACTGCCTCCATGAGAACGAGATGACATGAATGATGCCAGAGTATTTGGAAAGAGTCACCAAAAAAGTCCAACAATGATGCCCTTATTTTTCAATCATTTGATGATCTTTATTGTACTCCACCATCAATTGCGGGTGGAGGTTCCATACCGCACGCATGCGTGTACACCCCCGCCCTCACCTCCTACCTGTAGATGTATAGATTATGATAGAAAAACAAATATTTTGTCAATAAATTTTATAATTAAAATAAATAAATGTGTAAACAGTTTTTAGGGTTCTATAAGTATTCCTGTGGTAGTATAATCAATGGGTGCCACTTGATCCACAGAAAATAAATGAACACCCTGAATAGGTGGAGTGGGTCCCAATGTATGCTTCGCAGTGATAGACTCTAGTGTAGCAGTAGTCAATGAAGATGGAATATAAAATCCTGGAGAGAAGGAAGTACAAGAAAAATAATATGATAGGGATGGATGGACGAATGTTGGATGAGGAGTGGGAATCATCATCAGATATGGTAAAGACAGGTGAATAGTGTTAGATATAAACGGTGGTGAAAACATGGGGGGCCTAAATATATTGTGTCTCCCTAACGACACATCAGGATCATAATTTGGGATGGATGGAATGTTAGTGGGAGGGGAGGGGTCTAATCGGGTACGCTGACCTGATCATCTAGCTCTCCTACCACCCCCCTCATATGAACACCATGAGTACTGGGACCACTACAAGACTTCCCATCAAATAACTGTCGACTAATAGATCGATCCTTAAAAATTGATAAAAAAAATTAATCACATGGCATTATATCTTATTTAAATATATATTTATATATATTAAATAAAATACTCACTACATGCACTAGTGGGGGATTTCCCATCATAGTCATGCGACGATTTTTGCCCATCATCTGTTTTCATTGCCTATCTTCAATTAGTTGCATTTTTTACATTTAAAAAAAATATGTATGTAATTAGGGAAGTATAACTAATGTGTATCACAAAAAAACAAAATAAATTATCTTGAACAGATATATAATGATGTCAATAAATCATACAAGATGTGATAAAGAAATTTAATTATTAGTTGGATGGTTATTTACAAAGTGTCGCTAGTTTATTCAAATCATGGAACATTTATTCTACCAGACTAATAACGGGTAAAGACTTATCAAAATTAAGGAATAATTTAAATTCCTTAGCCCAGGTAGATGATGCAGGATTCTATACATGTTTTGTAGAAGAATACAAACCATCATGTTCGTTACCTTGTAAAATGTTAAATATGGGTCCTAGAGTTATACGAATTTTATAAAAATCACATTTGAAGCATTGAAATGTTCACCAACTTATAATTGTTTGTTTTTTAGGATTGAATACTGTTTAATTCAAATTTAAAAAATGAAATTCAAATAATAAAAATTGAATATTCACATAACGGTCAAGTCAGATACAACATATTTGTAATCAATCGTAAATAAATTTGAATTGTACCAGGCTTAATAACCCAATTCGAGGTAAACAAAAAGAAACGAGAACATGAATAAGTGATTTTATATATTTCCCACCTCAAACTCAGGTTCACAGTCAACTATGGAAATTGAGATATTTATTTCATCAAAATTATTAAATGGATCATTTCCAGTGGCGGTAGGGATGGTGTCAATTCCATCATCACCATCATCAAAAATATGACTTGGAATTACTTCAACAATGACCCCAAATTTAGGTCGAAGATTTTCTTTGACATAAAAAATATGTTTTTCCATTAATGCAAATACATATGGTTCTTCGGTAGCAAGAGTGAGAGTCATATCAATTACTCAAAATCCATAATCATTAATTAATGTGCCATGCCCCATCATTGAATCAAACCACTGGCATTTCATTATCATGACTCATCCAAGAGAATAATAATTCATTATTATTTTTTTTTCAATGAATCCATAATAAACTACATTTTCAATTCACGTTCTACTATCTGATTCACTTTCATAATAGAACATTGTGGTAGTAACCATAACACCATCATGTTATGTTTTGAAGTGATTTTCTAGTTCAGTGATAATAAATTTCTATCCACTGATATAATTTAATTACATTCACGAACCATGGTATTAGGACTATAAGCCAAAGATCTTATTTCCTCAGAGACATAGTCCATAGGAAAACTAAATAATTAAAATATAAATTAATATTAAACTTAAATAAATATTGTTTTAATTATTTTTAATAGTAATATTATTACCATAAATTTTAACCAAGTTTAAAAATCATTCCTATTCAAAGTCTCCCTCATTTTCAAAGATAATGAATAATGATTTATATTTATCATCACCTTATACACATTTTAGATAAAAATAGGAATATAATAATAGATAGATATATATATATATATATAAGATATACATATTGATTTTACATACTAGATGTAGTCATCAAAAAAATCATAGTTGAACAAAATTATGTGATGTTCGATCTCCTGCTCTTCATGGATTAATGTCGTCAATGTATGTGATCGAGGAATTCCTTCTGTTTGAAGAAGAGATGGAAAAATGTGTTCCATTTTCTCATACTTTTCTTCCTCATTTCTCATTGGTCTTTTCATTATTGTATTATGATTAGAAAAATACAAAGAGAAAAAATCTATACATTCTTGAGCCATGTTACCATTCATGATAGAACCTTCAGGATGATTCTTGTAACAGACATAAGACATTAATGTTTACATATTTTTTTAGTTAGATACATCCAACGAAATGAAATAGGTCATCTGAGAATAATTTCATTTGGAATATGGATAGTCAGATGCAACATGTGGGAGAAAAATGATGGAGGAAATACATTCTCAAACTCACACAAAATTACTGGGGCATCTGCCAAAAATTATGGAAAAAAAATGGACAACTTATTAGCAAAATTATCTCTAAAAAATGACACAATCGAATAACATCGACCATTATAATATTGGAAAAAATATGAAGAATTGATAATAGAATCTACTCATGTAGAAGTATGTGATAATCATGAGTCTTCAAATATTTTAGCTTCAACTATCTACTATTGACCTGTTTAGATATGTTTCTTGAATAGTCATCTAGAAATTTAATAGTCTCTAGTACATCCAGAAATTTATTTTTTTTATGTAGGTGTCATCATATAAGAAGCAAATGGAACTTGCCGTTTATTTTTAACTATATGTATAGGATACAATTCTGGTCAGATGCCCCAATATACCAAGTCACACCAAGACTGTAAATCATATTTTCTCTTTCCATTAACATTTAGAATAATTGAAAGAAAAATTTCAAATATATTTTTTTCAATGTCCATTACTTCTATGAAATGACGTAGTAAATTTGTTGACGAATGAGTAATGTCACCAAACATACTTATCTTATTCCAATTGTAAAAGGGTTCTATGGAAACATTCTTATCTTTCCAGATTTCATTTAACCCTTCCTGAATGAAAAACTAAAATCTTTCAATTCATTAAGCACATAAATTCTTGACATACATTGAGGTGGATCATCGACCTCCATGGTATTGTCAAATCCTCAATGATTATTTCTATATGTATGGTCCATTTTCAAGAATCATCTATGTCCTATTAAAGTAAAACTACAATTATGTTTCAGTCTTATGGATCATGAATTCCTATTATAAACTGGACATGATAGTTTTCCATTTGTGCTACCTCCAAAAATTATTTCATAAGTTGGAAAATCATTGATCGTTCACAAAAGAGCATCACACATATGAACTATGTCTTTCAAACATGCATTGTATATGCGTATACCCACATCCCAAAGAAGTTTCAAATATTTAAATATAGGTTACATGAATATGTCTATATCATTACTGAGATTAAAAGGGCCAGATATGAGTATACTCATGAATGTGAAAGGTTTTTTGTACATAACCATGGGGGAAGATTATAAATATGTATACAAACTATCGATGTGTTGTCCAATGTAAGAATCTACCCAAATAGATTAAAACCATCACATGAAAGACTCAACCTCACATTACACATGTCAGATGCAAAATCAGGATATCGAGCTTCAAATATCTACAATGAAAATCTATCTGCAGGGTGAACCAACTCATCATTAGTCTTCTTTCTCTCGTTATAATTCCATAATTTTTTTTTACTTTTCATCAGACATAAAATGATTCTAGAGTATAGTGATCAATGTAATGTACCACATTACTTTCTGTGCCACACATGATGGTGTTCCATTATCATTTGGCTTCCAAAGTTATGTGCCACAATTTATACAATCATTTCGTTCAATAGTTTCCTCCTATAATATACTGCAATATTTCGGGCAAGCATCAGTTTTGTTTCCTAAAAATCCAAGTTCCTAACAAACATCCATGCCATATAGTGGTTTCATGGAATATTTGAATCATTTTTAAGTAATTCCTCATGAAGGTAAGAATGTAATCAATAGAATTATTAGAAATCCCAAACATAGTTTTCCCCTGAAACAATCAGATTAAAAAGTCCAACTTTTTCATTTTACCTCAATGTTGATATATTGGTGTTGGGGTAACATTATCAATTTTTTCACCATGAAAACATCATCAATTTCATTATATACATCATTTGTGCTCATATTTAAATATTCTTGAGTCGAAATCCTTTCTTTCTTGTGACGACGAATACACAGAAACTGGTCATATAACAAATTATCCAATTTCGGCAATTCATTTGGATCATCAGATATTTCAGATTTAATTTTCTCCCCATTGTAATAACACATAGAGTAGTTTTCATGAAAACCATATTTGGTTATGTGGTATCTGACTTCTTCATGGCTCAACCAAGGTCTTCCAACATAATTGTAATTGGGGAATTGTATGTGACCATGATCTGAAGCATTCTGAAATGAAAAATCTAAAAAGAACTCCAAATAATTTGGATAATCATTTGAGATCCGGTCTATTTCATACATCCAAAATATATCCATTCTGTAAAAAAATTGTTATAAGCCATTTCATCAAATTCAATTCAATGGGATTGATGTTTCATTAAAAATATATTTAAGTTAATGAGAATTGTTTACTTTACATGAAACCATAACTGACACACTACTATGTTTGAGAATAATAATTTAAAAGACAAGAAAATAATATATTTATAAAAAAATATCATTGAAAAACTATACATGAATCTAAAATAACATGTATAGCTGTGGAAGAGAATTATTCAGCAGTTGAGTAAATTTTAGACCAAAGAAATTTTATATTTATTTAGATTATTTGAGTGATTACAAACACTGCCCAAGGGGGTGGGGGTGTCCAAGGGGGGGGGGGTGTCGAGGGGGTCGGGGGATGACCATGGGGGTCGGGGGTGTCTAGGGGGTGGGGGTGTCTGGGGGGTTGGGGGAGTTGGGCAGTTGTCTGGGGGGGGCTGGCAATGGAGGTGGGGGGATGTCCAGGGGTGTGGTGTTTTGGGGGGGGGATGTCCACGAGGGTGGGGGGTTGTCAAGGGGGGTCGGGTTGTCCAGGGGTTGGGGGGGGGGGGCAGGCATTCTAGGGGTGGGGGCTATCCTGGGGGTCCAAGGTGTCCCGGCGGTATTTGGGATGTCCTCGGGGGTGGCAAGGTTGTCCAGGGGGTAGGGGGCCATCTACATGGGTGGCGGGGCTACCCAGGGGGTCGGGGTTGGGGCTTTCTAGTATGGGATGTCAAAGGGGTATGAGGTGTACATAGGGGTGGGTGTTCGATCCACAGGGTGTTGGGGCAATCCAAGGGGTACGGGGTGTCGAGGGGGTGGGCTAGCTATTCAAGAGGGTGGGGGCTGTCTAGGGTATACGGGGTGTCTGGGGGGTGGACATGTTGTCCACGGGGCTGGCAGGGCTGCCCAGGGGGGTCGGCGGGAGTGGGCGTCGAGGGGAGTGGGTCAATCCAGGGGTATGAAGTTTCCAAGGGGTTGGGAGGATTGTCCGCGAGGCTGTTAGGGTTGTCCAAGGGGGTATAGGGTGACTAGGGGTGGCTGAGGTTTCCAGGGGTGGAAGGGTTGTCCAGGGGATACGGGATGTCCAGGGGGTGGGGGTGCAGTCCAGGGGGTATAAGTTGTCCGGGTGATGGGTGGGATGTCCACGGCCCTCTTGGGGCTGTCCAGGAAGGTCGTGGGGGTGTTCTTGGGTTTCAGTGGGTGGGGGATGTTCAGGGGGTATGAGGTGTCTAGGGGGTGGGTGGTCTGTCACCAGGGGTGGAGGGGTGTCCAAGGGGTTACATGGTGTCTAGGGTGGTGGGCGGGCTGTCAACGGGGGTGGCAGGGCTGTCTACGGGTTTGGGGGTGTGGCTTTCTAGGGGGTAGTGGGCAGTCCAGGGGGTACGAGGTGTCCAGGGGGTGGGCAGGCTATCCATTGGGGTGGAGGGGCTGTCTAGGGAGTACATGGTGTCCAGGTAGGTGGGTGGGCTGTCCACAGGGGTGGTAGTACTGTCTAGGGGTTACGGGGTGTCCAAGGGGGTGGGCAGGCTGTCGACTGGGGTGGCGGGACTGTCTAGGGTGGGTGTCCAAGGGTGGGTTGGCGGACTGTTCACGGGGGTGGGGTGGCTGTCCAGGGGGTAGGGGTGTCCGGGGGTGGGGGTGGGCGGGGTTGTCCACGTGGGTGGTGAGGATGTCCAGGGGGTAGGGGTTTCTTGGGGGGTGGGGGTGGGCGGGGCTCCCCACATGGGTGTCGAGGCTGTCCAGGGGGGTTGGGGGAGTCCATTGGGGTGGGTGGGGTGTCCAGGGGTAGGGGTGTTCATAGGGGTGGGAAGGCTATCCTCAGGAGCGGTGGGGCTATCCATGGGGGGTATAGGTTGTCCCAGGGGTGGTCGAGATATCCACATGGGTAGTGGGGAAGTCCATGTTGGTTGGGGGGGGTCCACGAGGGGGGGATCCACGAGGGTGGATGGGCTGTCTATAGGGTTGGCATGGCTTTCCTGGGGGGTTGGCAGTGTCCAAGGGGTGGGGTGGTGTCCAGTGGGGATGGGGGGCTGTCCAGGGGGTCGGGGGGGGGGACCTGGGTGGGGTGGTTTCAATGGGGTGGGGGTTTCTGGGGGCATGTGGGGGGTCCAGTGGATTGGGGAGGTTGTCCAAGGGTGTAGGGGGTGTCCCAGGGGGTGGGGTTTCTAGGGTGGGGGAGGGGTGTCGAGGGGGTGGGGGCTGTCTTGGGAGTGGGGGCTATCAGGGGGTTGGGGGTGTTGTCCAGGGGGTACGGGGTGTCCGTGGGGGGGTGTCCAGGTAACATTGTTAATCATGAAGTGAAATTTCACAACCCTATTAACCTATAATTACTACTATAGATCGGTTCATAACTCACCTATCCAACAAAAACTTTTCCCCTTATAATTATACTCAAATATTTAGAAAAATTAAACACTCTAATATTGATTCTTAATGCCCAGAACAAAATTAAAACAATATTATCTAAGTATGTGCACAATAACACCTCTTGTGCACCACCATAGACATCCAATACTATCAACAAGCGGTGAATAATTACAAGCACATGACTATGCTATTTTGTTTCGAGATATATATATTATAGAGTAAACAATGTGTAGGCATGAACAACATTAGTGATTTCTATGATGGTTATACTCCTTTATTATGTGTGCCTTCCTTGGATAAAAAAGGATCTAAATTCCTTAATAATTCATTATAAATACCTAAGAAAATTATGACCTGATTTCCTAACACTCATTTTGAATTTCAAAAATTATTACATGTGTATGACTGAACTGCTTGATGGAGTAGGAATTAATGATCATGTAATAGAGTAAATTTTGGTTCTATCACCATTCACACATGAAAATGACCCCAAACCCACTCTTGTGGTTCAGGTGGAAGTTCTACTACATTGAATGACTTATATTGTGGGTATCATCATCTTAAAGTTAGAGTGTGATATTTCAAAGATATCATTTTGGGGTACATTCATAATGCATGATTATCTTATCTTTCAATTCATGATAAAAAATGAATAACTACATTTATTTCTAACCAATGAAATAATTTCAATTGACCTGAAAATTAAACTAAACCAAGAATAAAATAACTCAGGATCATATTGACCTCCCCCGAGGCCCGTACCATGACTACCCCATGCATGCCTTTTATAGTACATGGGCTGGCGACTAGCACCGAAAGGCGTATCCACTAAAACCAGGACAACATTACCTTTACAACCTATAAACACACTCAACCAAGCACACAACAAGATACAAACACAAGTCAACTGTATATCAAAAAGAGTGCTGAATGTAAGACGCGCTGGAATATGATCCCAATAGAAAAGGTAAAAGTACAACTGAAAATAAAATACAACTGAAGAATGAGAAAGACGGATACTAGGTCATCCTCCGAGGTTCCTACCTAAAGGGTAGGTACTGATTGCCTCCCCAACACTCCATGTTTGCCCATCTCCTATGCCTACCAACACGTCGTATAGTCCACCTCCGGGCACCGTCCAGTCCTGGTACCCTCAGCCTCGATCAGCGTTGTCCGTCATCTGCACAAAACACAACGAGGTTCGGGCATAGACCGTGCAGGGGTGAGTATAACAATACTTAGTAAGGACCCAAAGACCCTCAATGTCTAACTAAAATTGAAAAATGATAAAACACAAATCATATAAACCAAATAACAACCCTACTTTGGTTTATGACCACACATATACATAAGCTATCAATTATAACCATATCATTCATGAGGAAACTCAAGGCCCAAATCCTTAGCAAAAGTACAACCATTCCAAGAAGGAAATAATACCATGAAGGTAACACTAGAAAGGTAAGCACCACATAGGTTACGCCACACTGATGAATACCAAAAAGTTATCACAACGAAGGTATGTACCGAAAATGTAATCCAAACATAAGATTACCAAAAAGGTAAAAACTCATCTCACAGTAGGTATAACTTATGTACAGAAGTATAGATGATTAGATGTAACTAATGAATCATCTTACTCTGTTAAGTGGCAGACCCACATAGGATACTAGTACATCATCATACCCACACATGATCCTAGTACAGAAAACCCATAGAGGATCCTAGAACAGCATTAGAACCACACATGATCCTAGTACAGTAGACACATAGAGGATCCTAGCACATCATCTGACCGACACAGGATCCTATTACTACATACCCACAGAGGATCTGTGTACATCATGAGACCCACACAGGATTCTAGTACATTAGACCCACACAAGATCCATGTACATTATCAGACCCATATAAGATCATAGTACAACAGACCCACACCGGATCCTAGTACATCATCAGACCGACATAGGTTCCTAGTACAACAGACCCATGTAGGATCCAAGCATAGTCACATGTGGATTCCTAGAACAGATCAAGGTGATAATCTTGAACACACACCCAAAAAGGATCCCATGCACAGACCCAAAAAGGTTCCCTTTCTCATGTTACAGCTAGCTTTATGGTTCCCACTCTAACCATTCTTGATTTCGGGAGGATCTTCTCTTCAAGGCATAGGTTGAATACTCCAACTACCATGATTACCCATGATGATGTATCTCAAAGGACCTCCAGACAAAAGGGGTATAACACAATAGAAAATGTGTCAATAGGACGCTAGGTCTGTATGTTATTGGCCTTTTTGTACCAAGGACCTGGTTGGATTTGTGTTCGATCCGACTCGGTTGTACCCCAACATTATCCAAAACATAAGTGGGTTATATCAAAAGAACCGTCTTGACCTAAGGTTTCTGGTGCCGTAGACAGTTCATCATTTCGACACCATATAAGGGAGATATGTTGAATACATGATCCCACAATAATAATATTAATAATATTATTTGGTGTTTTGTGGACCAGATCCACGAACCAGAATTTAATATTTAACATTAGAGTTAAATCGACCATTTTATTGACAGGATCACATCACCGCTGATGGTAAGTCAATCGGACATCGCACACATGATTTATAGAGGGTTGAAGATTTAATAATAATATATTACTATTATTATTTGAGGGTTTTAGGTACCCTATCCAAAAACCTGAAAAAGACATCCAATATTGGACTCATAATTCCCATCTCAATGTCAGGGTCACACTACCGCTGGAGGTTCATAAAACGGAGGTTTCATAGATAAGTTACAATCGAAACCCAGAGTTTTGATGAGTTCCATATATGTATGCGACACCCTTGATGAAAGGATCTCAAATATGAGATCATTTAATTTTTTGGGCTTGTAATGAAGTAACAATGGCTCGCATAAGGAGGAAGCCAAATATTTATTGGCACTGGAAACACAGTATTCTGTTGAGCATTACATATAGACAAGGAGACCTCAACCCGAAGATCGCGAATATGCGATCATTTTATTTTTTGGGTTTAGAACAAAGATGTAGTGGGCCACGAAAGGGGGGACATGATGGTGTGATTCCTAAGAGTCTTCAGGGCATGGATCTGGGTGAGGTAGACGGCATGGTGCCCAATGGCCTCGTCGTTCCACCGCGTGGCATGTCGAGCCGCCCCGCGGCCCCCCGCACCGCCCAATGGCCTCAGCGACCCATGACCATCTGCACCGCCTGGTGGCCCCCTCGTGGCCTCTGTGCCCCTCGGGGCCTCTGTGGCCCTCAAGACCACTGCGCCGCTTCCTAGCCAGGCCACCCAATGCTGTCCAGTACAGACTTAGCAGTTCGGGCCGGGTCGACGCTAACCGGGTCGGACCGGACCCAGGCCCGCATCGACCCATTTTCACACTTTTGGCCATATTATTGGCACCAGATGTGCATTTGATGAGACATCTGCGGTGCTAGAAACATTGGAGTGAGACATCCCATTTGGTATACCCCCACTGGAGTTTCAGATAATGTTGGGGAACGGTCGGGTTGGATCGATCACAAATCCTACCAGGCCCCCAGGACTAAAAGGCTAATAACACACAGACCGAGATTCCGATTGATGCTTCGTATATTGCGTTCAGACCCCTATGATGTGGATTTCATTTGACATAATAATTCATGGGACTTCAGGGCACTTGGTGTATCGACCACTGGATTGCAGAGCAGACCCTCCAAGAGACGAGCAAGCCTAGTGCGGGAACCCAGTAGATGGCTGTTACTTGAAGAAGAGATCCTTTGTGGGTTTGTGATTGAGGGTCACTTAGGGAACCGCTCTACGAATCCATGTAGTACTACTTGGATGATCCTGTGCGTGTCAGAACCTAGTGATCCTGTGTGGTACATCACCTAGCGATCCTATGTGGGTTAGCACTGAGAGATCCTATGTGGGTCATTACTGAACAATATTGTGTGGGTCAGCACCGAGCAATCCTGTGTGGGTCAGCACATAGAGATCCTATGTGGGTCTAGTGATGATTAGAGATCTTTTTTTGGTCTTCCTATTAACAGAGTAAGATGATTCAGTAGTTGCATCTAATCATCTCTACTTCTGTACGTAAGTTATGCCTGGTGTGAGATGAGTTCGTACGTGTGTGGTACATTCTATCATGTTAATACCTTGTTGTTATTCCTTTGTGTTGCGTACCTATGTGGTACACACCTTGGAGGTATTCCATCCTTTGTGGAACAGTTGAGCTTCGAGCTTTTGAGATGGGCACTGTGTTTCCTTATGATTGATATGGGTATACATGATAACTTTGGTATATGTATTGGCATATACCTAAGTTGGGTTATCAGTTTTATCCTTTCTACGTGGTTTATCCTTGGAGGAATTTGTGAGTCCTTGATGGTCTCGGGGTCTCTAATAAGTATCGTTATACTCACCCCTTCACGGGCTATGCTCGCACCCCTTTGTGTTTGGTGCAGACGATGGACAACCCTGACTGAGGAAAAAGTAACAAGACTAGAGGTGGCATAGAGGTGGACGTTAGAAGAGGAGAACTGTAGAGATAAACATTTGTGAGTTTTACCTACACTTCCTGTAGGATTCATGGTGGATGATCTGGGAGATGCTTTCCACCTATCAGCCATCCTGTACTTTCCAGTTTCCCTTGGACTTTCCAGATGGGCTTGTCTTCTGGCCCCTTTTTACTTACTGTACTCACTCTGTTTACTATTTAGTTTAATTGAGATCATATCTTGCTTTGTGTTTGGTTGTGTGTGTTATAGGTTATAAGGCAATGCCTTCCCAATTTTAGAGAATACACCTTCTGTACTTTTTTCCAGCCCCTGGCCTATGGAAGGTGGGCTTGGGGTAGTCACGGAAAGGGCCATAGGGGATGGGTCATGACAAATAAGTATCAACCATTGTCCTAGGTAGAAGATAATCCCGATGATGAGAAATCCAAGTGTGAGAACCCAGTTGATAGCTGTGACATGAAGAATAAAGAGAGATCCTATGTGGGTGAGCACCTAAAAATCCCGTGTGAGTCAGCACTGAGTGATTCTATGTGGGTCACCACCTAGCGATCTTCTGTGGGTCATCACCGAGCGATCATGTGTGGGTCTGCACCGAGCGATCCAATATGGCTCAGCATATAGAGATCCTATGTGAGTTGGATGAAGTTTAGCAATCCTTCATGGTTCTTCCTCTTAACAGAGTGAGATGATTCAATAGTTTCATCTAATAATCTCTACTATTTTACTTATGTTGTACCTGGTGTGAGCTTATTCCATAACTATGTGGTATTTTCCATTTTAGTAATACATTGGTGGTACTATTCCATGTGTCGTACCTGTGGGATACAAACCTTCATGGATTTCCTTCCCATGTGGAACAATTGATCTTTGGGATTTTGAGTTGGACTCTGTTTTTCCTCAGGATTGAGATGTGTATACCTGATAACATAGGTATATGTATGGGCATATACCTATGTAGGGTTGTCAGTTGATTTCATACTTTGTGGTTTGTACATTTTAGATTTTGTGAGACCTTGAGGGTCTTAGGGTCCCCACTGAGTGTCGTTATACTCAACCATGCACGGGATTTTCCCACACCTCTTTGAGTTTGGTGTAGATGATGGAAAACACTGACGAAGGACAAGAGTACTAGGACTAAAGGTAGCTCAGAGGGAGACCCTAGATGATGCATACTATATAGATGAAAATTCGAGAGTTGTACCTACCATTTAGGTAGGATCCTTGGCAGGTGATCACATGTGCTTTTCCAGTTTACTTTTAATTTCAGTTTCTTGTAAATTCTAGTTAGGATTTTATTCTAGCCCCTTTTAGTTACTATACTCACTCTGTTTAGTATTTAGTTTAGTTGAGTTCGTATCCTGATGTGTGTTTGGTTGTGTGTGCTTACTGGTTATAAAGGCAATGCCTTCCCGGTTTTAGGGAATATGCCTTCAGTGCTAGTCATCATCCCCTAGCCTATGGAAGGTGGCCTTGGGATTGTAACGACATGGGCCCCAAGGGACGGGTCATGAAAAATATTGTGTTTATAATGGGATCATAATGAACAGTACATTTCAGCCAAATGGAACGTAAAAATCTAAAATAAATGAAGGCACACATACTTATTTCAAATGGAAAGACAAAAATTACTTTAATACAAGAAAGATACCCAGTTGCAAATTAAATTTAGCACCATCGAGAAAAGAATGGGATGTATGGTTCAAAAATAACCAAAAATGATATATTCCTTCTATTCTTATGGAGATCATAATAAACACTACATTGCAAAAAATGGAACTACAAAATCTAAAATAAATGAAATCGCACGTTCCAATTTAAAGTGGAAGAACAAATCGTTGGAAACTATACATGTTGTTCTGGGAAGTAGAATTCATGTCGATATTTAGCAAAAGAATTTGACTTGGTTTGGGTTTAGGCAAAAATATTCCAGATGGTTCATTGGGCTCCCATTTAGGGAAAACTTTTTGAGATATTTGGAGTTAGAGATCGTTGGAGGTGTCTATATTTGGGTATTTTCTTTCTTAATTTTTTTAAAAAACCATTGGAAAAGTAATATTATCCCAACGGTCTACAACCATTTGGAAATAAATTTTCATTACTATACCCAAACGGTTTAAACAAACCGTTGGGAAAACATCTTAATCCGCAATATAACCAACGATTTTGTTAAATCATTGGAAAAAATATGAATGTACAACGGTTCTACAAAACTATTGGTGTAGTATCCATATCCCAAGGATTTTTTAAACCATTGGAAATATTGTGTTGGTATAGGTGGTTTTCCCATCGGTGTGAAAAGGCATATATCTCATAAAAGTTAAAGTGTGACGAGAAATATCCCCTTTTCTTTGGAAAAATATATTTCTTTTTGAAAATCATTTTATTTTTCATTATATTATATTTTAAAAATGTATATCCCTAGAAAGAATATTTATTTGAATGGAAATCATATTTATGAATAAATAATTTCTCATTCATCTGTAATCAAGTAAAAAGTGTTTTTAAACGATGATTTAGAAGTAATACATTTTAGTGCAATTTAAGGAAAATGTTAAAGATATTTCAAAAATTAAATGCATGTCTTATATAATATAAATAGAAAATAATCAAGATAGTTTTTCATGATTAAATGTTATTTTATTCAGAAAATAATAATAGAAGAAAATATATTATATATTACACATGAAAATAGGTAAGAATTTGAGAATTTCCCTTAAAGCTTGGTTGTTTATCAAGAAGAATGTTTGAATGGTCCTTTTGAAACACATAACTCCCCATAAAATAAAGAGGTAATATGATTGGTACCCAAATATATAACATTCACACATAATTTATGTGGTGTTAATAAGAATAAATTAAAATTTCATTGAGAGATGTATTGAATAACAATGACCTCAATGAAAGTATGGGATATGATATAACATACTTAAAACATTGTAAAAGTTGAATCAAATTTCCCAAAACTAATAATTATCAAATATTATATTTAATATCATTAAAATAAATAAAATCATTATATTAAACAAAAATGGGTAGAATACATACACATACTCAAGTAGTAGTAGTGAATACATAATATCTCACAAAAATGGGAGTGAGATGAAGAAACTCTTTCCCTTAGTCTGAAGGTGGTCTCCACTAGATCTTAATGAACTTAATAATAAAAGTTAGATTAATTAATTAATAATTACCAAACATGATCTAAATTAAATTTTATATCATAACATTATTAAGTTCATTAATGTCCTTTTTTATTGGTTTTAGGAGATCGATATTATTTTTTTGGAAACATTTTCTTCCTTGGTTTTCATGATCAGTTTACTTTTTTTCATGAATGGATGTTCATTTGAAATGTAATTAAACATCAATAATTGTAAATATATTAATTTAGTTATATTAAAAGTTTATAAACTATCTTATAAAGATTTTGGTTATATACCAATAGGAGGACTCATTGGATAATATTTAATGATAAACGCTTTGATTAACTTGGATGTTTTGTGAATAATGAACTTGTTTTGTTATATTATTTTATATTAGGGGTGTGTAAGGGTTACATTAAATTAAATAAGATAAAATAAATATATTATGATATGGTTCATCCATTTTAATGGTTTCAGGACCCTTATTTATTATATTAATGCAAATTGAACTCTCATATTCCTTGAAAGTGATAATTAACACATCTCATACAATGTTTTAATTTATAGTATTAATGTAAGGAAAAGAATAGATGATGATGGAATATTACATTATCATAAAAAATAATATTTTATATAAGATATTTTATTTTTCATAACATTTGGTTGAGAAGAGATGAGAATAGAAAATATAACAAAGAAACTAGAAACGAAAACAAAATAATTGAATGTAGGAATTTACCTCTTGAAACTATCTTCCAATGAAAGACTTTTTAGGGGAGAAGATTTTGTATTTTGAGTAGTAAAAGGGATTTAGAATGTGTAGGTTGAGTTTAGGGAGATATGTGAGCAGAATTTAGGAAATTCTTGATGATTGAGAGATGCGAGGAAATGAGGGTGTGCGGGTGGTATTTATAGTGGTGGTGAGGAGGGTTTTTTTAATATTTTAATAATTAATTTATTATTTTTCTCTTAGAAAAAAATAGTGATGATTTAATGACTAAAAATAGTATTAAGTTAATGTTAGGTCAAAATAATGTTTTATTTCATCATACATGGTGTAAGTAATAGTGTATTTATATCATAATGTATTAGAACCGTAATTACCATATTTCATTATTCAAAAAAATTAAAGTATTTTAGAAATATACCAAATATTCACCTTAACAATTTTTTGATATATAGAATCCAGAAATGAACTCCATTTTCTAAAAAATAATTTTCTATATATGTGAAATTTAATTTTTAATTAATATTATCTTTTAATCAAAAAATACCAACACTTAAAATATTCAACTTCATTTTTATGTTGCCTACATTTTATTTATACTTTCATGGGTAAGGTTAACATTCATAAGGATCATGTTACTATTTATAAGGATAAGTTACTATTTGTAATGGTATGTTACTATTCATAATGGTATGTTAATATTCAACAAAAATTATTATAATTCTATTAGACTCTAAATATCATACTGAACACAACTTTATGTATCTTTTTTCGAAATTAAAATCATTAAACTAGTAGCATTATGTTTATTGGAAACCTTATAATGATGTGTTGTTTTTTAGGGAAATACTGTCTCATTTATTCAATATTAAATTTAATTCCAAATCATTATGGTGTCTTATTAATAGTGAATATATTTGTGGCATGATTTGGAATGAAAATAATTATAATAGCCAATATATATTTTTCCTATTCATTTATAATATTTAATTTCATATTATTTTGATAAAAATGATTTTTTGAAAAGATAATTATATATATTAAAATATTATTCTACCAAAAATATTACTCCATTACAGTATATTTTTTTAGAAAAATAAATATTTTGAAAGGTATAAATTATAATTATTTATAGGTATTATTATTAATTAAAATAGATAGTTTTAAATTATTTAAAATTATTAACCAAATTACAGGGGTGTTAAATTATTCCCTCAAGAAAATTACATCTTTTTAATTCAAAATTTCACATTTATAGCTAAATTTTGATAAATGGAGATCACATTGTGGGAAACCCACATCCGAGATGGGGTTAGTAAAATATTAGATTAATAAAGGGGAATGTGAGATGCATAGGTTACTAAAAAACTACACATTAAAATAGTGAAAAGAATATGTACAAGGAATAATAATATAATAATCATGTAATAATGGTGAGAGATATAGAACATGATCATTTAGAATGTTAACATTCAAAAATACATAAATCAGCGATGATGTAAAGAAGCATTCAATTCATTGAATATAGGTTCTAATATGAATTTATTTTGGTTAGAGATCCTTTCCATAATGTTGTGAAATTATCTGGCTCTATTGTAATCTAAGGATTTATTATTACTTGATTTGTTTCGATAACTCAATCTTATCCTTCAGTTGTGCCTTTTACCATTCCTACTTCATTTCATGAATTAAGATGTATCATAGGCTAAAATAATCTCTAAAATATTGACCAAATATCAATGTCTACTATTTTATAAATGGTTAACTCTTCTAAAATAACATGATCCAACACATTAGAAAGAATCTCAGTAAATTTCCATAATGAACATAATATGAATCATGAAGTGGATCTTAAACATCACATAAAAACATGTGAGTAAATTATCTTTTTATTCTATTGATGAATGATAATTACCATAAATCCTTATTGAATCGTTTCATGCTTCCTTGTAAATGGAATTTGGATATATTTCTTTAGTACAATACGTTGTTGAATCTATCACTTTATCAATGGTTCATTATATATATCCAATATACTAAGTGCTATCTAATATACATTATCAAAATAAATCATATTTTTATTTTAGAATAAATATCTTAGTTATAGGGACATATTAAGGGTTATCATTCAATCAACCATATATTTTTCCAAATGTTTAACTTGCTACTGAGTAAATTTTTCTTGGTAATATTCATTATACTGCCTCAAATCCTTAATATAATTTTTTTAAGACCAATCCTAATATATTCAATGATTCTTATAACCAATACATTACGAATAAAATAACCAAATAACATGTTTTTGACTAGACATGTAAATCATTACGCTTCTTCTATGGAAGTATCATAACTTAACCATTATCCAGTAACATCATTTGGTGTGTATTCATCTAATGCTTGAGATAATGATTCACTTAGTGTCCCATTTCCTTGCAGTTGAAGCATTGACCATTCAAAACCTTTTTATTATCCTTGAAATCAGTAACATGGTGTCATTTTTTCGACGCTTATAAAAAACTACCATTCCCTTCATGGATTTACCAGGGTTATTTTTTCTGCAATTATCACATGTGCGAAAACCCTTCTTTACCTTCATCCCTTGATCCTTTTTTTCACTAACATCCTCTTCTTCTTTTTCATCTCTTTAAAGATAGAAAAATCAGATAATTCTTTACATAACCTGTTAATGAATGATATTATTTCTTCATATGAGGAGGAAACATGTGAGACAATCTTCCTTTGAAATTATGGATTAATACAATTAGATTTATGATCCTTATTACACATTGCATCATGTTTGCGGGTGAAGTTATAATTTATTCTACTAGCAACCATTTCTAATCCATTACATATACTATATTATCTCATAAAATTATGAACACTCTATAACACTTAACATAGTTTATCTAATAACATAAATTTAGGCATCATAAATCCTTGAACCATATACTTTGGTTACTTTGGTAGCATTAATCCTTCATCATGTTTTATAAAGAAAATGTGAATAATCATTACAATAACCCTTATGAGTGACAAACCAGGTGCGCTGTGACACTCATTGTCATGTTCCATGTTTCCCCGAACCATGACAAGGACACCATGCCAAATATGTTACATCTAGGTACATTTGTGGTAGTACCACGCCCACTTGTAGTATATAAATAGAAATGTATTTCAAGAAAAAAACACATAATCCCTACCATACCATAATTTTTTAATGATAATATATACTTATCAATAATTTCTATATTAGGGTTGTACTCTATAATATATTTTTTCTAAATCCAGCTACTATTGTTTCTACTAATCTTCCTCAAATACCGACTCTAACAGCTCGGCCCCAGAAGCCCATACCCGTTGCATTATATTGTTACATTTAAATGATTACATAGAAATCGATTTCCAATGGACCGACTAGTTTAGTAGTATTGAAGAAAAAAAATTCATACATGGAACCCATTTTACACTGGGAATAGAAAAAAATTATAATAAATGAAAAAATCTAATGAAATGCATCCTTGAAAGCTCAATAAATGATCTATTCTTCATTAGCTGGGGAAGGAAAAAAATAAAAGGGCTGAGCTGAAATTCTCAGTAAGTGTTACATATTCTAGAATAATGAATCAATACTAATTGAATAATAAGAAATTTCATATTACAATACAATAAGGTGAATAAATAATAAACATCTTCCATTAATAAACATAGAATGAAATTGTATCCATATATTTTTTCATTGTGAAAACATCATTGATAGTAGTAAATGAATAATTAATAAATAGAATGATTATTATTTTGAAAATCATCTATATAGAACATGATCCATCATACTATAGATAAGATTTAAGTCTCTGGGTAGAAACCCATCTTATTTTTGGAAACAATATCAAATGGTTTTTTACAAACTAGTTTGTCTCATTAGACCTCTTGATCCATCGAGGGACTATAACAGGCCCCACCCGTCATTGCCACTCCAAAGAATTATTTATTCCAAAATTTAATACATGAATGATATTACATCATAAGAGAAAAACCTAAATTTAGTACAATGTTCAATAAAGTATATGGCCATAGATGAAGATATTTTTAAATGAGACCGTTGAAAAATTATTGAGAAATAATCTTTAAACATTACAATGTGTCCCATACCACATTCAAACATTCATATCATAATTATTTAAAATATCATTAGAAAAAGTGAAATATTAATATGAAATATAAAATTTAATTACATATGCCACATGTATGTAATAGGTGGTGACCAGGTCATATATCTCATAAAATTTAAAGTGTGATGTGAAAATATCTTTTTACATTGGAAAGAAGGGTTATTTTGGAAAATCATTGATATTTTTCATGAAATCTGATTTTAAATATTTATATAGATTAAAATAATATGAAAGTACATAGAAATTTTTTTAATTGAATAATTCCCCATTGAATTGAAATAATGTAAAAAGTTTTTTTAAAGACGATTTATAAGTAATACATTTTAGTGTAGTTTATGGAAAATGATAAAGGGATTTTAAAGTGGAATGGAATGTTTGAATTCATAAAACCAGAAAATGAACCAACATAGTTTTCATGATAAATAGTGTAATTTTAAAAAAAAAATAATGTCTTCAAATAGATTACATAGTGCACCTGAAAATAGGTAAGAATTCAAGATGTTCCCTTGAAACGGGGTTTCTTGTCTGGAAATATTTTTGAAGGATCCTTTTGAAACATATAAATACTCATTAAATAAATAAGGAATATAATTGGCACAAATATATAGAATATATAAAAAGAATTTATTTTGATTAAATAATTATAAATAACAATTTAATTGAGATAATTAGAGAATAAGAGTGACCCGAATGAAAATGGTGGTTCGGGCGGAAGATACTAAAAACATTTTAATCAGTTGAATCATATTCCCAAAAAATAATAGACATAAAATGTTAAAATGAATATAATTAAAATAAATAAATTCATTTTATGAAACTTCAATGGGAAGTATACATACACCATACACATTTAGTAATAGTGAATACGAAATACCTCACAGAAAGTGGATGTGAGAAAAAGAAACCCATACATTAATTCTGAAGGCGTTCTCTAATAAAACATAACGACCAAAATTAAAAAACAATTATGTTCATTTATTAATAATTACCTAACCTAGTAATAATATAATTGATTTATTATAACGTTATTAAGTTAAATAAAAACATTTTTATGGGTTTTAGAAGTTCAATTTTATTGTTTTGTAATAATTTTCTTCATTGGTTTTCAGGATCAGTTTACATGTATTCATGAATGGAAGTACGTCTGAAATGTGGCTAAACATCCAGAATAATTAATATATATTATTTTATCAATCACAAATAAATAAGTGAAATTATAATGATTTTTTTATATACCTTGAGGATGAATCATTTTATGAAAGTTAATGATAAATTCTTGAATTAACTTGGTGGTATTGTGCATAATGAACTTGTTTTGTATTATTATTTAATATTATGAGTGTGTAAGGATTATAGAACAATTAATAAGATAATAAAAATATATTAAGATCTTTTAAAACCATTTTAATGGGTTCATGACCAGTATTTATGATACAAATTCAAATTACAAACCTGTCTTCCATGAACATTATAATTATCACATATCGTACGGTGTTTTCATTTTTTGTTTTAAAGGAGGAAAAAAGAATATATGTAGATGAAATATTATATTATCATAATAAAATTATAGTAAATATATGGTAATTTATTTTTCATAAAATTTTGATGATAATAGGGAAGAATAGAACATATAACAAATGAACTTGAAAACAAAACAAAATAATATGAAAGAGGAATTTACCTCTTGAAACGTGTCATCCATTAAGATCCACATTAAGTGAGAGGATTTGGTCTTTTTAGGATACCAATGGATAATATACTTGAGGGAGTATCTTATGGAGATATTTTAGAAGAATTTAGGCAATGATTAAAGCCTAATAGGTTTCATGAAAGGAGCGTGTTAAGGGTGGTATTTATAGTGGAGGGGAGGAGGGCCTTCTTAATATTTTTACCCTTAGTTTATTATTTTTTCCAATGACCGTCAATATCGATGATTTAATTACCCAAATTTTAATTATTTCATGTGATTTCGATCTAAAATTTTCATACATCATCCATGATGCGTGGAATAGTGTATTTATATCATAATGTAATTATACCGTAATTACCATATTTTATTATTCACCAAAAAATTCATGAATTTTAAAAAAATCCCAAAAATTTACCCTAAATTTTTTTCAACAAGTAGCGTCAAAAATTGAAACCAATTTTTAAAAAATAATTTTCTGACTATGATAAATTATATTTTTAGTTAAAATCATCATTTAATCAAAAAATACCAAAACTTAAAATATGCTTATTCATTGTTAAGATGCCTAAATTTTAATTATAATATAATCGGTAATGTTTCCATTCATTAGGATCATATTAATATTCATAAGAGTAAGTAAAAATTCACCCAAAATTATGTTAATTATATCAGACTCCAAATAACATACTAAACGTACCTCTATATGTCCTTTTTTCAAAAAATAAAATCACAAAAGTGAAAAAAAATGTTTGTTAGATATGTTATAACAAAGCCTTGTTTTGTAGGGAATCAGTGTTTCATGAAATCTATATTAAATTTATTTTTAAATTGGTGGGGTGTTCTATTAATAGTGAATATATTCATTGCATGATATAGTATCCATATAATTATAATATCCAATATATATTGTTCCTATTCATTTATAATATTTAAGTAATAATTATTTTGATTAAAATCGATTATTTAATAATATAAATATATATATATTTAAATATATTTTTACACACAATAATACTTCAAAATATTATTTTTTAGATCGATTATTAAATTGAAATCTATACATAATAATTATTTATAAGTATTATTATTAATTTAACCACTTAATTTTAAATTATTTAAAATTATTGAAAAAATTGTTGGGGTGTTATAGGTTAAAAACTAATTCCTCACAAACATTAAATGATTAAGTGAAAAAATTATTGACTAATTCTATAATGTTGGATTTTAATATTTTTTATTTGAAAATATAGAGAAATAATCTATATAGTGAATTATAGAATATATTTTAATATCATAAAATCTTCTTTAATATTTTAACATAAGAAGATTTATATATTAACTAAAGGAGGTGGATGAAAGGAATTAATTTGATGTAATACTCAATGAATTACCATCATTGAAAGGAAAATACACAAGTTATTGATCTCAGTCAGAGGGGACTTTCTATATTTCCCATGTTGTAGATAGACTTAAATCCAATACTTATGAAATTTTAGATGATGTACCCTGAAATCACATCGAATATAGAAAGATCCTAACATTATTATATAAATTTTCATCAATCCATCTATGTGATGATTAGTCACACGTGATAGGAAGATTTAGAGCTGTAAAAGTATATAAGGCTTACTTTTGAGTTCTACCTTGACAATAATAGAATTATTAGTTTCGGGAATGGGAAATGTTTCCCTTCAAGAAAATATTTGAAGATCAATATGTTTGAGGAAGAACATAGACCATTATTCCCTATTAATTCAATATGTAATATGATATATATATATATATATTGTTATTAGAAGTGGTAAATGTAACACCTCAAGCATCCACTATATGCTTCTCTTTCAATAATACAATAGCTTGCATTGTACGCAAGTTCGAGATTCTAACACACCGCGACCAATCCAAGTAGACTTTATGAATAGTAATAAACACTTTTTGAATTATATAAATTTTATATTTAAAAATGGACTTCATTTTTTTATTCAGAATATCGAAAATATCCTAAGTTGAATTATTGGTATTTTTCCTGAGAACATCAAATTTTTGATGAATAGTGAAAAATACTTAAAAACAATTTTTTTTAATAAAAATAATTTATAGTGATAAATTATACTATTGAGTGGTTTTAAGGTATAATTAGAATATATTTTACCATTTAATCTAATGGTGGTCATTAGAATTAATTTCACTTTGAAATTGGACATAAACAATTGTCAATCTTTTGATTGATATTGTTTCTTAAAAACATGCTATTTGTTTTGAAAATGGGAATTAATTATAAAAATAATTAATGTAACTTATATGTTTTTAATTTCATAAAATAGACATCATTTTTTGAATTCTGAATATCAATTATACCTTAGGGTAAAATTTTGGTATTGTTCTGAAAAGCTTCAATTTTTGATGAATAGTGAAACCACTAACTGGTAGTTAAAAAAGCTGATTTTTCATTTAAATAAAATTTTACCACTTCTATGAATTGAATTTGAAAAATAATACATACATGTTTGTTATTAGTAAGTAAAATTTGGTTTAATGGGATGAAAATAATTTTTGGTGAATTGAATCTTTTGAGTTTTATTAACTGCGATTAGAGGTAATTATGGTAATTTAAGGTAAAACTGATAATATAAGAATATAAAATTATCATGAAACATGTCCTAATATTATTGGATGAGTCATGGAAGGCCAAGAAAAACCATAGGACAATTTTTGGGAGACCATGGAGTTACTTGGGTAAGATAATGACATTAAAACCTTTTATTAAAAGTAAATGTATTAATGTCACAAACATGTATTGTTTTACTAAAACAATTTTTACAAGGGGTTATACAAGTTATACTTTAGACTATAAAAATTCATTTTAAACAAAAAAATATATCATACATCATTGTAATTTTATTATAATTTTTAGACATTAAATAAATAAATTGATTTATGACACCATGATGATGCAGTGATTACCTCATTAATGAACGATTTAAATAAAATGAAAAGATAAGGTAAAATATAAGACTTAAGATTGTCAAAAACCTATTGGATGGGTGGATTTCGAACCCTCATCACCTTATATTCGAAATATATTATTGTGGGACCTTTATAATCCTAAAACTATTTTATAATAAAATAATATTTTCAATCCTTCCAAAAGAGCCCCTCCTCTCCTCTTATAAAAGGCCTCCACATATACCACCCTATTCACACCATTCGATGCCAATTGCCTCATCCAAACTATGCCCCAAATACCCTAAAAAATATCCTACCTTAATACTAGAAGCCTTATCTTTTGGAGAAGGAACATCAAGAGTCATTTTGGTTCAATCCAAAGGAAGTTACCCAAACTAAAGGTAACAATTTCTCTTAACTTTTTTCTTTTATTTTAAATTTACAACCCCTAAACACTTTTTATTCTTTTTTTTGTAACAAAAACAGTATACTCAATATACTTGTATGTTTTTGTGATAATTATTCGAACTACACTTACACATAATATCATCTAATGGTTAAAGAACATACTGTTTCTGTGGGTGGTGAATTACTGGCTCATGAAACGATGATTGTTCAATCGTATTTTAACACCTCTCATGGTGGACATTAAGATGTCACTATATTTATATATGATATATATTATGTTTATGTTTTCATTAAACTTTTGTATTTTCCATTTATGGCATACCTTTATGATTTCCACTATGGGTAAACCCGATAATTTCATTTTAGGAAGTGCGGACTACCGCCCCCTCAAAGTGATTTGAATCATTAATGTCATATGTGCGACGTATAAAGGATGGAGTTAATGATATTATATATGATATTATTCTGGAATTATAATATACCTTTATATCATAATGATTTTGTTGTATTAAATATGAAATAGAAAAGAATGTAGTGTTCATGCATACGTGCGACCAACCGTCTCCATAAACGGAGAATTTCATTTCTTAACTCTAAATGTTATGTAATATTATAAATGAATGTATATACTAGATATATATGATATTCATGATAACTAAATCATGAATATAATTATGAAGATAATGGTTATTTTACCACATAAACAATTTGTAATTATAAGAAGATTATTTTTGACTCAAGTACCAAGGATCGACAAAACGACCGTTATTAAATTAAAAGATTACATAAGGTAAAAAAACATGGAAATAAGTGATGTAAAAGGAATATTGAGCTTCAAAAAGGTTATTAAGATATATAAATTAACTATAGTATATTATTCAAGAGATTAAAGAATGATCAAGTCAAGTCAGACACGAGGTAATGGACTTCATCTCAATCTCCTTTCATTGAGGCATATTTTGTTTTATACAAAACATTCTTTTATATGGTGTATAAACCCATTAAACTTCAGTTTTATTCAAAAGGAATCTTATTATAAGAATAACTTTACTAAACAACAAAATGAATGTTATGACTTACGTATGCAGCGGCAACGAATTATCTGCCTGTGTGACCATTATTTGAGTTTCGGCTTCCTCTACAAGCCATATCTTTTTTTAAATGAAAAATAAATAACATGTTTTAATTTTTCTTTTATTTGGTATTGAAAATTATTTTATAATGTTTTGATTATATAAATGTGTTTTATTGATATCTTTTTATTGAAATGTAGAAATTTTATATTTCCTTTATGCATGTTTTATGTGATACGATTATGTTATGGTTCTTGGGAATTGATTATAATATGTTTAAACCATTTCATATAAGGAATGAATTGGACTTATTATGTGACAGGTGGAGCCCACTATAGCTCCTCGATGCATCAGTAGGTCTAATGGGACAAACTAGTGTATTAGAAAAGGCCTTGGAAATAATATTATTTGTAGTCTTGGCACAAGGCATTGACTATGTCGTTTTGACAGTATGGAATTATGCATTACATAATTATCAAAATGGTTATTGATATATCATGTCATTGTTTCACTAGTAGAATATCAATGTGAATAAGTAAAAGGAATTATTCCATTTTATTTTTTCCAGGTTATTCTGAAGTTCAAGTTTAAAAGGATTTAGTTTTAGTTATACAATTTCCTTAAATGTTTATGCCCGTTTATGAAAGTTTTCGCTATATTGTTATCCTTACTGAGCATCTGAGCTCACCCCTTTCTATGTTTTATTTTTCCCAAGATGTGAAGAAGTATATTATAATTGACTTTCAGGGATAATCTAATCGATAAGTGTGTTCAAAGGTGACAATATGTTATTGTTTTTTTTTATTTCATGATTTAATGTATAACATATGAATGTATCTAGTGTTTCAAGGATACTAAACTAATAGGTCTTTTGAGACTTGAACTTTTGTGATCATGCCAATGTTATGGAATAATGCACCGACTCTGGGTAACTGGGTTCGAGGCGTTACAGTTGATATCAGAGGCAGTTCATTATTAACCTTGGAAACTAGATTTAGGTAAAATCTGATCACAGAACATAGCCCTAATATAGTCTTTGAGGATTAGTATAGAAGAACATCCTATAATTTTGGTAAAGTAGATATTTTATATATTTTCCCAGCAATACATCCCTTTCTGGATACGAGCAGGTAGAGGTTGATCTAGAACATATGTACCTAGGGATAAAACCTGAAAACACCACTTTGAGGTAGACTCGAATGAGAACTGGTGCACGACAACGGGCCTTGCTGCACTCTGGGTTATGACACTCTTGTGGGAAATGATTAGGAAAATTCTGCTTTTCTTTACAAACCATTATGAAGGTTTTATGAATATATACTTTCTCATGGAATATTTTTTTATGATTGTGGATTATATCAATAATTTGTTGAATTTATGTTAAGTGTTTTAGATGTTTTTAATTATATATATCGATTCATATACTAATCTAGTTTGTACCATTGTTTAGAAATGGCTCCTAGTGGAAGGAATGGAAACTGTATCAATGCAGACACTCCATGTAGCGATTTCCCTCCTGCTCAAGATAATTATAGTGGAGATAGTGATGCAACTGGTGCTGATCAGCTAATCACCATACTGGGGAAACTCACTCAGGTTATGAATAATAAACTTACTCATATAGAGCACACTGATCCGTAGCGTGGAGGATCAATGTTAGATTGCTTCATGAGAAAACAAACACTGATATTCAATGGGAGTAAAAATCCATTAGTTGCTGAGCAATGGATAAATTCTTTAGAGAAAATATTCCATGCCTTGGGGAGTATTGAAAGAGAAAAAGTTATCATGGCAGTTTATCACCCCACTAGAGATGATGATCAATGGTGGTCATTGATTCAAAACAAAAAGGAAGATGAATAAGTATCTCGTATGGAATGGAGAGAGTTTAAAGATATTTTCTTAGAAAAATACTTTCCTCGTGAACATCGAGCGGATATGGAAAGACAATTTATGAGTCTGAGGCAAAAGGAGGAAGATAATGTTACAAAGTATGAGTCTATATTTACAAGGATAGCGAGGAATGATGCAGATTATATACATAACCCAAGAAGTAAGTTTGATCATTTATTTGATGGGTTAAAACCATTTCTCCATCGAGATTTAGTATCACAATCCTTCTTATCATACGAAGATATTGTATCGTGTGGTATCAAGAAATAAATGTAATTCTACAAGTCTTATGACAACAAAGTAAAGCAAGAGAAGAAGAGAATGGCGGAGCAAGAGACATATAAATGGAAAAAGGGAAAGATTGATTTTCTATTATGTGATAATCGTGGTAATAAACACCCAGGTATTTTCTTAAAAGGAATGGGAGTTTGTTACATGTGTGGAGAAAAAGGTCACCAGACTCGTGATTGCAAGGAAAAGAAATAATCTATCAATGTTGAATGCTAAAATTGTAGAGAAATAGGGAATTATCCAAAGTAAGGCCTTAAGTGCCAAGGAAACTTACCATAGAAAAGTCCAAGTGAGAAAGGCCAAGCTGATGCTGTTACTACAGATAAAGTTGAATAATTATTGTATTTGTGTTTTTGGACTCAAGAACTAATTCATTGTTATAAGAATAATTATTTTTACTGAAGTACTTTCTGTTTTCATTAAGGTTTTAATATGATGAATTTAATCATATTTTTAGTATGTGACAATAAGAGAAACTTTACTTTGTTTGGGGAATCTGCTGTTACAATTGATTTTAGATTTTAGAGACCTTTTAGAGAATGTCTGGAAAGTGGTATCTGGGATATCTAAAAAGGTTGGAATGGATTAAGAGGAACATTGGATATTATTGATTAAGGTTAAAACATTTTTGAAGATTATATTTGGAATATTATAATACTATATTGTTAGGAGAAGGACAAATTTCTGGTCAGGGGATAACCTGTCTTGTCGGACAAAGATGCAGGAATCAAACCCACTACCATATTGTGACAGGTCTTTATTACCTACCACTAGACTTCAGGAAGTCCCTGGTTAATAAAAAATAGTTTTCTTAATATAAATGGTATGTGTTAATAGTTAGAACCCTGTACTATTAGGATAAATATAATATTTTTTTGTTATATTATATTTTTGAGTGAAAGATGGGTTTGGGGTAGAAATTAGTTGAAGGTTGAAACTATACTTGTCGAGTGTATATATATATACCTATCTCTTAGTATATGAATAAATTTATTCTTAAACTTCAGGAAAGGGATATTAAAACAAAAAAAATGTGTTATCCTAATTCCTTATGTTTTGTTAAACTTATGATATTTTAAATCACCATAGATTGAAGGCTTTGAGGCCCTTAATTTTACACTTGTTTATTATTGATGACCTCAATCACTCCCTACAAATATTTACGTTTTCATCCAATTATGTTTCTCTAAATTCCACCAATGTTCTCCTAATTGTGATCATAATTGGGTGGTGACTTTTTCATTTCCCATTCCCTCTTATTAAGGCTAAATTTTATTAACCTTATTTCATATGTGGGTTTTCGAGAAAGGTATTTTCTATTTTCAATATTTTATTTTTGAAGAACAATTTCAAATTGAGAGTACATAGTTTGTTGAATTAGGGGAGAATGTAACACCCCAAGCTTCTATGATACACTTCTCTTTCAATAATGCAATAGATTGCATTGTACGCAACATCGAGATTCTGACGCACTGCGACCAACCAAAGTAGTCGTTATGAATAATAATACCTACTTTTTGAATTATATAAATTTTATATTTCCAAATGGACTTCATATTTGGATTTGGAATATCGATATTATCCTAAGTTAAATTTCTGGTATTTTTCTGAGAACATCCAATTTTCGATGAATAGTGAAAAATACTTAAAAAAAACATTTTTTAATCCAAATAATTTATAGTGATAAATTATACTATTGAGTGGTTTTAAAGTATCATTATGTTATTTTATTACCATTTTATCCAATGTTGGTCATTAAAATTAATTTCACTTTGAAATTCGAGATAAAAAATTGTCAATCTTTTGGTTGATATTGTTTCTTAAAAACACGCTATTTGTTTTGAAAATGGGAATTAATTATAAAATTAATTAATTAAACATATATGTATTAAATTTTTTAAAATAGACATGAATTTTGAATTTGGAAAATCAGTTATAGCTTATGGTGAATTTTTGGTATTTTTCTCAAAAACATCAATTTTTGATGAATAGTGAAACCACTAAGTGGTAGTTAAAAAAACCGATTTTTAATTTAAATGATATTTTACCACTTATATGAATTTAATTTAGAAAATACTACATACATGGTTTTATTTAGTAAGTAAAATTTCGTTCAATGAGATGAAAAATAATTTTTGGTAAATAGTAACTTTTGAGTATTATTAACCGTGATTAGAGGTAATTAGGGTAATTTAAGGTAAAAATGATATTATAAGAATATAAAAATATCTTGACACATGTCTTAATCTTATTGGATGAGTCATGTCCAACAATGAAAAACCATGGGACGATTTTTGCGACCCCATGGAACCACTAGGGTAATATAATGAAAGTAATACCTTTTATTTAAAGTAAAAATAAATATGTCACAAACATGTATTATTTTACTAAAAACCTTTTTACAAGGGGTTATAAATGTTATATTTTCTACTATAAATATTAATTGTAAAGATAAAAAGATTTCCTACATAATGGTAATTTCGTTTAAAATTTTTAGACATTAAATAAATAAATTTATTTATGACACCATTATAATGAAGCGATTATCTCAGTAATGAACGATTTAAATAAAATCAAAAGATAAGGTAAAATATAAGACATAAACTTGTAAAAAACCAATTGGATAGGTTTATTTAGAACTCTTATCACCTTATATTAGAAAAATATCATTGTGGGACCTTTATAATCCAAAAAACATTTTATAATAAAATAATATTTTCAATCAATCCAAAATATCCCCTCATCTCCTACTATAAAACGCCCCCACTTCTACCACCTTATTCACATATTCAAAGCCATTTGGCTCGGCCAAAGTCTGTAGAAATACCCTCTTAATTTTCCTCACATCATCCTAGAATCCTTACCTTAGGCATAATGCACTTCAAGAGTCCTTTTGGTTCAAACCAAATAGAGTTACCCAAACTAAAAGTAACGATTTCTCTTAACTTTTTTTATTTTATTTTAATTCTAAAACCCCTAAAATCTTTTTATTATTTTATTTTGTAACAACACTAGTATCTTCAATATACTTGGATGTTGTTATGAGAAATATTAGAACTACACTTACACACACCACAATCTAATGGTTAAATAACATACTGTTTCTGTGGGTGGAAAATAACTGCCTCATTAAATGATGATTGTTCAATATTTTTTCAACACCTCTCATGGTAAACGTTAAGATGAAACTATATTTATATATGATATATATATTGTTTAGTTTTTCATTATTCTTCTTTATTTCTTATTTATGCCATACCTTTATGATTTCAATTATGGGTAAACATGATAATTTCATTTTAGGAAGTGTGGACTACCGCCCCCTCAAAGTGATTTGAATCATTAATGCCATATGTGGGACATATAAAGGATGAATTTAATGATACTATATATGATATTATACTGGAATTATAATATACATTTGTATTATTATGATTTCATTCCATTAAATATGAAATAGAAATGAAAGTAGTGTTCATGCGTACGTACGACTTACCGTATCAATGAACGGTGCATTTAATTTCATACCTCTAAATGTTATGTAATATTATAAATTCTTGTATATAATGGATATATATGATATATATGATATCTACATCATGAATAGAATTCTAGAGATAATGGATATTTTACCACACAAACAACTTGTAATTATAAGAAGATTATTTTTGACTCAAGTACCAAGGATCGACAAAAAGGCTATTATTAAATTAAATGATTACATAATGTTCATAACATGTAAATAAGTGATTTAAAAAGAATAATGAACTTGAAAAAGGTTCTTAATATAATATAAATTAGTTATACTTTGTTATTTAGGAGATTAAAGAACGATCGAGTCAAGTTGGACACAAGGTAATGGACTTCGTGTCAATCTCATTTCATTGAGGCATATTTTGTTTTATACACAACATTCTTTTAGTTGGTGTATAAACCCCTTTTACTTTCACTATTATTAAACAGGAATATTTTTATATAAATCATTTTACTAAATTTAAAAAGGAATGTTTTATCTTACATATGTGGTGGCAATGAATTCTCCACCGCCGTGACCATTATTGGAGTTTCAGCTTCCTCTACAAGCCATAACATTTTTTAAATGAAAAATAAATACCATGTTTTAATATTCTATTATTTTGGTATTGAAAATGGGTTTGATAATGTTTTGATTATATCAACGTGTTGTATTGATATCTTGTGATTGAAATGTGGAAATGTTATGTTTCCTTTATGAATGTTTTGTGTGAAACGATTATGTTATGTTTCTTGGGCATTGTTTATGGTATGTTTAACCCTTTCCATATAAGGAATGCATTGGAATTAGTAAGTGACATGTGGAGACCATTATAGCTCTTCAATGCATCGGTAGGTATCAGGAGACAAACTAGTTTCTTAGCACAAGGACTTTACAAAAATCTTATTTGTAGTTTTGGCACAAGCCCTTGACTATGAGGTTATGATAGTCTGGAATTATGCATTCCATCATTATGACAGTGGTTATTGATAGTGCATTTGATTATTCGACTGGTAGAATATCCATGTGAATACGTATATGGAATTATTTCTTTTTATTTTTTCCATGTCATTCTGATGTTCAAGTTTAAAAGGATTTTGTTTTAGTTATACAATTCCTTAAATGTTTATGCTTATTTATGAAAGTTTCAACTATATTGTTATCCTTACTGAGCATCTGAGCTCACCCCTTTCTATGTTTTATTTTTCCCAGGATGTGAAAAGAATATTATGATTGACCTTCAGGGATAGTCTAAGGGATAAGTGTGTTCAAAGGGGACAAAATGCTGTTGTTGTTTATATTTCATGATGTAATGTAAAACTTATGAATGTATCCAGTGTTTCAAGGCTACTAAACTAATCGGTCTTTCGAGACTTGATCTTTTGTGATCATGCCAATGTTATTTAATAAAGCACCGACTCTGGGTAACTGGGGTAGGGGCGTTATAGAATAAAATGGAGGGTTGTATTATAGTGTATATATCTCAATGGCTAGTATGTATGTAAGTCATGTAGAACATCATAAGAGTAATTATATGTTAAAAAAATTACTCGTAGTAGACAATATATGAAAAATATCACCATGGATTACATTAATGGAAAACTAAAGACATATAATTACCATAAAACCATTTGTATTACCGTCTATCACATTATGAAGTCAATGCCATTTAATTATATTAGGTAAAATATCATTCTTGATCATATATAAATGATATACATTATGGAAGTGGTATGTTTTTTAGATAACCACATTGTATTGTTTAATAAGAATTTTATGTTTACCTAATTTGTTGGGACAGTTGTTAAATAATTTTTGAATAATGATTTTATCCGTATTAATGTAGACCGTAAATTGAGAGGTGGTAAGTTAGAGAGATCCATTAAAACATATAATATATTATAATATATATATATATATATATATCTGGATTCAAAATCTGTTTGGGAAAAAACATTCATCTTTTTAAAATAAATTATGTCAACCAATATCACTAAACAATTTAGATAGATCATTATGTAGCCCTAAAACTAAATAAGTGTATTACACAAACATTATTTGATGAACGTAGAGAAAACCCCTTTGGGATATAAGTTTTGTGAAAAAATAAAAGATAAAGATAAATCCATTCAATAACGCTTAAAATTAGAACAAAGTCGATATAAAATTTATGCAAAAAAATAGAGAAATTTATAGTTTTAGGTCCTTGGTAAGGCATTCCATCAAAGATATCCTCGAAAAAATGCTTTCATATTTGAAAAAATGGAATCATAATCCCTATATATATTGGTTGATTTGGAATCATTAATCATATAGGATGTTATATTATCACTTGGATCATCCACTAAACTACTCCCAATTTGATGATTAACAGAAGGTATTTATTTTTAAAAAGTTAAAACATGATCCCTTACATGTACTGAACATATGGGTTTTAATACATGGTCATGATAATACATTAAAAAAACCGTTGGGATTATTTATGTAAGAGATAATGTGTTATGTAAGAAGACCACTACCCCTTAAAATGATTTACAGAAAAATCATATGTTTGTCGAATAAAACTTAGAACCCAAGGATGTAATGAGGAATAAGTATTATCATTTTTTAGATTAGTGGAGTTTTAAAGAATAAATTATTATATTGAGCTTAAAATGTAACACCCTGAGATTTTAGAATATATTTATCTTTTAAAAATAAAATATATTTGATAACATTTAATTTACCAAAAATTAATAAAAATGAAATAATCATTTATTAGAATTAAAATTAAAAATATATTGTGTGAAATATTAATGATGTTTAATTAATAAAACTATTTATAAGAAGTCATATTTTAATTATTCGTACCACTATATAATTTTTTTTTTAAAAAAAATTATTTTTAATTTATATATTTTGTATTGGAAAGACATAATTCTAATTTTTCGTTTCTGATTTTGATGAAATGAAATTTTATTTTTAATTCACCATGTTTGATTTATCTTAGGGATAATTTTTTAAAACGTTTCTAAAAAGGATAATATATGGGTGAATTTGGAAAAATACAATTTTATAAATACCAACAATTTAAAGATGTCATTAAGATAAAAAAATGACCTTAAATTATGTGAAACATTTTCCTCAACAAATTATATGTTTACATAGTAAAATTAAACATCTAAAAATAATATGTTGATTTTTTAAACCCATGTTCTCCATTTTTTATAGTAGGTTCTATATTACTCTAATAAGGAATTATTTTTTTATTATTTACCCATGAGGATATTTTTTACAATTTCATAGATTTTTTAGTATATATATTTTTAAAATAATCATTCTTTATATAAAAAATGAAAATAAAGTCTTTTGAACCACCATGAATCATGAGTCATTCACCAAAATAAGAATATATTAATTTTTTACATAATATTAGTCTTTTCCTGGGAAACTTCTTTTTCATATATATCTACTAACTATACTAATCTTATCATTCCCACTTACCACGTGTCAAGTTCAAATGCATCCACGACCCATTTACAACACGTGTCCACCTCCCGCGCCTCCACGCTGCACTCTATCGCGTTTCTTTCCCGCACCCGCGGCTTCGGTATTTTGTGCCCGCGTATCACTCATCGGGACAACCCCTGGTTTTCGACCGCTTCCTCGCAAAGGAACTCTGCAACCCTCCCGTCTTCAATCGCGTCTAACCTATTCCAGTTTTCCGGCGCTTCCCATCCGACCAACTTCGACAGCGTCGGAGCACTATCTCGACGTCCCTGATTTACTTCAGTCGCCGTAGCTTCACTGTTTATCCACACCTAGGGTTTCGGCACATTTATCATATCTGTTCTCATCGGCCTCCATCAGTTCTTCAATTGTGCCGCCGTATCTTCTTCGACAGAAGCTGCCAGGATTCGACAGCATCTAAGGTATTTCCCGGTCATGGTTCCCTAAAATATTCTCCGGACTTATGGTTCCCGCTGAATAACATAAACTGACCTCCTCTATCTTCTTCGATTTTTCAGCTGACGCATATCTGCTCTTTCAGTGCTTCACTGCACCGGCTAAGACACTACAATCATCTTTCTTGACCACTACACGCATCATCTACACTAAACAGGTCCGATTTGAAGTAATTTCAGGTGTTCAGCTTCCGTATTACTAAAATTCATAAACAATTTTAAGAAAAATACATTTTTAGATTGTTATCTTCTGAAAAAATAATTGTATCTTCTTTGATCTGATTTTTTTAAGCCTGTTAATATCCAACTGCATTTTTAGTTCTCTGAATTATCAATGCATGCTTCCCAATATAAAAAAGCCCCTGCAGCATGCTGTTGTTATTTGTTTTCGCCATTCTTCAACTACAAATCAATTATTCATTACGATATCCACATCCATGTCTGATTAGCTGATCCTATAATATCTACATTTAAAAAAAGGTCTACAGTTGTCTTTTAAAACCTGCTTCATCTTTTTATTTGTTACAAAATATTATAGACTGTTATGTTCTCTATGCATTATAATCTCTTACTGCACACCTTGACATTAATCTATAATAAAGACAAAACAATCAAACATGAATTCTCCATCGAATTCTAAAGATGCAAGGAAGCAACAGAAGCTACTAATGAAGGAACGACAGACAGTTTGTGAGTTCTGTTTTAAATATCCTTTAGTATTTTCTATTATGATTATAGTCCTCGGTTCAATTGTTTAACTCATTACACTTGCAAAATACTCAGTAGCGACAAGTACAAGAAACTATTCTATGACATCTACCACCCATTCTATTGATCATTCAAGTAATTCAGTATCAGTAGCCGACATCAACAGTTTGGTCACACCTATGCCGTTATCAACTCTATCTATAAATGGTTTGTTTTTTTGCATTAACCTACATTATTTTAAAACTATATCATTGTACATTTCATACTAACCGAAACCATACATGCTGACTTCTATTACAGTGCCTGCACACTTGTCTGCTCAATCAAATACAAAGATGTATTGCAAGGATGCTACAGAACTGGCTTCCAATATCTCTGCTCCCTCGAGCTCTAAACACGCTAGGATGCAACGAAGGATTCTTATGAAAGAACGACATACATTTGGTGAGCTGTCTATTATATAACCTACAAATTGATCTTTTCTTTTTACAAACCTATATACAGTAGAATTACTCACAACAATTGCAAACTGTGCGGTGCCAACAAAAACTACAGAACATCATTCATGCTAATTTACTTGTCATACAGATGCTGGACATTTGTTTGCTCAATCAAACACAAACTTGAATTAGACATCAAATTCTTATATGGCATCTGAAAGCCAATCTGGAGCCCCTAGCAATTCCCATCTACCATCTGTTTCAAACACAAATGAAGTCACAGGCATGGCCACTGTAGTTACATTAACATTGAAGGAACTACACACTGCATTTCACAGTACCGCAAAATATTAATAACCAACTTATCCATTATGCACAGTGCCAGAAACATCTTCAGCTACATCAACGATATCTGTTGGATCTAACAAACGGAAACAACGATTGACTACCTTGAGTGAATCTCCAATACATTTCTGTAAGTAGCATTACTAATAAATTCCATGAACATATTGTCTGTCCTGCATCAAATGAAAACCCCTAATAAAAATTCATTCATCATTTTCTGCAGCATTACTAAATGGAGAAAACACTCAACCAGATTCATCAGTTGGTACCTCAACAAGGTAAGAGTGCTTACTGTTTATACATATTAATATACCTTTGATTTCAGATATACACCTTATTCTGCCCTATACAAACATATGTTGCAGAGCTCCTTCTGTAGAAGGGGACAACAATTCCTTATCCATTATAGGTATGCCTGATGGGATATTTTACACGCTAACATATATATCGCACTGTATAATATAAATTACAGTTAGTTGTCTTCTATTATTGCTTTCAGGTTCGGAATCCCTTTCAACTATTCCAGACTCAATCAGAGTAAATATTTGTGACTCTCAACAAAACAGAACTGCTGACATTAACGGTGCAGTAAACTGTATAGGTAATGAAATGTACATGTTACATCACTAAAGTTACAGAGTTATTTAACATTACAGGGAGTCTAACATTACATACCTCTTGCTGCTACAGAAGTGTCACTAGAACAATACACTGCAGAGGACACAGGTTCGTCTACTAACTATATGATTCTCAAAGCGGTTCATTTATACTATATCATGGTACCTGCTGTTCTGTTCCAATTTATAATAACATTTTATGCATTTCAACTTTGTTCAATTAGGTTATTATGATATCGGAGATCCTTCTAACATATGTGAGCATTGTACAGATTCTTTTTGGTTCGCTGAGAGGAACAAGAAATTTAGCAACAGACAACACCAACGTTTTGCTCTATGTTGCTCAATGGGAAAGGTTTCTTTACACTTACTACCAGAATGTCCCGAATACCTCCGGAAGCTGGTGTTTGATCGTATTTCTGCTGAATCCCGATTATTCCAAGAACACATAAATATTTATAACTCAATGTTTGCATTCACCTCATTGGGTGGAAAGGTAGATAGGTCATTCAATAATGGTCAATCTCCATGTGTGTACAGGTTACATGGACAAAACTACCATCGCATTGGCAGTTTATGTCCATCAGATGGTCAACCTCCGAGGTTCGCACAGCTATACGTCTACGATACCGCGCATGAGTGTCAAAATAGGATTCGCGGAACGAGGTATCAGTTATACTCAATGATTTACGATCATTTAACATAACATTCAACTTCCTAAATTAACATTACCAATTTCTCCAGGTTTGACGAAATAAATGAACAATCTACTCTTAACTACAATGTTGTCCAGAACCTACAACATATGCTTCATGAAAACAATGCTCTGGCTCGAGAATTTTTAACTGCAAGGGATGTGCTTAACAGACAAGAGGTTCCAAATTTAAAGCTACGACTCCTTAAAAGAATACAAACTAACCCTGGTACATATAACCTTCCAAATACATCAGAGATAGCAATGCTGATAGTCGGTGATATTGAGGATCTCAACCATGAACGAGGCATCATCCTTCAAACCAAAAGCGGTGATTTACAACGAATTGATGAGTTGCACCCACTGTATCTTCCTTTGCAATATCCTTTTATTTTCACAGGTGGTCAGGATGGATATTGCGACAACATCTTAAATCGTTATACTCAATTCACTACAAGTAATACCCTCAGAAAGGTAACACTGAGAGAATACTTTGCATTCCACTTGCAATTCCGTGACAATGAATTATCCATATTACTACATTCTAGAAGATTACTCCAACAATGTATAGTTGATGCTTATACATTGATTGAGTCTCAAAGACTATCATTCATTCGCTTCAATCAAAAGAAACTGAGAGTTTAACTATACAATGGGTTGCAAGATGCATTGATTCGAGGGGACCGTGAAGGGACGTCGTGCGGGAAGCGTATTGTATTACCTTCTTCTTTTATGGGTGGACCATGGTATATGATCCAGAATTACCAAGATGCTATGTCAATATGTAATTGGTCTGGGTATCCAGATTTGTTTTTGACATTTACATGTAACCCAATGTGGCCTGAAATAACTCCATTTATTAGAAATCGACACCTCCGACCACCAGACTGCCCGCAAATATTATCTCGAGTATTCAATATTAATGTAGACTGTCTAATGAAAGAATTAAGAGAAGGCAATTTTTTTGGGAAGTCACGAGCAGGTTACTACTACAGATTTTTTCAGTAATTTTACTTCCTTTTTGTATTAATTATCTTCTTCAACTAATTGTCAAATTATTAACCTACCTTGCAGTTGTTCTAACCGTGGAGTTTCAAAAACGAGGCTTTCCCCACGTGCACATCCTTCTATTTCTCAGTCCTAAAAATAAAGTTCACACTCCAGCACAAGTGAACAAAATTGTATGTGCTGAAATTCCAAATGAGAAAGACTACCCAAGACTACACGTAGCTGTTAAAAATTTTATGATCCACGGCCCATGCGGTGATGCACACCATACATCACCATGTATGAGAAACGGAAAATGTTCCAAATTTTTTCGAAAGAAATTTTTTGGGCATACCACTGTTGATGATGATGGTTATGTTCTCTATCGTAGAAGGGATGATGGATTAACAGTTCTAAAAAAAGGAATCCCTTTGGATAATCGGTATGTCGTACCATACAATCCTGTTTTGCTATTAAAGTATCAAGCTCATCTTAATATTGAAGTCTGCAATCAGTCGTCTTCCATCAAGTATTTGTTTAAATATATTAGGAAAGGCAATGATCGTGTAACAACAGCACTCTATGAAGGCAACAACAGTGGTGTATCAGACAATAATGTGGATGAAATTAAAATGTATTACGATTGTCGATACATATCCCCTTGTGAGGCCTCTTGGAGGATATTTTCTTATGATATCCATTACAGATATCCATCAGTAGAGAGGTTAGGTTTCCATCTACCAGGAGAACATTCTATAACGTACAATGACACAGATAAAATTGTTAATGTTTTAAATCACAATAATGTCAAAGATACAATGTTCACCTCTTGGATTCAAGCAAATTCAGAGTACCCAGAAGCTAGGGCATTGACTTTTTCAGAATTCCCAACAAAGTTTGTTTATCACTCAAATGACAGGAAATGGCATCCTCGAAGGCAGGGGTTTTCTATTGGTAGGCTTTACTATGTGCCTCAAACAACTGGAGAGCTGTTTTACCTACGGATACTTCTAACAAAAATCAGAGGACGTATATCATATGAAGATATCAAAAAGTGAACTTCGTAACTCATGGAACATTTAGAGAGGCCTGTTATGCTTTGGGACTACTAGCTGATGACGCAGAATGTATTACAGCTATAAAAGAGGTTTCCACTTGGGGAATGGGACATTATGTATGCAGGCTCTTTGCAAGCATGTTGTTTCCGAATAACATTTCGCGTCTGGACATTGTTTGGCCGCAAACTTGTCACATTCTAGCTGAAGACATATTATATTCCCAAAGGCAGAGGCTTCAGATGGAAGGTCTGCAAGCGTCTGTCATCTTATATAGTCAAACCAGTTGCACATAACTGTTTTCTGTTCAATCTTCCTTATTATTCTATTCAAAAAATATAGTCGCATAAATTTTAGTTTAAAATCCAATGATATTGATTTATTATAATACTTGCAGGAGGTTATGTTCATTATGTGTACATTGTGCTATCTTTTTAATTATTAGTCCACCTATATGCATGTACAATTTAAAAAATATGGTGATGTAGATTCACTGAAATAATTTTCTTTATTACAACTATGATATCATGTTGTTCTTTTTACTATATTTCACTCACTGAACATCAAAAACATATAAGTGCTCTTCCCGAAATAGAGAAGATTTTACACATAAATAATCAAGTATAGGTTAACTTCAACTAAACACATATAATGTGGACTGCATATAAACAAATGGTTAATTCTTTAAACCTTTACAGTTTACTAAAACATGTATAAAATAATCAAAAATGATGATTATGATTAATGATTTATCAAAATTAAGGGAAAATGATATACATTAATAGAACTTCCTCTTCTGCTATTTATTTTGTGTTTACTTTGTGTTTTACCAGATTTGACACTCAGTGAACATCAGATTCAGATATATGCTCTGCTTGAAATAGAGCATATATTGCGAAGCAATGGAACGTCTCTTCGATTTTATCCTCCCATGCCAGTACCAGATTCCTCAATTCATAGTCCTGTGAATCGTTTAGTGGCAGATGAACTAAATTACAATAGAGAGTTACTACGAACTGAGTACAGAACTTCAATGACTATGATTACCAATGAACAGAAGGAGGTTATGGATGTCATTCTGTCTTCTATATCTACAAATTCTAGAGCATTATTCTTCTTGCACGGATATGGGGGCACAGGTAAAACATTCATATGGAAAATACTGACATCATTACTTTGGTCTGAGGGATCTATTGTACTTGCAGTTGCTTCAAGTGGAATTGCATCATTGCTGCTTCCAGGCAGACGCACTGCACATTCTAAATATCGTATTTCAATAAACATTACTGAACAATCTGTTTGCTATATTCATCAAGGAAGTGATTTAGCAGAACTACTACATTCTACAAAGCTGGTTATTTGGGATGAGGATTCTATGGTTTATAGATACTGCTTTGAGGCTCTAGACCGTACTCTCCGAGATATAATGACAGAGAAAAATGAAAATGCTACAAATTTACCATTCGGCGGTCTGACAGTTGTATTGGGTGGAGATTTTAGACAAATATTACCAGTAATACCAGGTGGTAACAGAAACGACATTGTATTTTCAAGTATTAAGTCTTCATATCTTTGGCAACACTGTCGGGTATTAACTCTAACAAGGAACATGAGATTGCTTTCTTCTACATCCACCGATATATCAAATGAGGTCCACCAATTTGCAAAATGGACTTTAGATATTGGCGAAGGACGAGTTGGAGAACCTAATGACGGTGAAGCGGTCTTCCAAATTCCTTTTACATTACTACTTAACTACACTTCAAATGCAATGAAGGCCATAGTGGAGCATACTTATCCAAATTTCATTGAGGAATTCAGTGACACCTCCTATCTTAAAGAGCGTGCCATTCTTACTCCAACCCGTGATATTGTCCAAGAAGTAAACGATTACATGATGTCTCTCACAAACTCTGAAAAAAAAAGAATACTTCCGCTCTGATATAGTTTGCAATGCTAGTTTTGATACAGATAGGGCCGAAAACATATACACCTCTGAGATGTTGAATTATATAAACGTCTCCGGACTAGCTGCCCACAAGATTTCTCTAAAAATCGGTGTCCCCATTATGTTACTAAGAAATGTGGATCAATCTGCTGGTTTTTGTAACGGCACCCGTATGGTGGTTACACACTTAGGTGATCATGTCATTGGAGCAAAAATTTTGACTGGTTGTCAATCAGGGTATTCCGCATTCATCCCAAGACTTACTATGACACACTCTGACGGTAGATGGCCTTTCAAATTACAGAGAAGACAATATCCTTTCACAGTTTCTTATGCAATGAATATTAATAAAAGTCAAGTTCAATCATTGTCTTCTGTTGGGTTATATCTACGCATACCTGTTTTCTCTCATGGTCAACTATATGTAGCGGTTTCTAGGGTCACTTCTCCCAGTGGTTTAAAAATTTTTGTGGATGATAACAATATCACATCATCTCATTACACGCATAATATTGTGTATAAAGAAATATTTGAAAACCTGTCATAGGTACCATTTTAAATATCTTGTCATATTTGTTATAGTAGTTTGAAGTTGGAATTTGTACTTCAATAAATGTGAAACTGCTTCATATCTTTCTTTTTTCAATGATATTTAAATTAGTACAGATTGAACAGATAATGTCCAGATCAATTACCCCACTGAATACGATTACCCCAGATGATGATGAGACACTAAGGATAGAGGTTCGTGTTTTAAACGTGTAGTGCAATTCTTCGCCAAACTACTCTAATGCAGTTGTTTCTATAGATCTAATACTTACTGATAAAGAGGTAAGCATACATTACGTGAATATTTTCAGTTTCTTTCGTATATATTATGTCTCTGTCCTATGTGACAACCTGTTCTAATCATTGTTCTTACGTTTTTACATTGTATCACAAGGGGATAAAGATTCAGTGTACGATCAATACCCGCCAGCTTATCTCAAAGTACAAAGATCTAATGCGTGAAGGGGAATGCTTTATTATACAAAACTTCCAAATAACATCAAACCATGGCAGTTACTTGGGATGTAGACATTCCGGCAGAATAATGTTCACATCAACAACGTATGTTTGTCAATGTGAGGCAGAGATTCCTTTGTTTAGTTTTGATTTTACATCTTTCGATGATATTATTCAAATGAAGGTTCCAGAAGAGCATTTAATAGGTACGTTAAATAAACTTGCATCATGTTATAGTTTTCTCTCCAAATGAGTAACAAAACAAACATTTTAGTTTTCCTAACTTATACCTTACTTTAATAACCTTAACCTCATTTCTGTCATATATCTTATAGAAATAATTGGAATACTACGACACACTAAACCGCTGGAATATATGGGTTCTTCAAACCAGAGGATGCAGATTACTCTTTAGGATGACAGGTCCATGTTGATGTAAATTTTTTATTACAAAAATGGAAACAAAAAATATTCATTCTTTCTGTTACTTCCTTTTCATACAGAGGTTCCCAAATAACCTGTAGTTTATGGGGTGATTACGTACGTGAAATGACGGAGTACTTGGAAAATAACAAACAGTCATCTACAATACTGATATTACAACTCGTCCGGGTGAAGCGGTTGAGCAGTATGTTTTCTAATGACGTTACAAACTTTTTCTTTAAAAACTATTGTAGTTTCTAATTCATTCATAAATTGATTTGGATGAACACGTAACTATTTAATTATGCTTCGTTTGACTACATTATCCTTTCAGCTTCTATTAATGTCACAACTACAAAGAATGCAACGAAAATACTTTACAACCTTCGTATTCCAGAAGCAGATAACTTAAGAAGAAGGTATCATTATATGTAAAAAAATTTGGCTACTTAACAAGTTTAATCTATGTGAAACCAAACAGTATTACATAATTGTTATTATATTTTATCTTCCTGAATTTCATTCTCAAATTTCCAGGTCTGGGATGGTAATAACAACACAACTGCACAGCCCACCCCCTACTATTGCTAGCCCCTCTACAGCGGTCTTGTATTGGAGTAACAAGAAAACAATATCAGATGTAAAAAACTATTACGAGGTAACTAAATCATCCTAATTTTCATGAATACCAAATGCTGTATTATGATTTATTGACACAAAGCCTGTTGTAATGATATTGTTATTATGAACTTACTATACTGCAGCCTACACGATTCTTAATAGCAGCTACAGTAGTAAAAGTTCAAAGTACTCACAGTTGGTTTTTCAATTCTTGTAACTTCTGCATGAAAAAAGTTCAATTTTTAGAAGACAAAATTTGGTGCCACACGTGCAAATTGTCGCCTAACAGCACTACTCCCAGGTTTCTTATTATTTATTTTTTAAATGAACTGCTGTCACTATGATTACATCATACAAATAAAATCAAATTACATAATAACTCTGACCATGTCAACACAATATTTCATGTTACAGATTTCGAGTGCAACTAATGGTTACTGATAGCACAGACTCATGTTCGGTTGTTTTATTTGACAAACAAGTCATCCAGTTCATACATAAAATAGCTGCAGAATTGAGAACTTCTATGATATAGGTAGAAATAACAACTTCTCTGAGCTCATAATTTTAATGACATATTTTTCCTGACACTGCTTAAAAATTTTAATTTAGGACGAAGATGAGTATGGTTTTCCTCCATAGTTGAACATTTTAAAATCAAAAAAACTGCTACTATCACTTGATGTTACCAATTACAATATTCAAAACCGTCATCGTTCATTTGAACAAAACAGCTTTAGAGTACTATATATCAGTGATAATGACAACTACATTACCAGCTTCACAGACAGCATTTAACATAATAAGGTATTATAGTATTTCATTTTTTATTATCCATTTATAACTTAAAATTACTTCACTATTCATTTTGGGAATGAATAAACTCTACAGGGTCATCAAAGTAGTGGGTCTTCACAACTGAGTAGTGGCATTGAATTTATCAAGGTACAATGTGCTTCATTCTATTTTCATTCTGCAAAAATAACATACATTTTTAATCTTGCTTAAATTGTCCTTCCAACCTTGCATAATAGGAACATCAAACCTGTAGGTCTTCTCCATCAAATTCAAACACTGCCAGTATGTATGATGCCTGTACGTCTACTCGGTTATCTACTCAGGTATGAAACAGTCGTCATAGCTGAATAATAGCTTACATCATCTGCATTAACAATAAATGCATGATTAGTGATTACTTTCAATGAATATAATATACACAATGTTCATTTCATTGAAAACCACATTTGTTCTCCTTTGATTTGAACTTCATCAATTAGCTTCTAATTCTTCTAAGTATATTCCTTATGTAGACAAACCTTTCACAGGAATTTTATGCAGAGGATGACATGCAACATGGTATTCAGTGTACTCGACACAGTTTAGGTACAATTACTCATTTTACTAAACAAGAAAGGGGATCGAAGGCTGACTTGAACAAGAAAAATGTGAAATTAGATTGACATTTTCTGCTTTACTGTCAAGGTAATACAAATAAGTGGTTGTTTAATTGGTTTTTAATCATCTGATTTCCAACCTTATCTGCAATACACAAAAATCAGCAGATTGATGTTTCTGTAATTTCTCATGGAGTCTGTTTCAGTTGTAATTTTCTATAAGTTTATTATAATATTAACCAGCTGGATGATTTTCATGCAGGACGCATATAATGCTGGACAGTATTCACAACATTCTGGACGTACTCCATTAATTTTGATTTTGTATCAGTTATCGTTTTTCGGATATTTTTAAATATTCTGGACATTACTCAATATGTAGTAGGATAATGGTGGAGGTGTTTCATTATAGACATTCTAATGCCTTATTTTGGGTATATTTTAGTCACAACTGATGCTTTATAAAAACTGAGTTATATGTTATGTATTTGGTTTTCCAAGAAAATTGTAGGTTTCTTCTATGGACGTTACGCATATATTCATCTGCCTGAATTGTGTACTAAATCAGGGAAGTGAACCTATGTTCAAACACTGGTCTGTTTGTAAGTAATTTCCAGCCTTTCAGTGTTTCCATTTTATATCATGAATGCCCAATATAAATTTCTATTACTTATTAATTCAACATAATTTTTACTACTATGTTTTAGGATTTCTCTTATAATTTCCTTAACTTCTATAGGCCTATGAATGAGACGAGGTCTCTTCCATTACATGATGAGGTAACTCATTCAAATTATATTATTGGTTCTTCAGGTGGTAATGCTTTGTCTCAATGTGTTTAAATTGAGAACCAAGACAAATAGTATCTTCTGGATTTGAGTGGATCTGCTGGTAGATTGAAGGATGATGTTGCAGACACCTATATATGGGCAGATTCTGATTTCGGTACTTCTGGACAGTTACCACTAGACTCACTATTGGTTAGTTCTTCATCTGAATCTGAGAAAAAAATAGTGAGAAGGAAAATTCTTCTTCAGAAAACCTGATTCTTATTTTATGGAATAAATCATTTTTTGTACACATTTGTTTATCTTAACTTTCTTCCAAACTATCTGTTTTTTGAACTTCATGGAGGAGGGGATGGGCTTGGTAGGGGGGAGGGGATGGTCTTGGCAGGGGTATTTGTTATGATCATTAATAAATTTTCATGACAGGAAGATGTTGCCCATCACGTAATAAGAAATATTGGAAAAAAGTACTCATATTTTCATTACAGGAATATGTTCTTCCTCCCGGTTTCTCTCTGATTCTCCTTTAATTTTGTATTTGATGAAAACATTACTCATATTTATTCAATATTTTGTATGAAATCCACTTAATTTTTGCAGTTTGGCAACATTCATTATGTGTAAATGTTTATTCATTTGAGTTTCGAATCCTGTTTAATTTTTTCAATTTACAACTCTGTTGTAGGAATATGAAATCACTGGATGTTTAGGAGTCATGTGGAACAATGACAGAGTATTTGGTACAGAAACTATATATTTTTGTTGTATTGACGTATTAATATATTTATCTTCAATGTATCTTATTTTCATTATATCATTGGAGTGGAAATTGATGATTTTTGGGCATGTGTCTCTCGAATAATTCTAGATTTTGAGAATGTTAGAAGGCTAACAAGTCTACTTCGTTTCAGGTGTACATAATTGGGGGTGATGGGATGCAGAGAGGATCTTTTGTGATTTGTAAGGTATTGCGATTTTAGATCATTAATGAGTCTGGAAGTAGTTACTTCATGTTGTAGGCAATATTATTCCCTGATTTCATTTTCATTCAACCATTAACTTATAGGAAACATTTATTTCCAGGTAAGTATTTGTCTTCCAGTTATTCCATGATTTCATTTATTTCCTCCATATATATGATATGAATGAGTTTTTATGGGAGAAGGTGGAAGTTTTTATGTTTGTTTAAGTTTATATGTGATCCAGCATTTGAATAACAATGGTTCTGTGAACCATTTCAATATGTTACCTAGGATATTAAATATCAGCATTTCTATGACCTGATGGTATATCCTATAATCCCCCAGCACACATCAATGGATCACATCACACATCAAATCAGAACACATCAATGATTAGAATACCAATATCTCTACTCCCCAGCAAACATCAAAGCTGGGTAGACCTATAAACCCATTTCAAACATTAATCCTGCACCTCTAAACCTGTAAAACCAAAGGTGTGAAAAACTATAATCCCACATCATGTAGTAAACCTGCAACTCTAATATTGGAAAACATGCACCTGTAAGCCTGCAACTCTATTATTGGTAAACCTGCACCTGTAAACCTGCACCTCTAATAGACATCCAAAGCACACATTAGACCTATAAACCTGCACCTGTAACTGTAATCCCACAAATCTAACAGACTTCCAATGCACCTGTAAACCAGCACCATCATGCACCTCATATGGAAGTAACTTCACATGATGAGGGTGAAAATTCACTAAGTTTTTTCAATTATGGATTTTCCTATTCAGTGTCTGAAAATGTTTATTAATATTCTTGAGAGAATAGAGATGCTCTGGGAGGTTTTTCCTTGGACTAGGAAGAGGTATCTTGTAAGGGAGATCTCTCCACTGCTTCCAAATTTCTAGGACTATCATATTCATACTCATATAGAGATAGTGATGCAGCTTCCTATGTATACGGATGTGGATGTTTTTATGTTTATTTAAGCTTCCAATCATCTCACATCTTGGATTCATTTTTTCTGTATGCATCTTCCTATGTTTTCTGTTCAGAAAGTCTTAAGGTGCACCCCGACAAGAATTACCTGCTTCGTCTAATAAATGCACCAGTCAACAATGAGCTCTTCGTGAGGTATACAAAATATTCAGTCAAGCACTTTCACCCGTCTTCGCTGTTTAAAGATTCATCAATAACTATCCGATGAAATCATTTCTGTATACTATTTCCCCTCTGCCCAGCCCCCTCCCCATGCCCATCCCCCTCCCCCTGCCCTTGCTTAGCCCCCTCCCTCTGCCCAGCTCCCCCCTCCCCCTGCCCAGCTCCCACCCTCCCCCTGCCCACCTCCATCCATCCACCTGCCCCTGCCCAGCCTCCCCTCCCCCTGCCCAGCTCCCTTCCTCCCCCTACCCCTGCCCAGCCCCTCCCCCTGCCCAGCTCCCCCTCCCCCTGCCCAGCCCCCCCTCCCCCAGCCCAGATCCATCCCCCCTATATCATGATAACATACTGCATATCTTCTTCTCAATTCAAATTGGTAATCATCATATTCCTTCTAACTTATGTGCATGTTCATAGAGTTAATAACCATTTTTTGTACTACTATTTTGGTATTTTGAAGCTACTATGTAGTCTATATATCCTAAATTTATCTCCTATTTCAGATAATTCTCACTACACTAGATATTGTGATGATAGGACTGATCGCTGATGGGACTGTTCACTGCTGTTGGAATGGCTAAGAGACAAATGTAATATTTCATTTTCATAATGTTGTAACCTTTTTTGTTTAACATTGTGATGGAATTTTTTATTTGTGTTGATTGAAATTTAAACATGAAATGATATTTTTATTTGTTTATCATTATGATGTAATTTAATGTTGTAACCTTTTTTGCTTCACATGCATCTGTTTTATCTTCCAACTATTAGATGTTTCACTGTTTCAGTGTTTTAATTACATTATCTTCAATTTGTTTTCAGTTTTTTTATTTCTATGTCCACACAATTATTTTAGATGTAGACCTATATGATTTAAAAGAAAAATTAATATTCCCGTGCTTGTGCACGGGCGGAGTACTAGTTATAATTAATTTATGATACTTAAATTAATTGAATATTTTAAAATTTATTAATTATTTTTAATCATCATAATTTATATTATTCAATATGTTCATCTGAGTATTTATTCATAATGAATTGGTATTAATAAAAAAATGTATTCACCATGTTTAGGGTTATAAGTGTTAAACGAGGGTTTAACATATGATATATAATTTAAAACAACATAATAACTTCTTAAATATCAGTTTTCAGTTTTATTTCAAGCAAAATATTCAGATAATTGAAATTATAAAAAAAATTATCCTCTTTCCTTGAGTATTACATGTTTTATATTGAAATATTTCATGTATTCACAATTTTACCACCAACCTCACTTATTGAATGAATCTGTATGTTATCACTTCTACACACCACATGAATAATCTATAACGGACATGACCTATCAAAATACATTAAAAACATATACCCCATGTAATTATGTTCCTTTTCTCAATAAAATATCTTCTTAACAAGGGATAAGGTTTAATATTTAGGATGATACCCAATGAAGAGGTAATCTCCCTTACAGATCTATTTCATGTTTCTTTATTTAATATATAATTTTAAGACTTATATAACAATACTAAAATGTTTATTAATAATTATTAATATAAAACATTTATTCTAATCGAAATCATTTTATATCTTCATTATATATAATATTATATAAAATCATTTCATGTGTGAATGCGCATACTACTATCTACATTAAATGTTGTATTTTATTTTTCATCGCCATCTCTCATGGATGGTTATATATATGTATTTAATATATATTTGATTTATATAACCTGATTTGGATTATTTACTGAATAGGTTATTTATTCTTAATTAACCTCCCATCAGTAAAAAATTGATCTGTTCACTTCTGTGAATGTGTGGACTATAACCCCCACAACGAAATTTGATTTATTTTTAATTTACTACTATCATAGCTAATAATAAATATAAATTTAATGAATATAAATATTTTTATATGGTATTATTATTATTAGAATTATGTATTATTAATATCCATTAATTATTATTATTGGTAGAAAATAAATACATCACTTCTACTTACATACCTAGTACAGTCTCTGAAATGTAATTTGATTTTTTTTCATCACCAAATTATATGAATGATTTTAAATATGTTGTATCTCAATCACATAAAAAAGATAAATTTTATTACATTCATGTTAATTATTTTGTATTTATATTTTCCTTGAATTCTACACTATATTTTACGTACAATGATTAAGAAATTATTTTTAACAATGTTATCTTATAAAAAACTAGACATGAATGGATTTTCTCACCATAATTTCATTCATAATAATTTTTCATATAAAATATTGATTGGTTTTACAAAAACATATTCAATTTTTTCTATGAATTTTATTCATTATATTTCCAAAAATTTAAAGGGTTATTTTCCCTTAATTTTTAAAGAGTATGTTAAATAAATTAATAAGAGAAATTTTTTATATTTTTCAATCTACATTTTTACAATTGTTATTAACTTGGGATATAATATTGTGATTCCCATGAAATTATTTATATTAATATTTTATGATAACATTTTATTATGTATTAATTTTCGAGAACCAAATTTTTTTAGGGGTTTGATACACTAAAATGAAATGGTGATTTTTAATGATCTCGTGGAATAGATAAATATATATATATTGTTTTCACTATTTGAATAGTGGAAATATAATTATATAGGTCTCTAATAAATTCGGTAAATATTTATGTCTCATGAGATAATTTGAACAAGAATGCGGAGTGGACCCAACCCAGTAAGGTACACTTCCCACTATGATAGTATTGGCAGTTACCATTGAATAAGGAAATTATATAAAAGGGGAATGATTTTAGTCCACTATGGGACTCTATCCTCTATGACAGTCATATCATCGATCCATGACTAATTAATTTTATTTCCAATTTTATTTGTATTCATTAGTATTATGTCTGATGATTATGATATGATCTCATGGATCATGATTTATTATTGATGATTCCCCCAAAGAAATAACTCATGTATTTTAGAAAAAAGTACTTATTCCATAAGTCCTTAAATATAGTCAATGTAATGTTGGTTTTTTCGCGTTATTTTGATCATGTTTTCAAACCCATAGGTTTATATTATTCTCAAGTTTGATAATTAATATATAACCATTATATAAAATTCATTACCATATGTGGTATAGATACTTATAATCATATCACAATGACATAGTTTAGTGGAAACATAATCCTGATGGAAATAATCCCCATACCTTACTACTTCCATTTATATCCCCAACTCATATCATATACACTTCACATAATATTAGTGTCTGTGAGACATTTCAAGCCATCACATAAGACCTAGAGGCCATCACCTTTTCATGAAAATAATTTCACATACATAGTGTCAATAGAAAATGTCAACACTGAAAACATTGATTAATATCAAAAAAATAATATAAACAATTCAATAACTAACAAAATAATATAATAAAAAACACTGCAAAATAATTTGTTACATCACCCACACAACTAGTAAACCATTAACATATTTTACTTCTATAAATTACCTATTATTTTATTTAACATATTCAACCAATATGGATCCAATGTTTAACCAAACACTGCTGTATTTTTTTCATTATACTATATACATAAAATTAATCACTAACATATTTCCAGCTTCCAAAATAATCCTCCAATAAAAACAATAAAACAATCAGATAAAATTATAAAATCTAAGATAGTCAAACTCAACTCCTTACAACACCACCCCCTGACTCTTCACATCATAAATTAATTTCTACTAATTCTTCCTAGAACCCCTTTACAAAAAAACTACGTAGTTTATTAGATAAATAATTAAATCCATATAATTAAAGGATAAGGATGATATGAAACCTCATTTATATAATCCATATTTCCATACCCATTAATGGTACAAATCTAACAACATCATGAACTAAATTAACTCAAAAAAGAATCAGAATAATAATCCCACGCCTATTTAATCTGTTACTATGATAACTTACAAGATAAGTATACCCAAAACCTTTGAATATCATAAATACATAAAGGAAAAGAAATAAAGTATGATCATATTAATATGAAAACCCTACCAATGTAATGAAAACACCAACATCATCTCACACCCATTGAATTATAAAAATATTATATTTCAGTCATTATTAATGGTATATAAGGAAATACACATTCCATAATATCGAAAATCATCAACTCATTTACATGTTGAGTATGTAATATCTATGAGGGAAACATAAATGAAGCCAAAATACATCCAAAACACCAATAAATGTACACTACTTCTCTTAATAATGAACCAAACCAACCAATATCTCTCTAACCACATCAATTGTGTATAAAAATATAACCATTAATCTTGAAAAATTATAAATAAATTCATTAATGATAACATTTTGGATTGTTTTATTCAACTAATTCCATTTATTACCTTATTAATTATTTTACTAGTTATGGATGTTATAAAATAAAATAAAATATCATTTAAATAAAAAAAATACCCCACCTTCCATCCAATATATTCATCATAAATTTTTATTTAATTAAGCGAATATTTATACCCCCATTGACCAAAGTGAATTCTACAAACATTGATGGACCATAAATAATTTATATTGAATAAATTTCATATGAATGATATTAAAAATGAATTCGCAATAAGAAAACAATAATTTAATTTTGTGGGAAAGTATGTGTGTTTTGATACCCCATTTGTCAACAGAACATCAACAACACATCACCCAATTAATTAATATGAAAACATAATATTATTGGATAAAAAATTATTGGAATCCAATAATTATTACATAATTACTAATCATTACATTACAAAAAATGATCTAAAATAAACTACTGTTATTGTTATTAAATTTGTATAAAGATGGACTATGAATGAATAATGGAAAACGTAGTTTTGGTAACCATTTCATAAGGAGAAAAATATTTTAAACTAATGAAACATTAATCATAATAATTTAATCAAAATAAAAAAAATCAAAAAAATCGGGTTGATAGATGGAAATATTATGAATACATATATTAAAAGAATAATGACATAAAAAATTAAATATATTTATTTAAATATCATTATATTGAAAATAATTTTAAAAAATTACTTTTGGATTATTTCATTAAATTCTAGAAAACATGACATTAAAAAGTATATTATATCTTCAATAAAATTATAGTCATTGTACAAATTATATAAATGGTTATATTCAACATCATGAAACATGTATTGTGAGTGGACATTATGGCCTTGACAATAACCTCTAATGGATAGACCAACACAGCAATGATGAACCATCCTCACCATTTTATCTTATATTCATGACCCAAAAATATCGTAGAAATGTCAAGAACATAGAATAATTCCATCATAACCCATAAAGTATGAATATTTTCCAATCACTATTCATTATAATGATTCTATAATGACACTCGCGGTTACATCATCTCTAGTAAGAATATATTTTTGAGTTGAAATACATCCATTTCATTGACACTCCTTGATATTGGTGATTCATAACTGAATTCCCCAATCCCTTAAATTATAAAATCCCACTATTACACTAGAATATAAATAATATTAACTATCATATGAATAATTAATGAATAATAATTTTATCCATAATGAATCTATAACCCCATTTCTCAACCTCTAATCCATTATTATCTCCCTACAAAAACCATAGTCTCTGACAAATCACAATGTAATGTATTTATAATACTGAAAGAAAACATATTTAATAACACATAATCTGTTATTATCAATGATATTTAAAAATAACCAAATTAGAGAAGAATAAGCTTAATATATATGTATGAACATCCCTAAAAAAACCAAAATATAGAGGGAGACTAAACCAAATGAAAAAGTGACAACAAAAACTATCCAAACTCACAACCAACTCTTCGCTAGACAGTCCTTTAACTAAATCCTAATATGTTTAAAAAAATTCCTTTATAAACCATTTTTAAAAAAATCCCAAAATACAATTAATTGAAATATTATATATATAATTAGTAATGAAGATTAAAATATAGTTTCAAATATATGTTAGAAAAATTAGTGAAACAAGTAAAACCACCAACTAGAGAAAAGTCTTAGTCTATAAATCACAACTATCCACAAAAATTGATAGATAGTTTTAATAGAATTGAAATCTTGTTGACTCATCACTAGATTAGAAAATTTCATAATAATAATCACTCGAAAAAATATGTTTTAATCAATTAAAAAAATATCCTATATTTACACAAAAACTGTTGTTGAAAAACACCATCAATTGTCTTGAACACATGACAAAAATTGAGAATATACATCAGAAACACCCAAACCACTTAGGGGGGATTTATTGAAACTTCACATAGTTGACAAAACATTATACAATTCCAGACCTTAATCCATCACCTCTTACTAAAGAATTTAATAGAAATAGTTAGTGGATTATTAAAAATATGAACTATATATAGATTTAAAACACTATGTTTTATCCACTTTTATTGAAGGAAACAAGATAAGTGAAAATTTAAATACATAATTTATTTCGCAAATATTTAGAAATTATATTCCTCTTTATGGATCACCATAATCTCAGTATAATGGATATATATTTTCCATTGAGAACTAAAACACATGAAAAATAAATATTTAAAATCCAACCCCAAACCCAATCGATTAATTCCAAACATCACCATTGCCTTTCAAAAACCACATTATGAAATAAAAAATATATAATGAAAATTAATAATCGATACACAGTATTTACCATCCCAATGGCAATTTAAATTTTCTCAAATAGTTCTTCAACATCATGTATAGATGTTTTTCTAGGTAAATTTGGTTCTTCCTACAATTTATACATCAAGTATACACTATCCCATGATTCCTATTTAATATTACAATTCATAATTTCTCATTGATTGTTTTACCAAATTCATACATTTGAAAATAAGAAATGATAAGTATTAGAAAATTAATAAATCATACAAAATATACTAACATCACAATGAATAAAAATACCTTGTCTGAAATATATAACCTCCTAAAAATATTCTACTCTTCTCAAGTCACACATTGAAACATCACATGTTTCCACCCCTTAGCCACACCATCAGTTAATAATAAAACTAATAATGTAATATTTTTACCAAAAAAATAATTTCTCTCTATCAATGAAATAATCAATATAAAAACGTCATAAAATCACTAGAAAATATAAGTATCCATAAATTTTGAAAAACAATATTACATTTCTCACCTAAATTAAGAAAACTACTCAATACATTAAGGATTTAATTACATTTATATATTTGTTTTAAAGAAACAACTATATTGAAAATCATATGGAATAATGACAAATTTTACCAAAATATATCTACCCATATTTTAGTGATATAAAATTTATGAAAAATCATGAAAAAAACATTTATTCCAGAGTAAAACATTTTGGGAAACCATCACATCTTATACATAGATAACATTACTTATAAATTAATTTTTATTATATTATTTAAAAAAATTCTTTATTCTCATGTATTATTCATTATATCCTCAAAATAATTATTATATAATCGTAACATTACCAATCAAACATGATTCACTGATAATAAAATTCTATAATAATTATTATTTCTTATTCATGGAATAGTATTGTTAATAAAGTATATATTAATATTTTTTATTAAATAGAAAAATGAAATAGATCATTCAAAATAATTGATTTATTAACATTATATAAATATACAGCATGTTACATATCATATATTTGATCACTCCTATATAAAAAGTCAAATAATACTTTCTGTGATCCTGAAAAATTTACTGAAGGAAAATTTAAAAAATATGTATATATATTTAAAAATTCTATTTTTAATAGATTATTTCTAATCATGCATGTAAAGCATAAAACAACTTTATTTGAGACAATAAATTATTATTAAATAATACTTTTTAATAACATTAATTCATACCTATGACATGAATGATACCTAATATATACAATAAGATCAACCCGAAAAATGAAAAAAACTGTTTATAAATTGAAAATTTGAAATCCCTGACATGTATGTTACTTGAATTTGTACATTCTAGGATACAAATTTTATCTTCCAACACAGTTAATTTTATAATGTCTGAATGTATTATGAATTATTTACTGGGAAACAGAAACAATATTAATGTCTATAATGTAATACTATAAACATATGTTGTTATTTGGATACATATTTTTTTTAGGTATTATTAAATTTAAAAAAAAATTTCGATTTTAAGGTATAAAACATAAAATCATTACTAAATCTTGGTTTTATAATACCTAATGAAATAAAAATATAATAAATTTTACCTAGTAAAGAATTTTATAATCCATTTAACAAACCTATTGAATTTTAATATAGGGAGTTGTAAGGGAAAAGAAACATGATTTAGAAAAATTATTAAAATCATAATCCAAAACATATCATAGGATAATGATGTACGTACATATCCGAAAAATATTATATTTAATTTTAAAATGATCATTTATACATATTTACTAGGTTATTATGTTCATTATGTTATATCATTTGGAGGTAAAACATTTGTTTATAATTAGTCTCCACAATGTACATCGCATGATAAGGTCAAAAGACACCATTTCACTAGAAAACCATTGTAATCATTAACTATTAGAAAATCAAAACCACACCATAACTATCAATAAATGATCTGATACCACAAAATCAAGATCCATACCATCTATAACCAAAATTAACAATATTGTAAATCCTTTTATTTCCATTAAATCACAACACAAATTGGATATTTATTTTTCACTAGCATGAAGGGTGTCACGAGATCATATGGGGGGTTTCCTCTCCTAAATGCCAAAAAATTGATAAAATGAATCCATAAATCATCTCTAAAAGACAAATTTAAAAATAAATAACCTACACCAATTATGTTAACTAAGTATCAATTCCCATCAAATACAAGGAACATAGGTAAAATAACCTCATATACCTCTAGATAATCTAGTAGGATGTATAAATAATACATTATTGTAAGGTCTTTTTCATAACTACACAATCATTAAAATTAAATTCATGAAAAATATGATGCGGTGACCGCAAGATATTTTTTATTATTATTTTAGTTATGATGAAATTGTGATACATTTCAATAAATATAAATGATTCAACATTGAAGAATTCAATAATTAAAATAACAAAATTATATCATAATTTATATGTCTTGTATAAATTCATATTACACAATATTCCACCTCAAGAATATTGAATTCATCCATTTCATGTACCATATATGAACACAAACTTGATATCCAATATCAACACCCAATTGCAATAGAAGATCAAGAGTAAAATTTAACAGAAATAGTATATATAATTCTTAAATAGAAAACAGTAATCATAATATTTCAAAAAAATAATGGAAAATGTTATAGATCAGTATCATTACAAAAATATTTTAAATCAGGTATCAATAAAACATATAACATGGAAGTTAACAATTCCTAGAAAACTACTCATCAACAGTCGTAGAAAAAATGATATGTATGAAAGACTACAGATCTATAAGAGTATTCAGTCATGAAAATATATCCATAACCTCAAATATTCTTTCATATCTCATATCATCTCATATCACCATATCAAATCTATTTTAGGTTATAGATAACATTTTCATCATCCTATATCCATATTAATTCCATATACTTTCCATAAACATATAACATCCTTATTACATGTTCACAAAAAACTCAATAAATTATTTCACATTCCAAACCACCCTTTATCCTCCATCACTATTTCATCATAATAAAACCAATTTCAAAAGATCATTATTTAATATTATAATTGAAAAATAATTTGATATAAAAACAATTATTACACCACTTACATGTTCATTCCATCAAAAATAATATATAATATTCAATAAAAATCCAACATTGATACACCTTAAGCACTACTGATCCTTATCAAACACTTATTTTCAAACATTAACCTAAATTTAATTTAATCGGATCATTACATTTCAATATTAAATTTACCTAGAAAGTCATTATTTTTTCATCACCCCATTTATGTGAAACACATAGCCTTATTTATTATAGAATCCAAAAAAATATTCTTAGATATCAAAATCATTTTTTTATAAAACAGATAATGGAATATTTGGTATCATGACTCATACCACTTCATCTCCGAACTCTCCACCTTATAAATAATTTCCTTCAAATTCCACTTTCATCCCACATTCCCGATAAATCTATGTTTCCTGAAAAATAGAAGAACCACACTTACTGAAATAATATGGAAAAAACTGATTTCTAAAATGTAACATTACAGAACGCATTAAAGGTAAAACTATAACAATTTCTACAAGACATAAATGGATACAACATTCAAAATGATGTATGTGGCTGTAACTGAGGGAATCATGGGGTACCTGAATGGAAAATAGATTTTAAAAGCTAAATTATATTATTCAAATCTTGACTAGGACAAATAATTAAACTACAACGTGATTAAAACTCCGAAATAGAAAAATAAAAACCCAATAACAACAAATAGATTTTTATATTTAATTTTACAAAGCCTAATAATTTTACCTATTATTATTCTTCCAAATTATATTATATAAATTGTCTCAGTAACAATTTCAATTATTAATATCTTTGATTAAACCCCAAAAAACATTAATCAATTCCAAGGAAAACACAAAAACATCAATTTTTCTCCTATCAACCTGATCCAACCAAGATCAATATGTCCATAAAAGGGTAAATTATAAAAAATCATTATCTAACTAGAAAATTATATCCTGATTTAAAATTTTCCATATTTTAGATTTTGAAAACATACATTTGTTTCCATATATAAATGTCCTACTGGTAATTATTGTGATAAAACATGAAACAGAAATACATAAAACAATAAGATGAATTAAAAGGAACGATAGATTATTCCCAGACCAAACATCAATAAAATTAATATCTATTGTCAAGGAAATATTATTACATTCATTAACCTAAGATATATTATTGAGTATTAATACATCATAACAAATTAGAATTTTGTAAATAATATAAGCAATATTGTGGCAATAAATTATATAGTTTAAATTGAGAATAACATTCCTTTTAGTAAAATAGTATTGAAAATACCCAAAAAGGTTATCAGGGAAACAATTCCCAATAAGATAGAAGGAAATCAATGGTTAATATTGATGAATCTATGAGAACCGTCCACAAACATCTATTCACTTAATTATAAATATATTAGGGAAATCAAACATAAAACAAATACAACCACTACGTGAGACTTTTTATAAACAAGGTGTAAGAAATAATGATAATATGGGAAAAGTGGGGAACCACAGACTGTAGTAGAATAATCCTATAGACTAAGGGGTAACAGAATATAATATGGGTATCCAAATTGTAAATAGTAACCCATGTACAACCATTTATAGTTTTAAAATAAGGGAAATAACTATTTAATATTTATGAGATAATTTTTTTTCATAATATTTTTAATCCAATACCATAGTATTAGGAATAAAAAAATTGGTGTTTTGGACTTTTAATCTAAGATCAATAATCCAAAGTCTAAAAAACATGAAAATAATAATAGAATCTCTAGTAAATTCATTAAATTTAAATATTCATATGAATGTTACCATGATTTTTTGTATGTGGAATTTTTTAAGACCTTATAAATAATTTTCAATAATAAACTTTTATAGAAATAATAAATTATCCCTGTCCCTTTAATCTACTTCGACGACCTAACAATTTTATTTAAATTTCTATAACATACACTAACATAAATAAAACAACCAAAATGGGGATTTTGTGATTGTTATTTCTTATATTTAATATACTAAAATTTTATATGAACTAGACTCACCAATAAAAAATACCATATAGATTATAATGATCATGATAAACTATAAAATATATGGAAAATTGATTTCATACCCCAATTAAATAATAGACATAAAAATTCCTACCAAATACGACCATAACATGAAAATGAACACCGCTACGGAATAACAAATTCATAAATGTTTTTTTTCAAAAAATTTAATTACAAAAAAACATATTATCCTATAAGAAAAATCCACCACTTTCTCAACACATCAAACACCTTGATAAGACAATGTTGAGGCATAAAAAAATCATAATCATATAAGATTTCATCCAAATCCCAATTCATTAAATATATAAATTATTTTTTCTCTTTAATATATATCTTAATATTGTGTTAACAGATACATTTCATGTATCACATATACTACTAGAACTAGGCATCCCTTTGAAATGATTAGGGAATCATAGATCATACATTAGGATGTGTAAAATGGATAGTTATACAACCTCACACTTTATTGAATTATGTTATTAAATTCAATCAATTATATATTTTATTATATTTTAAATTAAACTGTTTGAAATACATTTTAATTTCATTTCCTCTTATTTTCATGGTTTACTAAAAACATAAATTATTTTTTTAAACAAATTAGTTTATTGTTAACCATATAAAATTCATAAGTAAAATTCTTTAATTTTCTTCAAATATATTATGAATCACAGATCTCATGAATTTTTTTTATTTGATTTCAATATATTATTATTTATAAAAATTATAATTTTTCTTCTTCTAATGATTTTTGCGATTTATATAAATTGAAATTCTTTAAAAATTTTCTTAAAAATTTGGAAAATAAATTGTAAAATATATCATTTTTAATTTCTTTTTCAACAACATAATATATTACATAGTGTTTAAAATCTATTTTGAAATTTATTTATCATCAAATAAACATATATTGTTGTATTTATTTTCATTCTATATATTTATGTTAATTATATATATTCCCCAACTCATTGATGATCATGGCCTTCAAAATGGATAATGAAAATTGCTATATTACAAATTTTATCTGCTTTTATTAAAAAATTCTCTTGTTGGTCTATCCCCTTAATATTACATATGATTCATTCCATCAATGCATAAAATATTAAATTTACATTCATCACATTGAATAACATTTCAATGTACCGTTCACACATTATATAATATATATTTGAAGCCATAAATTCCAAATGAAATAGTTCTTTTTAATATTCCATTCATTATTAACTTTCATTAAATTAGATCCATATATTCTTTTTTTATGTTATACTATTAATTTATTTCACTATATTTGGACTCCAATTCAACAATATACCATTATTATTTAAGCAAATTCATGATTTTTAATCTCTAAATCTCTTAATGCAAGGGGGAAAATTATATTTTTAATTTCATGGATTTTATATGAATTATTTTTAGATATTATATTGATTATTTTTTACACCGAGCGTCAACATGGAATGAGATTCCAAGGCTTTGTGTGCCCATAATAAATTTGGGGGAAATATTAAAATGTCATAATAGCATTCAGACATGGTTTCCCAAAAAACTGGAATAACTCAGAAATGGATGAGTGGATCAGAAATTTGAGGGTACCATTGAGCTTAGAATAGAAGCATTACCCATGGTTCGACCTAACATTGGTTGGCACGGGTCTTCTTTGAAAACCTTAACGGGCCCTTGAAATTGTCAAAATAAATCTAAAGAATATTTTATTTTATTTCTCTTTAGCACAACAACATTATCCTATATAATTATTCAACTAGAGATTTTATTGTAGGGTTTGATTCTAGAACCTAGAGAAATAGTTTCAATTGGGGGAGATCATTCATGCCAGACAACAATAGATTTGGATCATATTCTTGATCTTTTCACCGATAGAGATAGGGGATCTCGTCAATGACAACAACACAAGCATTCATCATCAATTGTCTATCGAAACACCAAATAGGGCTTCTGTTTCAGTTTTCTTTATTCCTTGTTCTTAATTTCAATGATGAGCGTGAAATAATCAATGAATGGATTGATTTACAGATCATGCATATTTTGGGATGAGATTAATTCTATAGTATTTATTTGATCTGTTTTTCTAACCAAATTCTACATTCATGATTATTGGACATAAACACATGAAAAAGGTTGATAAACCATTTGTTAGTATTTTTTTCTCTCTATTTAATCACATTATTCACCAATAAGATTGTAAAAACCTAAGATTTTATGAGAATTATTCTTTTTAATTCCATTGTTTTCTTGTGTTGTACACGACACCAAAATTATCTTGCGTTATACGCAACATCGTATTAGCTTGTAGTATACGCAACACTATTCTTGGCTCGTGTTACACACAATTTCATGTTGGTTTGGTAGGAATTATTCTACGCAAAATTAAGTATAGATTTTTTTAATATATAAATTAAATAATTTTTGATTGTGTTATACGAAAAACCAAAGGGGGCTTTCACTACATGCATCCCTAACTTGTCTTGCATTACACACAATCATGACCTTTATCGATAGCGTTTGTAGTATGCAATACCGAGTTTCAAAAAATAATGATATATTATTATAATATTATAAACTAGATGGTATGAATAGTATTGACTACTTCTCTATTTTTATAACATAATTATTCATCTTAAACATTTTATAAAACATGGTATATGGGAAAAATAAATTTTTTGGGTAAAATAAGTATTTTTAAAAAAAGGCATTTTTGTCGCCTTTTGATGACACAACCACATTAAATCTAGTTTTTGATAGGTTTATAAGTTCAATTTGAAAAAATAAAAATCTTCTTTGGTATCAGGATATAAAAATTTACATTGGATAAATTTTTCATATTATTCTGATAAATTTCATATTTTAATGAATAGTAATAACACGCTATATTTTAATTAAAAATAACTTTTTTCATCACCATAATTTATATGGTTAAATTATAATATTGAATGTTTTTAAAGAATAAATAGAATATATTTTTAAAAATTAATATAATTTATGTCATTACCAATAATTTTACATTAAATTTATAGGTAAAAACATTTCAATCTTTGGCAATGTTTTATCTTTTAAAACTCATTTTCTTAACAACGAGATTAATTTTAAAATAATTACATCAATTTCTATGTTTTGAGTTTTGAAAAATGGATTCCATGTTTGTATTCAGTGGGTCCAAATTATGTTAATAGATTACTTTAATTTATTTAATATTGTGAATAGTAACTACTGTAATTTTTATTTACTACAGTTAAAGGTAAATCGTGTAATTAAGAGTAAAAATAAGATTATAAAATTATTCTAACAGCTGAAAAAATTCTATGGAAAGACTAAAAATAGAACAATATCACCTAAGGGTCAGTATAGATTAATTTATTGGACTTCTGAACATGAAAATAATTTAATTATTATTAAAACAAATGAAAGTGACAACATGTCACTTTCTTAAATCTTATGAGTATAATAATTTTAATTTAGTGGTAAACTTCATGAAACATCGAACATGAATTTTTCTGGAAATATAATTAAATCATATATATCATGTGAATGTATTTAAAATTTTTAGGGATTACATAATTATCATGAAAGCTGACACAATAGTGATGTTGAAATTATTTTATTGATTGAAATATCAAATAAATGGTTTTAAAAATATTAAAATAAATATTAAATGAACTATATAATGTGATCCACTTATTTTCTAGATAAATATGACATGTTATGAATCTATTAATTCTTTTAGTTAGAACATATCAGCTGGTTGGATTTTATTTAAATTCAAATAAATGAATAATGTCAAAATTGACACTATTTTTATTTTATAAAAATAACATAATATAAAATTGTTTAGAAATCACAAAAATATTTAAAAATTATAAATTAAAATTTGTATGGTCTAAAAATTCATAAATAATCCAATTATGGGAAATTATCAACATAGAAGTAATTATTTATACCAAATTTAAAATTTAGAATCTTATATCAACAAATAAAATAAAATAGATTAAATAAGGATAAATCAAGTTTATAATGTTTAAAATAAATTACCAACATGTCTTAATTTCATTGTTTAATGATATTACAACCCTATCTCTTCTAAATTTGGATTTGAGTCATTTAGGAAGTGTTTATGTGGGGTTTGAATTTATTATAAATTAATAATTTTGCGGTTTTCAAAGGTGCCCCTCTCCTCCCTAATAAAAGGGCACCTCCTACCACTTCTCTTTACACAATTTTGGTCCTTCAATCTGGGACAAACACTGCCCATTTCCCTTCTCAACTTCCATAGGAACATAATAGAGGTTCTGGTCTCCTCAAAATACCAACTCTAGTGCCTCAAAAGAAGGTTATGAAGAGGCGCATCAAAGAAGAGGTAATATCCTTTATCGATTCGTTCCAATTTATCTTCTACTTTTTCTTCTTTATTTGTTTCATCATAAAATAATAACATCAGTATAACCAATATAATGATATGTTATTATATATATGAAACAAACTTATTTCATCTTCTATCCATCCTATGGAAAACAAAATCACCGCACGTGTGTACGTACGAAATATAGTCTCCACGCCGTGGTGTAATCTGTTTTCCACCACCACCTTACATGGATGGGTATAATGGTGTAAATAAATAACTATATATGATTATTGTAAAGTGATATTGATTCTTAAATATTATAGATACACTTCAATATAATTCCATGATCATGGTAATGTTATCATCGCTCGTGCGTACGTATGGACTACCGTCTCCACGAATGCAATGAGATTCTTTTTCCATGATTAACCTTCAAATATGATTATAAATTATATATAATAAATAATAATTAAAGATATTACATAATAATGATACTATATTTATGTACATAAATGTTTCATTTACTTAATTCCATTTAATTCAATAAGGAAACAAAAACAGCGTTCATGCGTATGTACGGCCTACCGTCTCCATGGACGGTGTATTTCACTCCGTTTATCGATCTATCATATATATTTATATGATGAATATATATTATATATAAATAATGTTTAACATTATGTAATTAAGTAAATTATGATAGAAGTAATAATATCATGAACAACATGTCGAAACACGTATGATAAATGAAACTATTTTACCCAAAACGTGGCTTTAACATGGAATTTGCAAAAGAACGGGTAATATAATGTCATACGTGAACTGTATATGATATCATAACAATGAATATGATTCTTTAATAAGTCAATTACATTATTGAAATCATTATAGAAGAGGTTCAAATACATACAAAGCATATTAGACATAAGGTAAGGGAAAATATCACAATCTAATTTTTATCTGAGATTGTTTATACTTCAGAATTTATTGGGGTTATATTTATCATCCATGTCCCTATTTTATAAAAATGGTTTCATGTATGTTTAATTTCATTTTTACCCATTTTTTACTTTTAATACATTGTATGAAAGAAATATTTATTTTGTTTACCATACGAGGAACTTTTTGACTTTTCTGACAAAAGTACGAAAAGAATGTTTTTCTAACTTATACGGAATGAATGGAATTTTACGGTTTCATAACGCCTAATTTACATGAATATTCCTCTACAAGATTTCATGAATGTTTTCAACCAAATTATTTTCTTCTAAAATTTCCTGGCATTTCGTGAAATGAAATTGATTTTGAAGAAGAAAGGATATTTTCCTCAAGAATTAATTTCAAGTGTTTTATCAAAACCATTTTCCATCAAAGAAGACCTTATTTTATATGTGTATGTTTCAAATATAATGTATCTATGATTTACATGGTGCCACTTTTCTTATGATGAAATGATATCAATTTGTTTTATATGGATTATGTTATTATGTGATGATGTTTATGAAACCGATTTTATTCTTTGGGTAATGTTGAATAATTTATGTTTATGTTGTGGAACACATAAGAATGATTTCATTATCAGATGGGTGGGACCTATATCTCCCTCCAATGCATTGGGTAATGTTTTATATCTCATGAGATATGCATGGCTGGAATGGAAAGTTAATCTAGTTCAGTGATACAAGACTGGATCGAGGAGTGAACTCGATTCAGTAAGGGACCTTGTCCAACAAGATTGTCTTGGCAGCAATGCCTTGTGTCCTATGGAAATCATGACATGTGCTTAATGGTTGGGATAATTAAATGTTTTATTACAATGCTATTTTATCATGATTAATGTTTCTTTCTGATCTATGCCTTACCTACTACAATGTTTTATGTCATTGCTCAAGATTTTGATGTTTAAACATTATGTTCATGTTTTATAAGTTCAAATGTATATGATTTGTTTTATTTTATCCATGCTTACCCTTACTGATCATTCAATCTCACCCATTATATGTTTTCTTTTTTCGAGGATTTAATGAAAGGTTTTAGGTAAGAAAACAAAAAGGGGAAGATCATTATGGGAGATATTGAAGATTATTCACCACAATTAAAAGATTATATTCCATGTTTCCAAAGACACTAAACTATTACGGTCCTTGTGTGTCTATTGGTGATATGTATTAATAATTCTGAAAATTTAATGTAATTTCCATGTACGTTGGGTTTGGGGTCTCTACCATTGGTATCAGAGGGAAGTTTAGTTAACCTTTGGAAACTAGGATGTGAAAACATTAGTGAGATCCTTAGAGATATTTCAATGATATGTAAAGGGATGTCCCTAATGTTAAGTATATGTATAGGTTATAGTCCTATAATTTGGTTAACAATCATAGATTTAAACCTAAGATGTTATATATTGAAGGTACGCCCCCTTTATTATGTTGTTTTTTTCTAGCATGATTATTACCTCTCACACTATTCTTTTGGGTTTTCAGACGATGGATGGAACCCGAAAGAACCGTGTTGATCAATGTAATGGAAAATTCAATGATTGTCCTCCTAAACAAACCAATGTTATGGGAGATGGAGTGAAAAATCTTATTGCTATACTAAAACAAGCTATGAATCATTATGGACTTCCAAATGAGCAGATAAGGGAACAATATTCCATTGAGTCCTTCATGAGGCAACATCCACCTTCTTTCAGTGGGTATTATGATCCAGTTGTTGCTGAACAATGGATCAGTTCCATTGAGAAGATATTTTCCATAATTCTCTGTTTGGAATATGTAAAAGTCATTCTGGCTACTTACCATTTAGATGGTGAAGCAGATCAATGGTGGACTCTAATTAAGAATATGTGGCCCTGAGATGAAATTGAAACCATGGAATGGGATGAGTTAAAGAACTTATTTTTCAATAAGTTCCTCCCTCGTATTTTTTGAACAAAGATAGAAAATTATTTCCTTGAGATTAAGGAAAAGCATTACGAATCTGTTGGTATATATGAAGCTAATTTTACAAGGCCTTCAAGCTATGCATCTGGCTTTATCATCCAACCTGAATGTAAAGTTGATCGATTCCTCAGTGTATTAAAACCAAGACTTCGAAGGGAATTAGCTATAAGATACTTCAATAGCTATGAAGAAATTTTGTGTTGTGCTATAAAGGTAGAAATGGATGTTGTTGTTACATATCCATCTCATGGTTTTGACAAGAAACGAAATATGGAGTTCAAGGGGAAATCTCAGAATAATGGTGAAATAAAGACGAATGTTTTTTATATGCTCAATGTGTGGAAATAATCATGGTGGATATTGTCTCAAAAGGACTAGAAATTGTTTTATGTGTGGAAAAGAAGGTCATAGAGTATCTGAGTGTTGAAGTAATGTAAAAAAGAGTTTATAATGATGTGAATAATTAAAAGACTACAGAGAACACACCACCAACACATCAATGCCTCAAGTGAAAGGAAATGGGGGATTATGATAATCTATGGCCTAATCAATAGGTTAATGATGATCATCGTGAGCAACCTATTAAGGAAAAAGATAAAGGAAAGTCATATGCGATAACTATTTGTGATGTTGAGTATTTAAATGATGTTGTGTAATGATTATGTGTTTATGTATTGGGATTTCAAAATAGTATCATGGAATATCATTTATGGTATCGTGGAATTTTGGAATATCTATGTATTGGTTTTCAATAATTATATGGTACCAGTAAACATCAAAAGTGATTGAAATATTTTTGGAAAGAATATGATTTGCGCATAATGAAGGGATAAAGAAATAATGAAAAGAGCTCATGACTGATATAAGGACAATGTTATATCATGGTTTGAGTATATAGAAATTTTGGGTTCTTTGTAAGTGGAAAGTGTTAAATTTTTACAGCATTGTTTTTTTCACTAAGGTTCAGTGGGTATTCATTTTTCACGAGAATACATGATTAAGGTATTCACATGTTTGGAATGTGACCAACAACAAGATATATCTTATGATATATGGGGGACACATGAGGGAATTCACTTGCTCGGTAGATGAAATTTCTAGTAATCAGACAGAAGTATTTTCAATAATCCAAAATGTTGGAATGGACATCATATATTATTTATTAAGGATATAACTTTTGTTTTATTTCTGAAATGTTATGATAGTATAGTTTTGGAATAAAGACAACCTGCAGGATGGGCGACAACTCGTCATGTCGAACAAGGTTACCGGAATCGAACCCACAACCGATGTATGCTAGGACTTCATCACCTACTACTATCCTACAGGAAGTCCCTGTTTAGTAGAAACTAGTTTCATTTTATTAAGTGGTATGATAGATGATGTATGAGTCCATTTTAGGAACCATATACGATTAATATCACCATAGATGGACTTATGTCTATAACGTTTTCTAACCTTATGTTTGAGACAGATGGAATAACCAATCATTCTATCTCATGATCTTCTAACACTTCAGAGATGTCAAATACAACTTCATTTCTTTAAGAGATGAAGTGGAAGTTGTTCAAGCCACAAACAACAGTGAGATTGTACAAAAATCAAGTAAGTATTTCTTCTATTTCAAAATTTTCAACTTTAGGGAAATGATATTAAGAACCAAAAATTTTGTCATAGTGCTCTGATATATGATGAATGAGATGGTATCTTAGATCATCACAAATTCATGGCTTTGTGATTATTGGATTTTTCATAGACATGTTCTCTACCACTATTAATCTGAACATGATGGTTAGATTTCTCTTATATATCCATATTTTCACATATGTTCTCCTATGAGGAAACCCATTGATGAGTTAACTTGTGTAACCTTTATGTTTCATGCTTCACTTTTTTAAAGTTATGTTTTAGTGTTCCTTTTTACGATGTGGTTTTCAATGAAAAAACTTTCATGTAGAAAACCATTTATAACCCCAAAGAATTTTTAGGGAAAAATTCTTATTATGGGCGGTAGAATGTAACAAACCGAGATTTTTTTAGAATTATTCTTTTTATTATCATTGATGTATTGTGTTTAACACTACACCAAAATTAGCTTGCGCTATACGCAACACCGTATTAGCTTGCAGAATACGCAACACTATTCTTGGCTCGTGTTACACACAATTTGAAGTTTGTTTTGTAGATATTATTTTATGCAACATTATGTATAGATATTGTTTTATGTATAAATTAAATATGTTTTGATTATGTTATATTCAAAACCAAAGGGATCTTGCACTACATACATCTCTGACATGGCTTGCATTACACGCAATCATGACCTTCCTAGTACGCAATACCGGGTTTCACTAAACAATGAAATATTATTATAATATTATGAAATAGCCGTTATGAATAGTATTGACTAAATTTTGAATTTTATAACATTATTATTCACCTTACACTATTTCTAAAACATTTTATGTGAACATAATAATTTTTTCGGGTAAAATAAGTATTTTAAAAAAAATGATGTTTTGCCGCCTTTTGATGGCGCACCAGCTTTAAATCTGGGTCTTGATAGGTTTATAAGTTCAATTCGATAAAATAAAATTCTTCTTTGGAATCAGGATATAAAAATTTACTTTGGATAAATTTTTCATTTTATTCTGATAACTTTTATATTTTAATTATTAGTAAAAACACGCTATATTTTAATTAAAAACAATTTTTTTCATCGCAATAGTTTATATGGTTAAATTATAATATTGAATGTTTTTAAAGTATAAATATATTATATTTTTTCCATTTAATATAATTTATGTCATTACCATTAACTTTACATTGAATTCATAGGGAAAAACATTTCAATCTTCAGCAATGTTTTAACTTTAAAACCCTGTTTTCTTAACAACGAGATTAATTTTAAAATAATTACTTCAACTTCATTGTTTTGATTTTTGAAAAATGGATTCCATATTTTAATTCAGTGGGTCCAAATTATGTTAATAGGTTACTTTTATTTTGTTTAAATTATGAATATTAACTACAATAATTTTTATTTACTGCAGTTAAAGGTAAATCAGGTAATTAAGGGTAAAAATATGATTATAAAATTACCCTAACACCGGCCAAAAATTATATTGGATGAATAAAACTATACCCATATCACCTAAGGGTAGGAATAGAATAATTTTACGGACTTTTGACCTTGAAAATAATTTAATTATTATTAAAACCAAAGAAAGTGACAACATGTCACTATCTTAAATATTTTAAGTATAATAATTTTAAATTAGTGATAAAATTCATGAATCATTGAAAATTAATAATATATAGATATATAAAAAAGTTATCTACATCATGTGAATGTATTTAGTATTTTTAGGGATTAAATAATTATCATTAAAGGTGACACAATGGTGATGTTGAAATTATTTTATTGTTTGGAATATCAAATAAATGTTATTAAATATTTTAAAATAAATATTATTTGAACTATTTAATGTGCTCTAATAATATTATAGACACATATGGCATGTTATGAATCTATTAAAGCTTTTATTTAGATCATATCTTATGTGTGGATTTCATTTAAATTCAAATAATTGAATAGTGTCAAAATTGACACTATTGTTATTTTATAAAAATAACATAATATAAAATTATTTAAAAATCACAAAAATATTTAAAAATTATAAATTAAAATTTATATGTTCAAAAATGTCATAAATAATCCAATTTATGAAAATTCACAACACATAAAAAATTATTTATAACAATTTAAAATTTAGAATCTTATAACCACAAATAAAATTAAATAGATTAAATAAGGATAAATCAAGTTGATAATTTTTAAAATAAATTACCAACATGTTTAAATTTTATTGGTTGATGAGATTATATCCTTATCTCATATAATCTCGTATTTGAGTCATTTTGGAAGTTTTTATGTGGGGTTTGAATTCATTATAAATTAATATTGTTGAGGTTTCTAAGGTGCCCATCTCCTCCCTTATAAAAGGGAACCTCCTCCATCTTCTATTTACACAATTTTGAGCTTTCAAGCTTGGCCAAAACCTGACCATTTCCCTTTTCAGCTTCCCTTGAAACATTATAGTGCTTCTGTTCTCCTCAAAATACTAACTCTAGTCCCTTAAGAGGAGGTTAAGAAGAGGCATGTCAAAGAAGAGGTAATATCCTTTACCAATTATTTCCAATTTATCTTCTAATTCATCATCATTATTTGTTTCATCATAAATTAATAACATCAATATCACTCATATACTGATATGACATTATAAATATGAAGCAACCTTGTTTCATCTTCTATCCATCCTACAGAAAACGAAATCACTACGTGTGCGTACATACGTAATATCGTCTCCACACCACGGTGCAATCTGTTTTCTGCCACCACCATACTTGGATGGGTATAATGGTGTAAATAAATTACTATATATGATTATTTTAAATTTATATTGATTCTTAAATGTTATACATACACTACAATACAATTCCATGATCATGGCAATGATATCATCGCTCGTGCGTATGTACGAACAACCATCTCCACGAACGCGATGAGATTCATTTTCCATGATTAACCATTCAAGTATGATTTTAAAGTATATATAAAAAATTATCCTGAAAGATATTACATAATAATGATACTGGATCTATTTACATATATGTTTCATTTACTTAATTCCATTTAATTCAATTAGGAAATGAAAACAGCGTTGATGTGTACATACGGCCTACCATCTCCATGAACAGTGTAGTTCATTCCATTTATCGATCTATCGTATATATTTAAATGATGAATATATATTATATATAAATCATGTTTTACATTTTGAATTAACTAAATCAGGATATAAGTAATAATATCAAGAACAACATGTCGAAACAAGTACGATAAATGAAACGATTTTACCCAAAACTCTGCTTTAAAATGGAATTTACAAAAGAACGGGTAATATAATGTCACAAGTGAACCATATATGATTTCATAACAATGAATATGATTCTGTAATATGTCAATGACATTATTTAAATCATTATATAGGAGGTTCTAATACATATTATTCATATCAGACATAAGGTAAGAGAAAATCTCACAATCTCATTTTTATTCGAGACTATTTATTGTTCAGAATTTATTAGGGTTATAATTATAATTCATGTCCCTATTTTCTAAAATTGGTTTCATGTATGTTAAATTTCCTTTTTACCCATTTTTGACTTGTAATACATGGTATTAAATGAATCTTTCTTTTGTTTACCATATGAGGAACTTTTTGACATTTTAGACAAATGTACGAGGAGAATGCCTTTTTAAATTATACGGCATGAACAGATTTTTACAGTTTCATAATGCCTAATTTTCATGAATATTCCTCTACAAGATTTCATGACTATTTTCAATAAAATCATTTTCATTTAAAATTTCATGGCATTTTTTGAAATAAAATGATTTTTAAGAAGAAAGGATATTTTCCCCAAGAATTCATTTCAAGTGTTTTATCAAAACCATTTTCCATCCAAGATGAAATTATTTCATATGTGTATGTTTAAAGTATAATGTCTTTATGATTTACATGGTTCCAATTTTCTTATGATGATATGACACCCATTTGTTTTATATGGATTATGTTATGATGGGATGATGTTTATGAAACCCATTTTATTTTTTGGGTTATGATGAATGACTTATGTTCATGTTGTGGAACACATAAGAATGATTTCATTATGAGATGGGTGGAACCTATATATCCCTCCAATGAATTGGGTAGTGATTTATATCTCATGAGATTGACATGGCTGTAACAGAAAGTTAATCTAGTTCGGTGATACCGAACTAGATCGAGGAGTGAACTCGATTCAGTAAGGGACATTGTCCACTAAGATGGTTTTTGCAGCAATGCCTTGGCTCCTATGTAAATCATAACTTGTGCTTAATGGTTACCACAATTACATGTTTTATTCCCATTCTATTTTATCATGATTAATGTTTCTTTCTAATCTATGCCTTACGTAGTGACATGTTTTATGTCATTGCTCAATATTTTGATGTTTAAACATTATGTTCGTGTTTTATAAGTTCAAATGTATATGATTTTTTTATTTTCTTCATTCTTAGCATTACTGAGCATTTGAACTCACCCTTTATATGTTTTCTTTTCATCGAGATTTAAATAACGGTTTTAGGTAAGAAAAAAAGGGGAAGATCATTATGGGAGATGTTGAAGATCTTTCACCATGATTAGACGATTATATTCCGAGATTTCAAAGGCATTAAACTTTTACAGTCCTTGTGTATCTGTTTTTGATATGTATTAATAATTACGAAAAATTAATGTAATATCCATGTACGCCCAGTTTGGGGTCTCTACAAGGATCCTCCTGGTTCTAGTTTGATGTTCCCAGTTGGTTATGAAATCAATCGGACCCCCAAATTTGTGGAATATTGACAAATAAAGATGGATCAAGGTAGATTATGGTTTATGAATCATGTATATGTGACTTTATTCATTTTTTGGTTCTAGGGAAGGATTGGAAGCTCGAAGAATTGGATGAATCTGGGGCATTCACAAGTGGTAGTGAACGATAGAGCGTAGTAGTGGGATGTGGTGCATGATGGTATGGGTGGCTTATAGAGGCGGCCATGGCCATGGTAGTTGGATTCAATAGGTGGAAGAATGGCATGTCGTAGATCAGCTAGGTGGAGGTTGTGAAAAATGGGTCAGACCTGTGTTCGGCCAGCAGGTCGGATCTGGGTTGGGCCTACATGTCTGATTCTTGTTAGGCCAATGGGTCAAATATGTGGAAACTGGGTCGGAGTCCAGTTATAGTTGAATATGATGATTGACCATGGAACCACAATAGCATGAACATCCTTGGGTACACCGACAATATGACCAGTCCGTGGGTGGTCATCTGCGCCAGTCGTCCGTGATGGCCAGTCTGGCATGATAGGTGAACAAACCATGACGATTAGTCCATGGGCACCCAATATGTGTGGTAGGTGTATAGATCATGGAAGTAGGTGGACTGATGAAGGGGGCAGTTCTAAAGTCCCCAACAGGTCTGTGGGAAGCTTCATTAAAATGGTCATAATTCGTATATGATGTGTCCAAATGACATAACGTCATTGGAAACAAGACACTAATTCTAAGATGGTTTACTCAAGACCGATATTTGGTACCTTCTTCATATTTAAGGCTCTTATTTTTCTAGTTTTGACTAGTATATTTTGAGTGTGATACCATAATACTTTCATTGGGGGTATATTGTGACATTACACAAGCATCACTAGATTTTAATCACCTCTAGAGGTTGATCCCCTGATAGAGTTGTGGTGTCCCTTCGAAAGACTGAAGTGTGATCCTTCATAATCCCTATTAATGATTTTGGAATCCGTATAACCTCCCTGAGATGGAAATTGATCCCCCATAAACCAGGTCATATCATTATGGTTTTTTGAATCGTTGACACACAATCCCATAAAGTAATGGTTGAGGCATAATGGTTTGTGGTGTCCCCCATTGGTTCGGAGCATGACACCCTCTTTTTGTATCATGTATTCTCAGAATACTGTGTTCTGTTTGGGTGGGGAAAAATGAGTTATACCACTTCGCCGAGTGTCCTTAAAGATACCATGTCTCAAGGAGTCTGTTCTCTTGGAATTAGTGTTTCCTTCTGCAAAATATTATCGCTAGATGTTAGTTATGATAGAATGATGGTGTGGTGTCTTTTATAAGTATATATGGGTTTTTCTTTTATTATTATATATGATATATAGTGTCACATATGGTATTGAGTTTACTATACTTGGTACTTAAATATTGGTGTTTTCTGGGTGTCCAATTGAGTATTGGTATACTAACCCTATATGGTTTTTTCATACACATTTAATTTATTGTGTAGATGGAATCCCTTTTGATTATTTCCCAGGGGGACCATTAGTAGGTGGAGAATGGATGGAGTTGGGTAGACCGATGTGTCTGCTAGGAATGTACCATTTACTTTTTCATCTCACATGGTGTAGGTTGGAATTCTATAATTTCATATGGACATGTGTTACTAAATATTAGTTGTGGGCTTGTATTTGGCTCTGTTTACTATTCCTTTACTTTCTATTATACTCTAGTTATGGGAACCTAGTTGAATTAACTCATTCAACTAGTAGTTTTACATTTTTTCATTATGAGGATATTAAATGTGTGTGTAGGTACATTATTCTAATGCCTCCCATTTGTGGGAAATTCCTACTCGGTGTGGCTAACCAACCCATATCATACCAAGGGATGGATTGGGGTCTTAATGGAATGGAACCCTTTAGGATGCGTAATAACAGAGTGGTATCAGTGGGGGTTCATTATAATTTTGGACCAGGAGTCTATGAGAATGGATTGGGGAAATAATGTTAAGTGATTAGAGTTTATCTTTTAGGTTAGGGACTCCATTGTTGGTGAGATAGCTGATGTATCCATACATGAACATTTTCAACACCTTTATTAGGCTTAGTACATGAAAAAAATAGTTTCACAGAAAATGATTGTTACAAGCATGATAAAGGAAATGTTTTTTCTAACTTACGCTTCTATAGCTAGGTCCACAAATATAATCTATTAACTGTGGTGCATCTTGTTTTTTTAAGATGCCTCTATGCTTCCAGCCAACCAAAACTGAACATCATGATCATGAATATGGTTATCCTAGTAATGAGGTATCATTATATGGTAATTTACCAGAGGTCGCCTTCAGGTGGTTAACCAGTTGTACCACCACACATCGATTAGAAGCTACTTCTAGAACTATAAGCTAATGATTCACACATGATCAGTGCACTGAATGTGTTTCAGAGGTAGCGACCTCTCAGGTTTTGGGGTGAGCCAGACCCCCAGATGGTTGATGATTGGCTAGAGGCAACCACCTTTTTTTCCACCTTAAGAGGACACCTTAAAATTATATGGATGTTTTTTCCGTGATACTTATTTAGGATTGTACAAGTAGATGTTAAAGTTAGGTGACTCAGTCACATGATGAGAAAACACTCTCCTAAATATAATTCAATCTTATAATCATAGAGGAGTTATATTTGGACATGTTGTGATCGAATTGTATACTTGAGCTTCTATATCTGTATGAAAACAACATGACATTGGATGAGTATTCAACGAAGATGACCGGTATTTCACACTACTTCATGGATTTGTTATGATGAAAATTATTTTGGCCCTTGACCATCAAGCAGGTCTTGTGCTGATACATCAATGCATTAGTGGTCTCCCTTATAATTTCTAATTTTGTAGCAGTACTTGAGCGATCCTTTTTAGTGGATTGGTTTTTTGAAGACCAGACACTTGTAGAGGGAGCTAGTCATGGGAATCCAATAGGTGAGAATTCAATGACATATATCTGATTGCAGTCATTGAGATCTTTGTAGGTTAGGAGAATCAATAGGCAATCCCAGTACATAATTTCGGTGGTGTAGGGCTCCCAAGAAATCTCAAATCATCCAAGGGGCATGCAATGCTTCTCATGAGATAGTCGGGAACATATAACATGATATTTTATTACCCGTCATATAGCTGATCAAGATATGGTTGAGGGACCACCTAGGTAGAGATAGACGTAGGATAAGAGTGTTATGTATGGTGGAAGATGTGGGAGATTGGTCATCAAGGTAGGAAAATTATGTCGAAGGTTGGACCTATTACAACCACCATTCCAAGGTGGTCCACATCTGAATTAGGGAGTTGGTGGACATGAACGGGGAAACTTTTAGGCTATAGAGGGTTATAACCCCAAGGCTCCCTTGATGTTATAGGTATGATATATTTGATTTCTACCATAGTTACAATATTGATAGACTCAATGGAAAGTCATTATTTTCACACCATGAATCTTGTTCAAGACTGAGTGATTCTAGTTGAACGGTTGAATCAACCTTTAAACTTAAAGAATCAAAGCTGGAGGAGACATGATGATCAGATACTTCTACAAACAGTGTGGCCAGAATCATTTATGTGAGTATTTCAAAATGGATATATTTGAAGTAGCATCAAGGCCTTATGATTTCATTCTTGGCATGGAATGGTTATCCACATTTCATACTCATATTAACTTATTTATGTGGATATTTCAGCATGTCCATAGTGATGGAACCATGTTTTCCGTTGTTGGAGAAGAGTAAATATAGGTAGTGAAGGATGGAATCACACATTGGATGGTGTATCTGATTATTCATCAGTTTTCTAGACTCTCACTTTTTTCATTTGATTATATGAGTACCTAGAATTCAATTGTGGAGGTGGAGTATGAGGACATATTTCCTAAATATGTTCTAGGTTTACCTCCCCCTCATGAGATAGAATTGTTCATTGATTCACAACCTAGGATGGAATTGATATATACCCCTTCATATCGAATGTATCATGTATAGATTCATCATATGAAGGCATATTTGGAGGTCATGAAGAGAACGGGCTTCGTGTGACACAATGTTTCACCCTATTCTATGGCCAAGTATTGTTTCTCAAAAAGGAAGATGAGAACATTAGTTTATTTGTGGATTATCAGTGCATTATTGAAGAGACCATGAAGAATAGGTTTCCAGTAATATGGTTTGATGATCACTTTTATTAGATGAATGGGTCACGATGGTTCTCAAATATTGACCTCAAATCAGGCTATCAGTAGATGTGAGTATGGGATGCAGATATACTGAATATGGACTCCCATTGTCTTTATGGTCACCATAAGTAATTTTTGATTCTATTTAGCATGACGAACATCATTACATTGTTCGTGGGACACATGAACATGGTATTTTAGCCTTACTTACACTGGTTCATGGTGGTCTTCATTGATGTCATTGTTGTGTATTCAACATCTGAGGATGTGAACACAAGACACTTAAGGATAGTTGTAGACACTCTAAGAGAGAATCAGCTTTATTCAAATATCTCAAAACATTGGTTCTATATTCTAGAAGTTAATTTTATGGGATATTTTATCTCATAGGCCATATATTCCTTTAGTCCAGTGATGTTTGAGGCAGTTCTTTCTTGGGATACATCCAATATTGTTACCGAGGTTTGGAGTTTTCTTGGGTTAAAAGGGTACTATTAGAAATTTATTCAAAAATTATCTAGATTGAAAACACCCTTTAAATCATTTAATCAAAAGGTAGATCCATTATTGTTGGTAGAGATGTTCCATCATTACTTTCATAAGCTTTGGTATAGGTTGACGAGCACTCCCATGTTGAGGTTAGGGGAGGAAGGCGTCGAGTATGTGGTGTTCTGCGATGCATCAGGGTTCAGATTTGGTTCTGTACTGATTTAATGGAAAGTGTTGATTTTATATTGATCATGCAAGTTGAGACCACATGATAAGAAGTATATGAACCATGATCTTGATTTAGAAGCAGTATTCTTCACATTTAATATGTAGCAACACTTCATGATGGGTGAGTAGTTTATCATCTACTCTTGTAAGACTAGTATCATGTATATCTTCTCATAGAGAGGTCCTTACATGAGATAGTGGCGATGACTATTGTTTCTCTTGGACTACGAATTTGATATTTCATATAATCCTAGGAAGGGAAATGTAGTGGAATATTCTCTCAATAGAAGACCTTGTTAGCTGTTTATGAATGAGGCATTAGAAGATATGATTTTTTATAGATATCCTTTATGAATATAGATATAGAATCATACATCTTATCGATGGTTATCAGCCCTAAACTCTTACAGTTATTTAGGGAGGTACATCTTGGATATAATGACTGTGAGACCCGATGTGATCAAATATCCACAGCGCACTCTCCTGATGTATATTCATAAGGTGGGGAGTACATCGTTCTCTTCAGAGGATGCATGATGGTACCCGTTACATTATGGGAGGTGGTTTTGATTGATTTTCATAAATTCCATTTTTGTGGAACATCCAGATGTAGAGAAGATGTACCAGGCCCTCTGACTTCAATTTTGGTGGCTAGAGATGAACAATGGAGATTTAGGTTTTTTTCTTGATGACATACTTGTCAAAAAGTGAAGTATGGGTAGTTGGATCCAACTTGTTTATCTCAACCCCCACAAGGTTCCAGAATGTAAGTAGGATGGTATATCTAAGGTCATCGTGATTGGTTTATCAGTTATGTCTAGGGGAAATGATTCCATTTGGGTGATTGTTGTCTGAATCATAAAGATTTACCACTTCCTAAATACCTAAGACCATATTTATGTAGAGAGATTGAGATTCCTCTACAAATAACAGAAAGATTGTCTCCATGGAGTTCCATTGATGATTTTTATGATCTTGATGCTCAATTTTCTTCCCGTTTGTAGAAGGGACCACGTGAGGCATTTGGATCCTAGCTATGCATGGACACAGAGATTCAACCATAAACAAATGACTAGACTGAGCCTACCATTCTGGTTATAGAGGACAGGATGTGGGCATGCATGTTAGATGTTGGCTTTTTTTGGGAGGATCATCTACTGCTGGTGGAGCTTTCATTCAAAAACATATACCATTCCACCAATGGTGTGGCAACATTCGATGATTTTTACATAAACCTAACAGGTCACCAATATGATGGGGTATCCCAAGAGAGTAAACACTCATTGGTCTAGAGTTGGCAAATAGTACTACAGAGATGGGTTAGATCATATTGGAAGGGATGAAGACTGAATAGAGATTTCAAATGTCATATGTTGACAGGTGACAGAGTCCATTGGAGTTCAAGGAAGGAGACCATGTATTACATAGAGTTTCATCTATATGGAGATTATGATTATTTGTTCGAGGAAAAAGTCATCTATGAGGTTCATCATCTCTCTCTAGATACTGTGTATAGTTGTCTAGGTGTCATACCACTTAGTTTTACCTTCATATTTAGACTAGGAACATGACGTCTTCCACATGTCATAGATAAGTAGTTACATGGATGACCCATCATGAAATATCGATCATGGAACGATAGACAACAATGATGGAGTGTAATTTGATGAGTACATAGTAGTGGTCAAGGATTGGTAGGTGAGGATCCTTCAAGGGTGAGAGATTCCATTCGTTCATGTTAGGTGGTAGAATAAGAATCCACATGAGTGAACATGGGAGTGAGAGGATTAGATTCATGCTCAGTACCCCCAGCTATTTGAGTGTCTCTTCTTTGGGGTTTTATTCGATGGAAATCACCAATTTGGTGAGAATGAAAAAACATGGATTATCTATTTATTTTTCTAGATATTATACAGATTATTATCAAGACCAGGTTATGAGAAGGCATGTGATTATGAGTCCCAGTCTTCCCAAAATAAATGTTTGAAAAATAATAAAATATTATAACAGCATATGCACATTGTTTTCCTGAAAATGTTGGATAACTCTCCATGACTTCTTATATTAGAAATATAAGCAAACTATTGATTCCAGAATAGTTTCCTTACCCTACGTGAGACCTAAAATTTTTCATTGCAGGTCGTCTGTTAGAAAGTAATCAGTGGCATGAAATTGAAAAAATAAATTAAAAGAAAAATTTGTTTTATTATATGACAATAATATTTGTCTAAGGGGTGGTAATTAAACCCTATAGACCTAGATACCATTGGATGAGAAAATTCATGGTTGACCTCAACAGATTAGGATCTGATCATGGAATGTTGCGCCAGTAGAGTTAGAGGATCTAATCAATTGAGACAGTGCAACCATTCTTCATCAATTATCAATCCAAAATCCAGGTAGTGTGTATCTTTTGGTTTTATATTACTAATTCATAATTTATATGATAAACTAAAATCAATCGATGAACCGATTGATTCATGGATCTTGCATATTATAGGAATGGATTTATTTTACATGATTTATTTGATATGGTTTTATAACCAAAATTATTATTTCCTTTACCATTTTCTAGGAATGCATGGATAATTTTGATAAACCAATTGTGCTTGTTCCATTATCCCCCATTGCTCATATTATTCACCAGTTAAATCCTTGTGGACATAGATCAACATTGTTGTTTGGTTCTAAATTTGATCAGAGTTCCGAATAAGTTGAAAATCAACAATAGAAACTAGATCCATGTAGATCGGTGTTTATGGATTGAGGATATATAATATTTTTTGTTTTGACTTTTTGGGGATGTTTGGAAGTTTGGGAAAGGGGAAGCGATAACAGCTTGAAAAAGTGGTAGGGATCCAGAGTGCATAAGGAGCATGGTAGTGGGATGCGGTGGATGGCGGTGCAGTTGGCCGGTGAAGGATGCTAGTTCCACAACAGGTGACGCCAAAAGGTGGTAGAACCGTATGTCAATAGAGTGGTAGATACGGTGTAAAGGTCAGATCTATGTCGGGCCATTGCGTCAGTTCTATATTGGGCCCATGAGTTGGATCTGGCTCGGTCCTGCATGTCAGATCTAGGTCGGGTCAACAGGATGAATATGGAGTAGATTTCCCTTACTGTTGACCTGGGTTTTGTAGTATCTTAGGATACCATGGTTGTACCTACAATACAACCTATCAGGTATAGCATTTAAAATGACTCTAATGGTCTGTCCAGGAGCACTCGTTTCGACCGACCATGATGGTTGGTCTGTAGGCCCCAAAAGGTCTTCAGGAAGATTCATTAAACTATTCATAAATCTTAATAAGAGCATCCAAATGATGTTGTGTGAGTGGTAGAATGACTCTAATTTTATGATGGAAAACTAAAGACCAATTTTTGGAACCTTATTCAAGTGTGAGTATCTTTTTACCTAGTTTTGACCAATATATGTTGATTTCACTCCCATGGTAATTTCGGTAGGGGTAGTACGTGACATTAAATTCACATTACTAGATTCTAATACCCTCTAGAGGTCGACTCTCATATAGTGTTGTGGTCTCCCTCCATAATAATGGAGTATGATCCTCCATCATTCCTAGTCACGTTTTTTGAATCAGTGTTACCTCCCTTAGTGGGACATTGATCCTATATCAATGATGTATTATTTGTACTGATTGAGAAATTTTTGGCTAATGATCTCCACGATAGAGGGTTGATTCATATTGGGTTAATGGTGTCCCCCATTGATTCTGGATGTTTCCCCTCTCTTTGTATCATTGTATTCTCATAAAAGTGCATTCTATTTGGTGGTAACGAAATGATATTAACCTCTTCGTCGAGTTTCTCTGATGATATCATGGCTTAAGGAGTGATTTATCCCCGGACACGCATTTCCGCAAGTAGAATAATATATTTGGGAGTTGGTTACGATGACATGATGGTGTGGTGTCCGTCCTAAGTATTTATAGGTTTTACATTTCATATTGTATATATTATACTATGTTACATCTTGTATTGAGTTTACTATATTGGGTTCTTCATGTTGGGTGTTTTCGGGGTGTCTTAAAAAGTATTGTTATACTCACCCCTACATGGGTTTTGACTACAATGTCATGTCTTGTGAAGAGGGATACCCTTTTGATGGTTTCATAAGAAAAAAAGGAGAATATGGAGAATAACATGAGTTGGGTAGATAGAGGTTTCTATTTAGAGTACACCTTCAATGTATTTCTCACCCTTGGAGAAGTTTGGAATACTACATTTTTAGTTAGAATCGGGATACAGACTCTTTGTGGTGGAAATGCTTTTAGCCCTGTTTACCTTTCCTTTACTGCATGCTATACTATGGTACTTGGATCTATGATTCATGAAAGCATTATATCTGTCGTTTAACATTTCTGCATTGTGTGGCATGGATATGGGAGATTTTGTGTAGGTACTTTAGGATAATACCTCACATTTGTGGGAAATTACAACTCGATTCTAGTCACTAGCCCCTAGTATATCGAAGGTGAGTTTGGGATAGTAAAATCCCGGGACCCTCTGGGATAGTTCGTGAAAATATGTAACTATAATTCAATAGGGAAAAAATTAATTTTTACTAAACTATATGTCTGGAGAAACAATAGTGATCTCGGAACTCTATTTTATGTTGAAAACACAATGAGTCAATCACACAACATTATTATTTATGGACAGTGAGGTATGAGAAAATATTTTATTATGTCTTATTATTTTCCCTTAACAAACTATTATGATTCCACATTTTTCTTAGTTCCATATTGCTATACATTCTAATGTTAGTCTATTGATTATTGACTATTATAATTTAGGGAATCATGTTAGGTGTAATTATCTCATATAATTCCAAATTTTGATTATAATTTCTGAAGATATTCAATAATAATATCCTATACTGTAATATCATGTTATGATATTTGATATCGAGAGATTCAAACTAATTATAATCTGCATATTTTATTTCCATTATCTGCATTCTTCTCTATTGTTTCATCCTATTATTTATATATGTCCCTTGATAACTTTTCTTCTTAATGTTATTAGGATAATTTTATATGTTTTTGTTATTGAAGGATTTATTAAAATTTTATGATATTAGAAGGTCTATTTATATTATATATATTATAAAAAATGTCAATAATGGATCAATAAAATAGAATATTGATAAATAGAAAAAATAAAATGAAGGGAAACCATATCACTAAAACATTTAGTTCTCATAGATTTACATCAAAGTCATCAGGCCACAATTATTTCTAAAATAGTTCATATTTTATAATTAAAAATAAATAACATCATATTACATCAGATGATTACATATAAATACTCCTCAACATTCCATTTCTTGGGATTGTAAATGAAATTTACAGTAATAGTTATTATTTAGGTGAAACATAATCTTTTGTAACTTCATTTCCCTTAAAACCTTATAAATGATTTTATTAAATTTTCTATTAGATAATTTTAATGAATTGCATTAAATAATCCATTTATAAAATTTTATATTTAATGAATATGGATCGAGACACAAAAAATTTATAGAACTCACATCGAGAATGTAATATTACCTTTTAAAGATAGAGGTCTCAAAAAACTATTCATTTATATGAGCTAATGTTGGGACTAACCATATTAATACAATTTCGTAGTGATGTTTTCCTATGAGAGTAATGAAATTATAGAAACCTATTTGTCTAATTTCAATTCATTCATGAAATAACCTATTCATACGATTCAATTTGATTATTCAAATCCTTATAAAAGATAAATCAAACATGAGTAGGGAATCATTTGTGTGATACCCTAACTTAGCCATTCTTCTTTAGGTACATGATGAATAATACACACCTAAATAATTATTATATCCCCCTTTCATGTGTAAAATTTCCGTACCTCGATATGCTATAATGTAAGGGAGGGCTATATGATGGGATCAAATAATGCTCCACTAAAACTATGGGAATTTTTTAAATATTTCCTATAATATTTTTATGATAACACTATGAGGAAAAAAATTACATCAATAAAAATACAGCAATAATTACACAAAATTTATGAAATACTGGTGTTCCTGCTTGTAGGGAATGAGTACATCTAGTATCTCCACTGGACTATAGACATTGGGTATCCCCACTAAAAAATATACATGGATTTTCCCTACTAGAATAAAATATTATAACATCCCTACTACAATCTGACCATGGGTATCTACATAAGACTATAAACTTGAAAAACATACATAAGGCATTAAAACATATATTAACAATCTATATATTAAAAAAATAGTTTTACACTAATAAATTATGTCACTTGCATCCCGAATAGAAAGTAATACAAGAATTTTCATAATATAAAATAATCTATGTGGACCTCCACTAGACCCTATACTAAATATTTCACAATTTGAAATTAAATAGCTATCTTCTTTAAAAATAATATTTAATCTTTTTTAATCATTTAATATTTATTTAAATAATAATATTTTTTACTATTAGACTTCAAATAACTAATCTATTAATTTTTTTTTATATAATATGCCCTAATATTATACAAACCTGTTGAAGTAGCAGTATATAATTTCTTCAGCTCATTTATCCATATAAAAAAACTTTTTTTACATTAAATGGTAGAAAATACATAATTATATTTTGACCAAATGTATGGATTTGGGAATGGATTCATGTATATGAATAATTCTATGACGGAGTTTCATAACATGTAATTATATCCTAATTGGGATGATCCAAATTCCTATCCTCCTATAAAATTATAAGATACCAATCTCACTCCATAATGGTGAGAGATTAATTTCCATTAGAAAATGAGAATTGAAGTAGATTAAAACAATGTATTATATTTGAAACACTTTGAAAACTCATGTGGTGCACCTATTGTGAATATACTATCATTCAATAATGTGTGTGAAGGGATGATATTTAACACCTCCACCATTACACATTCTATTCTAGGTTTGACTCTCTATGTTACTAAAGAATGTTTCAAACAATTATTAATGGAAAGGGATAAATGGATACCACTACATATAGTGTTTGGGGTAGAGTGAATATAATTTTTTTTTTCAAATATAGACAAACACCATCCCCATGATACTATGCACACCTATTATCAAGTTATTGACACTATCCCTCCTATGGCATTTGGACCCCTCTCACCATCTTGTTAAAAAGGAGATATAGTGATAGTTATTCAATTCCTATGATCCCTCATTTTATTAGGAAATATTAATCCTAATTTGATATGTGGATTTAAAATCCATGAATCCATGGATCCATTAAGATGGGTCTAATAACATTAATTCTATATGGGGAATTTGTCTCCCATCACTACAATAAACCATTTAAGTATTTTACCACCATAAAATAACAAAAAAATAATTAAATTATTATATTAAGGTGGGGATGTCCAAGGGGGGTTTGTCTATGGAGACTCATAATAGTATTCATGGGGGTGTCATAATAATCAGCACTATTTTCATCATAGGATAGTACCTTATATAGCCAAATAAATAAGGACCAATATTGATTGGCTACCCTAGTATAAAAATAATGTTTCTAAATATGTGTTTATTCCATCATTAATGATACAACATAGTTTGGTCCATCATCTATTGCTAAAACGCCTTCTTTTTCATCCATTATGGAGGGGATATTTTTCATAATACACATATAGAATCTCAAGACACCTTCTTTGATTTTTGAGTTATAACTCTCTAATATCAATTCTATATATAAATATATTTTTGGTTTTTCATAGGTTTAATTTCTTGTCATACTTAATATACCCCCCAATACAAAACCAAAAACATTGATTATGGATATCCCACCAATGTTAATGTTAATCCTAAATTTAGAGAACCACATATCAAAAAAATTGATTAAAATGTAAATAATGGGGCATTACTCTTGATATTCTATAATCAAATATGACTGATGATCTAGATGAAATATTTATGGATGGATACAAATGACCTATAAAATTGAGAATAAAAGTGTCAATGATGTATAATTGAAAATCTGTGATATTCATACCCCAAAAACTCATCAAATTTAATTTTGTGTAGAAAATTTTTATTCATCATATTGAGGGATCTTATGGAAATTGTTTACAGTGTCATCTATATATTCCTATACTAAAATTTAATCAATGGTATAACAAGAATTATTTTTAGGACCAGTACCATCATATGAGACACTACCTGAATATAGGTCCCATGTGTTAACCTTGTTACCCTAATAATAGTACACATTATTTTCCTCATAAAATTAGGTGATACTAAATCCTATGATAAGATAGAGAAATTTATCCTCAACTAGGTCAAATTGATACCCAATGTTAAATACTCGACATGGTGATGTATAATGATGGAGATCCTTAACAAACCATCCTATATATTGATTATATTCTAGAATAGAAGTCATAGGTTCTGTGAAAACATCTGTAATATTTGTTTTCAATCAACCAAATTCCTCTAAATAGGTATGAAATTCTTAATAGTTTTTTAAGGAGGTTGTGAATAAGAGTGTGGTGCTACCAAAAGAGCATATTTTTGACATATTTTTATTTATACAAACTCATAGTATCAAATTTAATTCCTTCTTCATGAATTGAATATATGATTCCTCTAGAAGAAAATGTAGGTTATTTTTTAATTCATTTAAAACATGTTTTTTATTATCTACAAATATTTATATTGTCATTTTTCTACGCCATCTATTATACAGAACCATTAGGGAAATACATGTCTACATAATATGTGCAATTTCTATCAAAAATCACGAACTTATGATCCTATGATATAAATATTTAGGAATTACTATGAGTTACTCATATACTGTTACACTTCATCTGAAATATGAACATATTCCAAGGTGATGTTCAAATAAAAATATTTTAAAATCCAACATGGAATATTAATATTAATGACTAGATGATATGGATTAAACATTTTGTGGTGGAGATGAATCCCTATGGGAAAAATATAAAATCCATTGAATCATTAGCGATGCTAATGATTTTCAACTATTAACCACTAATATCAATAATGTTGCCTCAAATAATCCCATTGAAAATCTAGATCATGATATAGGATATGGGAAAATAGTGCGGGATTTCCACTGAAATATCTTTATCAATATGGAAATATCCTCAGTGATATTTTCATATTAATCTAATGAATGTTTATGAGTGTTTGGGATACTTTAATCATGAAATTGACATATTCCCATAGGAACCATAAATATATTTAGGTTACTGTTTCCCATCATATGTGATTCATTTTACTACATCAAAAAATTTGGATAATTATATCATTATATTTAACATCATATTGATTACTATTATGAATATTACACCACGTACATTATGGTTTATGAAGATGATATGGGTGACACTCAAGTATAGTAGGTCATTCCTATCATATAGTTCCTTTAATATGTGTTAATTGGTTTTCATTTTTAATTAAGATATAATACTATGTTAATGAGTGGTGTGATAGGTTCATACTTGTGGTACCTCCATTAATATATTAGAATGGTTTTCATACACTAGATAATTCTCACCAACTTCACCAATAAGATAACTAGTTAAGATATTTGTAAAAGATAATATATCAATCATTAGTTGATTATTTTCTATATATCTCAGATTTAGGCCCTTGAGATATTACACAATCAATTTCAATTGAATATAATCCTTATATAGACATGGTTATTTACTTCCCTCCACGTATAATTTCTTAAAATCAATGTGTTGTACCCATAAATAAATAATGTGTACAACATTGATATTTATGTATCTAATTGATTCTCATTTGTAGAGATCCATTAGATATATATGAATTGAAAACAACATTTTATTATTAATAATATAGAGGAAAATGAATACTTTTTATAAAAAAAATTGGTTTAATGATATATCACTAATACAAAGGATTCACATCAACTTTTCCACTATCGATTTATCACTATTTTATGAAAGATTATATTTCGCAGCCTCTAAAATCTATTACAGTTTAATAATTATTGATCTCAGGATTTTATCACTCAATGGAGTTGTAAAACATGTTATTTTGATGTGAAATTACCAATTCAAAAACAATGATTCATTTCATTAAAAAATGTTTATTAAAAAGCTTGTCCTAACTATGACATTTTTGTTGTATCTAGGTGGATTATTATAGTATATTGATATATGAAAGAATCTAGAGGATTCTTTTGGGAATGAAAAACTATGATCTTATCTACTACCATTATCAACGATGTATAATTCCTTAAAAGATATGATAGATGATATGGTACATTATTCATCCTATCAACCAATCTAGTTATAGGATGCCCTATAGAATAAACATGATCACATTAAAGACCATTTTCAGTTTAATTACCAAGTCTCTCCCCATATACACAATATGATAACCTTTTATTATTTGAAAAAAATGTGTTTGTTACATCAAGAACAAGTATGTTCTTGAATACTACATGTGTACTCTATAATACAATATGAACTCCCAACTAAACAATATGAAGTCAAAGAGTAAATAATGGAAAACAATTAGAACTATTTATGAAAAAAATGTATTTGGGAATACGTTTTTATATTTTATTTATCATAATGCATGGTATGTCAAAGATTATAAATGTGGTTTTGAGGGAATTGGCCAAATAATGGGAAATTTTCACATGTAATTCAACCACCATTGATGATGGTGATGATATTTTTTAATTGAAGTGGGATTCCTAAAAATTTGAAAAATGGTAATGGAGTAGATCATAATTTTATTGGTACTACCCATGTGATTTTCCACAAATGACATAACAAGTCTGCACCATCCCTAGTTATAGTTTCTATTTCAGCGACACCATATTATCAGTATAATGTTAGAGCATAAAGATGAGGACATCCGCATTACAGATTTTATGAAGTGTCCATGATGATACAAAAAAATATCATACCTATGACACCCTGTACAAAATCATACCATTAGAGTCTTATCCATTCTGTTTTAATAACTCAATCATTCCTATTTGTACACTAGATCATTCTAACAAGCAATTTAGGATGAAAAATACCCTGGTAAAATTATTTAAAAGATATTATATTTTTGAATCATATTATAAAACTATAAAAATCCCAAAATATAATAATAGATCATTGAACATAAAAACTTCCCTTAAATAATAAAATGTTCTTCTTTAAAAAAAAATAGACATCCCAATTGTTCATCCACAAATCAGACAGATATATATGATTCAAAAATTAATAAAATTAAATTTAGATCTAAATCGATCATAGAGACTCAGACAAACTCCATTATAACCTCCAATACCCTATTTAGATGATCCCTTGAAAGTCATGTGCATTGAAATGTATTGCATATATAAGATGTGAACACACACTATAGTTCTCATACTGGCTATGAGAAAATCAATCACTATGTTTTCTCTATGTTATCTTTATATATTTCATCATATTTATGTACACATAGGGGAAATGAATTAGATATTCATTCACAAATGTATTTGTGATAGGTCATTAAGTGTTAAACAGACGTCATGAAATTTAACAATACATACATTTTCCAGTGTCATATGTCATTTATCATGATACATAACGAATATGAGGGAAGCTATATCATGCCAAATAGTCTTTTCAAATATATACCTCTTGTATGTATCATTACTCAAATCCACTTATGACCCACATATAGGGTCCACATCCCAAAATTGGTCCTATGACAAAACATCAAACGCCTGTTAGGTCACATCCCACCCAAGAGCCTCATATAATATTCACCTATGGTTATTATCCCACCTTAAAACCAATGAAATAATAGTTTAAAATCAAGGACAAATCACATACCATAATCATATATGACCAACCATTATTTTGGATACATCCCTCTCCGAAAGATATGATAAAATATTATACACCAAGGGGTGTATCCCACGATAAAACATAATATAACACACACCCATAGAGAATCATCCAAACCTGAATCCTTATATATATATATATATCAAAAATCCTCTTAGGGGATTCAATAATGAGTTCCCAAAAAACTCACTCTGGGTATTTAAATACTATTATCTTGGATCCCAACAATAGCAATCATTGTTTGTCCAATGTCCAGTCCCATACAACATCTCTTTTACTAATCCCTTCTCCCATAGTAGCTCTTAAATGAACATCATAACTACTAAATTCTAAATCATGTGAGGTTCTTAATAATTCCTTCTCAATCAGGTCATTGCAAAACACCATGTATTGTCATATATCACATACAGAACTGGGCCTTACAACCTATCCAAGAAGAGCACCATCTCATCATGTGGGGATACTCACTAAAGGCATAATTGTGCATCTCAAAAGATGAAATATTTTACACAAATCCTTTTATTATAATCTTCTCATGAACCTCTTCTTCATATAAGAAAATTCTAGAAAACCTATTAACATACTTATCTTTTAAATGATAGACTTCAATATGGATCTTCAAGAAACCATTTTTTCATACACAAACATAAAAACACACAATTATCACCCCATGATGACTCCTCAGAAGTCATAGGATCTAACTGACCCAATACATAAGAGGCCTACACAATACTATTCAAATTTCAATTCCAAAACTCAATTTTATTACCATGTTATACACAAAAATGTCTCATGAAATCCTTTTAGATTCATACTTACATATAATCCAGCAATTCGCACTACAGATCCTTAGCTCTGAATCTCACATCACCCTAAAAAAACTCTCAATAACACCATACATATAGAAATCATTTTGTATCACATTATATAGTCTTAAATTACAGTTACTACTAATAGAACTCACAAAATCGCATTCCCTCCTATGAGGTTGTTTCCATCAAGGCATGATATGTATGAACATCTCACTAATCTATACAAGGCCTGGACCACACATGTGTTCCAAATCGCCCGATGTTACCTAGTCAAGGATACACATATCTCATTTTAAAAATGAGTGTTGCATTAGGTATCTATTAAATATAATGTTAATATCATCCCATTTACATCATATTTATTTTAGAACACATTTTTCACAGACATAACTGAGGTATAAAATTCATGTCATAGAGGTTATAATTCAACCTCTATTATTACCTAGGGTGATCGTGGTATATAAAGACAATACTCCAAATAAAACTCAGTTATTATAGTTAAAAATTATTTATAATATATTCATTAATTTTGAACACCTTCTGTTAACATGGAATATCTATCCTTATTATTCTCTCCTCATCATTCTCTAAGGTCATAACAAGATCATCCATTCTTTTGAACACCAATATCAGATCACAATTCTGAAATAATTATTTACTAAAATGTATAGTTATCATATAAACATATCAAATGTGATAATAAGACTAAAATCATACTACAAACCATCTACTATGTAAATCCATAAATAAAACATTCTAACAAACTATGTCATGGTTTAGAAACATTTATGAAAAATATATGTGTCACCCAACACTCAGTTACCCATAAATTTAATAAAATTTACATTTAAAAAACTATAAAATTTATCAAATGAAACAAATCAAATTAACACCAGTGAATTAAATTTGTTTTAATCACATTTTAATTATATATCCCTACAATGAAAAATCTCTCCCGTTGCATATGACCTCGAATATACCCTAGTGAAATTATAGCAAATTCCATAACTCAAGCCAGAATGTTAAATGTATAAAAATTGTCAGAATAAAAAAATGGAGGTATGAACCACACTCAAATCAACCATATAAGAACCAAAATTGAATATTCATAAATTTTTTATCAAAAGTGTTTATAGGGGGGAAATTTTCCTAAAATTGATCCCCCTTTGCAACTTCCCTTATAAAAATAAAACAGTAGATTACCCTAAAACGACTCATATTTAAATTATATGAAATAAAAAACCTAATGGTTTATGTCATAGTGTGGTAATAAGAGATTCAGTGTGACACCCTCAGCTGAACACCTATCAATGACTGGCTTATTAGGTCATGGAGGGAATAAAAATCCTTGGATAGATAAAAAAATAAGTATTGTAAGTCTTAATCATGTAACAGCTCTAGTCATGGAATGAAGTACCCCTCTTATGTAAACAAATGACAACATCATTTCTATCATAGAAATGAGTCTGTAATAACAGGGTGTACTTTTCTACATGGAACACCATTACCATCATCATGGAACATACATATGTTTGGCGAGATACCTTCATAAAAAATCATTAAGTAAAAATGTTATGGTCACAACATACCATATCTATGAATCATGATAACGGATTTATTACTTCTATAATGTTTTGATTTCAAATATAAGAATTTTCTCATAGAAAATTATATCCTGATATCCACTATGATATGAAAACACAGGTCCAAATATAACATCAGGGATTTAAAACATGGCAAATCCATAAAAAAAACCACTCCATAACAAACTCCATCTTATAATGATCTCTCCATTTCATTACATGACAATCCATATTAATAAAAATTTAGGTAAAGGAATCCTAAATCATGATCCAACATTCACTCTTGTACAAAAAATACCTCCCTATATTCTATACACTAAAAATATAATCTACTTTACTTTTTTTAATCCCTATAATCCAGATTCATGAAATCTTCACATCATTGGGAATAAAATTTAAATTTTCACTGAATATCACAGTATTTAAACACATACATTTTTACCAACATCCCAACATAACTATTCCCATCCCAGAAATTCCATATAGGTCCTTAATCTATTAATAGAGACTGAAAATGGTCATTATTTCTCCCCCATAACATAATATATTATTCATGAACATTAAACAATATTACGTAGTTATTCATAAAACACCATGGTTTATTATTCATTAAAATCATAGAAGCTCAACCATCATAATCATAAATATAGGGAGGGTTCTCAACTAAATGTGTAAATCCCATACATAGAAGTATCGATAACCAAATAATCACTATTGTTATTGTAGTCACTATAATAATAATAATATAGAGAGATAACACCAAAACTTGTCCATTGACATGCTTAATTCATCCTCCACCAGCAAATAAGTTATATCAAATTCAATTTTCCCCAAAAATGGAATATTCAGTAACCAAAACAACCCTATTATAAAAAATCTATCACACCTCATGTTTTAACCATGTAAATAAATCCAATAATATGAAAACAAATCAGTCAATCCTCCTCTGGGAAACCCCTATTTAAAATCCCCTACCTCCCCCACTAAAGAATAATCAGTTCTACTGATCATGATTCCTTAACATATTAACAAAATTATAGAATTTTTAAAACACCCAAAAATATGTATGAACATAATAGACATTAAATTTATATGTTTGGGTCCTCAACCCCCCGCACCATCCACCATACTCTCTCCATGATCACTAGTGATCCAATTATCTAACTCACTATTGGAAAACATCAACTACCCAATACACAATCGAAAAAACCAAACACTATATGATACCATGTAAACCTCCAAAATCTAGTACATTCTAAGGATACATATAAAATTATAACAAAAAACTCAACAACCTCACATTTCCATCTCAATAATCTTAAAAATTTTCTCATAGGATTAGAAACCATAAAAACATAAGCATCATCCCTCTTAAATGAATATAGTGCACCCCATCTTAGGGGTATCATCATTATCATTAATCCCAACTATTCCACCTTAAAATATATTTCCCTTGATCATTTCATTACAATTGTCTATAGAAAAGGTATATTCCTAGAGGTTGTGGGCTGAATTAGATTATATTTATAAATTACAACGGCCCTCAAAAATGATATTATTTATCTATTAGTTTACACCCTTATTTCCCTCCAAATATATATAAATTTATTATTTATGTATAGAGTGACATTGATAATTTTTTACATGTAACACATGGACTGGGTTACTATATGGAATATAAAATTGTTATATGTCATTGTAACATAATCAATAATTAACGTCATTTTTTATAACATTATTTTTTGACTCACTATCCCCTGTAGTTTACTAAATAACACAATTAGAGAACGTGTTACTATCCTAATAGAGCTCACTTAATTTTTATAATTTTTGTAGTGGCACATTTTCCTTCTTGGTTTACAACCAACCATATTTTGATTGACTAATAATATATGTACTGGAATGTATTTACAACTCCATTTAAATGTTAATTTCTTAACCCCTCCTCACAAAGTGTACCCCTCCTGGTCCGTCAATGTGAGAAGGGAGATAATGACCCTTGATTCCTACCTCCAGTAGGATATGGGTTGGAGACTAGCACTTAGGATATAGTAAACACACGGATGAGAGGCATTGCCCTCTAAGAGTACACATGTGAAAGAGTGAGATAAGACAGACACCAACCAAATCCAACTTACAAGACAATATATAAGAAATACCAAGTACACAGATATAATTTCATGAAAAAGTACAACAAATTAAAGGGAAAATCTATAAATAACCAAAAGAACCTAAAAAACAGAAGAAACCACGAAGCCCAAACTGCACCTGTAACTTGAAGCTAGTAGAAACCAGCATGTTCTCCAACCTGCTCCAAGTGACATGAACACAATTTATATATAAATAGGGAGAGTATAATAGTATACTCAGTAGGATCCTCCCTAGAGCCTCTCATGAAAAAGTAAATTAATAATGCAAAATCACAGTGAACAATAAGTGAATCTAACTCATTACCTAAATAGTTATACTAATTTCCCAACTTCAATGTGGATTATGACAACCCTATTCATTATTAATAAATAAACATGATTTATTACATAAAACATGAACTTGATACAACATACAAGATAGATAGGTCTAGTGTCTTTGGGAATTAGGAACACATCAACTTATTGAATACTTCCATTACATAACCACTACATTCCCTCGTACTTAGCACTACATAGAATAACGTGAGGACATGCGTAAGAAAAGGGTGTTTTATAAAGCAAAGAAAGGGAATAAACACTGAATAAAATGAGAAATATAATACATGTTAGACAATAATAATATCAATGGAGCACAAGAGAAACATGAACATAAAATTATGATAAATCATGGTAATCATAACATGGATATGTGACAACCTCACATAACATGGAATTAGCATGAGCCAATGCTCATTGCTCATGGAGCACGAGTAAACCCTCTTTGCACATGAAGCACATGTAATCCCTCATTTCACTTAAATTATCATGAATCAACACCCATTTCCCATTACATATCATGATACTATAAATTACCCAACACATTGGAGTGATATTAGGGCGCACCCTTCTTAAACATTTCATTTCTTGCATAAGTGTGCCACATGGATCATAATGTGTGGATTCATTAAACGTTAGCATTTATTCCACGATAAATGAATGTAGAATTAATACATGAAAATCTATAATAAATAAGTAAATAAGCAGAGTGGTAAATACCCATGATAGGGAAATGAGCATGGTATTCACTACACAATGACTTTGACTTTGAAAAACATGGTGCAATTTCAACAGCATAATAGTGTGACAAAAGAATTCATAAAAAATGATTTATGAGAGAGAAATGGGAATATAATCATATTACATGAAATGGACAGTAAGGGGGGTCATATATATACATGTCCCAACATTTGTATTTGAATTTAGTGTCATGATTCAAAATAATTTCTTGAATGTTAATGAGGAGAGAGAAATTCCTTTTGGAATTTCAGCATAGTAACGGGTGTACATGGGGGGAATTTAATGAGAGATAAATGGGTATAACATCATTCAAACATAAAGACGGATGCATGGGGGAGGTGATAAATCATACCCCAACATTTATAATTGAAAAAGTGCATAACAATATTAAAAAACATGGATAAAAAGAAAAAGGTAGGAATCCCTAACTTGGAAGTCTGATCCCAAAGGCTTGGTAGAGGCTTGAGGGAGGCTTTCTGGGTGTTGGGGCTCCTTGGGAGAATTCTAGATAGATGAGGGAAGATGTTGGACGGACACCCAAGGCTTTGAGTGATGAGGAAGTGATAGAATGGGTGAGTTTATATAGGAAAGAAGATAGATTTCTTTATTATTTATGTTTGGGACACCATACATTAAACTAATCAAAACAACAAACTAGCCCACATATTTTGCCCATGATTTTTTCCAATGGGGATTAGAAAGAAATATTTTATACGTAAAATTTATAAACTTCATAAAATAATAGTTTTTCTTATGTGGAGGTGAGTGACACTCTCAAGGAAAATAATTTTAAAAGCCAAAATATTTTATAATCCTCGAAGGGTCCACTGATGATTTTTAAAATAAATCTAACAAACACAAAATCAAATTATTTTAATGGTAAAACATATATTGGCCGAAAATATTGTTTACAATATTTTATTTCATAACTATTAGGTCATTATGAAGTCATAAATGACATTATATATTTAAATAGTATTTAATTTTTACCCAAAAATTTTACTTTCTCATAAAATTATGAAAAATTCACCATGGGATAATTTCGACACCATGATTCCAAAAATAATATTGAGTTTATTTAAATAATTTTCTAAATTTGTGAATTTTTTTCATTCAAAATAATAACCGACATTTATCGAAAACTGGAATGTTTTGACAAAAAAATCGTTCAAACCATAATTAAAATTACAATTTCATACATAAAATTATACGATGATTTTAATTTAATAAATTGTAATTTAAGAATAATAATATTTTATCAAAATATTATTTAATTAAAAAAATCATTAATTCTTAAAAATAGATTACTTAGTTTAATATTAACTACAAATTATATTGTGCTATAAAATCTATTTATAGAGCTATAATAATAATAAGATGAATGTATACTGTTTACTATATACATAACTAATGAAAAATTTGGTAGTTCTGGTTTCTTGTTATATAACCCCTTATAACACCCTCATAAGACCTTATGGTATGGTGTATGATGGTGACAAACCCTTGGGGTGACTTGGATAACATCTCTTGGGTGGTAATCTCTATCAACTTCCACTTCTCCAATAGGCGGTTCCGCTCAAGCTTAACAAACACAATCTCAGATTGGTCTTGGTCATGGTCAAAGAAAAACGATGCCACCTCCTTTCTAAGATCCATCAAATGGGCTTCGTACATGGAATGTATACTGTGTGAGGCCATCTCTTCCATTGTCTGAGTAAATTTGATTTGTTAAAGCCCTATATTTATAATAATCATGTAATCATTGTTCAATGGCTAAGTTAGCAACTGTCACAATACGAAACGATATTTTAAAAACCAAAATGTAGAACGAAATAAGTGCATACATTTTAAATAACCATAAGAAGACATTTAAATAGACCAAGAGGAATTTTCATTAATGAACTTTTGGTTCATTACACTCTTCCCCAGTTACGAAATTTATCTCTTGTAATTTTTTCCCAAAATAAAATAGATGTAGTAAACGCTACTTCATTACATCCTCTGATTCCCACACTACTTCTTAATAAAAATGGTTTCTCCACAGCACATTTACGAGGGGAATTATCTTATGTCATAGAATATTCCCTCTATGATCTATTATCTTCATTGTTTTCTCCTTATAAGAAATATCATAATCTAGATTTACTAACTTTGATGATAGTACAAGTGAAGGGTCTGGTATGTACTTCCATATGAGGGATACATGAAAGACATCATGTACATTTTCCATGGTATATGGAAGTGCTACTCAATAGGTCACATCCCTGACATGACCAAGACTCTCTATGGGGTCGATGTACATAGGACATAACTTCCCCTACATTCCAAACCATGTGACCTTCTCTAGATATATGCAATGAAATACCATGTCTACAACTTTAAACTCATTGTCTCCTCGACTGTAATCTGCATAACACTTCAGTTGACTCTGGGATGACTTGATATGCTGCTGAATGGTTTTCAACTTCTCCACCATTTCTTTGACCATTTATGGACCTAGAAGATTATGCTCATTGTCTTCATCCCAACATGCTAGTGTTCTATACCTCTTCCCATATAGGTATTCATAAGGTTCTATTCGGAAGTTCGAGTGGAAACCGTTATTATAGGAGAATTCAAGCTGAGGAAGATATTTATCCCATCATCCTTTAAAGTCCATTGAACATGATCATAACATATCCTCCTGTGTCTTAACAGTTTGCTTAGACTGGCCATCAGTTTGAGGATGATAGGTAGTACTAATGTTTATTTCAATATCTAGAGAATGTTGAGGAATCTTCCAAAACATAGAGGTGAATCTTAAATCTCGATCGGTTACAATATATAGTGGTAATATATGCATCTTTACCACTTCCCTGAGGTATATATGTGCCAGTTGATCCAATGAAAATTCCTCCTAAATTTCATTAATGTGTGCGGACTTTGAAAGATGATACAAAACAACGCAGATTTCATTCTAACCTTTGGATGTCTTTAGAAGTCAATTTACAAACTCCATGGTGATTTTCTCCAATTTCCATGCTAGTATGATAAATGGTTGCATCATCCCCTTAGACTTCGACCGCTTTGCCTTCACTTTCTGACACAACATGAATATTGATGTATACTATGTGATTTCCTTCTTCATATTGTCTGACCAATAATGCTATCAGAGACCTCAATACATCTCGGTGTTTCCTTGATTAATAGGGAAATTTTAACTATGTGCATCATCCAAATATACCTTCTTCAGCTCCCGACTTCATGGAATGCATTGTATTTTCCAAAATATCACAATTCCTTCTTCATTTAAATTGAACTATGAGGATTTCCCTTTTATGATAGCTTCCACATTCTTCTGAATTCCCACATCATACTTTTGTACATCCTTCAACCCTTCCAAAAGAGATGGTTGAGAAATAATTTGTGAATGGATCGATGATGTTCCCTTCTTTATGATTCCCATGTCTATCTTCGTCAAATCATAAAAGATTAGATACTTCTCAATTCTCATCAATGGAAAAATCACTGGGTCCTTTCTACTTAGATCGTTCGCCAACTTATTCGATTTTCCAGGGTGGTAATGGATTGACCAGCCATTGTCTTTTATTATCTCTAACCAACTTCGTTGGTGCATGTTCAACAATTTCTATGTGAATATAAAAATGAGGTTTTTTGGTCCGTATATATTTCACACTTCTCCCGAAATATAGATAATGCGACCGTATTTTAAAAGTGAAGATCACCGTAGCCAACTCCAGATCATGTGTTGGATAATTCTGCTCAGGATCATTAAATTTCTTTAAAGCATAGGCAATGCCTATTTTATTTTGCATCAACACACATCCCAAGACCTTCTTCAAAGCATCACTGAATACCAAAAAATGTTGTCTACTTTTTGGTAAAGTGAGTACGAGCGTAGTGATTAACTTCCATTTTAACTCTTTGAAGCATTCTTCAACTTCATCACTCTAAGAAAACGTTACTCCCTTATGATGTAACTTAGTGAGAGGGTTATAAAATAGTGAGAAATTTCTCAGAAATTGTCATTAATATTCACCTAACCCCAAAATTCTAGAGATATATGTTACCAAAGTTGGAATCAACCATACCTCTATTGGAGTTGTATTAAAGGGATCTATAAATATCACTATAATTGTGATGATAAGGCCTAAGGAAGAGACCTCCTTCAATGAGAACTCATACATAATATACTTTTCATAGAGATTATTATTTCGCAAGGCGTCTAGTATAGTTCTTAGATGCTACCCATGATCCTCCTTCGTTTTGGATTATTTTAGAATATCATCTATAAATACTACCACAAAATTTTCAAGGTAATATATATAGACTCTTTTCATAAAATCCATGAAGATTTTTTTAAAATTAGTGAGTCTAAAAGGCATTACTATGAACTCATAGTTCCCGTATCTAGTTCAAAATGTAGTCTTAGGGATATCTTCCTTCTTCAAACTTACATGATAATATCCTAACCACAAATCTACCTTGGAGAAGTATTGTTCTTGATGCAGTAGATTGAACAAGTCATAAATTATTGGGAGAGGATACTTTTTCTTTATCACGATTTTGTTAAGCTCACGATAATCGATTCAAAGGTGCATTGACCCATCCTTCTTCATGAAAAAGAGGACTGGTGCACCCCACCTTAAAGCACTTGGGAGTATAAACCCTTTATCCAGATTCTCTTGTAGTTGTTTTTTTTAGAAACTCAAGATCCCCAACAACCATTCTATATGGATTCTGGGATATTAGAAATGTCCCATATATAATATCAATTGAGAATTCAACATCTCTACTAGGAGGAAGACTAGTCAATTCCTCAGGAAACACTTTAGCGGATTCCTTAACAACAGGAGTGTCTTCAAAGTTGGTCGCCTCCTTAGAATCAATCATCTAAGCCGAATATGTGTGCTCATAGGGAATTAATATCCATGCTGGAGATGATGGTTATAAGGAAGATTCATCTTCATCTTTGCACTTGAATAGAATCAGGGGTTGTTTCTCTACATAGAGAGTGATTTCTCTCTGACAAAAATTTATGTTCTATTTATATTAGGAAACCAAATCCATGTTGAGAATTGCATAAAATTATACCCAGTGGAGTATGATGAGGTTCGCCAGGAAGTTAAATCCAAAAATTATGATAGGGGTGGTTTTATATTCATGGGATGAAAATATTTTCCCATTTTATATACTCACCGACATCTTCACTTCTATTATTTTTGGTGGTGTTGGGATTGTTCTACTAAACTTTTGTGATATAAAATAATGCGTTTAACTATGGAAGATAACCCAACCTTTTAATTTTTATTTCTGGTTCTAATCTATCTAATATGTAAATAGGGATGAGAATCTTAATGTATGAGCACATCATGGGGAATCGAAGGGAAAAACAGATTACTTATAAATATGTTTTACATCCATAATTTATGAATCTATAAGCTTTAATCTATGTTATCCACAATCTACATTGAAACATGTATTTTTTAGAAATTTTTTTAATTTTCTTAATAATGATTAATACTAATATTTTGAACTTACCAAATCATATCCCAAGGTAGTGTCGTAACCAAGAGTGAAACAAGGCCCGTTGTCGTGTACCATGATACCCCGGGTCAAGCTCAAAACGCCATGTATGTGTTCTCACTCCTAGGTACATCTGTGATAGAGCCACCTCTACCTGCTCGTATCTAGACTGGGATTTATTTTCATGATAAAACACATATTAAATGTCAAATAAAACATAGGGAATTTTTATTATACTTAGTTTTCTCCCAAAGGATTTCACTTGGGTTTTCTAATCCAAATCCCAAAAAAATAACTAAACATATCCTCTGATACCAACTACAAAAACCCAGTTATATTATACATATTTAATCATTATTTATTACACAAATACTTCACTTGATACAACATAGAATATCAAGAGGTATAGTGTATTTGGTTCTTAGGAACACAACATCTTATTGAAAACATCATTTACATGACCACTATATTCCCTCATACATAACATTTCATAGGATAACCTTAGGACATGCATTAGAAAATGGTGAGCTATGGAGCTCAATAAGGGAATAAACATGGAATTACATGAGTAATTTAATACATGTTAGACAATAAGAATATCATTGGTTCACAAGAGAATGATTAACATAATGTCATGATAAAGCATGACAATCATAACACAATGATGTGGCAACAACACTTATCATGGAATTAGCAAGATCCAAGGTTCATTGAACACAGAGAATGAGTAACCCCTCATTGCACATGAAGCATTAGTAAACCCTCATTTCTCATGAATAAGCATGATTCATCACCCATTGAACATGACGTATCATGATACTAGACTTTACTCAATGCATTGGAGCACTATAAGGGCGCACACTTCTTAACATTTCATTTAATGCATAAGTGTGCCTCATGGATCATAAAACATGGATTCGTTAAACATCAGCATTTATTACATGATAATGGAATCTGGAATTCATACATGAAACTCTATAATCAATAAGTAAATTTTCAGAACGGGGAATACCATTGATATAGAAATGTGTATGGTATTTACTACACAAAGACTTCGGCTTGGAAAAAGATGGTGCAATTTCAGAATCATAACGACATGACATAAAAAATCATAAAAAATTGCTTGATGAAAGGGAAATGGGTGTATCATCATATTTACATTAAATGGATAGAAATGGGGGTTATATAGATATAGGTCCCAATAATTGTAATGTAATTTAGATTCAGGATACAAAATAATTGCTTGAATGTAAGTGCGGAGAGAGAAATTCTTTTCGGAATTTCAGCATAGTAATGGATGTACATTGGAGGAATTTAATGAGAGAGAACATGTTCATTCATTATTCAAACTTAAACATGGCTGTATGGTGGGAGGTGAGAAATTATATGAAAACATTTATAATTGATAAAAAAGGAAAAAAATATTAAGAAACTTGTATAAAAAGAGAATGGTAGGAATCCCTTACATGGAAGTGTGATCCGAAAGGCTTTGGAGAGGCTTAAGAGAGGCATCTTGGTAGCTCAGGGCACCATGGGAGGCTTATAGAGCGAGTATGGAAGAGGATGGATGAACTCCAATGGCATTGAGTGAAGAGAAAGTGGGAGCTTGGGTGGGTTTATATAGGAAAGGAGAGTGAATTATTTATTATTTAGTTTTGGGAAACCACACATTAAACAAATCAAAACCACAAACCAAACCATTGGTTTTTATAAAGGAGAGTGGAAAACAATATTTTATAATCCAAAGGCCGAACTACTTAAAATATCATGGTTTCTTATGCGGAGGTGAGTCACACTCTCAATGAAAAGAATTTAAAAAGAAAAAATGTTTTAGAAGACTTGAAGGGTCCACTAAATAATTTTAAAATAAATAAAACAAACCACAAAATCACATAATATTAATGGTAAAACATATATTGGTCTAAAATAATGTTTATAGTTTTTTATTACTTCACTATTGGGTCATTATGATGTCATAAAACACATTATATATTTTAACAGTATTTAACGTTTTTTTCCAAAAATTCGACTCTCTTAGAATATTTTTAAAAATCAACATTGTATAATTTAGACATACTATTTCCAAAAATAATATTCATTTTACCTAAATAATTTTATAAATATGTGAATTTTTATATTTATAATAAAAACCAACATTTATAAAAAATTCAAGGGTTTGGACAAAAACAGCTTTCAAACCTTAATAAAAATTACAATTGAATTCATAAAATTATGCATTAATTTTATTTAATAAAAATTAATTTAATAATAATAACAATTTATTAAAATATTATTTAATTAAAAAACCATTAATCATACAATTTTTTCTTTTGAAACTACTTAGAGAATTACAACAATAATAAAATGACTGTATATTCTTTATTATATACAAAAAATAATTTACATAATCTTAGTTCTAGGGTATTGTTACATAAACCCTTATAACACACATACAAGACCTTATGGTAGGGCGCACGATGGTGAAAGACTTTTGGGGTGACTGGGATGACATCGCTCGAGTGGTAATCTCTATCAACTTCTACTTCTACCGTAGGTAATTCCACGCAAGAATAACGTATTCATGCTCATCTTGGGCTTGGTCAAGAGTGAAGCCCCATGATTCCACTTCCTTTTGAAGCTCCAACAAATGGGATTCGTATATGTCAAGTCTTCAGGATGAGGACATCACTTCCTTTGTCTGAGTAAATTGGATTTGTTAAAGCCCTATATTTATACTAATCATGTGATCATTGTTCAACAGCTATATTAGCAACGGTAAAAATTCATAAGAATATTTGTAAAACAAAAACATAGAACCAAATAAGTGTATTAATTTTCCATAACAATAAGAAGACAATTGAATATACTAAGAGGAATCTTCATTAATGAATTTTTGGGTTGTTTTATGGAAAATCTCAGCAAGTAACGCGTACAAGAGTATATAATATAATAAATATTATCAAGGGTACCCCGCTAATACTTCCCCACTAGTTTTCTGCTTTTCCCCAACATCGCACATCCTAAGTATCTCTCTCAAAAAGGCTTACCCACAAATACCTAGGCGAAGCACCACAACACGCACCTCATGCAACAAAACCACCATGTCCATGTAAGAAAAGTAACCAGGTAGTTTCCGGAAGCCACCACAGCTCTCATAATGTGTATCATAGGCAGGGTATTAAACCAAAATCCATTATAGCCCATAGACTGTGTAAGGATTTTCAAGCCATCATATCCTATACATGTAACACCTATATTGTTCCATAAGAAAATATATCCACAATATATGTATGTGAATAACCAGAAGTCATTACAGCCCCCTACACACATATATGTGAAAAAATAACCACTATGCCTACCTGAAAAAGTATATAACTAGAGAAGAGAGAGAGGCCAAAGGGGGTAGTTATCCGTCCACCCACCCACCAGGATGTTGAGGAAAACACCCCCAGGTCTCAGAATCCTTGGGGTGTTAGTTTCCCTAGCCGACAGGGTGGAGTATTGTATAGAAACACAAAATGTACAAAATATACTATAGCTCACAACCACACTTGGGCATAACATAGTCTTAGACTCAACTGTAGCTAACGTCTCTCAGAATCTCTACTGCCACTTCTAAGACTATGTATCCAATAAGCACAAAACCATTTAATGACCTTTATTACATTACATAATTATTTTTTTATCAATTTAACATTATGTTAATTAATTATTTAAACATTAACTAACAATAAATAATTTCCACATTATATTTCATTATCATCACACCCCTAGTACACTATTACTTCAAAATATGACCTCAATATCATGCCCCAACATGCTCTAACCCCATTGGTTAACATCAATTTTCAATTATTTATTTACAGCATTACTTTCCCATATTCCCAAGAATTATAAAGAAATATTCTATGCTACAAAACAAATGGTGGATCAACACGGTGAGTAGATGAACTAACCATCAAGTCTTTATCGCATATAGTAAGAGAGTAGACAGATCCTCCCTTGATTAGCTAGACACGGAAAGCACGTGGCATAACCCATGTGTCTTCACCCCTTTCAGAGGAAGGGTAATCAAGACCATCTACCTTGAGAAGTGGGGTATTTAATGAACATACCCAACCAATAAGAATAATAAAGCATCTAAACATTCACATCCTACACGTTCCATCATCCATGGTGTCCTCCCCGACACCCCCATGCATAATCCAATGCATCTTTCAACTGTAGGTGTCAACTAATACCACATCCAATAGGCCCACATGCCCCCACATATCACAAAAACCATCCAGTCTCACATCACAACACAAGAAGCTGGATAACTGACATCATTCAATAGGGATATTGGACCTTAAACAAACAAGAGGGTAACTCAGAACCATAAAAGGGATTATCCGTTTTCAGACAAATTTTTCTTTAATCCATATTGGATTAACAGATTTATTATTCTTATGTTCCAATATCAGGAATCTTAATAGTAATCTATCAGAAATAATTAAACATGCTTATTGCACCAATTTTATTAACATCAAATTACAACAAAAACACTTAGATTCATTCACATTTATCATTATCATTAAACAAACAATTGCCAATTAATTCCGGATTTTCATTCTTTACCATTTTCCATCAAGAATGAAAAGATAAGAAATGTAAGAATAGATATCACACTATCAAGAAAAACATGATTCAATAACATACGATTAGTACCAATTCTTTTATCCGGTTAAAATATTTATTATGTAAATTCCATTTCAATCAAGTGGGAAAAAAATTCTAACAATATAGTTTCATGTAAAAGAAAAGAGAGGAAACGAATCCCCTACCTCAAATGGTTATTGATGTTGTTTATACGAGAACAATCAACACAATGAGTTACGATCTCCTCCCCCCGTGGCAACTGTATCCACCCGAGGATGCAGGGACACCCCCACATCAGTCATCACCCATGAAAATCCCTTTAGGAACATGGAGGTAGCATTCCATAAAAAGGGCAAGGAGAAAGGGAAGGAGATGATACCAAACTAATGAAAATAGATCATACCTTATATCGAAGATTGATGGATAGTTCTTGGTTGCATCAAAATAGAGTGGAACCATGCCAAGGAGGAATGTTTGATTGTGCCACTCATATGGGATGTAAAGAAATGTTTAAGCATCTCAGAGCCGAGAAAAAGGAGGAAGATCTAGGTAGGAAGATATATTATCTCTTTGGAAGATTTAACAGAGTAGTGGTTTAATATACACTTGATTTTTCATTAAAAGATGATCTCATTGAACTATGAAGATTGACCAAGTAAAAGTATCCCAGCCCTTAGGGAAATTAATAAAAGAGTTATTGAAATTGAATTAGCACTAGAGTCTTTAATACAAGGCATTAAATGAATTTTACGTCAAAGGATATGATAATGTTGTGAAACTCTTGGAAGCTAGAAACATTTTTCACAAACTTGAAATTTGGAAAAGGAAAAACACTGTTCATTAACCTCACCATTGAAACCTCACCAATGGAACCACACCATTCTAAAAACAATATTCATGAACCTCACCGTTGAATCCTCATCATTGGAACTTCACCATTCTTGTAACATTGTTCATTAACCTCACCATTGAAACCTCACCATTTGAAGCTCACTGTTCTGGAAACACTGTTCATGATCCTCCACATTGTAACCTCACTGTTGGATCCTCACCATTCTGGGAACACTGTTCATGAATTTCAACATTGAAACCTCGCCATTGGATCCTCAATTATCTGAAAACACTGTTCATGAACTTCACTGTTGGAACTTCACCAATCTGGAGACACTATTCATGAACTCAAAACTTTTAAAAGGAAAGAGAGGATACCATTGGACCTCACCATTAGCAATGTTCACATAAGCCTACTGATGACATTGTACACATATGCTACGATTTCACTGTTCATCTAACGCTACTGTTTCACTGTTCACAGAACAAAATATTTGGTAATGTATTGGGGATAGGTCACCTTCACCTCCCAGAACACCTCAGACACCAGAGTTTCACAAAGGAGTGGACCATAGAGGTCCATGCCATTACATCAGATACCTCTCAAAACATTCTCTCCCTCAAGAATTCAAAAACACCCTAAAATGAAACATAACAGAATATCGAACAACCACCCATTGAGATACCCCTCAAGAAAGAGAAAATCAAAAGAAGCAACAAAAGAAAAATATCTCATAAAAATGAACTATCTATAACCACAAAGGGGACATCATTACATGGAAAGAGTTAAAAATCATACAAATCTGGGTATTGATCATGTATCTGTGACTCACGTTCCCATGTACTCTCTTTAACACCACCGTGTCGCCACAAGACATGAACCAAAGTAATGAAACACCCATGGAAGACCTTATATTTGTGGTCATGTATCTCCATAGGCCACTCTTTGAAGGACACATCATTATAAACATCGATCACTCCCCAATCGATGACTTGAGAGTCATCATGAAGATAATGATGGAGCTGTGACACATGAACAACATCGTGTATCCGACTCATCTTTGGGGGGAGTGCTACTTGATACGCCACAACTCCAACATGAGAGAAAAGCTCGAAAGGACAAACAAACTGTGGAGAATGCTTACTCCTACGACCAATCCTTTGCTGCACACAATGGGGATTCACCTTCAAAAAAACGTGATCCCAACATCAAACTCTAAAGGTCTCCATCTTTGATCAGTATATGATTTCTGACAAATCCTGCATTGTCTTCATCATTTCATGTATCACTTGAACCATCTATGTTGTATTCTACACTAGTTACGGTATGATAATATCTAATTATCCAACCCCAGTCCATCATAATGGATAATGACAAGGCCCTCCATACAAGGCTTCAAACGGCACCATACCGATGGTGGAGTGAAAACTACTTTTTAAGAGAACTACACCATGTGTATGTGCCTCATCCATGAACCTCCAAAATCAAGGACACAAGTGAATAACATTTCATCAATTATATTGATGGATCACTCTGTCTGGACATCCATTTTCGGGTGAAAAGTAGTGCTATGGAATATATGAGAACCAAAATCATGTCAGATACCACTCCACACCCTAGTGGTAAAATGAGGATATCGATCAGAAATGAACGTCCTTGTGACTCCATGAAGTCTCACTACCTCCTCCAGTAACAAAGTCAACTAAGATTTCCTTAGGTCGAGGTAAACTAGTAACAAAGTCAACTAAGATTTCCTCCCACTTCCACTGAGGAACATATAATGGCAGGTGGAGACCACCTGGAACACAATGTTCAACCTTCACCTTATTGGAGACCAAACATCGAGACACAATCTCTGCAATTGCACGCTTCTGTGCAGGCCACCAAAACTGGCTTCACCAGGATCAGTACATTTTTTTCATAGAAGGATTCACAACCACATGAGATCTATGGAATTCTCTGAGAACCATCTAACACATCATCAATGGAATAAATATCTATCCCAGACACAACACTCGGTGTAGTTCATCCTTAGACCAACCATCAGGGGCCTCTCCAAAAACAACTCGGTCTCTCCAGAACTCTATCTCTAGATCCCTCAAAGGGGAGTCTTCCTCCCACTGCACAATATATAACTAAACCATCATATGAAAAAGACAAACTCTTCCCCCAATATTATTCTATATCAGGATGTAATGTTGAAAGTTCTTCCATTACTCTCCACGAATAACTAGATTCGTGCACTGCATCACTACGTGACTTCCGACTTAGTGCATCAGCTACCACATTCCCCATTGAAAGTGTATACGATATTTCAAAGTCGTATTCCGGTATGAAATCCATCCACTGACGTTGGCGTATGTTCATGTCACACTGAGAGAAAACATACCTAAAACTCTTATGATTGGTGAAAAATACAATGTGCTCTCTAATGAGGTAATGTATCCAAAACATTAGAGAAAACACCACGGCTTCCAACTCATTACATGGGTGGCATAGTTATGTTCATGGGGACGCAACTACTGAGGCCCACAAGAAACAACTGAACTTTTCTACATTACAAATGTAGAGACCCAAAGCCTAACGTACATGAACATTACATTACTTTTGCGGAATACTTAATACATAACAAAAATACACACACAAGGATCGTAATAGTTTAGTGTCTTTGGAAACTCGGAACGTAATCTTCTAATCCTGGTGAAAGATCTTCAAAATCTCCCATAAAGATCTTCCTTTTTTTAACCTAAAACCTTTCTTTATATCCTGGGGAAAAGAAAACATAAAAGGGTGAGCTCAAATGCTCAGTAAGGGTAAACAAAAGAAATATCAATCACATAATTTTCATAAGAACATAACATTTTTGGAAATCTTAACCTGCAAAAGAGAGCATAATTTCATAACATGGGATAAATCATAGTAGTGAAAATGAAACCATAACTTAAAACATTACTCATTGTGGCATACACACATAATCATAGAGAATCATTTCTTGTTAGTCAAGACTCATTGCCAAGACTATCTTAGTGGACAAAGTCCCTTTCTGAATCGAGTAATCCTCGTTTCAGTCCTGTTTCACTGAACCGGTATAACCTACCATTCCAGCCATGTCTATCTCATGAGATATGAAATCTTTACCCAATGCATTGGAGGGAGATATAGGTCCCACCCATCTCTTAATGAATCCTTTCTTATGTGTGCCACAAAATCATAAATCATACATCATTGCATAACCCATTTAATAAAAATGGGATTCTTAAACAACATGACATCATAAAACCATTCATATAAGATAAAGGAATTCATAAACATAATTCCATCACAACATAGTCAAATCAATGTAAAAATATGGATAGAAATAGAACCCTTTATTATCATATATGGAAAATAATTTTGATAAAACACTTGAATTGAATTCTTGAGGAAAATATCCTTTCTTCTTCAAAATCAATTTCTTTTCTCAAAACATCATGCAATTTTAAAAGAAAGAGATTTTATTGAAAATAGTCATGAAATATTTTAGAGGAAGCTTCATGAAAATAAGGCTTTATAAAACAGTATAAATCCGTTCGTGCCGTATAAGTTAAAAAAAACATTCTTCGTACTTTTGTCGGAAAAGTCAAAAAGAACCTCGTACAAAAAACGAAAAAAGATTCCTTTCATATCCTTTACTAAAAACTCATAGAAGGGTAAATTTGGATTAAAAAAATTGTAGGTGGATGGAAATAATATTACATATTGAGGGAACATGGATGTGGATGATAAAATACACCCCAGTAAATACTTACGAATAAACAATCTCGGATAAAAATGAGATTGTGATATTTCCCTTACCTTAGGTCCGACATGCTTTGTAAGTGTCCGAACCTCCTCTTCTTTGAAGTGCCTCTTTGAGACCTCCTCTTAGGGAACTAAAATTGGTCTTTGAGGAAGACCAGAACCTCTAGGATGTTTCTAGGGAAGTGGAGAGGAGAAATTGGCAGGGGTTGTCCGAGCTTGAGTGCTAAAATTGGTGTGAGGAGGAGGGGGAGGAGGTGTCCTTTTATAGGGGAGGAGAGGGGCACCTTAGGAATATCTCAAAATATTATTTTATATTAAAGTCAAAATCGGTTTATAATGGTTCCAAAGGGTCTTATTTCGAAGATAAAGTGGGGATGGGTCGAAATCCTATCAACCAATAGGATTTAGACAAGTTTAGGGTATTATTTTAACCTTATCAATTAAATTTAACTCTAAGTTAAGTAATTTAACTTTTACCGTGTCTTTTTGTTTTCTTTCACTATATGGTTAATAAACTTACTATAACATGCCAAACGAACCCCAAATGGTATATTATTAATACATATATCCTTATCTAAGTCATTTGGACGAACCTTAGATTTTTAGGAATAAAATATCAATTAATAATATAATATTTGATTTAAAAACTATTTTGTGTCAATTTTGACACTATTTGATATATGATTTTTGTGAAAGTCATAACAGAATTATATGTTCGAACCAAGTTGATTAAATCAACAGTAATATATCATAGTAACCTAGAAAATTAGTGGAATTCATAAAAAGTCTTAAATTACATTTATTTTGGTATTTATATTATCAATTATGTCAATATTTCATTTATAAGATAATTACTGCATCATCTTTGTGTCATAAATAACTTATATTATATGATGTCTAAAAATTACAAATAAAATACCATCATGTAGGAAATCTTTTTAGCTTTCTAATGAATATTTATAGTCGAATTTATCTTATGTATAACCCCATATTAAAAATGATGTACTTATTAAACTTTGATTTTAACTATTTTAACCCTTCTTTAAATAAATTAATAATAAATGTCCTAATCTAATCCAAGTGGGCCTAAATGGTCATATTTTATTCATAAGTTTGTTTTTGGTCGAATTACACTTGTCCAATAGAATTAGGACATGTGTTAGGGTAATATTAATATCATATTTACCCTTAGTTACCCTATTTACTATTAACCGTGGTAAAAAAAGTAAAAAGTTACTATTCACCAAAAAATTATTTTCATCTCATTGAACCACATTTTAGTCCCTGATATTAACCGTGTCTCTCGGATTTTCGAAATTCCATTCACAGAAGCGGTAAAATTAAGTTTTATGAAAAATTCAGTTTTTAACCTACCACATAGTAGTTTCACTATTAATCAAAAATTGATGTTTTTCAGAACAATGCCAAAATTTCATCCCAAGCTATATTTCATATTACGAATTCAAAAATGAAGTCTATTTTACCAAATTCATAACATAAAAGTTGCATTAATTAATTTTATAATTAAATCCCGCTGTTAAAACAAATAGCGTGTTTTTTTAAGAAACAATATCTATCAAAAGATTGACACTTGTTTATGTCTAGTTTAAATGTGAAATTACATCCAATGACCAACATTGTATTAATTTGTAAAAATATATTCTAAATATACTTTAAAACCACTCAAATTAATGATTTATCACTATTAATTATTTCGATTAAAAAAGTTGTTTTTAATTATAATTTAGTAATTTTCACTATTCATCAAAATATGAAAGTTATCCGAAAATCACCAAAATTTCAACCTAAGCTAATTTCGATATTCCGAATCCAAAAATGAAGTTCATTTTGAAAAATAAGATTTATAGAATTTTAAAAAGTGGTTAATACTATTCATAACGGCTAGTTTTAATAATATTTTAATCGCATATCGTTGTTTAATGAAACTCAGAATTGCGTATTACACACGCTATCGAGGAAGGTCGCGATTGCGTGTAATGCAAGGCAAGTCAAGGATGTGTGTTGTGCAAGCTCCTTTTGGTGTAGCGTACAACACAAGACATTAATGAAATAAAAAAAAGAATATTTTTCATAAAATCTCGGGCTGTTACATTCTACCCCCCTTAAAATGAATTTTGCCCTCGAAATTCGTCGGGGTTATAAATGGTTTACTATTCGAAAGTTTCTTTATTAGAAACCCACATCGTAAAAGGGAATACCAAAACTTGGCTTTAAAAACTAAAGTATGAAATGTAACGATTACCCAAATAAACTAATCACTGGGTTTCCACATAGGTGAAAATATGGATATGGAAGAGAAATCTAACCATCATGTTCTGATGGAGAGTGGTAGAGAACATGGCTATGGAAAAGCCAGTAATCACAAATCCATAGATTTGTGATGATATAAGGTACCATATGATTCATCAGGTATAAGATCACTAGGACAACATTTTTGGTTTTCAAGATCATTTCCCTAAAGTTGAAAATTTGAATTAGAATAAATACTTACTTTATTTTGATACAATATCACTGTTGTTCGTGCCTTGAACAATTTCCACTTCATCTCTTAAATAAATGAAGTTGAATTTGTTATTCGTGAACTGTTAGTAGATCATGTGATAGAATGACGGGTCATTCCATCTATCTCAAACAAAAGGTAAGCAAAAGTTATTAAATATACATAAGTCATTCTATAGTGAGATTAATCATATATAGTTCCTAAAATGGACTTATACTTCATATATCATACTGCTTAATATAATAAAACTAGTTTCTACTAAACAGGGACTTCCTGTAGGTCAGTGGTAGGCGATAAAGGCCAGTCGCACTTCGGTTGTGGGTTCGATTCCTACAGCCTTGTCCGAAGCGATGGGCTGTCGCCCGTCCTGCAGGTTGTCCCTTTTTCTAAAACTACGTTACTATAACATCCCATCAATAATATCGAAAATCTTCTATCCTTAAACAATACTAACTTATGTCCAATATAATCCAGTCTAATCTTTAGGCTTATACATAATACTGCAGTCCACTCTCATAATATAGTGACAACGATCACCAGAGATTTAATACTGTCGTTGATCCCCACATATCATAAGATATGTCTTGTTGGTCACATTCCAAACATTCAAAGTCCTTAATCGTGTATTCTCTTGAATACCTTAGTGAAAACATGAGTGCAGTTAAAAGTTAATACTTTCCATATACCAAAATCCTCAAAATTCTATATACTCAAACCATGTTATCACTTAGTCCTTATATCAATCATGAGCTCATGAATACTATCAAACATTTAATTTTATCCTTATACCTTCATTATGCGCATATCATCTACATTACAAAAATATCTGAATAACCTTTCATGGATACTGGTAACATTAATCATATACTTTCAAAACACAAGGAAAGACAACAGTGTAAAAATCCATAGATGTCTCTTTATTCCAAAATTACACATGATAAACATGTAATCATGCCACTACATTCTCAAACCATTGACCGAGCTTCAAAAATTCTTTCATCTCACATATCATTTGTAGTCTCTTCATCATCATCCACATAAATACTACCCATATGACCATACTGATTCTCTTCATGAGTCTTTCCCTTAGGGCATTTGTTTGCATAATGCCCATACATTCCACATTTAAAACACTTAACCATTTTTGATGTCGTAGCAATACCATTATCCTCATCCATGGTGTTAACCGACCCTTTTCCTTTGCACTTAATTGCTTTGTGTCCTTCTTTTCCACACCCAAAGCATCTTCCAGTTCCCTTGAAACATTCTCCTTGATGCCTCTTCCCACATGATTTACATAGGGGAAATTGAACTTTCTTTCCTCTATGATCATCATGGAACTCCATCTTTCTCTTATTAGTCGAGTTAGGAAACTTACCAAATTTTACTTTATTGATCATGTTGTGAGATTGCTGATTCGGCATAATAATGATGTTTGGACATCCAAATCCCATTTAATTTGGTTGCTCATGAATAATATCATTCCATTGTCCATCATATCCTCCATTATTGTGAATCATCTTGTTTCCAGCCATTTTCTAAAACCCAAACAGAATAGTGTTAGATGCAAAAATCGTAATAAAGGGGGAGTAACTTAAATATCTATCATCTTTGGTTTAATCTAATATCGTTACCATAGTTCTAGAACTATATCCTATATGTATACTTATCCATAGGGGCATCCCTAGACATACCTTAGAAATATCTTTAAAGATCTTACTAACGTTTTCGCGTCCTAGTTTCCAAAGGTTGACTAAACCTTTCCTCTGATACCAACTGTAGAGACCCAAAGCCTAACGTACATGAACATTACATTACTTTTGCGGAATACTTAATACATAACAAAAATACACACACAAGGATCGTAATAGTTTAGTGTCTTTGGAAACTCGGAACGTAATCTTCTAATCCTGGTGAAAGATCTTCAAAATCTCCCATAAAGATCTTCCTTTTTTTTTACCTAAAACCTTTCATTATATCCTGGGGAAAAGAAAACATAAAAGGGTGAGCTCAAATGCTCAGTAAGGGTAAACAAAAGAAATATCAATCACATAATTTTCATAAGAACATAACATTTTTGGAAATCTTAACCTGCAAAAGAGAGCATAATTTCATAACATGGGATAAATCATAGTAGTGAAAATGAAACCATAACTTAAAACATTACTCATTGTGGCATACACACATAATCATAGAGAATCATTTCTTGTTAGTCAAGACTCATTTCCAAGACTATCTTAGTGGACAAAGTCCCTTTCTGAATCGAGTAATCCTCGTTTCAGTCCTGTTTCACTGAACCGGTATAACCTACCATTCCAGCCATGTCTATCTCATGAGATATGAAAACTTTACCCAATGCATTGGAGGGAGATATAGGCCCCACCCATATCTTAATGAATCCTTTCTTATGTGTGCCACAAAATCATAAATCATACATCATTGCATAACCCATTTAATAAAAATGGGATTCTTAAACAACATGACATCATAAAACCATTCATATAAGATAAAGGAATTCATAAACATAATTCCATCACAACATAGTCAAATCAATGTAAAAATATGGATAGAAATAGAACCCTTTATTATCATATATGGAAAATAATGTTGATAAAACACTTGAATTGAATTCTTGAGGAAAATATCCTTTCTTCTTCAAAATCAATTTCTTTTATCAAAACATCATGCAATTTTAAAAGAAAGAGATTTTATTGAAAATAGTCATGAAATCTTTTAGAGGAAGCTTCATGAAAATAAGGCTTTATAAAACAGTATAAATCCGTTCGTGCCGTATAAGTTAAAAAAAACATTCTTCGTACTTTTGTCGGAAAAGTCAAAAAGTACCTCGTACAAAAAACGAAAAAAGATTCCTTTCATATCCTTTACTAAAAACTCATAGAAGGGTAAAATTGGATTAAAAAAATTGTAGGTGGATGGAAATAATATTACATATTGAGGGAACATGGATGTGGATGATAAAATACACCCCAGTAAATACTTACGAATAAACAATCTCGGATAAAAATGAGATTGTGATATTTCCCTTACCTTAGGTCCGACTTGCTTTGTAAGTGTCCGAACCTCCTCTTCTTTGAAGTGCCTCTTTGAGACCTCCTCTTAGGGCACTAAAATTGGTCTTTGAGGAAGACCGGAACCTCTAGGATGTTGCTAGGGAAGTGGAGAGGAGAAATTGGCAGGGTTTGGCCGAGCTTGAGTGCTCAAATTGGTGTGAGGAGGAGGGGGAGGAGGTGTCCTTTTATAGGGGAGGAGAGGGGCACCTTAGGAATATCTCAAAATATTATTTTATATTAAAGTCAAAATCGGTTTATAATGGTTCCAAAGGGTCTTATTTCGAAGATAAAGTGGGGATGGGTCGAAATCCTATCAACCAATATGATTTAGACAAGTTTAGGGTATTATTTTAACCTTATCAATTAAATTTAACTCTAAGTTAAGTAATTTAACTTTTACCGTGTCTTTTTGTTTTCTTTCACTATATGGTTAATAAACTTACTATAACATGCCAGACGAACCCCAAATGGTATATTATTAATACATATATCCTTATCTATGTCATTTGGCCGAACCTTAGATTTTTAGGAATAAAATATCAATTAATAATATAATATTTGATTTAAAAACTATTTTGTGTCAATTTTGACACTATTTGATATATGATTTTTGTGAAAGTCATAACAGAATTATATGTTCGAACCAAGATGATTAAATCAACAGTAATATATCATAGTAACCTAGAAAATTAGTGGAATTCATAAAAAGTCTTAAATTACATTTATTTTGGTATTTATATTATCAATTATGTCAATATTTCATTAATAAGATAATTACTGCATCATCTTTGTGTCATAAATAAATTATATTATTTGATGTCTAAAAATTACAAATAAAATACCATCATGTAGGAAATATTTTTAGCTTTTTAATTAATATTTATAGTCGAATTTATCTTATGTATAACCCCATATTAAAAATGATTTACTTATTAAACTTTGATTTTAACTATTTTAACCCTTCTTTAAATAAATTAATAATAAATGTCCTAATCTAATCCAAGTGGGCCTAAATGGTCATATTTTATTCCTAAGTTTGTTTTTGGTCGAATTACACTTGTCCAATATAATTAGGACATGTGTTAGGGTAATATTAATATCATATTTACCCTTAGTTACCCTATTTACTATTAACCGTGGTAAAAAAAGTAAAAAGTTACTATTCACCAAAAAATTATTTTCATCTCATTGAACCACATTTTAGTCCTTGATATTAACCGTGTCTCTCGGATTTTCGAAATTCCATTCACAGAAGTGGTAAAATTAATTTTATGCAAAATTCAGTTTTTAACCTACCACATAGTAGTTTCACTATTCATCAAAAATTGATGTTTTTCAGAACAATGCCAAAATTTCATCCCAAGCTATATTTCATATTACAAATTCAAAAATGAAGTCTATTTTACCAAATTCATAACATAAAAGTTGCATTAATTAATTTTATAATTAAATCCCGCTGTTAAAACAAATAGCGTGTTTTTTTAAGAAACAATATCTATCAAAAGATTGACACTTGTTTATGTCTAGTTTAAATGTGAAATTACATCCAATGACCAACATTGTATTAAATTGTAAAAATATATTCTAAATATACTTTAAAACCACTCAAATTAATGATTTATCACTATTAATTATTTCGATTAAAAAAGTTGTTTTTAATTATAATTTAGTAATTTTCACTATTCATCAAAATATGAAAGTTATCCGAAAATCACCAAAATTTCAACCTAAGCTAATTTCGATATTCCGAATCCAAAAATGAAGTTCATTTTGAAAAATAAGATTTATAGAATTTTAAAAAGTGGTTATTACTATTCATAACGGCTAGTTTTAATAATATTTTAATCGCATATCGTTGTTTAATGAAACTCAGTATTGCGTATTACACACGCTATCGAGGAAGGTCGCGATTGCGTGTAATGCAAGGCAAGTCAAGGATGTGTGTTTTTCAAGCTCCTTTGGGTGTAGCGTACAACACAAGACATTAATGAAAAAAAAAAGAATATTTTTCATAAAATCTCGGGCTGTTACGACAACACAACCTAAGACCATATGTGAATCATCGTAGAAAACATCAAACTAAACTCCCTCAAATAGAAGACAACGAACTAGAACACTTACTAACTTCTCCTTTAGACACTCGAAAGCTTCCTATCACGAATCAGCTTATAAGAACACGTAATCCTTCCTGGTCAAAGATGTATGAGGAGTGGAAAATTGGTAGAAATCGGCTATGAACCTCCTATTATAGCCTATAAGACCAAGGAATCTTCACACCTCTAACACTATCTTGGGGACTCTCCAAGACCCAACTACTTCTATCTTCATTGGATCCACAGCTACTCCCTACTAGGACATAATATTCCCCAAGAAAAAAACTTCTTAAGACCGAAACACACACTTCAATAACTTCCCAAACAACAAATCTTGATGAAGAACTACCCAAATAGAATGTGGATGCTCTGCATGATCCTTTTAAGACGGGGAGTGCACAAGGATTTCATCAATGAAAACCACCACGAACTTGTCCAGGAACTCACAGAATACAGTGTTCATCAATCCTATGAATACTGCTAGAGAATTCGTCACAAAAAACGACATTACAATGAACTCCTAATGTCCATGACAACAACATAAAGTAGTCTTTGGGATATTCTCACCATTCACATGCATCTTATGATATCCTTAACACAATTCAATATTTGATAACCCACATACAACCTTCAGTTGATCAAATAAATCATCAATCTGCATAAGAGGATAACAATTATTTACTTTCAATTTGTTTAAGAGATGATAATCGACACACAACTGCAAACTGACATCAACCTTCTTCATGAACAAAACTGATCCACCACACTTTGACACACTCGCTGAAAAAAACCACACTGTAATAAACCATCATGATGTATACGTAACTCTCATAACTCAGAAGGGTTCATCCTATATGGAGACATAGATAATGGATATGCTTCTAGTTTTAGCTCGATCTCCAACTCGATCATTCTTCGAGGGGGTAATGCTACGACCTCTTATGGAAACACATCAGGGTAATCTTCTAAGACCTTAGGAAAAGTCGATTGTTTAACCTCTGATGAACTCAACATTAGATCATCTAGCATGGAAGATAAGGATGGAACATTCCACTTACCCATACGAGGGTCTCGCTCACCAACGAACACCATCGTCTCTCCATTCACATTTAAGAACACAACCTACTTCCTGAAGCAATCCACGATAGCCTGCACCGAATACAACCAATCCCTACCAACGATGACATAAAATGATTGTATCTGTAAACATTAGAAATCTCTAAAAGAGGGGTGATTCCCCACCACTAGCTCACAGTCTCTACATACTTCAAACAAGTCATCTCGGCCTTCAACTAGCGTAGTCAATGCCAAGGGAACTCGATGACTCTCTACCTCAAGTCCTAAAGCATGGAAAATGGTAGGTGATATAAAGGAGAGTGTCTCTCTTTATTAAAACAAGGACTACACCATGGATGAAAACAAGAAAAGGGTACCTCGAACGACATTTGGATCACCTGGTGAAGGCAATGAGAAAGCATGAAGCTGACCATGACCTCAAAATGCGGCCTCTATGAGCCTAATGATGACCACCACCACAACCGCACTATACTATCAGAAGAAGGGAAGTGTCATGGGGTAGTCCTCTACCTTCCCCATCTACCCTCTGCTGATCTTTAGCTGCTGCAACCTGCTGCTACTGCCTCAGAAGGAACTGCCTCAATGGAGGAACCGAGAGTGGAACACATGGTGCACGATGACTGCTCTAAAAGGTCGAGAATTCACTCTATTGATGACCTCGACCAATATAGGAAAAAAGTTCATGATCTCTTGGTATTGGCCTAAGGTCCATGGCCTTCAGCGAAACAATATGTGGAGGGGTGAGATCTACCCTCGACTGAATGGAAACTCCTCTTCCCGGAAAATAGGGAACCCTAGACCATAGCTCTACATCAACGGGAATCATGACAACTTCCCACTCGTGACGATCTAGTTCTAGAAAATTTCCTATCGATGACCTCTGCCTTCACCAGCACCTCAAGATATTTCTTCAACATAAATGGAGTGACTTGGAACTGGATCTTTGGACACAAATCCTCCTCGAAATGCCTTTCCCTGACCTCCTCATCTGGCAATAGGTCCGAAGCATATTATCAATGGTTCCTGAAGAAGATTCCAAACTCTCGCACAATAGAGCTCACCTATGGAAGGATATGAAGCCTTGGGAGACTGGAACTCTTTGAGGTCAAAGTAAGATACTAGACTCTAAACTTGTCTCGGAACTCCTCCCATGAGATCGCGGACTCCTCGCAATCCCCAAGGAAGACGGACCGCTACTACCTTGCTGCTACACACAAAATCATCACAACCATGGACACCCAATGATTATTCCAAGAACGGATCAATCTAAAACCTATCTTGACCTACTCCAAGTAGTTTTTTTGTTACTTCATCTGAAAATGAGCCCTCATACTTATACAGACTCAGGAGATGAAACTCTCAGGGTATCCTCCTCCATGATTCGTCATCGTCATCCTCAACCCAGTGCCAATCTTCTAGCACAACCTGATGGACATCTTCTCTGTGATTCCGACGAGGATGTCGACCTGGAGCCATACCTATAAAATAAAAAATAGTTAGATCTTATTAACCTGGAATAATGAAGGCTCAAAATTAATTAATTAATTGCATTATTTTATTCAGTTTAGGTTACCATATCCCATGGTCTACCCATTCAAACACATGCATAATGAAAAATGATGCATGATCCATTCCTAGGTGTTTACCTAGAAACTAGTATCACATTGTTTAGTATACACTATAAACATAATGATACATATATCAGATCATAGGGGGCCCAAAATTCTTAGGTCTCAGCCGGTCTCCAGTGTTTACACAACTTGATAAACATGACTGAAACTGTTTCCCTACCAAACCTAGTTACCTCACCTGTTCCAAACTCTAAACTCCATCTTATCCCTCAACCAGACGTCTGATACAACTTTGTCACATCACCCTCCCCACAAACTGTACCCCTCCAGGGGTGGAAATGTGAGAATGGAGTTAGTGAACCACGATTCCCACCTCCACTAGGCCTCGAGTTGTTGACTAGCACCAAGGGTATAATAAACAAACATATGAAAGTCATTACCCTCTAAGAGAACATAATAGAAAGAGAGAGATAAGTTGGAGACCAACCAACCCAAACTCAAAAGGCTATATAAAATAAATCCCAAGTACACATATATAATGTAATTCCAAACTACTACAAATGAATGGGAAAAAACTGTAAATACCCAAATGAAAGTACAAACAGCAGCAACCATGAAGCCCAAACAGCTCTTGTAACCCCAAAATTGTAGAAACCAAACAGATCTCCAACCTACTCTATGTGAAATGAAAAATAGTTTATATATACATATGGTGAGTATAACAGTATACTAACTAGGATCCACCCCAATTCGTCTCATGAAAAAGTAATGAATGCATGCTAAATCCCAGTAAACAACAAATGAAACTAACTTGTCACCAAAATATGTATACTATTTTCCCAGCCTCACCTAGGATACTCTCATGAAGCAACACATACAAGGGTATATAATATAATAAATAATATCAAGGTTACCCCGCTATTACTTCCACACTAGTTTTCTACTTTTCCCCAACGTCGCACATCCTATGCATCTCTCTCCAAAAGGCTATCCCATATACACTAGCGAGAAGAACCACAACTTGCACTTCATGCCACAAAACCCCCACATCCACATATGAAAAGTAACTAGGTAGTTTATGGGAGCCACCACAGCTCACATGATGTGTATCATAAGTCAGATATTAATCCTCAAGCCATTATAGCCCATAAACATTGTAAGGATCCTCAAGCCATCATATCCTATACACGTCACACCTATAGTAGTCCATAGGAAAATATATTTAGAATATATGTTTCTATAAAACCACAAGCCATTAAAACCCTCTACACACATGTATGGGAAAACCTAACCCATGTGGCTACCATCAAAAGTAACTTCCAATATAAGAATGTGGGGCCAATGGGGGTAGTCAGCCATCCATCCTCCAACTAGGATGTTCGGAAAACACCCCCAAGGTCTCAAAATCCCCAGGGTACTAGTTTCTCTAATTGATGGTGTGGAGTAGCATATAAAATCACAAAAGTACAGAATATACTATATCTAACAACCACATTATGGGCATCACCTATTCATAGACTGAACTGCCGCTAATGCCTATCTGACTCCCAGGTTACACTTCTAATACTATGTATCTCATAAGCACAAAAATGTTTAATGAGATTTATTACATTACATAATTACCTTTTTATCAGTTTCATTTTTCGTTAATTAATTTTTTAAACATTAATTAACAATAAATAATTTCCTTATTATATTTCATTAGCATCACACCCAAAGTACAACGTTCCGTCAAATTGTGTCCTCAACATTGCGCCCCAGCAAGCTCCAACCCCATATGTTGACATCATTAATTCAATTATTCATTTACAGAATTACATTTCAAAATTCATAGGTATTCTAGAAAAACGTTTATTGCTACTTAACATAAGGGGGGTCAACACAGTGAGTAGATGAACTACCCGTTGAGTCTTTGCCGCCAATAGAAAGAGTGTAGACCCATCCTCTATTGAGATTCCAAACAAGGAAAGCATGTGGAATACCCCACGCATGTTCTCCCCTTTTAGATGATGGGTAAGCAAGACCATTGTCCTTGAGATGTGGGGAAGGTAAAGCAGATACACAACTAATAAGAATTAGCAAGCATCCAAACATTCACAAACAACATGTTCCATCATCCACGGTGTCCTCCCAGACAACTACATGCATAAACTGACACATCTTGCCACTCTAGGCGTCAACTGCTGCCACAACCAATATGAGATCATGACCACACATATCCCAATAGCTATCCAGGATCACATCATGACACAGGAAGAAAGAAAAAAAATCATAACAATTGAGCTCTTGGCCCATAAACAAACAAGAGGGTAACTCAAAACGCTACAAGGGATTATCATTTATCAAACAACCAGTTATTTAATCCATCTTGGATTAAACGATTTATTATTCATAGGTTTCAACTTCGGGAAACCTAAATAGTAAGATATCACTCATATTTATTCATTCTTACTGCACATATTTGATTAACATCAAATTATAGAAACAACAATCAGATTCATTAAAATGACTATTTATCTATTGGAAAATAATAATCAATCAATTCTGGATTTCTTTTCTTTACCAGTTTCCATCAAGAACGAAAATCTAAACAAAGAAAGCTTAGAAATCACACTATCTAGAAAAAACAAGTGGCAATAATATACGATCAATATCAAATTATTTATCCAGTTGAAATATTTATTATGTAAATTCCATGGCCATCCAGTGGGATAAACCATGTTAAAAATATCGTTCATGTAAATGAAAAGTGAGGCAATGAATTCCCTACCTAAAATGGTTTTTAACGTTATTTATACGAGAACGATCCAGACAATGGGTTACGATATTCTCCACCCACGAAAACTATATCCACCCATGGATGTAGATACACCACCACACCAGTCATCACCCAAGAAAAGCCCATTAAGAACATGGAGATAGAATATCATAAAACGGCTAGGAGAAACCAATAGAGATGAACTCAAAAAAATGATGATTGATCATACCTTATATTAATGATTCATCGATACTGTTTGGTTGCTTGAAAACAGAGTGGAACCAAGCCATGGAGGAAAGTTTGATTGAGAAACTCCTACATTATGTAATTAATGGTTCGAGTGTCTCACATCCGAGAACAAGGAGGATGATATGGGGAGGAAGATATATCATCCCATTAGATGATTTAACAGAGTTCTGGTTTATGATACACTATATTTTCCATTAAAATAGGATCGCATTGAACCACACAGTTTAACCAAGTAAAAGTATCTCGAGCCTTATGGAAATTAATATTGGAGTGATGGCCTTTGAATCGGTCTTAGAGTCCTTAAAACGAGGCTTTAAATGCATTTTATGTCAAAGGAATCATTAATGGGGAAAAACCATAGTAAGCTAGAAACCCAGTTCACGAACTCAAAAATTTGTCAAAGGATAAACATTGTTCATGAATCCCACCATTTGAACATCGCCTTTCCAGAAACACTATTCATGAACCTGACCAGTGAAACCTCACTGTTGCAACCTCATCATTATAGAAACATTGTTCATGAACCTCTCTATTGAAATGTCACCATTAGAACCTCCCCGTTCTACAAACACTATTTATGAACCTCACTGTTGAAAGGTCACTGTTCTAGAAACATTGCTCACAAAGCTCACTATTGAAACCTCAGCGTTGGAACCTCACCGTTCTGAAAACTCTTTTCATGAACAGAAAATTTGGAAAAGGAAAGAGTCTACCATTAGAACCTAACCATTTTGGAAACATTGTTAATGAACTTGAAATTTAAAAAAGGAAATTGGTTACCATTGGATCCTCACCCTTCTTGAAACACTATTCAGGAAGATGAAATTTGGCAATGGAAATAGGTTACCATTGGATCCTCACCATTCATAAAACACTATTTATGAAATCAAAATTTGGAAATGGAATGAGAGGTTACTGTTTCACCTCACCGTTGTCACTGTTCAGATAATCCTACCAATGACACTGTTCACATAAGGCTACCATTGAACTTTTCATCTAAGTCTATCGTTGCATTGGTCATAGAACTGGAAATTTGGAAAAGTGCTGGGGATAAGTCCCCATAACCTCCTGGACCACCTCAAACACCAGTGTTTCACAGAGTAATGGACTATAGATGTCCGAGCCATTACAATTAATTTGACTTATTGAACTAAGAATTATTATACAATAATATTTTCTTCTTAATTCTATTATATAATTCAAATTTTCAACTCTACATTATAGTCAATGTTATATAAATTTTATTCAAGGTTTTTGTAAACCATTTTATCACTAGTGATGTTATTGTATCAATTTTTTTCAAAACAGTAGTTCATATAACATTCTTTATCTATGAAATGATTGATTATGTGAAAACATCCCCACTGGAAATACCTTTGAAAAATTATTACACTAGACGAAATATATTAGTACATCTCTTATATGTTATATCAAGTTAATACCATTTAAAGGGGAGTATTTTTAGGAAAAATCAATATATCACAAAATTTAACACCCACTTGATTTTATGATATTTTTCTCTATAAATTTTTATAATTTCACTTATAGTTTACATTAATCGAAACACCAACATTAAATGAACAATGATATACTATTAAAATTTTATTATTTAATGTGTTAGTACTTTACGAGAAATTTGTTGGTGGATATGAATATGAATATATAAATATTGAAAAATTATTCACCCATGCTTTTTATTATAGATTTTTTTATAAAAAATGACATAAAATTTTATATTTGTCTAAGTAAGTGTTTTTATGTTAAAAATGAATACTTACTATAATAAATGAAATTAGTATATGTTGGAAAATTATCTTAGAAAAATTTATATATTATATATTAACTCTAAGGATATATTATTCATTTAACACTTTTTTACATTCAATTTTATAAAAATTGATTTTTCCAAATTATTTTAATGTATTTTTATTGAAAAATGGGTTTCATTGTGTTTTGTGTTTTTATAATAAATTGGATGTTTAAAAATTATAGATATTTAAATTTTTAAAAAAGATTACATATTTTGAATCCTGAATATTATTTTTTGTAAATATTTTCCCTTTTAATTTTTCTCAATATGAATAGTGTCCACTGTAATTATTTTTCACCTCTATATGGGTAAAAGGGGTAAAAAACAAAAACATATGGGATGTGGTCTATAAATATTTAAAAAATGGAATTATTTAATCTTATAGTTTTCATTTCGTGTAAATATTATTCTATTCAATGTTTTGGTAGTTTCATTCCATTTTTCTATGATAATAACCTTAATAATTTTTTTATTTAAATTATAAAGACGTAATATAACTCTCTTAGTTTTTATTTATTTATAATTTTATCATCGGAAGAATAGAGGGTTTTTATTGAAATAAATATTTATTTAAAATATTAATAAAAAAATTATCATGGTAATTTATTGATAATTTTTAGTGATTAAATAATTACTTGACCAACATATTCTATGACAACACCGTACTTTTTCAAGAATTAGAAAAATTAAATAAATTATATTAAAAAATATTAAAAGATATATTGTTTGAATAAATATTATTTTCCATAAATTTTTTATATAAATACAACAAATTGGTGTTTCTTTAAATTATTTTATTAATATTACTTTTCTAACATTTTGTCATTAAAGTCAAACCATTCAAATAGTCTTAAAAAGGACCTCAATATTATCTTATATTAAAAAATATTATACTAAATTGATATAATATCATAATAACCTTGAAAATTTTAAGTGAATGTTATATGGTCTAAAATATCAACCATTGGTATGTTATGGGTCACATGTTGTTTTTTTGAAAATTACAATACCTTAACAGAGTAAAAAACATCCATATTTCTATTACGATAAAAAAATTAATGATGCAAAAAATACTAAGAGATATGGGTCAAGACATAATCTAAAAATGTTTTAGGGTTATATCATAAAAATGACTAGAATAAATAACATCATATATTTCTATATCATTTCATTCATATTATTATACAAAAATAATAAAAATCTTCCATGTTTTACATTTTAATCCAAATGATAGTGAATATGTATAACACCTAAGAGAGTATATTCAATTATACATCATCTTTTATATCGTCCAAATATATGGTATACATGTTAAAAAATGCATTTATTTATTAAATATATTTAATTTTAATAATTATTATGTAATAACCATTATCTACCACTTTCACATCCTATTGGAAAATAAAATATCACATGTACATACGTGAGTACTACCACAACCACAAAGTGGTGTGATTCTTTTTTCATCAACTCTTTAATTTAATGTTTACAAGAATGGATTTATTTATCAAATATATGAATATATATATGATAATTTTTATGTTATTATTATTATATAATGGATGTTTTTATTTACTTCTCTTTCATGCAGTTAATCAAAAAGTTGAAGGACTATTCATGAGTATATAAAACCAATTGTATCAATGAAGTGGAATAATTCATTTCATCACCACATTATTGAATATTTCTAAAAGATTATATAATTATTAAATTTTAACCTTATGAAATGATTAATATTTTGTATATAATGGAATTGTGATCAACATACAATGACTGGGTCTGTCAAAATAGAATACACATCAAACCAATGAAGTTATCACCTAAAATAGTGATTTAAATAATGAATTCTTAGTAAATCACTGATAAAAATTTTCAGTAAATAATATATAGTATGATATAATTATTATTTTCTTATAATAGATTTATAAAAAATATCTATTTTATTATATAGGTGTTTCGAACATATATGAAGTAAGAATAGAGTTTGGGTAAGGTATTTTTGTTTCAATCTCATGTGTTTTGAGATTTTATATTTTTAATTTTACATTGAGGTAAATTATGTGATAATTATTTGATAAACCTGTTTTTAATTTTTTAACTCTTTTAATTTTTATGAATCATAATGTTTAGAACCATTCCCACTCTTTGGAACTCAAAATTGTACAGAAAAAGTTTACAATAAATATAGACCATATTAATACTCTTTTGGTCAGGAATCATTCTCATACATATAAAATTTCTATAAAATAATTCAAATTATGTTATTTATATTATAAAGTAAATTTTATACTTATTTCTAACCATTATTTGAATTTTTGATGGTTATCTTTTAAAAAAAATTGATTCTGTTTTTGAAGAAGGATCTTTTTATCAAAGTTGTGATCAAAATCATTGTGTTAAATATTTAATTTATAAACTAAATTTCTTAACAGATGGTTCCTTGAAAAATACATTAACTAATGATTATTTTACATGATTTTATTATTATATTAAAAGAATTATTTTTTTACTTTTACTAGATAAATTATTATTTTTTAATTAAATGACTTCGAATAGAAAAGTGTATTTTTCTTATAAAAAATTCCAATAATCGTTTAATGGAATTATTTTCATCTATAATAACATCATTTAATGTAAAAATTATTTTCTATACATATGATCCAAGGAAACCATCATTATTCATTATATATATGGTTTAATATTATTATTATTTGATATTTACAAAAAAAATTGTGTTTCCATGGTTTAAGATATAATGATATAATGAATTATTTAAAATCATATGGAATAGTTATGAATGAATTATAATAATGTTATTGGTGGAATAAAATTTTTATAACCATTTTTTTCCACATATAATGATTATGCAGTTATGAAACTCTTAACATTTGACAATGTTAGCATACTCCTAAGAGGCGGGGGAGTTAATATAATGCTTTGACATAACAGAGTTGACAGTCTCCTAAGAGATTATTAGCATAACTAGATATAAGATACTCGAAATAAATATTTGGAATTATTTTTTTAGGTAATTCAATTTTGATTTATGATCCCCAACATAATTTTTGATAATGATAATGATTTAATTTGAAAATTATAATGACATGTTAACTTTTTTTTGAAATTATATCATGGTTCATGAATGATTTATGATTCTTCTTAAACTGTATTGATTATTTTGTTTTGAAATTATAAATTTTTATGCCATGAATCATGTTTATATTATACAATACATTGAGTATGAATGTAGTATTTTTTTATCACATATTATACCCTTATAAATATCTTTTTATTTTATATGGTCATCAATTAATATCTCCCATGTTTACCCTTTTGGATATTCTGATAGCACCGTTTCTAATTTATTGAAATTTCCCTCAACTATGATAATGTGCCCTAAAAATTATATGTAAAATCTAACATTCATCAGTTATTTCACATCTCATTTTTCATTTGTATCTTTATAGGTGTGTTTTCGGACATATAAGGATGGATATATTTTTTTGCGAAAATGACCTGAATTTTGGGGATGTATGCCTATCAGAATTAATGGAGTCCGTGTGTAAATTTGAATAATAATTATAGGATATCCTTTGGGGTACGGTTTGATGTGGGGTCTTTCTATAATTGTTTCAATAGAATGCTTCTCCTGAATAACATGACATAGATAATGGGTTACATGACATGAATCTATTATCAAAGTGATGTATTGAACTAATTCAATGTTCGAAATGTTTACAAATAATGAGACATATTCATATCATTATAATTTTGATTAGTGTTTTTAATCTAATGAGACAACTTTTCTAATGTACATGGATTAAGTTTATTTCACATTGTGAGCACAAGATTCACATTGCATAATTATTATGGCCTATAAAATTGTATGGGATACAAATATGATTTTTTTTTCATTTGGTGTGAATAATTTTTAAAAAAATACTATGATCTATCCCAACTGATTTTGGGGATCTTAACACCATTAAAATCATTTCAATTGGTGATTTATATTTATTGTTTTTTCTCTCTATATATCTATATCTATTATGTGACCTTAATTTGGAGGATGAAATATTGTGTGTTGTTGTGTGGGGAGTGATTTTAATGTGGTACATGTTATGTTATCATCTCAGACAATGTTTTTCTCTTATTTAATTGATTATGATATATATTGATCGATTTTATGGCATCCATCATTACCTTTTCTTTCATATGAATTAGAGGATCCCCATATTGGTATGTGCTATCGAAGTTTGATGTAGTTGGATCCCTCTATTGCCTATATTTTATGAGAAGTATTCCATTGTTTTGAAAAATATATGTATAAATGAATTAAAATGATTGAATAGTATGTGTTCAACTATATTATTGAGTAAAAATATATTCCCACTAGTTTTGGTAAAGTAATTGCTAATTTCAAGGAACTATGAAATGAATTTATGAAATGGTTTTCAAAGAATGGTTTTGATGAAACATTATGAAAAATATATCACATAATAAGACTTCGGTACTAAGGTGGAAGGTGTAGTGATTAACAATTTCTATTGATATTGTCATGGGGTTCACATGTTTTCTGTTCTTATTCCTCTTATGATCATTGTTCTTGGGACATGTTAGGATGTTAACATGTTTCCTTGATGGGGTGTTCCTCTAATCCTTATATTTATTGCATCAAACTACAATATTGATGTGATTCATTTTCTATGTTTGGGTATGAGTGATTGAGCTTACCTAATATATTGTGATCCCTAGTGTGACGTTACATGGCCTTTTGGTTTGAACTTCCATACATTTCATATTATATGTGATACATGATTTGTTTTTATTTTTTTAATATATTTCATATTCATGGAAATTATTTTAGCTGGATGATTTGGAATTATGGAAAATGGGAAAAAATATTTTCCCATGATGTTAATATAAATTCTATTTAGGTAATTATAATGACTTTTTTTAATGAGGATCCTGTTTTGATTTTTTTACATAGACTTGATACATAACTATTTCGTAGAATCCTAAAAATACTATTTAGATCACACTATGTGCACCCATTTGGAGGTTCATAAACCATGATATTTATTTAGATGTAAGGAAAGGTAAGTCATTCTAATGAGGTAATGATGTCTATGTTAGATATGTCTGGGTAGATGGGGGTGAGATATTGTTAGATTTCTCATGCTGTCACATCAAATGGCAATTTCATATTTTTTGGCCTTTTCTATTATACTTGTACCTTTTTTTATCTAATATATGGTTATTTCAATTCTATTCTTTCGTTTTTGAAATGAAATATATTTTATTTCTTATTATTCCATAATTTATTCCTTTATTGTATATTTATATTTTATGTTTTCTATTTAATGTTGGTAGAAATCATTCCATCATTGTTTTTTTGATACCCAGGTTCTATTCTCCAGCCTGTGAGGATCATGAATTCCTTTCTTGTACATAATGATTCATGTCATGTACTAGATTGAGAGGGTATCTCAGAAGGTTTCATCACATTTTTGTATCAGAGAGAATTTGTTTCTCAGTTTTATGATGTTAGTAGACAAGGGATATAATTTTATAGACATCATAGGTTGTTTGTGGTGAGTACCCGGCCAGATATTACAATGAGGAGACTCAAGATACTATTGGTTGTCGGTAGTGGTATCTCCTATTTTGATATATTTATATTAATCAGTGTTTTTCTTATGGGTTTCTTATTTAAACTGTGATTATCTTATTTTCTAGTCTATTCTTCTATTTCGATGTGTATCAGAATTACTGTAAGATGCCTTCCATAGTTTCCCCAAGGAGATACAGTGGATGATCCCCAGGGGATTCTGTATCAATATCCTAATCATATTGAAGATATATTGTGGGATGTTTCAACTATTGACAAAAACGCATCATAGGTCATGAACATATTTTTGGAGGTACTTTGAGGAGTTTTAGGAGAATAGGATTGATCATTATAATTTTAATGTGATATAGCACAATACATTAATGATATAAATGAAACATGTGAGGTGAAGGGATGACTGGAAATGATAAATCTGATATTCTATTTCTTAAATATAAGTAATAACTTCATTGAAAAGTGTTTAGCTTTTGGAATCAAGTTTTCCAATAAGCGATGGTAGGATTCCCTGGTATAGTTGTATAGAAAAATGATCTTAGATTAGAAGGGTTTCATGAACAACTTTATTATTTATTTTTTCTAGGGGTCTCTAATGATGACTAATCCTCTATAAATACTCTCCTTCTAGATGGAAGAGTTTTAATTGATATAATATACCAATTTTTATATAGAGAATATTCATTTTTTATTTCTAGGTAGTTTAAAATGACTACATAACAAATCATATGTAGCGTTAGGTTATACAACCGGTTATCAGATCATATGTATCTATGATGATTCATTCATCCAATATAGAAATAATACATATGGTAATGATCTAAGATATTGATTATAAAGGAATGGCCGATTATTCATCCTCTTCTATTCCAATAAGTGGAATGTTTTATTGGTTTATAGGGGAGGAATAGAAAGTGGAATTATCATAAAAAGAGTACTGGGGGTGGTTCTTTGCATCAGACCACCTCTTCAACTTCAGTTATATCCATTGGTGGTCCCTTAATGTTTTTTTTAATTTGGTAAGGTTGGTCACAACTGACATTCTAGTTCTGCACCCATGAAGATGTGTAATAGGTGTGCAAACTATGGAAATCTATAGTGTTTTTAAAGATATGTGGATGCATTCTTATGGACATGTATATTCATGTAAAAAGGATACTGTGGTGTAGTTATATGCATCAATGTCAATAGAGATCTGACCATAGGCCTCCCGAGTGATGTACCTTCACGCAGTTAATGAGTTTCCAGCAATTGTAGATATGGTTCCAACAATAGTAATAGGTACTATACATATTAAATATTCAATGGAGACTGAATTAGTTGATATATTTTCCTCTAAATAATTTATATTTACTCATATTTTTAATATTCATAAAATACTATTGGTTCTTGTGTCCTTTATATGATGTTACTGATACCTATTGGGGAGAAGAAAGAGTAGGGGTTTCCGAGTTCATCATATTGGTTTTTGATAGATAATGTGGAGTTAATATGTTGTTATCAGTTCTTGATCTAGATATTATTGATGATATGATTGGGATGGAATTGATTATTACTCATCATGTAGTGGTTTATGGGGATTAACAACATGTCTATTTTCATTTAGCTGATTGGTGATCTTGGGGGTTTTCGAGAGAGTGGGATATTATTTTTGGCAATACATGACGTTACCACCCATAGATAAGGTGTTATATATATATATATAGTTGATATTGGTGAAATTTATTTTTTGGGTATCCTATTGTTTTTTAGGGATTTTCATATTTTTCCGAGAGGATTTATCTCATCTTACTCCACATAGAGAGGTAGAATTTGAAATAGTTATAGTGAAAAAACTACCGAAATCGATTCCATCCTATCATATGGTACTAATAAAGATTAAAGAACTCTTTCTCCAGTTTTATGATCAGAGGGAGAAAGATTTCATTTTACCTGGTGTTTCACATTACATATCCCCACAGATCATTTCTATGAATGCTAGTAGTTCACTCTGACAATGTGTGGACTATCAGATGCTGAATATGGAAATTATTAAGCATAAGTATCCCTTTCCCTAATTTGTAATTTTTTTGACCAAATAAAGGGGGAATTTTTTTACAAATGATTGATATTTGGTTGGGTTATTATCAGTTTAGATTTTGGGATTCCAATATACTGATGATGGATTTCAGCTGTAGGTATGGCCATTATGAGTATCCTATGAATCCATATTTTAATTAAATCTTATTTAGTTTTTATTGAAATTATGAAATATATATTCCCAGAGTATTTGGATTGTTTTTTGTAGTTTTCATGGAAGATATTTTGGTTTACTTTAGATATGATCTAGAGCATAAACGCCATCTGAATTTGGTTATGGAAATCATGGTGAGTCGCTCTTTGTTTGAAAATCATTCAAAATAAAATTTATGAATCAAAAATTGAATTGTTTAAGGAATATGATTTCTAAGTATGGATTATCTATTAATTATAATAAGGTGATATTTTTCTTACCACGAGAAGATTCAAAGAAAAACGTTGACATTTACAGATACCTTTGTTTTTCTAGATACTAAAAACAATATATTAATGATTTCTAGAAGTTGGGGTCACCACTAAATACTCTTAAAATGAAATGAGGGAAATTAATATGAGATTCAATGTATCTACCCATTATAGGTGAAAAAAATGACTTCTGACATCAGATCATGTTACGATCATACCATAGATTGATAAGGGGTATGCAGCTTTTCTAATGCTTCTAGTTCTCACATTGGTTATGTTTTTATGAAGGATGATCTGGTTGTTGTTCAAAAATCGGTACATTTTCACCATGTTGGGAAATATTTCCCCACCCATTTATTAGTTCTTTACATAGATATAAATTAATATAAATTTTGATGGACGTATATTATTTTGGGAGTGGTTTAGGATATTTTATGTCCATAAGATTTAGAAAAATATATTTTCATAGAATGACATGAATCAGTGATAGGGCCATTGTGTTGAGAACCTTAATATGATTAACATTGACATTTCATATACCCCAACGATATGGAATGTCGTTTTTTAATATCTCAATATGAAATTGACATCACATTCTTTGAGGAGATCAGTTTCCATTAGTTGTCCTAGTTATTTTGGGGATTTGATTATCATCCTAACATCTATGAAGAGATCAGTTTCCATTAGTTGTCATAGTTATTTATGGTCAATTGATATGGGAACTATGAATATGTATTATAATTTGATATAATGTTATTGGGGGGATGGTATGAAGCATGAATTTCAAGATTTTCTGTATAGATGTTACACTTACCAACAAATAACGGTAGAGCATATGAAACCATTTGGGATGCACCAGCCTCTTCCAATGCCAATTTGGAAATGGGATAAGGTGTCCATGGACAATTTTGTTGGAATTCCATGGATTTATTTAGGGAGAAATGTTATCTTATTAATGATTTATTGATGGAAATATTCATCTCACTTAATTCAAATCAGGGAATGTACTACTAGTGAAGACCTAGGTAAGATTTCTATGTAGGAGGTTATGAGGTTAAATGGGGTTCCCTATATTATTTTTTCTTACAGGGATCCAAGGATTACCTCATGGATCTAGAATATCATTTATGAATCAACGGGGACTCCGGTTTGGTTCAGAATAGGTTATCATTCATAGATAGGTGTCTATAATAATGGAACTTTTCAAATCCAAAAGGTTAATATTTTTACCGGCAACATTGAATTTTGTGGATCATGGGATATATATCTGGATATATATGAGTTTTATTATAATATTAGTTTTCATTATTTTATCAGAATGTGTCTTTTTGAGTAATTTCTTGGTCTTTAGTGTAGTTTAACTATTTATTACATAGAGGTGGGTGAGACATCTCTTATAGGACTTCACCCATGCAATTTTGGGGAATTTTAATTTTTTTAGATCATTTCATTTAGTGAGTGATATTCATTGTGGATGCATGGAATCTATCCATATTGGATGTGTGATATTCCCCTATATGAGGACCTTTATATTGGTTTTGGTGAAGTGTGAGATATTTTTTAGGTATGTGTTGGGTTACACTCTCTTCTGATCATTTTTCAGGTGGAATTGATTTTGAGATTCATAGATTTACTCTAGGTCCTCGGTTTTTATATTTGGGTTCTTCCATGTCTTTAGATAACCTTAAGGGAATTTATAGACAATGATTGAGGTATATTTTTCCACATACAACTCATGATTGATTAACTCTATTACTGACATTTTATTAATTATTCTATAAATAATATTTCATTATTGATTACCATGTGTTAAAATTGGTTATTGAGAAAATAAGGGTATAAACGAGTATTGGTAAAAAAAAATTATTTTCCAATTATTTCAAACGGATTTTTGATCTTTTTCTTAGTGAATGGTTTTGATGAAATGATTTTGGGAAACATATCCCAACGGAAGCCCAATATACTTTTGTTGACGGTGTAGTAATAGGCCTGGTCTATTGATACTATTGCAATGTTCAATAATTGGGTGTTCCTTAGCTCCATATGACTATTATTATTATATATTTTCAAAACATATATGGAGGTTCACTTTCTTTGGTGTTCTTATTATCTATGGATTTGAAGCATGTTTTATGAGACTCGATCGTAGGATTATCTATGTTTGTGTATGAGTGTTCAAGCTAACATGACTTATTGTAATTATTAGAATTATGTTTCCAACGTATTTAGTTTTTACTACATTGAATTTAAGACAATATTTTATACACAATATTTTGAATATTTCTATATATGAGATATTCTTTAAAACATTATTTACCTAGATGATTTAGAATTGTGGTAGATAAGGGAAATATTTTACCCTTATTTTAAAATAAAATATTTTATAATATTTATTATTCTTTTTTATTTATAGCTAAACATGATTGTATTTTTTATAGATAATTGATATGGAAAATTTGGGTGGGATCATAACAATATTGTTTATCTCACACTATACGCACACCTTTGTCGAAGTGTAGACAATGATATTTATTTTGATCTGGATTGACCACTGTTTGGATCATACCAAAATGAATTTTATGTGGTCTCTATCTATTATTCATTAAACATGGATTAATTTAGTCTTAATTTTCTGTTATTAGTGTCATGGTTTAGGATCGACTCCTTATTCTTATATCCCTCTTCCCCAATATTATGGGGACCAATGGAATTTTTTTATACAATGTTTTTGAAGAGGGTGGTTTCATCTAGAATCATTAAATTATGAACAACAGTAGCTGTCTCTATTCTAGAAAATAATTCTAAACAATTAATGGAATTATCTCATATTTATTGGAATGAATATATGCAGGTTTATTAAACAATGGATTTGAACTTTTTATTTGATAATGAAATATTTCTTAAAATCGTCATTGTCTTGTTAAATGATATTAGATTTGAAATCACTATTTTTGAATGAATGTTTTTGGTTTTATAGTTGAAAAGTTATACAACATTTTAAAATGATTTTACATGTTCCAATAATGAGATCCTAGGGTACTTTAGTGGGGATTCAAACAATGTCATGATTCCATAATATCATATGGGGGTTTCACATTGGGGTGTTCCTCTTCTCGTTTGTGTATCCTGTTGGGGACTTCTTTACAGAATAATATAGTGGTTTTCACATATCAAGGTGTTCATATACATGTTAATTCATAGTATTAAGATCATGTATAGTGATTATTAATCATTATTGATAACACAATGTGATGATCATAGCTAACCCAGAACAATATTTTCCCATGGGAACTTTCCGTTTTTCTTTTTATTGGTTTACTTTTATGATGCATACTTTTAATATGATAATTGAGTTATTTTAATTTTATTATTAATTATTTTACATGAAGTTTTTAATAAATTATTGGAAAAGATAAATTTCTATGTTACCGATAAATTAGATAAACTTTTACATCATGAATATCCTTACTAATAAAAGGATAATTTCTATATTATTTAACACATAAAAATAATTTGAGACTAGTAAGGACCCCACTATAACATTTTTCTCACACCATACCAAAACCGTTGGCTATGTGTAGACCTTGTTTGGCCTAAATTAGGAAATGAAATTTTATCACATATAGGTGGTGAGTATTTTACATTTCTTGTTCAGATGTGGTGAGAAATGGGGATGATTCCAAATTGGGATATCAAGATAGTGGACATTATCTTTTTTTACTTTGGTTACTCTTAAATATTTAACCTGGAATTTTTTTTAATTGCACATCACTTTTTTACTGTTTGACTATGTTAAAGATTTTTTAAAAATATTAATCATATATTTCATGTTGGTTGATTTATCTAGAGAGAATAAATCATTCAATTGGCTACCCTTGTTTATTTGGTGAATGTTCTTTCTCAAGAGGATTCGGAAGGACCTTCGGGTCCTTCTATAGACCATTTCAAAACCTAGATCAATGGGTTACTCATTCTGTCCCTTGAAAAAGTTGTTCAATAGAATTTTTTGCTCATTTTATAATGTTTTATAATGTTCGGTATATATGATATAATATTTGTGGGATATTTTTGGTTGGTTACGGGTGATTTCCTAGCCATAACACACTGTAATGAACCTTAATATTCCATGGAATGTTAGAACATGTTACTTTTGAATTATGTTAAGAACATGTATCTGTTATTAGAAAAAAACCCTTTATCCACAATGAAAATTCCTCATTTTATAGTGGTATCTATTTATTACATTATATTTTTACTTATTTTATAATAGAATTTCTCATTTTCTCTATGATTTTTTATAGATAATACTTCATCGGGGAATATACCAAGTCAACAGATCCTATTTGTGGTTATATTTTGGAATGTTCATGTAGTAGACCAAAATATACCAATTCTTCCAACACATTCTATGGATGCATAACTATTAATTTGAGGAGAAACGGATTAACCTCAGGAATTCCTCAAAATGAATCATTCATTATTTCATGGTACGAATGACCATATGAAATTGGAATATTGAACTTATAGGAAATATCAAATATTTGACTTCATGGAGTTTCCATAAATTATTAAGGTGATGTTTTCAACAAGAAATAATTATAAAAATAGAAAGATGTGATGGGATTCAATTTTCTATGAAAATAAACATGATTTCTTGTAGTGGAATGACTTCATGACCATCATACATTAGATGTGATTTACATAATCCATAAGTATAGAGAATTATATGACACTTATATCTATTATGAATGGTGATCAATATGCCAAAAAATATATTAATAATATTAAAAAATTTGATAGTTTTTATCAACTGGTATTGAATAACTACAAGTTGAAGGATTATAAATTATAGAGATGTTTCCCATGAGAAATTAAATCTATGGTCATCATGAATATTCTTATCAACTTTACATTTTTAATAGATATATTAATAATAGCCAAATGGGTCTTCCAGGAAGTCATCATTTATTGTAATTACTCCTCTATGTAGAGACACATTTAGTGGATCACATGTAATGAATGGATGTTGAATTATACAATTATAGGTTATAGTTGTATCACAATTTAGAAGGCTTACTCCAAAACACTGGTAGCGTTAGGAAATAATCTAATAACTTGCTACTTGTGCGTAAATATGAGGTATATTAGTCATTATTGTTCCAAACCTCTCAATATTGTTCATTTTTTCATGTTAATTGTTGAGGTTATATATGGATATATTTTTACCTTTTTATGTCCCACATTAATCAATTCCAAAGGGAAATAGATAACTGTTGGGATGTTTTGTGTATATAGGGATCTATCCATAGGCATTTATAGTAATATAGACTCTTATAGTAGAGGGTTTTTATTGTATTTTTATGTGGTCATATAAATTTTGATATGTATGATATTTATTTTAAATTGTTTAGAAATAACTCTAAATATTATAGATTCATGTAATTCATTTCTTTCGAACTGTTTTATAGATATTTTTAAACCTCCCATGAAACTCATCATATTTTTTTAGATCTAGATCTCCTCTTTTGTAATAATAATATGTAGGGTTTTTGATTAATTGAATTTTCATTCTCAATCATTCAGTATGAGTTTTTATGGGATTTTAAAGTTCCCCACCTATATCCCTTTGACATTATACAAATGATAGATTGGTTATTATATCATCATGTTTAGATTGATTATTATATTTTGTGGGTGTCCTTCACCTCCACCAATGGTATATCATGTTTGTTTCATGGATCTGTGGTTTTACTGGACATAAAATCCACATAATAAATTAGTGAGTTTGAGATCATCTATTAAAACATTGTTTCTAAATGATTCCTCCTCTTTTTATATTTCTTTGGTTTTAAAGAGTTTTTTAAGGTGTTCCCTAATGACTTCTTCATTGTTACTATATAAATAGTTGATATGTTTAATAATTATTTGGTTTCTGGAACCCAAACGATATACATTTGTTCATAACCTCTATTATTTACCTATTTAAAATAGTTGAGGATTCAATTTAGAAATTTAAATGTGAATTATTTTATTCATCTTTCTGTATAGCATTGGGTAGTTAATGATACTTTTTTGAAGAATTTTAATTCTACTCTTCATATTTTTTTATAATCCTATGTATAATCAAACCATAATTAAAAATAAATATCATATTCTCAATAAAAATGAACTATTAGATTAGTTAAAGGGTAAAAATTAATTCTCAACCATAAACCTCTATTATGGTTTTCAAAATCTTAATGATTCGGAGTTTTATTTCTATATCATCACCTTCTGGATCATGTATAAGTAATTTTATAATCTAATAATAATTTTTTTAAATAATGATCCGATAGTATTTATAGAATTGGTGAACTAGATATTCTAATAGAATATTATTTGTTTTTTGTGCTTTTTTGATGATATTTATGTTTATTAAAAATATTAGTAGTATTATTATAATCATATGAATCATGTTTTAGTAATCTTATGTAAGCACCATATTGACAATATAAACCTAAAATGTGTCTCCTTGGTTTGGAATGTGAATTTCTCGGGGCATGTTGTTTCAGAATGTGTATTCTCAGTAAAAACATGAGAAGGTGAGTGATTTATTATCCTAGAAGGATCCATATAATTCCATTGAGATACAATTAATCTTGTGATTTCATGTTGTAATTATATTTTTTTAATGATTTCTAAAAGAACCTATCATAATTGAATGATGTTTCTAAAATTGGCTACAATTTCTATGGGAAAAATATCTGGATTCCCTTGATGAATGGAAATTTAATTTGACCTTAATTCCTATAATGATTTTCTCAGAATATGGTAAGGGAATTGTGGTGTATTTTTATGAATCCAGTATTTTTTGGGATTATGGTCTTATGTATATAATCTATATAGTGGCATATAAATCTCTTTTTATTGGATACATGAATAGAAAAATTCCAATCATGGTATCTATCTCACTGCAGTTTTTAATTATCATAAGTGTTGGTGACACTAACTTTTTTGGAGATGCTAGATATCTATTATAATAATGATAATCAAAGAAATTTCATTTTCCAAAATGATTTGAAACTTTAGAAAAGATAATGAGTGAATAAAATTTAATCATTTGACTTTTGCATCACCTAATCCCCTAGATAATGTAATTTTTTCTAACAACATCACCATGAAATATCCCTCTCATTACTACTTGGAATATAATAATTAATGGAATATCATTGGAATATTTTTTTAGATTCCCATAGAGGTGATGGAGAAAGTCATATGTTCGATTTTTGAATTATATAAGTTGAAATAATCTCTCACCCAGTCAATTCTTCATATGCATCATCCAGATGATCAGTTTTGGGATATCATGGGTTCCTAATATAGGGAGGAGTCTATTTTAGGCTTGTTACTCTCTTTAAAAATTCCACTATACTATATAATTCACGTTATAATCATTGTATATTTTATAAATATCATGAGGATATATTATTAAATTTCTATGATTTTTGTTCAACCTATACCTAGGAATATTTATTATGACATGATGCATTGGTTAAGGTTGGCAAGAATTAAATGTGACATAGATGACCTAATTGATATATATCCCAGTAGATTATTTCTAACATACAAATTATTTAGTGTATAATTTAGACTATTCTAGTTCCATTTTGGAAATGAGATAGACTATCTATTATTTTTCAAAATATGGTTACCATGGGCTATATAAAGGAATAGTTATATACATATAGTTGTTGACCAGTTGACAAAATCATGGAAATTAATTTTGATTATGAACTCCTCAAGAATTCATTATATGTGAAATATAAATGAGCATAATTTGGTGATTTTTATGGGGATTCTTATATTATTTTTATATACAAGGACCCTGATTTACCTCTAGGTTTTGTATGTGTCTTCAGGGGTGCTGGGGACTCATGTGAAATTGAGTATGGATTTTCATCCTTATAAGCGTATCAATATTGGAAATTACATTAATATAAAAAATGTTGTTATATATGTATATATTATGGATGTTAGAGGATCATGGAATATCCATGTGAGACTAGTTATGTTTTCTTAAGACAATAGTGAATATTCATCCATCAGAATGGAAACTTTCAAATCTCTATATTGTCTCACTTGTAAATTTGTTCATTGTTACTAGCTGGTGGATATGTATTCTCTTATGTGACCTAAAAATTTACAAAATATATCAATGGATGTTATTATTATACATTTATGATTTATAACATACCATTTTAGACATGTGTTTGATGTAAATCCTCATAATCATCTATTGGAATTATTAATTGGTTACAATTTTTTTGAAATTATCACCTCAGTTGGATGAGCATAATTTTATGAAGCATAGTATGGTATATTTGATACTTGTTCTACCATTAAATAACACTAAAAATATTTGTATGGTTCCCTATAATTTCATTTAACTATCTTAGTTTTATTATATTCATGATGTATTCCATATATCCCAGCATAAGAAATTACATCCACGTTTTTCTCGAGTCTTGAAATGGGGGAAGATTAATCCAGAACCAGATTTTATTGTGCTTAAAGAACATTTTTGGATTATTGTTTTTTAATATAAAGTCATAGAATGAATTAATAATAAATTTTTATATGTCTTATAGTGTAACAGAACATATTCTCATGAGATGTGGGATCGAAAATCTTTGATGAGTAAGTAATTCACTTGTTTCTTTTTGAATTAACCATATGGGGAATAAAATTATGGGGGTTTAAACTGATATAGTGAGGATAATATTCCCATATGAATGTGATATTAATGTATAGATATCCTTTTTTCACAATCTACTAATTTGGACTTTCATGGGGTCTGTTTTTTGAGAATGTTTGGACATCTTCATGTTTTCTAGGGCTATATATAGTTGCTGAACAAATAGGGAAATAATTTAGGTAATCCCATGAAACTGTGGATTTTGTTTTTAATTCTTATATTAAGGTACATAGTAATAAAACATTTGTTCCAAAAAACCTTGAATTATCCTCAAACCATGTTGTATAAGAGTGGGATGTTTTCAGTGATTTCCATAGGTCTTGTCCACCCGTGAACCTCCTCTAGTAACTAACAATAAGGAGAACTATTGAAAAATTGTATGGAAGAACATTTATAAAATATATGGTAATAGTAATTATTTATCCATAAATTATTTTATAGGAATGAAATGTCTCTCTTTATCCTCATTATGTCACCCATTCTATAGGGTCCCTAACTATAGGTTATTTATACGTTATTTTGAAGAATCCATAACTCCCAGTGACTACTTTTTTTATGATCTAAGATTATCTGATATAGATTTTTAGAGATATGAATAAATTACTATTTTTTAAACTCCATAAATCTATATATATAGATATAAATTAACCTATGTAAAAAAAATTTGTCGCAGGTTTATTAATAATATATTTGGAATGTTTGTGGATCTAATTTTGTCTTACTTAAATGGGATTTTTAATGACATGTAATTATATAGATAATTGTTTTTCATTATTTGAATGTTTTAATCATCATTATAAATAATTTATCTCAATATCTTAATGATTTATCATGGAATCATTGAATAGAAATTTTATGTTATTAGGTTCTTGGTTTTAGATCTCCACTTGATTTCTAGAACCTACATCTCCTTCGGTCTGGGGATCATTGGGAATTTTTTGGAATACCAAGTGTTTGAGGTGGGTGTTTTTATTTAATTCCGTGGTCTTATGAACAATATTATCTCACTAATTTTGAATTAATATTTTTATATTAGTAATCGAATGATATTTTATTTACTAATATGTGTATATTATGTGTGTGTTTTAAAAATAATGGATCGCAATTTTATTTAATAAATAATGGATCATTTCAAATTATTGTGCAATCATTCATTATAATTTGACTTCAAATCTTGTTGTTTTTTCATAAAATGGGTTTTTGGATAATTTATTTACATTTATATAACCTTTCTAAAATAATTTTAATTTTTCTACACATATGATAATTTGGTACTTTGAAGGGGTAATGTAGGGACTTGATTCCATGACATCATATGGGTTTCACACAAAAAGTTGTTCCTCAACTCCTTATGTAATTTGGTTGTGGAATAATTTAAACAATATCATAGAGGGGTTTCAAAAATTTTTGTGTTCCTTTTATCCTTATGTCATCATAATGGTGTATTTTTTAGTGTTCACTAGTTTTTAGTATTCACATGGGGTGAGGATCCTAACAAAACCATACAATATTCTCCAATGTGTATATTCAATTATTATTTTATTCCAGGTTTTTTGTGAATCATGTTTTGAATATGATTGATTTATTATTTTAATGTGATTCTAAGAATATATTATATATATTTTGGTATAAAATATTGAAAAAGGTTAATATTCATGTTTTTGTATAATTTTTAAAAGTTTTAAATCATGCTTTTGTTAAATGTTCATGTCTATATAATTTAATGTGAACTGAATATGGTTAAATGGGTGGTATTACATTGGGAATTCCTTTTTTTCACACCTTACACACACCCTTCTGTGTGTTTAGACCTTATTACATTTGATGAAGAAAAGGTAAAAGATCATTGGTGTGGTAGGGGTTATTTGAGGTTTCTAGGTTTGGGACTCGGTTAGAGAGCATGTAAGATGTTTCTATCTTGGTATATAGATATAGTGTTAATTTCCATTTTTATTTTAGTTATTCATGGATATTTTATTTGTATTTTTGTTTTCTTTAAAATTATATATCAATTTCACACTTATTAACAATGTTATTGGTTTTTAATGATCCATATCATAAATATCATGTTAGTAGTTCATTCTTGTTGTGGTGATCCATTCCCTAGGTTATCCTTATTTAATGATTTCGTGTTGTTATCCCATGGAGATCATTAATTCACTTATGTTCATACTAAAAATAATTTAGGAACATAAATATATTGTTCCTCCAAAAAAATTATTGAATTTCATTTTCTCTAAATCATTATGAACACTTCTAAAAAATACTCAAAAATAATTTTAATACTCTTCTTCTGAAAAATTCCATATTTAACACTACTTTAGAAGTGGATCAACATTTTTCATCAATAGAGAATACAAAAATTCGAAAATTGTATCCAAAATAATTTTTTTCAAAAATCCCATATGGGTTTGTTGAAGACATTTCAAAATCTGTAGTTGCCTTTTGAAAAAATATACCACACATTATTCTAAAAAACTATATTCACCATTAATAACTCTATATTGGAGTAAAATACCCTCTATTAACATACTCTAATCCCATATTGGGTAATATCATTATGTAAAATATTAGTTATATGAAATTATTTACAATAAATCACTCTGTTTAGCTCTAGGTATTAAATTAGAGATTAAAAATCACATTGGTCCCATCTTTTCTTCTACCCCAGTCTATTATCGTCCCTAAAATTATAATTTAATGATTCCAAACTTTTTTATCCATATTTACACATTTTCAATGTTATAGAACAAATTTATCCTCTTTACATGATTTGTATATATCCCCTTTATCAACTAACCCAAGGGTGACCACTTTATATACTATAAAATGATATTTATAATTATCATCTCTCAAGAAAATCTACACCATACTATATGGTTTGGGAATTTTATATCCATAAAATTAATTTTTGGTAGGTTGATAGATCATCTATATCAATCCAATTCCTCAAAAACACCTCCATGTTTAATGAACTGTCATAATATCTATAACAATAATTTTTATAACCATAAACTCCAACAACACTAACTCATATGTAACATTATCCTTAATGACATCTCACTAGATTCCAATGGTAATCATACATGAGTTAAAAAACAATTTTTATCATAAACATATAGCACATGAATTTCCATATTTGATTCCAATATTAAATTTCACATCAACTCCCATATCCTCATGTTGTATCATTATCCATAACAATCATGTGAAACCATCAATTTCCTAAATATAAAAAGATAAAATATTGCAAAAATCAATACAATATTTTTCTATTTTAATGAAATGTAATTCACAAGAATATATGATAAATTTAACTTCCTAATGTACATATTCTATTTTCTAGGGTATAGGTTGGTCTACATATGAAAATCATAATAACTCTATATATTCGACTTTAGTATAAATTTTATTTATTAATACTCTAATTTAAAATATAATTCAATTATAATATTTTGGATGGATTTTCAAGGTATTTTTTTCTATTAGAGTTTATATTTATAAGTTTAATGAAAAATGGATGCACTTTACACTTATGTGTCCCAAAGAACTGTATTCTATTTGGGATGTTGTCATCTTTTATATAACTATAACATAAAAACTTCATTCATGTAGAAACATTATTTTTCATTACATTATAATATTCCATTAAATATAACTTCAAAACAACCATGGTATATTTTTATTTGGATAAAATGGTTATATTCCATCCTTTAATCACCTTCATGAAAAGGAAAAACCTTTCCTCTCTAATAATCAACATTTTAATCCATTCCATATAAATATTAAATATTTATTGTACTCTTCTATGTTTGATGAGAAAATGATAATTTAATAATAATATATGAAATCAAACAACCTTTCATCAATATCATTTTATATATATATTAGGATGTACATCACCATGATAAAAAAATAAACATCTTTATTTACAAGTCATGTTAAAAATACCATACATTTGGATATTTATTTAACCCATAAAGTTTATTTTTTTCCTGAAAAAATTTGTCAAATCCTCATGAAAATGAAAACCATACAATTCATAATGTTCACCTTATTATTATGTAATATAATTAGAAATTATAATATGACATCCGTTAAGAGTAATTGTATTTACCTAAAACATAAAATAAGAAAAAATATATATATTGTCTCTATCATAGCCATGGGGAAAACTATCGTATATATATAAATACCTAAAATCTAGGATTATAACTTACACAAATTTCAATACTTATTTTAATCCATATTGTATATTAGTTTATCATCATATATAAATCCAATTTAACCATGATGACATTATTGTCCAATGGCATTTAAAATATTCCTTATCCTATTCTTTTCAGATTGGTTTAACCCATATGATATAACTTTAACCTAATTACCCAAATTGATATCTTCATCAAAACAAATTTGATATACCAGATAAAAGATTAATTATTCACTAGAGTATTAATTTTCCTCATTTTCATTATATATTTCTTGCCACATGAGATATAAAACTCATCAACTTCATCTAATCTCTTTAGTTTCAATTAAAATAATTCTTTATCTTAATAATTATAAAAATTATAAACTTCTAATAAATCAACATTATAACCATGTTGTTCCCCTCATATTCTCATCTTGTTGTAACTCTATCTTCTTCCAAAATCTACATAATATTTTGTTTTACATTCTTCATAATTTCAACTATACTTATTTCATGGTTTCAAAAAATATTTTCAAACATTTTGTTGAAAAAATTTAAATATATATTTTCATTTTGTAAAAAAATTCACTCCATTAAACTTAGACATTAACCATTTCACACTATTTATAATAATCCATTTAATACAGAATAATATATATTATTGAAATGTAATAATTTTTTTACCACATCACATATGTTATTTTTTAATCACCAAAACCTAATTGATCAATATTTAAGATATTGGATGAGGTCCTTATTACTGTCATCCAAATTTTTTTGAGAAAATAATTCCCAATCAACATTATTCTAAGATAATATTTTAATATATGGTTTGTCATCTAATTAAGAACATTTTTATGGTGTTTTCATTGATAAAACAATGTCTCTTAATTTGTGATTCTTGAGATTGTTCTACTCCAAACTATTGGTAAATATCAAACCATTGTACATTCATAAATTTATTTCCTTCCAATTCATAAACATTTTAAATTATTTTGATAATTTGTAATGTAATATAATACCAAAAAATTGTGGGTAATAACTCTAATCCATTGCATCTTTTTATAATCATAAAAATATATCACATATTATATAATCCCTTAATAGGATATAGATACATAGACAAAAACATGAGGAAATAAATGTTATTGTTTTCCCTTCCCAACAGACTAATTATATATATTCAAATTATACATCTTTTTTAACAAAAATCACACATGTGTTAATTTACAAGTATTATTTCAATGATATCCAAATATCTATTATTCCTACCCAAATCATATAATAACAGTTGAATAATGTGAAGAAGTTTTTTATTCCAAAAATGTGTTTCATTTCAATAGGGATAAAATGCACATATGTTATTATCTATTGATGTGGTGGATAATATCCTTTTTTGTTCCATTTCATCATAGTTACATTATTCGTAAAATAAATGATTCAATAAATTTATATAAAGTTTACTGAACATTCTATGTTGTACTATTAAGATACACTCTTAATATTGTACCCTTTTATTTTAGTAACCGATAAATCTTACCATCTTATATCTTTCCAAAAAATATGGTACTTCATAGAATTTTTGTTGATAAAAAAAATCATTTAATAAATAAATGCGATCGTTATAATCCATATGATATTTACATGGAATGATCATTATTTTCCACTGTATGGAATGTAAATCTACTATAATCCATACACCAACATTATTTGATTATCGTTGAGTAATATGTTAATCAACTACCATATTAAGGTTCCATTTGATTCATGTATTTTACTTCAATCCATTGATGTTTATATGTTTTCTCTTCATCTAAATTTCATGATCCAACTTATTCATGGAATATTGGAAGTCAATATTTTACTTTTGTCTGAATTGATGAAAAATTGATCTATTTATCATGAATAATTAATTTTCTTTCAAATTCCTCTTCATAATTGAATAGAAATATATTTTTATATGCCACAATACTCTGTATTAGAAACAATATCAATCAATATCAAAACCATAATTTTTAACTCTATATGGATACCTTTATTTATCTTACTTCCTCCAATACCCCTTCATTGTGAAAGATGATTTTCATAATATCCCATTATTCCCAAAAAAAATAAATCTTAATATATGGTCCTCTATAGTTTTAATTTTCTATATCACCTGTAGACATCAGAAATCATTAATTATTTTGATTATGAGTCACCCCATATTGAACCTAAACATATCAGTGAGATATTGAGTATTTCCAACATCCTATATATCAATTTACTTATGATTAGGTCACATATCATCTCCATAATATTGACGATAGTTGTTGTTCTACCAAAAATCCACCCAATATCCTTTCCATACCTCTATTAATATACATAACTATTTTTACATCAAATTTATCTATATTTCTCAATGTCTAATGAATGTTTATTGTATATTGTGATCATCTATTTTCCCACCTAAGGATGAATTATCCCATATTACCTTTGATACAAGTTAATTATAGTGACCCAAAATTATCAAACAATAATTTTACAAATAATTTGTATAATAATCAATAAATAACATATGATAAACTCTAATAAACTAATGGTTTACAATGTCTATAGTCTAGATACAGACAAATATTATATTTTCATATTATTCATCATCTGTCTTAAATTTATTCTTACTTTAAACACTTATTTACATTTCATACATAAAACCTTTCGTCATAACCGTGCAAATAGAAACATTATAAAGGGTGACAATTGGTTCAAATTAAGGGTAAAAATGGAAAATATCACTCGATGATCATATACATGTATAATATAAGAATTTGGGTATGTCATCATGATTATATCATACAGTGTTCATACCCAATATATCATATAAAATAGTTATAATTCATGCTATATAACCTTAGAAACTAAAAATTCCTGGAACATAATGATTTTTAATTAACACATATCAATTGTGAACAATGAGTTCAACTGAAATTCATAAAACCATTTAATAAGAGTATTGAACCATCATAATAATTGAAACCATATCATATTTCATGGTTAATTCATGATACCAACATATCATAGTTGATTAGGTATCAACATATGTTTCATATATCAAAATATAATTTTAATCTCCACTTGATTCCCATATCGTAGTTGATCAAGCATCACCACCTATTTCTCATAGTGGATCAAGAGAATAAAATAACTTCCCATAATTATCTAATGAGATGTCAGTCCTTACTAAATTCATGGAAGAGATATATAATTCATACAAAAACTATAATATAATGAAAACTATATATTTGTGTGACCCAATATCAAAAATCATTTATCAAATTATTATATCATAACCTATAGAAAGAAAAATAATTTCATAAACAATTTAAAATTATAGTCATAAAGCATTCATATAAATAATATCGGTGGTATGATATGATTATATCCCTATTAAAACATATATACAATAAAATAATATAATCATGGATGAAAAAATAATTTAAAAGACCACTATAACATTTATTGAAGAAAATCACCGTTTAATGTTTTTATAAAATATGTAAAATACAAATATTTATTAAATAAAAATGGATTTTTAATCTAAAATGAATCAAGGAAAATATTAAATTTATCATCATCAAATTTCTTAGCCAACATGGTGGAAAATTTCATTCATGAAAGTTGGTATAAAATTGCTTTTATATTTTAAGTAAAAAGTTCAATCTATCACATTCCAAAAACAGAAAAAAATAATAATCAAATATATTTTTACATAATGGTAAAAATAGGTAAAATGATATTAAAAATTAATAGTATAATATAAAAAATAGTAAATAAAACATTTTAAATTGGACCTAGATAGGGTATTGAAATATTTTGGACAAAACAAGAAATAATGTCTGCTTTTGATGAAAACAATTATTGTAATTTCATTTACTATTGATAGGATAAGGGAACATGAATAAAAAATTAAGGGCATAACCAGATAATGATAATAAAATTTCATTATATAATCTGAATCATAAGTAGTCCTGATAAAAATGTGAATAAAATATCAATCTCTTACCAAAATTCTCATCTTTATTCATAAATGTTCGAAAATCATTTATAAAAAAAATAGATTTGTTATTCATTTATTATCTTGCCACCCTCATGTATATCACAATATATATGATTCAATTATATTACATTATCACCTATTTATTAAAAAATAAATATTTTAATCCCTATGTATGGTGATAATTATATAACATTTCTTGCATGTTTCATTATATGATAACTTTTCCATGTACAATAAACATCATTTCATCATGTAACGATGTTAAATATGATATAAATATCCTATATATTCATTATATATATTTTTAATCATCCATGAAAGGTAATTATTGAAAAACTATTTACACCTTTTATGGAGATGGTATGCCATGCATATGCCTGAAGGTTGTTTTCGATTTCTATCAAAAAGAACAAATTCAGGAAAAATAATATTTTATCATTTTAGAACTATAATTATATCATAAAAATCTAATATAAACAACAAATAAACCATTGTAACCATAAATAAAAATTGTTGAGGAAAAACACACATCGGTTAGTGGAGGTGGTATTCCACACATATGAACGAGTGAGGTTTTAATTTATCAAAGAATGGAAATGATGTGGATAATGGTTTTTATATCACTATATTAATAATTAATTATATTTAGGATTTTGGAGTAATTATTTTATAAGGGATAATGTATATTTTTAGAAGTTATAAGATGTAACAAAATTGAATTTACTAGATTAGTAGTTATCCCTCTTTGCTAAAAAATTTATTTTAGAGTAAACTATATGAAATAATAGTATGATACTGAAGATAAGAATGAATTATTGTGGGTTATGGTAATTATAAATGAATAATAAAGTGTGTATAAGATTGGAGATGTGGTATACTTTTAAATGTTAGGTGTATGACACATATTGAAATTACTTAAATGATTAAATAATATAAATATCACAATCAGTCCACGTGGAACCAGGAAACCAAAAATTATGTGTATAATTTGTTGAAGAATAAAAATCAACTTAAATAATCACATTTTTGTATTTTTTGGACACATTTTTAACCTCATATCCAAGTTAAAGCATTGTAATATAATTTTAACATTATCCTTGATAATTTATTTTCATTGATAACATTATTAAATAAACAATTGAAAAAGGGTACTACTAAAAATATATAAATACTAATTATAAAATTGGAATAAATTTTACTAGATTCAATTTATATTAGTTTTAGGAATTAATTTTTTTATAAGAACAAAAAACACAGTAAAATTGATTTTTTTTTAAAAATGATAAATTTGCATAGTAGAAAAAATTAACCATGAAATATAGTAATAAACGTTTATTTCATGATTCATTTTTTTCAAAAAATAAACAAAGTAATATTTTAATTAATTTTTTTTCAAGACAAAACTTAATGGAATCTTCCAACTATTCTATTAGTTTAAAAGACGAACAAAATATATTAATTTGAATAAAATATAACTTTCTGTTAAAAAAGTCAATAAAGGGTTTCCAAATTTTAAAAAATTTACTGAGGTGAAAAATCATTACCATGGTTAATATTCATAACAATTAAATTTATGTTGGTATAATTAAATTATAAGAATTACGATATTAGAAATATATAATTCATCATGATAGATTTTGTTTAAAAATGTTGTATATATTAAATTTAATATCAATTCATAATACTTTATTAAAAATAGTTTTTGATAAAAAAAACTTAATCCCAAATTGAATAATTAAAAATTCAAGTATAAAGATGATTACCATGTAATTAATTATATATTTTTAACTGAAGGATTCTTATGTTAATATAGGATAATATTTAAATAATTATCATCCTTTTTCTACAATGTAAAATTATATTTTTATAAAATTAATGTATTTCAATATTTTAGGAAGAATAAATATTTCTAGAATATTTAGACAAATAATCTTAAAATAATATTGAAGTGATAACTTAAAAATGATATACTTTTTATAATATAAAATTTATTATATTTTTATAATGTAACAATACCATCCACTCATAAGATGTAATAAAAAACATTTTGATGAAAACATATTTTTTATGAAAAAACATAATTTACTAAAAAATGAGTACTTATTTATAAATAAGTTATCGTTATATAAATACATTATATATATTTTTAAAAAATAATTTATTCAAGTTTTTACCTCTAGTATTAAATTCAGGGTTATAATAGTCACATTTAAATAATAATATTCATATCAGGTTTTACTTATACTCTTTGTTGTTTGTAAATAAAGCAATTAGTGAAGAAAATTATTTAAATATAAATATATCAAGAATCTCAAGGTGTTACATTATACACCCATTATATATATTTCTCCATAGAAATAATTTCTCTATAATTAAAAAAAGATGATAGTTCTACCTCATCAAATACTCATGATCCCATATTTATTTTTCATATTTATGGTATTGTCCAAAAAACTAGGTGAGTGGTTTTATTTCATTTCACAATCTCTTATAAAACTAAAATCTCTTTAGGGTGTTCCTTATAAGAGATATATTTCTTAGCAATATAAATTTAGTGTGTCGTTCATGTGATGATCATGTATGTACCTTATTATTAGATATAAGTGAAACACCTCATGAACGTGAGGGAGATTTAGTTGAAGTTAAAAATGATATACTCCCCTCATAATACGACCCATAATTTCGAACATGTCAATATATATAGAGATAAATATTACCTTATTTCCAAATATCATAACCCTATTAAATTGATATATTTATAAGAATAATTTATCATTAAATTATATGTCCATATTTGTTTGATTATTATCATCATATTGTTTTATTGACACTCAACTATGCTTAAGTTCCATTGATTGACTCTTACCATCTCTTCAATTTCTTTAGAAAGATAATGTTCCAAAATTTTTATTTTCCAACATCATGCCAAAACGTAAGAGTTATCTTCTTCTTACTATATAGGGATTAATAAGGATCCATATTAATTTTAATATTAAAGTAACAATTTTATGAAACCTAAATAAAAGGAAGGTTTTTTTGTCAACTGCATTTAAAATTTATAAAGTAATATTTAGATATATATTATATAGATTGAATTTTACCATTATAATTTCCATCAATAAAAGGATGATAAGTATTACGACATCAAAAATATGTATCCAGATTATACATATGAATTCTCAGGAGAATCAATTTAAACATAAGGACCCAATCAAATAAAATAGATTTTGTTACTCAATGTAATCTTACTAATAAATTAAAATAAAAAAAATATGATCAATGGTGAAATACAATCTAATTGAAATGTAGTGGTAAAATATTTTAAGGAGTTTTCCTACTAACCAAATATAAATGTTTCCATTTAATTTTTTATGTAGTCCAATGATGAGATATAATGTAATATATTCACATTTTCATTCGTATAATGGTAATGGTAATAACATCTACTTAGAAATTTTTCTCTAAACTTTTACATGATGATGTAATAGGTGTGGAGATGCATAATCTGAAATAACCCTTTTCATGTGTTCACAAAAATAATTATATTTCAAATCCCTATAAATTTTCATATATCCATGATAAATAGAGAATAATGAAACATGAGATTCATCTGCCATCTCCTTATTTTGATTTAGTATTGGCGTAGAAAATAATTGGTTCTTAAATATTTTCATTAAACCAAAATCGTGATTGAACTATACAATTATTACCAACATCTTCTAAATTTCCAAATTCTCCTTTTTAATAATTTAATCCTCATATGGCTGAATAATTGAAAATTCATATGAGAAATATATGATTTTCCTATTTTATGAAGACATTTTGTTCAATTTTCAAAAAATACATAAGTACGGGATCTCATACATTCCTCATCACATCTAAACATAAATGGTCTTTCCTAATCAGTGCATAAATAATTTTTTTTTCCTTCCCACGTTGGTAATGTATTTTTCAGTCCGAAACACTGACCAATTTCTATGAATATTATCGTGTGCATATTTATCTCTTTCTATGTGAATATTAACACAATTATTTTATTACCTGTATATATACTAAACCTTTAACCATTATTATATTTCCTCTATTTCTCCAATGAATAAATTACCACTCCTTTATCCAGATCATGAGTCTGGATATTCTTCTAATATGATTTTAATTAGTTAGACGTCTATTCTATAACCATTACATTCAATATGAGGACACTTCTCATCGCCTTGTAGATTTTTCAGTATATATAAATACCACTTCTCCACTTCAGGGTAGTGTGAGAATAGGTCCCATAACAAATATTTATGTCATCTCTTTCAAATTCACCCCACACTATTCAATCGACATTTAAATACTTCCATACCATGTTAACGTCACAATTGAATTATAAATTCATGGGAAAGCACTCAGAAAATTTATATATCTTCTAACTAATCCATAAAAACTATGGATTTTATTTATCATGTCTGCTATACTGCATTATTCAATAGTATCTAATTTGGATGGATCCAATGATCTATCTGCACTTGCTATTTAGTGGTCCATGAATGAAATATTATGAACTCTTATTTCAAACATAGAAAATTTTGTGTATTAATTATCCTTCTTTAGGGTTATTATCATAATTCACAAATGGCCTTTAGTCACTTCATTTCTCTTTAAATATATTAGAATATCATATATAATGTCTATCATAAATTAATCAAGGTAATACCTAAAGGATCTATTCCCCAAATCCAAAAATATATTAATGAAATTTTAATGTTCAAATGGAATCCATATAAATTTATAAGGACAATACCTCTTATAGTAGTCTATCTAGGGTATTTCATCAATCTTAAAAATAAATTGATGATATCCATAGTGATAGAAAATATTGAATGTTTATTTTTATCCTGTGTATCTATAAAAATATTATATATATGATTTCAAGGATACATATTCATTAAAATGATCTTATTATGTTTACGATAATCAATTCCACGATTCATTGATCTATATTTATTAGAAATAAATAACATGTTCACCCCATGGTGATTGACTAGGACATATAAATCCATTATCAAGATTCTCCTACCCATAACCCAATCTAGTCTATTATATATATAGTGTTTGAAATAGGCCTAACACCAATTATGAATTCTATTATACCCTCAACATCAATATATTGAGTAAGAATATTCATCTTTTTTGGAAATATATGTAAACTCTCTAATAAAATAAGTATATCCGAAATTTTGAGTTTCTCCCCAACCACTAGAGATAGACACCCATCATAAATAAGAATTAAAACTCATATGATATTTGTAGTATCCGCTATAGTTGTGTATTCATCTTAACACTGATTAAAAATAAAAACATCATTTTAAATATTATGTTTTACTTATCTTAAATATAAATTAATATGGGATCTATATACAAAAATTCAATTAAAAACAAAAATAATAACAAATTTAACCGAAGGGAGAATCAAAATATTTTTAGGAAACAAATTCTCAGATAATTTAATTTAATAGGAACTATTGAACTCACATGTGATCATCAAACCAATTAATATTTTTCACAACAACACAATACCTCATCATTGAAGAGGTATCGTGGTTCCCCTAAAAAATTAATGTAGATATAAAATATTGGATAGAGATATATACAATTGAGAACTTTGTTATCCTAGACTGGTTAATCATTGTATCATTTACCATATAATTATTGTAACCCTATTGGACGATCATTATTTCATGTGATTTCCCATTTTCTTTGGGATTAATAGTTTTTCAATGTTGATCATCATCATAAACCTTCAGATTCGTTCCCATGTTTTCATAATTACTATACTCTTCGATTTTGAAAAATTGTAGTTTAGGTGGGGGAATTTATTGGAGACTCTTTCTTCATGCATTGTATTAAAAATAATATTTATAAAAGTTTTGTATTCATAGTATTTGTGACAATCCTTTCAACGTTTAAAGAAAATCCCATTACTATTCCATCAGTTTCTCAGATTTTTTCCAAAATTTTCAGAATGTAGAAGATTTAATTTTCCTTTTAAAATGTGATTTATTTGAGTTTTCATTAGGCCTATATTTATCTTTTATTTAAATATAATTAGACATTTTAGAAACATAAATTTAATTTATTCAATGATTTCACATAGAATAATTTCTTCATAGCTACCAATGTCTATTATATATAACACCTCTTAGAGACTTTGTCTTATACGAGGACGAAATCATTACATTTATTCCATATGGATAATTATTAATCTAGATGAATACCATGAAGGTATTATAAAATGTTCCTCATATATACCAATGAATTAATCATCCAAATACATAATATCAATGAATTCATTCTCCATTTTGGTATATAGAATGCAAGGGGAGTACATACTATGAAATATCCTCTTAACTCACCCCATTATAAAGGGATGTGTTATTACACCTTCAATGTATTCATAATAGGATTCCATAATTAACATGGCTTTCCTTCTAAATGATAAACAAATAGGACAACATATTCTTATTTAGGGAACTTCAGAAGATAAAATTCTTGTTCAATGGTACATATGCATCACTCAACAAACAATAGATTATAATCACCAAAGAATGGTGTATGATTTCAAATGAAAGGATTAAGAGTAAATTTGTACCTCCTATTATAATTTTTATGTAAAATGTTATTAATATTAATATAATATTTAATTATTAATAAAATAAAATTTTCCATTAAACCAACTATAGCATCCAATTAATTAATAAGAATATCATTACATTTCCAATTTCAAAATTTTTTTGTATGATTTTTTCTTATTAAATCCAGTTAAATGAAAAAAGTGTAAAAATAAATACACACTATTCAATGTGATCTATCATAAAATAATGTAACAAAATTATTATTTTGTTGAAATGATTAATACAAATTTTCAATTAATGAAACATTAATTTTAACCTTAGGTAAACATATTCAAATCTATAATAATGGTTCATAGAAGAAACTGAAATTAACCAAAGATTATCCCCATTTAGTTTCGAAACATATTTTTAGAAAGGGTCCATTCAGCAAGAAAAATAATTGTAGAGCATATATACCAACTCTTTGTGAGTAAATTAACCCAAAATTCATCTCAATGAAAACCAAGTCCACATGTATAATCTTGATAGTGATGTGTTTCTTAGAGAAAAATAAAATATCATCCTTATCAAGAAATTAGGATTCCATATTATGTATAGAAATATCATGAAGGTTTTCCTTAATATTATAAATCACCAGTCTTTAAATATTGAAAAATTCACTTGTCTAATTACAATATAACACTAAATGTTTTTATGCATATATTTTATATTATTTTAGATAAATATTCAACACAGAATAATATAATACATGATAGAACAATAATTGTTTTCTATATCTGGTGAGAAGTTATTTGAACATATTATTTATGTTTATTCTTCATCATCTATCATAATATTATCCTCAAATTGTACAGTTATTGACATACCCTACTTGAAATGATTCTTCATTACCTAGTGACGGTGAATATATGAAATGGGGAGCTTAGATACGAAGTAAGGGTAAACATGGAAGATTTAAATAGATTATCATATGAAATACTAATATATATATATAGTATTATGATATCATTATCACAATATAATAATATAATACCTAATATATCATTGATCATTTCAATAATTCATTGTATAATAATTTATTATTTTGAATGATTTGTGTTATGAGGGTACGAATTAATCATATTTCTTTCATGAACCGTGACTTGAAATCACAAGTATAAAAATATGTCACAGGTGTGTAGAATCATAGTAGGAATATAAAAAATATCTTATTTCATAGATAATTAATGATAAATTCATATTATAATGTGATAGGTATCAACACATGTCTCATATATCATAACTGCTAAGGAAACATATCTTCTTAACAAATCATAGTAGATCAAGCATCACCATTACATTACCATAGTATTTTCAACACATAATTGTATTTCTAAAACTATATCATGATATATTATTCTATACAGAAATCATTGGTAAACTATATAATTCCATTCCTGATTTTAATATAATTAAAATTATTCATATGTGTTTAATAATATCACAAAACATTAATCATTTCATCATATCATAATCCATGTAAAAGACATGAATATGATTAAAATATCAAATTCATATTTGTAGACCATTAAAATAAACAGAAGTAGTGGTATCATAGAATCATATCCTTATTAGAAAAAATTACATCATGGGATTCTATCGTTGTTGAATAATTCATTTAAAAGATCCCAAGAATATTTAGTTAGGAAAATATACTTTTCACTTTGAAATCAATTATTTAAAATAAAAATATATATTAAATAACAATGAAAAAATTACTTTGAATAAATGGTAACACTAAATGGAATATTAAATTAATTTTGTCTCCATGATGTAAGGAAATTTCATTAATTCTATGTATGTTAAAAAGAAATCACTTCCAAAGTTTCTCCATAAAGTCAAAAGTTCCTCAATTCAAAAAAATATATAAAAATATTCATTTGAAAAAATAATAAATTTAAAAAAGTTAAAAATTAAATTAAATAATAAAAATAGAATAGCGAAGATATTTTTGGAGACATTTTAAATGAAACAAGGACATGGCTGAAAACTATTTTCAACCAAATCGGAAATAAATTCGTTTTTTAAGGAATAGTTTTTTGATGATTTTATATATCAAGGAGAGTAAAATGGTAATATTAATTTCCAAATAACATTAATAAACATAGTAAAATAATTTTTAATTGTTTTATTATATAATGATGAACTCAATTTTACATTTTAAATCATGCATAGATAATCCAAATTGAAATTTCATTGAATCATAAACCTCGTACCTCGTGTCTCGTATTTAATTTTTCTCATGTTTGAAAATCCTATACAATAAATAAATATATTCTTATAGCTATTCTAAAGAATCCTATTCATGTATATATTACCACATATAATTTCCTTCAAACATAATATCACTTTTTTTACATAATACATTATTAATATCTTTATCCCATGTGATAAGTGCTTCATTTTTTATGCATGTTTCCATTTTCTTAAATCAATTAAACATATATTGATCATAGATACATCATATATAGAGTTGTTAATCATGGTAGAAATATAATATATATTCATTTTATATGTATTTATAATCAATCTTACAATTTTGAGAAAGAAAATTTATTTAAACATTTCAAATAGATTACAAGTTGTACATGTGCATGAACAGTACATTCATTTATAATGAAATGAGTCATTAAATGATAAAAACTTATGTTAATAATAAATTAACATAATTATATAATAAATATCATATATAAAAATTAAATCCTTCATAATTATCATCAATTAGAAATTGTGGTAAAAAAAATAAAACACATCACTTCGTGGAGGTTATAGTCCACCTGTATGGATGACTAATGCTTTATTTTCCCACAGGATGTAAAGGAGTTGGATAACGGTTGTTACATTATTATAATAAAAATTAATTATCTTTAATATGTGGAATTAAATTTTTTATAATGGATGCTATATTTTTAGTATAGGTATAATAAGTAACTAAATTAAAGGTAATTGGTTCAGAGATATTCTTCTTTATTGTGAAACCTCTTTTAGCTTACATCTTATTCCTTTTAAGTATAACATTTAGGAAATGATATGATATATAAGACATATATAAGGACACTATGAAGATATTATGGTAATTATTTGATGATATTTAAGTATCACGAAGGTGGAAAAGAGAGGAGATGTGGTACCCTTTTATAAAGGATAGAAACGACATAAATGGAATTAATTATACCATTAATTAATTTAAACATAATAATATTACCATGTGGCACCAACACACCCTAAATTAGAGTATAATATCTCACATTTTAAAATAAATTAATCCAGTCACATTTTGGAATGTTTTGGATACTTTTTAATAACTATCTCTTAATTAATCCATTTTAAAACTATTTTAACCAATACTATGAAAACTTATGACTTTATTACGATTATATAATTATACGAGAAAAAATAAAATGGGTCAGATATTTTTTTTGAAACTATTATTTATAATTTGGGAAATATTTTATGTGTTTCTATTTATATTGGTGGAAGTACTTCTTTCAATATGAAAACTCAAAACACAACAAAAATATTTTTTAAGAAAATAGATATTTAAGAATAAAAATAATTAACATTCAAATAAAATAATAAACTTGTTTAAATTAATTATTTTTGTTAAATAATAAAAAATATTTTTATTATTGTTTTTGATAAATCATAAAAATTATCTTCCATCAATTGTACAAAATGAAAATCCCTGAAAATACTTCTGAATTTGAATAAAATATAACATAACTTCAAAAAATTCAGTCATGGGTTCCTAATTGAAAAACAATATTTTAAAACAAACTAATTGACTCTATGAACAATTTTTTTTAGAAACCACTAATCCATAAGGATTAAGGAATGATTTTTAGAGATTTCAATGCTTTTATATATATGTCTAACATAGTTTTACCTCTTTTGATTTGATGAAGAATCATTACCATGGTTAACTTTAATAGTGGCCAAAAATTATGTTTTCCAAGTTAAATTATAATAATTTTGATGATTAAAAATGTAGAACTAATTATTCAATATTAATTTGTTTTATGTTCTATAAATTCATTTAATATTAAAAATATAAAATGAAACGAATATTTTTAGGAAATTGTGTTTTTATGTACAAAAATGAATATATACCATAACCATGAATATAATTGATACCATCAATATTAATTAGATTAATTAAACATAAATTATAATTTTTCTAATTTAGTATCAAATTTATTGAATTATGGGACATTTTCAATGAAAATAAATGATATTTTCATAAAAACCCAAATTTGACACTAAAAAATAATACATTTTAGAAAAATAAAAAAAATTACGATAAGATAAAATTAAAATACTAATTTGAAATATTATATTCTTTTTTATAAATTAAATATATAAAATTGGAATAAATTAATGATAATATTTTTCAACACAAAGGATTAAAAATATAAAAATAAATATATATATTGAAGCATATAAAGACCACTTAAAAATTGGTACATATTGATCATTGAATTTACATTCTATAAACCATTTATTATAATTTTTAGTAATTATTTATTTTAAATCATAAAACCAACATTAATTACATAGTTATAAAATTCTCATTTCAATTATAATATTTAAATCAGGGTTCATTTAAATGGAGTGTTTCTTATAAATAATTCTTGCAATGAAACAAAATCTATGTAAATAAAAACATACAATAAATCATTAAAGAGTAACATTATTAAATCATTCAACAAAATATTTAAACCAAAAATAATTTTATTCATCTATATTGTTCGTAATATTGTAATCGAAAATGGAATTTTATTTTTCATGTTTTTCAAATTAGTTATTTTCAAACTCACCAAAACGTTTTCACAACTCTTCCATCGATAGTTTCATGAAGTGTTTAATTGTATGAAATAATGCATTTTCTCACATTATTTTGGATATCGAGATAAAAATCCCATCCTATAAAGCCTAAAAATATACTTTGACATAAAATCCCCCTTTATCTTCTACATCATCATTGTCATTATATTACATTGTTTGATACTTCCCCACAACATCTAAAGAGACATATTATTTATTTTTTAGTCATTAATTTATTCTATATTTGTTTCATTCAATATAATATCCTCTCATAATAGTATGTTCTTCTTTGTAATAAATTTTTACTTATTATTCATTCCATGTTTTACAATATCTGATGATTTATTTAATGAAACTACCACATACTCATCAACTTCATGAATATTCTAAGATCAAATTCCTGTGAGGTTTGAATCTTGTCCACATAAAAACCTAAAAAACAATATTCCATTTGATATTTACATTTCTAGTTTTCATATTCACACAATTCAAGGATATAAATTCTTGCAAATCATCATTTTATTGATCATTTTCTTAAGTAATATCTTTATTTTAGTGAATTTTGTTTATTTTGCATTCCTTCTTTTAATATCCTCAATGAAAACATTACTCATCTCATATTAAAACTGGGTATTGTAAAGACTATACAATGTTAACTTTTTATGTCTTTAATACTTTACCACTAATTAATTTCTATTAAATTGTGGTGTATGTATTCTAAATATTTTCATGATCATATTTACATCATTGAGGATTTCATTCAGTATGTACTGAAACTCCATGATAACATTAACCCAATAAAATAATTAATCAATTGATTTATTTTAGTGTATCTAAATTTCTTCATATTGTTTCTAATGATCCTGCCATTTATATTATGATATATTTGAGATACCACTATATGAATTATATATATTTTGTTGCATAGTGTGTAAAGATTTAGATAACATCACTTTAGGGTTAATTATGTTAGATACAACTCCCACTAAATCATTGATTTCATTAGAATATTCATTAAAATATCTATTTCCCCACTTTTATAATACTTCATTACCCATATAGATAAACATATTAGGAATAATATTCCCATAAAAATCCATTATAAATGGTTTAAAGTATAGTTCTCCCTAATTAATCCTATATCAAATTGAATTTACATTGGGGAACATATTCCTATTGAGATTTATATATTCCATACCTACCATATTGAGGTGAGTTAAGGTATCTAGAATTATTGGATTTGATACCATTTAATAACCCCATTCATGTAAATATTCTTAGTGTTGGAGAATCTATATATTTTTATTCCTTCTAAAGACCCTATAAATTATCTTATCTCATTATTACTATGAACACCACTCCCAATTAAAAGATATTTTTTGTAATAAAGAAGGTAAATAGGGAAATGATCAATTATTTAATTTCTCAAATACAGTAGGATAATCTTATGTAAATTCAATGGGGATGTGCTGATTTACAAGTTTATACTAATAGAATAATTGATTAAAATCATTGGAAAAGTCTCTCTATCCCTTCCATTTCCCCAACCAGCACATTTGGATTTTGCACTACCCACTGAACAAACTTCATTACTATTTAAAAATTATCATAGTTTCGTTTTTTCCATCATGGTTCACTACCAACCATGATTAGGGAGGTTAATACTCTCAACTAATGTATATTGATAGTTCCTCAATAATATTCCTCTAATATAACAATTCCACATTATTTTCACCTTACATAGAGTTTCATGATGTTGATTACTCATCATAACAAAGAAATCCACATTACCATAGATATTTTTTGTAATTCCATTATTTTTATTATAACCCCTTTGTGAAGAATTAATTTTTTTAATAATTTTTTATTCAATGACCGGGTCAAATGACTACATTTATCCGTTAAACATTTGGTTGCATAATTTTTCTCCAGAAATAAATTCATTATCATAAGTGTTACATAAAATATAGCTATTAACTATTCTATGAGTATTTCAATGCCCTTAATAACAAAATTAGTTCCCTATTTATACACACAATTGATACACCTCAAAATATTTTGTGATCCTAAGGAACACATTTCCTTTTTCCATGAATTTGAAATTTATATCACAACACCAATCTATGAGTATAACTCCATCTCATGAATGTCTTCCTGGAATGTATAGCATCCCTCCTTTTTATAACAAAAACTTTCATTACATTACACAAAAATAAGGATCTTTAAGGTTTAGTGTCTTGGAAACCAGGAACATAATACATGAAAACAACATAAACCATTCTTCTTAAACACTTGAAAGGCTTCTACTTATGTTCATCCTAGGTTCATTACTGCATCTCATAACATGGGGACACACATCGAAATAAAGGGTGAGTAGATGGCCCAGTAAGGGAACAAGGGAAACATTTAACATGTGAACTTGAGATACAAATCTATGTCATGAAAAAGAACATTAAGGCATGAGAAAGAAATCATGTGGCATATCATAATAAAAATAACATTTTTCATAATGTTAAGATGTGGATACATAATTTAACATAGACAATCATGAACATATCACCAAGGTCCATCCCCAAGGTGTCATTTGAAAATTACCAAGGTTATTCACCAAGATATCATGAAAATTGTAATCTCTAGTGGTTTCATCATTACCCAATGAATTGGAGCGCTATCAGGGCGCACCCTTAAATTTGTCTTTGTTATCATGTGAGCCACATATATCATCATCAATCATTTCAATAACAACCCATATATCATAATATAAATGGGTTTCATTTCATAATCAATACGTTTTAAAACTGCTTTAAAGAAATGATCTTTATGTCACTTTAAAACCCACTGCAAAGGAAGGTGGGTCTCATGTATGTAAATCGCAGAATTTAAAATAGAAAATTTTGGTATATATGTGAATACCCCTTTAGAAAAAAGAGCTTTGAGTATTCACTTAATAAAATAAAATAACTTCAGAAAAAGAGAGAAAAATTTTGAGACGGAAATACTACAGCATAACGGCTATGTTACGAGGTTTTAGAAAACATTGAAAAGTGAGGGTACATGGGTCAAACAATAATAAACGACCCATAAAATAGTAGAAGAACAGACTATAAAGGATTTAAGAACATGTTAATGAAATTTTAAAGACATACCATATTAAATGAAGAACATGAAAGGAAGACAAAAATAATATTTCTCTTATGAAATTTTAGCAGCCTAACGACGTCACTTAAACTTCAACAAAAATGAATTGAAGAGATAAAATAGGGTATCTCATCATATGAACATAAAAGATCAGTATGATATATTTAGGTATCATTCCCCAACATAATAAAAAGGGATCTTGAAATACTTTACATGAAAGTAGATCTTTGAAAAATGAGAAAGGAGAACAAATCCCTTAAAAATTCAGAAGCCTAACGGCGCCACTTAAACATCAGAAAAAATGAATTGACAAGATCAAATAGAGTCTCTCATAAAATGAACATAAAATTTAAGTATGATAGATATAGATATCATACCCCAAACTAATAAAAAATAACTTTAATGACTTGACATGAAAGTAGAACTTTGAAAATTTAGAAGGGTGAAAGAATACATTAAAAATTCGGCAGCCTAACGGCGCCACATAAACATTATTAAAACGAATTGATGAGAGAAAGAGGGGTTCTCTCATCATATGAAAATGAAAAGGGCAGTAAGATTAATATAGAACAACATCCTCCAACATAAGAACATGGAGTATAAATGAAATGACATAAAAGAGATTACTTGAAAAGGAATAGAGGGGTCGGATCTATTACCTTAAATGTAACTCTTAAAACTCAATGGTTGGGACCTTGTGAGGCTTGAGGGAACCTTGGGAGGACTCCTAGTGAGGTAATGAGACCAGAGCATCGTTAGGGGAGAGTTGGGATAAAAAAATAAAGGAGGAAAGGGTGGGTATTTATAGGGAAAGTGAGGGGACAAGGCATTAATGGCCAAGGGACACCTCACAAGTGGTTTTCTCAAAACCATGTGCTCTCCCATGATATTTCCCATGGAGTAATGCCAAATGGGGCCCCCAATACAATAATTCATCACCTTTGGTCGGCCAACCCTTATAATATCTCATGACATCATCATGACACAGTTATGATGTCATTAAACATACCGAGAACCTAAAACTGTATTTTTACTATTCACTAAAAATTAAACTTTCTCAGAAAAATCCCAAAATATCACCTTAACCAAATATCGATGATATGATTTAAAAAATGAACTCCATTTTATAAAAATAATTTTCAAAATATTTTTAATTTTATTTTTATATAAATACATTGTTCCCCAAAAATGCATTTTTTCAGAAAAATCCCCAAATATTACCATAACATAATATTGACGCTCTGAGTTCAAAAATGAAATCCATTTTATAAAAATAATTTTATAAATATTAGTAATTAAATTTTTAATTAAAATACTATTCACCTAAAAAACTAATACTTGAATAATAATATATGAAACCGTTATTTAACAATTTTATTGAATCACATTACTTAATAAAGGTGCCTATATTATATTAATAATTTCTTTAATTGAGATTACTAATCCATTTGGTCACATTACAAATCCTAAGCATAAAATCACTATTTATAATTTACTATTCATCAAAAATTAAGTTGATCTTATTAGACTCTAAATATTATATGAAATATAATTGTAGAAGACCATTTTTGGAAAATCATTACACATTTTTAATTATTTAAGGTTTACATAAACATTTTATAAAATAAATTTTTCTAAAATTCATAAAAAAATATGCATACTATATTTATCCGGTCATTTGACAATTCATAAACATCATCATTAGAAGAAATAAATTTTTTTATTTAAACAAAGGATTACACAAGGAGGTTATGGGATCCTTACATATCCCCTTATCACACCAGCATTTGACATATGTGTAAAGTGTGCTAAGGTGAGAGAATCCGAGGGAGGCTTGGCCATCATCGCATGAGTAGTAATTTCTATCAGTTTGAACTTCTCGCGAAGGAGATTCCGTTCTAACTTCACATGATAAAGTTCGGCTTGGGTTTGGTCCAGAGAAAACCCAGTGGTGCTACCTCCTTCCCATGTTCTGTTAGATGTGCTTTGATTGTTCCAAGACTACTGGGTGAGGCCATCGAATCTTATTTCTATATTAATTAACCACGATTACTTGTATTTAGAGACAATAATCAAAATTTTTAGTTTCCAGCAGTCATATTGACCAATGGTCATATAACTGTCAAAAACCCAATGGTCTCATTTTAATTATACTCATGTTATTAAATGAAACATTTTTTTTGAGTATATAAAAAAAATAAAATAACACACAAAATTAGGAATCAAGATTTATTCAAAATTTTGGGTCGTTACAATCTTCCCCCCTTAAGAAATTGCATCCTCGCAATTTTTAAAATAGGGTTTTGAAATTTCATTGAATGTCCCACATCGGAAAAGGAGTCACTAAAACTATTACTTTAAATGAAAGAAAGGGAAGTACAAAGGTCACCTGAGTTAACCCATACTAGGATTCTATGTAGGAAAACATGGACATGGAGGAGAAAACAAAGGGTCATGTTCTGAGGGAGAGTGATAGAAAATATGATTAGGAGAAAGTTAACCATAAGAAAATCCCAATCATATGATGTGTGTAAATGGTTATTGATTACCTAGTAGGAAACGTAAACCAACAACATATTTTTTTTACGTTTCTTTTCATAATTTTGAGGAATTCATTTACTACATAGAAAAAAAATATAAGGAAATATACCTACCTTCAAGTAAAGTTTCATCCTTTAATAAGTCTCTACCAAAACTAATCTTTCCTCCAAATGATGTGAATTCAAAAACAATTTGTCTCATCAAAAGCAGAAGAATCATCTTCTATAGAATCACGTAATCCACAAATTATTAAAAAATATTTCTTCTATCTTTAAACATTATCCCAAAAACAGAAAGGATAAGATAAAACAACTCTTCAAAAAGAAAGAATCCCATAGGAAGGTAAACTACTTTTAAATCTTCAAAGTTACATGGTACTAGCCAGAGTTCATCATAGACCATTCCGTAAATAACTGTCCTTAAAATTCCTCAAAATAACCCAAACTAAGATTGAAACCAAAACAATTGATAACATAGTCTTCCAAAATAAACATCATCGGTAATCTCCAAACAACATAAACCACTCCTAACATCTTATAAAAAAAGTAACAAACCTAAACATATTTTCCCCAAGATAGGTTAATCATTTCCATAATTAACCTATATTACCATTTGTTCACCTTAAATTCATCGATTCTTCAAAATATAAGTCAACCTTACTCCTCAATGAAAATACCGTAGTAATCTATTTACCTTGATCATATAGGGTCCCCAATATAGTGAACTTCTTCCAAAAAAATAATCATCTTTTAATCCCCTAATCATCTCTGTCATATTAATACAGAAATCATCACATTTTCTATCACATTGGTTGTTGGTACATGTTCATCCATTTCCCACCATTAACTAAGAAGATAAAGTATAATTTGGGGCTTAAATTCTTAGCCAATAATCATGAAAAGGAACATAAATCATATAAGGATAACTTGTAGAAGAAAAGTATACCCTATCTTGTGATCCCCTAGGTTTCAAACTAGGTTATCCATGATCATATATCCTTATATGAATCTTTATTTTATTTTATCATTGTTCGTTTAATAATGGTTCATACTAAGATTATGAATTTACCAAAGCATACCCCCGGGAGTGTCGTAACCAAGAGTGCAGCAAGGCCAGTTGTCGTATACCAGTTCTCGTTCGAGTCTTGCTCAATGTGGTGTTTTCGGGTTTTACCTCTATGTACATCTGTGCCAGAGCCACCTATACGTACTCATATCTATACATGTATGTATTTGATTGGAAACCCCTTACTCAATAATAACCAAAATACCAGGAAGATTTCTTATATATATAATTTTCTATATGGTTCTTCCAAATGTTTTCATATCCTAATTTCCACAAATAACTAAACCATCATTTGATACCAACTATAGCATCCCGCCTTTTTATAACATAAACTTTCATTACTTTACACAAAACTAAGGATCTTTAAAGTTTAGTGTCTTGGAAACCAGGAACATAATACGTGAAAACAACATAAAAATTTCTTCTTAAACACTCGAAAGGCTTCTCCTTATGTTCAACCTAGGTTCTTTACTGCATCTCATAACTTTGGGGCATACATCAAAAGAAAGGGTGAGCATAAGGCCCAGTAATGGAACAAGAGAAACAATTAACATGTGAACTTGAGATACATCAACTATGTCATGAAAAAGAACTTTAAGGCATGAGAAAGAAATCATGTGGCATATCATAATAAAAATAACATTTTTCATAACATTAAGATGTGGCTACATCATTTAACATAGACAATCATGAACATATCACTAAGGTCCATCCCCAAGGTGTCATTTGAAAATTACCACGGTTATTTACCAAGATATCGTGAAAATTGTAATCTCTAGTGGTTACATCATTACCCAATGCATTGGAGCTCTATCAGGGCGCACCCTTAAATTTTTCTTTGTTATCATGTGAGCCACATATATCATCATAAATAATTTCATAAACAACCCATATAGCATAAATGAAATGGGTTTCATTTCATAATCATAATGTATTAAAACTGCTTTAAAGACATGATCTTTATGTCACTTTAATGCCCACAGAAAAGGAAGGCGGGTCTCATTGTATGTAAATACCAGAATTTAAAATAGAAAATTTTAGTATATATGTAAATACCCCTTTAGAAGAAATAGCTTAGAGTATTCACTTAATAAAATAAAATAACTTTTGAAAAAGAGAGAGACATTTTGAGAGGGAAATTCTGCAGCATAACGACTATGTTACGAGGTTTTAGAAAACATTGAAAAGAGAGGGGACGTGGTCCATACAATCATAAATGACCCATAAAACAGTAGAGGAACAGAATATAGAGGATTTAAGAAAATGTTAATGAAATTTTAAAGACATACCATATGAAATGAAGAACATGAAAGGAAGACAAAAATAAGATTTCTCTTATGAAAATCTGGCAGCCTAACAGCGTAACTTAAACTTCAACAAAAATGAATTGACGAGATCAAATAGGGTATCTTATCATATGAAAATAAAAGATCAGTATGATAGATTTAGATATAATACCCAATCATAATAAAAAGGGAACTAGAAATACATCACATGATAGTAGATCTTTGAAAAATGAGAAAGGGGAACGAATCCCTTAAAAATTCGGTAGCCTAACGGCGCTACTTAAACTTCAACAAAAATGAATTGACAAGATAAAATAGGGTCTCTCATCATATGAAAATATAATATCAGTATGATAGATATAGACAACATACCCAAAATAATAAAAAGGAATGTGAAAGACTTGACATGAATGTAGAACTTTGACAATTGAGAAGGGTGAAAGAATCCCTTAAAAATTCGGCAGCCTATCGGCGCCACCTAAACATTATTAAAACGAATTTATGAGAGCAAGAGGGGGTCTCTCATAATATGGACATGAAAAGGTAAGTATGATGAATATAGAAGATCATCCACCAACATAATAACATGGAGTATAAAAGAAATGACATAAAAGAGATTACTTGAAAATTAATAGATGGGTCGGATCCCTTACCTTAGATGTAACTCGTAAAGCTCAATGGTTGGGACCATGAGAGGCTTGAGGGCACCTTGGGAGGACTCATCGGGAGGAAATGCAACCAGAGCTTTGTTGAGGAAGAGTTGGGAGTGAATACTAAAGGAGGAAAGGGTGGGTATTTATAGGGAAAGTGAGGGGACAAGGCATTAATGGCCAAGGGACACCTCACAAGTGGTTTTCTCAAACCCATGTGATCTCCCCTGATATTTCCCATGGAGTTAAGACACATGGGGCCCAAATACAATAATTCATCACCTTTTGTCGGAAAACACTTAAAATATCTCATGACATCATCATGACACAGTTATGATGTCATTAAACATAACGAAACCCTAAAACTGTATTTTTACTATTCACTAAAATTTAAACTTTCTCAGAAAAATCCCAATATTTCACCTTAACCAAATATCAATGCTCTGAATAAAAAAATGAACTCTATTTTATAAAAAGAATTTTATAAATATTTTTAATTTAATTTTTCAATAAATACACTATTCACCGAAAATTAAATTTTTTAGAAAAATCCCCAAAAATTACACTAATATAATATCAACGCTCTGAGTTCAAAACTGAAATCCATTTTATAAAAATAATTTTCTAAATATTTTTAATTAAATGTTTAATTAACAACACTATTCACCTGAAAAAACTAATACTTGAATATTAATATATTAAACCGTTATTTAACCATTTTATTGAATCACATAACTTAATCAAGGTGCCTAGATTATATTAATACTTTCTTTAAGTAAGATTACTAATCCATTTCGTCACATTTCTAATCCTAAGCATAAAATCACTATTCATAATTTACAATTTATCAAAAATTAAGTTGATCTTATTAGACTCTAAATTTTGTACAAAACATGATTGTAGAAGACCATTTTTTAAAAATCAATACAAAATTTTAATTATTTAAGGTTTACATAATCATTTTTTTAAAATATATTTTCTAAAACTCATAAAAATTATGCATAGGATATTTATCCGGTCATTTGAAAATTCATAAACTTCATCAAAAGAATAAATAGAAATTTTTATTTAAAACAAAGGATTACACAAGGAAGTTACGGTCTCCTTACATATCCCCTTATCACACCAGCATAGGAAATAAGTGTAAGGTGTGCTAAGGTGAGAGAATATGAGGGAGGCTCGGCCAACATCGCACGATTAGTAATTTATATCAGTTTTAACTTCTCGTGAAGGAGATTCCATTCTAACATCACACGATTATGTTCGTCTTGGGTTTGGTCCAGAGCAAAGCCCAGTGGTGATACCTCCTTCCCAAGTTCTGTTCGATGGGCTTCGATTGGTCCAAGACAACTGGGTGGGGCCATCGAATCTTCTGTCAATATTAATTAACCAAGATTACTTGTATTTAGAGACAATAATCAAAACGTTTAGTTTCCAGCAGTAATATTGACCAATGGTCATATAAGTGTCAAAAACCCAATGGTCTCATTTTAATTATACTCATGTTATCAAACAAAACATTTTTGTTGAGTATATAAAAAAATAAAAAAACACAAAATTAGGAAACAAGATTTATTCAAAATTTCGGGTCGTTATAGAATGTGTACAAAAAGATAATTTTATTCAGAATTTTATATGAAATATCATATAGAATCTAATGTCCTTTAGATCATTTTCTTCCTGAATATCATTTTAATTTTTTTACTATGAAACATTTTGATGATATTTTTTCAATAAACACTAATTTAGAATGATGAATGTTCATCCTAAGGGATTGATTCTAGTATTTATCTAAAAAATGAACTAGATATGAATGATATTTCTCATGTATATTTTTCAATATAAAAAATAAATATTTTACCATTCCACTATTACATGGAACATCAACTTCAATATTCACTAAAATCCACCCTCAGTATTGGACCATACCCTTCAACATCAATTTTTGTTCTTCTTAACTAATGGATTCCCAAAAATTAAACCTTTTGGATAAGGCCTAAAGGGTACTACCACCGCATGTGTGTCAATATTCTCGATCCAATATTATCCAATCATTAATATCATCAATTTAGGATCAAGATCTTATTGAACAAACTAATGTAATTAAATCCATCCCATATGAAATTGCCTACTATAGATCCTTCACATCTCATTCTCATCAAAACATCAAGACACCATGTCTATACGAGTACCATTCGATACAAAAAATTGAAGCAAACATAACTAGGGTGAAATTTCCCTCAAACATCGTGGTTTTATTTAAATCCATTCCAATAATCAACATATTTATCCCATGGTATCGTAATCCATTAATGAACTTATTATTTTTTCTTACCCACCATCAATCATAAGCTTATCACAACAAAAACATTTACATGTTATCATAATACCAGATCACACACCCATACACATACTCCAATAAGTTACTTCCTAGGAAACTCAGTATCATATGCATTAAACATTAACTAAACCTTCCATACATGTAAATTTCATCAATTACAAATCTATATCGGTGTTTTCTTAGTAATAATAAATAGAGGAATATCACTCATACCAATACATAACATGTGGTCAAGTACCACTCAAAAATCAGTCAAGAACTACAAATTTAGAAATACACTTTATCAACTCTAGATCAAATGAAATTGGATCAACAACAGATAGGGTTTACCACCAAGTCAATAATTCCCATTAAAAACCACCCTAAAAATAAATATTGTCAATATATTTTATCATTAAACAGACAATAATTCCACATTACTTTCCTTAACACTATAAGGGTTCCCCAACTCTTATAGATATATTGAACCCCCTTCCATTAGTGAAGTGAATCACACATAAAAAATGAATTTCATGTGATTCACACATGACTCAAATAATGAACATACAAATTGTTCATTCTACCATGGTCCAATAGAATAAAATCATAATGTTAAATATAAATATCATAAATGAATAAATATCATCAATTATAACATTTAAATATCATAAAAATAACTTTATAACCTTGGTAATGTAGACTTTATTCCAAAATAAGGTTTATGAATCATCAATCTATGGTCCATAAAAATATTTGAAAGACTCAAATACCATAACTACATTATCTTTAATCAAAAATAAATTAATAACACATGTTTCACCTCAATGTAATTCTACACTAATAAAACCACAATAGTATATCAGATAGAAATAGACATGACCTCACATATCACTCACAATATATAAGAGGAAATAATATAGGGGAGAGGTATTAAATGTTTATTTCAGGTCACTAATCTCTTGATATCATAATCATCAATAATACTAAAAAAATCTTAAATAAATTATTAGATTATATTAATAAATTTAAAAATACATGAAATGAAAATATGTAATAGAATCATATAATGAAACAACCTAACATGTATCCCACTTGATAGGCCATATATATTAGGGAAAATTGAATAAACATTAATGAAATACATCAAACCTTTACCATCACATAATATCATTCTTAACCTCTAATACTGTATCACGTTCCCTTATCCTTACCTACTTCATATTCTATACACATACCTATAAAGAAGATATGAGGTACGTATGAGTAATAAATTTATCATAAATGGCGTGGGACTAAAAATCAATATGGTCTAACCATGTTCCCCTAATATATTCAGTTTAACAAATGTATGAAAGTGGAAAATGAATTGTAGAATCGAACACACAATCATATGTGTTAGGAAATCATGTGATAAAAAATCCTCCATAAAATCTAACCATATATACTATATGTAGTGTTATATTTATCTAATAATGATACATCTCTATCCAGGGAGAAAACATCATCTTCCCCTAGAACCCTTTATAACATCCACCATAGGGGACATATCCCATCATTGAACCTCATAATATACCTTTCCAAGAGGCCTCAATCCACCCAAAAACATGTTCATGAATATCATGCCCATAAGATATAATATCACACCCTTGAACATTATATAATATATACACATCCCAAAACCTATTATAGATTATAATACCCTGAGAGATTTATGTTCTAGATAGATCACCATACAAAAGATAACATACAATCATGGAACCTATTTTCTATTAACATAAAACTAGGGAAAATATTTCATAGTTGGAACTTATATAACATGCACTCTAGGTGCGCCAAGCCACAGAACTAATACAAGAATAATATATAACATTTGACTATATCCCACATCATAACATCATAAAGAATACACCAAGGGGTTAATTTCTTCCTAGAACATCATATATATCATAAACCTACCAATGTCGTTCCACATCAACAACCACAACTGTACTATATCATGGGTAGTTTCAAATCATTACCATAAACCCAACCATTTCACTCAAGAATCTAGCAATGAAAAATGTCATCTCTCGTTTCCTCAACCACCCCCCACTCTTGGGTTGGGTATCACATTTATATAACAAAACTACATTCCCACTCAATGTGAGGACCTTACATTTCCCTTATACTCATGGTGGCGATGAACATCAAGACCAAACATACATGGAATACACATTTGGAAATTACATCCCATCACAAATGGTCACCATCTCATCACTACTATTTCGTTCATTCATGAAATACCTGAAATTTGAATAAAAAATCTCCATCGACCAGGCCTCAATACATATTCTCTATATAACCATCATAGTCTCATGGGAACACCATGATAAACCACTAACCATTTTTTTATCAACCATGACCGAATACGATGGGGTCCTTGGATCTTATTGTGATCTGTTCTCAATGGTACTAATATGCACTTATCAAAATTGGGAAACTTTTCATAACTCATTGGTTCTACCCAGATTTAGACACAAGAGTTATTTATATTTATATTAAAATGCTAAATAAAAATAGTATCCCTAATATTAGTGATAATCTAAATCATTATAGTACTATCCAAATTTAAATTACAATCCCATATTTTTCATATGAAAAACAACGCATTCCTTAGTCCTTATCACAAAACTAATTCAAATATTTCCTGATCACAAAAACAAGAGGAAAACCACTATGTAACACTACATAAATTACTATATGTTTTATCCCACTTATTTTACCGGTCATATATCATTAATCCCTTAAAAGGGAATTTATATCAATTAATTAGATGTATGATAATCTCATACATAATACCTAATCCAATGCCTCTCATTGAAACTCATGTATCCATATAATGTTTATTTAAGGCTACATAAATCACATCTGTATCCTGAAACACCCGCATGGTGTCATGTAGAACTAATTTGATTCATTATCCACATGGTGACTTAGTCACTGGGTGATTCAATTTTTCATTACCATCCCACGATCAACTGCTCCACACATTTCAGATAACTTCAATTTTCTGTCATTACCTAGGGATATCATAGTCTATATCATCATTACATAAATTTACATAAAAACATGTATGAATTAATGGGTAATCATGTAAAAATATTACTGTGGTTTTGTATTATTGGAAACACATGCCTCTACCATTATGTCGACATCCTTGTGGTTCTCCACTCATCCACTTTCAATATCATACCAATAAGAATTAGGTTAATGTCCTCCATTCTCAATATATAATTCCAAAATACATTATAATAAAAATTTATAATCCATTAATTAATTAACAAAAAGATTTTTAATTTCATAATCATCACTAAGATGCATCAAACTAACCAAAATCCCATGATGGAATTCCAATATACCATGGAATTCATCAAGAAAATATACAATCAAAATCCACATCACACAACTCTTAGTCAATCAGTAATTTCAAATAATTTAATTAAATACCAAAACTCATTCAATGAGTAATGTAATTATTATTAAAATTGAAAAAAAGGAATGTGCTCATCACTAGAGGCCAAGATTTATCAACTATATTAAAAATCCCCCTCATCCAAGATGATTTACACAGTTCTTTTTCAAAATCATCACTAACACCTCTTCCCATGACACTATGAATGATGAATAATGAAAGGGATGATGATTGATAAACAAATTAAGAGGTAAATCACCCTATATCCAACACAAAGTACTAAGAATTTATCTTAATAAATGGGTTACTAAAATGGGAAATTGAGGGGAATAAGAATGTAAATGTTTCTAAACCTACACACCATCTTACAATATAATTGATGTGGGACTAACCCTTAATTTGATGGACATTAAATCCGTTGAAAATTATGATAAAAGACCTATATCACTTTGTAACTCCAATAATTTTAATTTGAAACCCTCTTCTAATACACATCTTGTTGTGTCCCATTGGGCCACATCATGAATCACCCCTCTAGGGACAATGATGAGGTACAAGATCATAACTGGAAACATGTGAAAATAATTATTTATTTATTTAACCTTTAAAAAATAGGAAATTGGTGTGCTTTTTTATCCTTAGGGTGTTATATATATTATTTATTTGAAACAATGAAAGAAATAAATCAATGACCTATAAAAAGTGGAAATTTTTATCTCATGTAAAATAAAAAAAGTGAAAGGGGTGATGTAATTGTTATAACGTGGTAAGGATATTTGACGTTAAAAATAGTTAATTCTTAGCACTATAGATCCATGAATATTTCGAAATATTGAAATTCAGTATGTTCTTTAATTCCTGGGAAAGCTTCAATCATCAATATACTAATAGATGTGTGAAAATAAGGTAAAAACACTAATTATATGTCAAATGTATCAAAATTCCAAATGACCACTTCTGAGGGACTTTATTGTTATCAAAAATCAAAAAACAGAAATTCCTTGATATGTAAAACACAACCTCAACTATTTCAAAAAAATTAATTTATTTTAAATTTCATGTAAAAAAATTACCATTACTCTACACCTATCATTACATTGATGAAGTTATAAATGAAAAATACTAGAATTATAAATTGAAAATTTTTAAGGAAGAACACACATTATGAACTTCCAGTAAATGAATCTCATTTTCATCTAAAAAATTGCATGAATCTAAAAAAATATAGGTATAGAAAAGATTTAATAATGAATATGTTCATGATGTTTACTAACCAAATATATTTTAACTAAATAAAACAATTGTAAAATAATATCCAATTTTCTTAGTCTATATTACCACTAAATTATTTAGCGACACTAGATCATAGAAACAATAATAATATGATATTAATTACAATAAAAAACATAGTTATCATAAATATGAGTAAGAGGGAATGATTCATATCTCAAAATGTCACTTATTTCCTCCAACTATAGATCTTGAGTCCATGATCCCAGTGTTGTAACTATAGTTCAATTAATTTTTATATACCAATGATGATGTTTTAATAACAAATGGTTCTCTATAAATATTTTATGTTAAAATATATATTGATATATTTTATCATAGGTAGTCACCTCTTTTTTCACAGAAAAATTTCCCATGTGGATGCATGTGACAAGATTTTATTTCCCTTCCCTGTGACTATATAGTCATATTAATTATCGGAAATAAATATTTATTAATATTCCCCATTCATTAATATAATATCAAAATCAATAGCTTTATATATGGTCAACCATCAATGTATACTCACCATAAAAATCATTAACAAATTCCAAAAATGTCTGATAACTATTTCTCCATCAACCAATGACTCCCTTCAACTAACACGAATACCACATAATTGATTATAATTTTTGAATTTTGGAAATCATGAAAACTCAGTTAAAAGGATTCATGTTCATAATTATATTTTCATATACCCTTTTGATAAATTCTTCTAAAAAACCCTTAAATTACTATACACTGGTCTAGCTGAATCATTTTTTTGATATCTCCAAAATAAATTCATATATATCACTCATGAATTTTATTATGTTCATCCAATCCCAATTTTACAATATGCATATTATTTCATCTTTCAAACGAGATGGTTATTACATTCATAAAAGTATATAATGATTTTTTACCCCTAACATATTATCTTAATTACATCAACCACTTTAACCCAAATACTCACAATCTATGAATAGCCATCATGCATCCTTAGTTTGTTCGAATTTAATCCTTGTTTGGACCTGGATTTCAATTAATTATCATGTTGCTATGGTTATCACCACCATATTATTTGTTGATATTTATTTTTATATTAGTTTCAATGTTAATTTGAACCTATGTTAACAACCGAAAATCGAATCTGGAATGGTCCCAGATCAGATTAATTAATAAGTGGATTCTTAGTTCGACAATGAATAGTCATAGGACTCCTAACTCACTCGATTTCTACTTCACACTAGAAAATTAGAAAACAGAATATGCAAACCTTTCTCCAACCCTAGGGAACATTGATTATGGATGTTATATGCCCCTTCATCTTAATCATTCATACCAAATACAATAGAGAATAAACATCATCAAACACCATAGATTCTACATTTTTTTACTTTGATCTTACTAAGCCTTCCCTTCATCCTATGCTTCACAATGATACTCAGTATTGCCTCATTATTTTTTTCATAAAATAAAATTAATGGTAAAAAATAAATCCCCTCTATACTTATCAAACGATTTTTCTCATGAATTTGATCCCATATTTGGTTTTAGTGTCATTCAATGCTGTTAGTTTGACTCCCCAAATTCTATGCAATCAACTTCATAGTGTGGATCATTTTAATATCTAATAGATTCCCATATTTTGATTATCTCAATTTCATGGGGATTAGAAATATCAATTTGAACTATTTTTCTTAAACAAAATACTATTATTTATACATGGATATAACTAACATTTGAATAGTAATACAATAGTTCAGTCATACTATAGATTTCATTCATTAAATCAATACAACATGGAATCTTCAACCAAATTGAAACTTCACATCATGAGTTCTATGAGTTGTCAGTATAACTTCACATTAGTTTGGACATCCTTAAATACTGAATATGGAATCCTCGAATAGTTGGTCATCTTAGGTTCTCACATCCATATGTTTAGTTCCTGTAGAATTTTTATTGTTTCAAGTATAACTTCCTTTCAATATTATGTTGATGTTGTCTTATTTTAGTGACTTTATTCATAAATGTAGTGACTTATGTGATAGGGGTGTAGTATATAGTCCCCTATAAAAAATATGGAATGTGTTATATTGGTCTGTGGGCTTGTGAAAGCAATTATATCATCATTAAGTATCCTAATAGAATGAATCCACGATATTTTCCTATACAGGAGAAATCACATTATAATAAAATGTTCGGTAACTTGGTGTGACCACATGTTTTGTTTACATTTCCGAATTTTATGGGAACAGTCATTGGGAAACATTTTTTTGATCAGTAAACTGACTGAAATAGTTTCATGCTGTTACTTGAATAGACAAATTATAAAAATAATAAATTTCAATTAATTATATTTGCAAAAAAAAAATTAAAAATGAGAGATTAAATTTCAGTTAAAACATGGATAAATTAATCAATAACAAAATATGTGAAGAAATAATAAATTTAAAAAACCCCAATAATTAAAATTAAAACAACTAAAATATTATTTTTTAAAACAATATAAAATAAATGAAATATTTCAAAAATTAAAATATTTAATTTAATTAAAAAATAAAAATTTTAGTGCATTAAAATAATTTAATAATTCAAAAATGGAATATATGAAAAAAAGTTAATTATCTTATTTATTAACCATTGTAATATAATATCAAGTGACTTATTAATTTAAAAATAAAATATAATAAATTCTAAATTATTTAATTCCAATATTTTTTTTGTGAAAAAATTTAGTTACAACAAAAAATGTGGGAAAATATACCAAAATGAAGGATTTGTATAATTATTTCACAATTAGTAATTTTATAATAATTAATAAATCCATTAATCATACTCAAATTTATATGATGAATATCAATTTGGAAAAACACAAATTCCACTTTGAATTATTTTTCAAAATGAATTTCTTTTATCGATTTTTTCATGTATAAACTATGAATAATTTATTGAATTATATTTTCTAAGATAAAATTTCATTACAGATTTCTATAAATGAATAAAATATAAATATTGAAGCTAATTTGACATAATTCAATGTTTAACTAGATAAAATTCAAAGCATATCTTTTCGAAATGGAATACGTACTCATATAAATTAATTATCCATACTAAATATATATATTGTAGGATGCGTTAGACATCATATTTATTTTTGGAATAAATAAACCATCTAATGTTATTTTCACAAAGAATAAATAAATATTGACTAATGATCTCATGTTATGTTGATATATTTTTTTCATTGTCAATTGCGATGTATATCATATGAGTTAAATACTAATTAAAAAGTTCAATGTCAACGATTATTGTATAACTTTATACCAATTTTGTACTAGAATCTTTTATATCAAAATAAAAATAAAACTAATTTACCCAATTAAATCCATGAGGTAATTAGGGTTAACATCCAAAAAGTTGTATTGGAACTTGAAATATATGAAAAATACCACCTCTTAAAAAATCCAACATGATGCTTATAAATTATATGGTTTCAAAAATATAAAGGGGTTTTTAATGGGTTCTAAAATAATTACAAATAAAATCAATTAAGATCCCTCCCCAACACTTAAAATCTATCAATATACCCATTTTAAACATCAATGTAGGATACACATTGAAATCCAATTTTTTCCAAAATATTTATAAATAAAGAATATAAAAATATGATTTTGAGGTGTGATTGGAATGATGAAAAAAATTCCACATAGTTGTAACCCAAAACAAAATATACGCAAAATGTTTATTAAAGCACTATATAACCACTTAAAAAAGAAACATAGAATCCAAAGGTCTTAAGATACAAAATATTTCAAGAATGAATTTCTTTAAATAATAAGAACTAACATTCACTTAAATATTTCATTGTTACATAAGAAAATAATTATACGATACTGCCCAATAGTAAATTCAAAATTATAGTATGATAAGATTTTATAAAAAATAGTAGCATAATTTAGAAATTATTTTTAGTGAAAAAAATAATGCACCTTATACAATTACAGTTATATTTGTTGAATATTTTTTATTACAACAAATTTATGCTCTATTTAAGACATATATATAGTTATCTTTTTCTATGTAAATTTCCCAATAAATTTAACCAATTATAATGAGTTTACATAATTTAATGTTAAATAATTAGTAAAATAAGATTTAGAGTTGAATAATGTTTTATCCATGTTCTCTATCTATTAGCTTCATTTATCCTTGAGTATCCTAACTTCTATTTCACTACTATGAATAACTCGCAACTAAATGTCACCATTTCATGAGATTACCTAACTTGTCACACATTCACTATGTCATGGTTACAAAACCTACCAAAAAATAATTTCATTTGACAATCAATAATCCCAATCACCTTAAAACAAAAATAAAAAAAAATTATGAGTAAACATATGTTGAAGAATATATAAAAAGATGGGTTCACAAATCCAAGGAAACACAGAATATTCAATAATAATTTAATTAAATAAAAACATAATAGAAAAAACATCAAATCATTGGTTTCCTCCCAAGAATCACTAAATATAGATTTTTTAGTGATGCATGCCATCATAAAATTATATACATAATCATATAATAACATTAATTTATTTTGGAAACATTCCTCAATATATTGTTTAAAAAATTTACCAGAATCACACAATAACTCTAAAATAATAGAATCTTCTTAAACATCCTCTAATAGATTCAGTGTTCGTAGATTAGTTTTAATTTTAGGAAATCCAATCATTTCACAGAGTGAATTATGTATTGTAGAATATAGACCAGAATATTTCTAATATTAAATAGATTAACTTGAAATATGTACCCTCCTATTTAAATGATTGTGTGTTATAGAAATATGTGCCTTAGATTCAAATATTTGTGATTTTTTAGATTCACTCATAGGATCAAAACCAATACATTATATAGGGGAAACAACCTCAAGAATCCATAATAATTATCGATGATCAGGGAAAGTGAATTCCTCCAACAAAAAACTCACTCCGTCAGAGAAAAATCCTTTTTTACTATCCTTTAAATTAGCTTAAATTTCCCCCATCCCACTGTCATTAGATTAGGAATAATCATTTTCATCTCCAAGAAGAAAATATTTATGTAAAAACTGTTTCCAAAATTTAAAATATTTATTCTATGATAAGAAAATAAAAAATTTATACCCACCTCTCCAATATTGTAATGAACAAGAAGTAGTATCAGTTTTTAGAACAAGTGAGGTTGGTAAACATTAATCAAAAGTATGACAAACAAACACATCATAAATGCATGTTTTTTGAAGGAACACATTATGATCCCTGGAAATGTATATCAAAATATTACTATCATGATATAATGACCATTATATCTCCTTTGTACACTCATTTGGAATAAAAATAGAATTAAAATGATTATTAGTAGATTTATTGTTCAATTAATCAATAAAATGATGTTTTTCTCTCTATAAATTTGTTATAAACACATAATACATAAAATAAATCTTCTTACAAAATACATCAACTCCAGACACATTGAAAACATTAAATTATTCATGACCCATACATGCATACAAGGTAATTTTACCCATTGAAATTTCTATAACATCCATAGTCATGGAGATGAGTGGCCTTCATAAAATCATGGATACATTATTATAACATTCCATATCATGAATTTTGAAATATGGGGGTATATTCAATATTTCTACATTAACTAAATGAAAATATGACCTTTTATAATTATTTGAAAGTGACATATTATTTAATTGAAAGGACATAAATTTCAATTTGAGATCTCCAAGGCCTAGCTTCATAAATATGTAGTGAGAAATAAGGTTTATTATATCTCCTAGATAAAAAAATAAACTACACTCACTACTCTCTCATATTCAATATGAAATTAAAAAGGATCTTTATTCTATAAATTTTGTACAAATATGTATTTGAATAATGGAACTACAATAAAAATTATGTTAAATTGTTGAACAATCAACAAAATAACATTTATTATGAATTAATCTTGTAAATTTTTAAATAATATGGTATTTTTTAATGTATACATCCAAAGGAATATTAACATTTAAACTCTTAAAAATATCAATTAAAATTATATAATCAGGTTCATTATTCATTTGTAATCTTTTGAAAAAATTCTTAGTTAAATAATTATACTTCAAAATTGGTGGTTCAAAATCCTTCTCTTAAAACCTAACCTTTTTATTACCCTAATCAATCAGTTAACAATTCATTTTTCTTTATTATCCTTCCATTTCATGTGAATTAAATTTATTTTTCAGATATTATTTCCAAATTTGGTGTTTTCACTATTTTTATTTATATATTTCTGTTTTTATTTTTTTAATTCACAAAACCATTTATTAATATGTTATTTAGTGTTTAAACCTATAATATCAATGACTACCATGATGTTTTATATTAGTCTTAGATATATTGGGGTACATAGATTCATATTTTTCCCCCTCTTAAAAACCATAGCATTTGAGATTTCTGAATTTGTATATTGTTAATGCTATATTTTTGGGAGTCCACTGTAGTGAGAAACATTCTAACCACACCCTTTATGTCAAAATCAGAATTTGAATGTCCAGTATCACTAAGAAAATAATTCAGAAGATGTGGTGAATAACCGGGGGTTAAACCATGCTTCTAGACCACTTATTCTTTTCAAGAAATATTTATATGCTTTTTATATATAGTAATGAACAGATTAGAGAATATATTATTAACCCCCTGATTATTAGATTTTTAATAAAAAAATTACACTTACTAGGTTACACTAGTTGATCAATGATGGTATAATCACATTGCTCATGACCAATCATCCCATAATTACATCACTACACCCAAAATGAATTATAATTATCTATACCATCCTAATTACTATTTTCATCAGTATTAATTTTTATCTCTTTACTTCAGTTTTGTTGTTATATTTGGGATATATTATCAATTATTTAATTTAGATTATTTGATTCCACATTAGGAAAATCACCACAACATGATTTTCCATCCACGTTCTAGATATATAGTGTGGGGGGATTGTAAGAGGTATGGATGATTTGATTGGGAGTTTCCTGATGTTTGGTAAATTATATTAGAAGATATATATACCAATATCATGATTCATAAAATAATTATTTCTTGTCCTTGAAAAAACTAGTGATCTTATTCCTCACAATAATTTTAGTTTAACTAGGGTTGAATTTGGAGACAATGTTATTGAAAAGAACAACTTTGGTGTCAATGATTTGTTAAAATATTTAAGGAAACCAAGAACTATCCCTTTCCTTGAGACATAAGGGAAAAAACCTCAACCTCAACTCTTAACCACTTAAAACACTTCGAGGAAACTAATAAAATAAACTATAAAAGACAATAATAAACTCAAATTATTTATATATAAGAAAGACATTAAATGAATGAATCATGGAAAAATGATATCACATGATCATAAAGATCTCTTTCCCTTGAAAAAACCTAATATAAGAAGGATTTCTTGATATAGATTGTAATTGAAACTCTATATGTCTTGGTCACCCAGGGGATGAAAATAAAGGGTATGGTGGGTTTAAATTATCATTTCCAAGTCTATATATTTCAATATTATCCATATTATCATGTTTAATTTTCATTATAATGGATAATGTTTATGTATTTAAAAAATTATACTGTGTGAATTTTTCTTTTAGTATCATGTGTGATTGTAGAATTATGTGAATGTGGTAAAAACCACAATACATATGATAATCCTTATTTTTTCAAACTAACTATATATTTGAAATTTTTATAGTGTTTAATATGTTTATTTTTTGTTTTTTTTGTTATGATATTCTTAATTTTTTTAAATTGGTTTCATGTCCTCTCCCTCACAATGGTTCCAAAATTTTATGAGTTTATTAGTCAATGAATAGCTCTAATTTAAATTATTCAGTTATTTATTAACCCCAAAACAACTAACGAAAGGATAGAATGGTGTTTTTTCCATAGATTAAGTAATAAAAAATTTAACAAAAAAAAGATCCATAAAAATAAAACAAAATCCTTTAAAAAATGTCAAATATTAAGTAGAAGAAAAATATGAAAAGAGAAAGGTGCAATGTTATAAGGAAAACGTACTAGAAATATATTTAGAATAAAAAAGATAACATTTTTAAAAAAGAATGATCAAGGGATATCTTGACTAATTCAGTTAATTGGGGTATTTCTATGATTTAAACTATTTCAACTGTCAATGTGCTATAATAAATAAGAAAATAATGTAAAAAAATAACATTAATAAAATGTATCATTGTTCCCAATGATATATTTCATGTAATGGTATTTCATTCATAACAAAAATAATAACACAATTTTATGGAGAAACACAACCCCAACCATTTCTAATCAATGTACCTTGGTTGAGGTTACATGGTAAAAATATCAATTACTCTTTAAATTTTTATAATTAAATTATTTTTCAAATGATACTCAATATGATTTTAAAATGAAATAAGTGGTTGAATAATTCACATTATGAAACTATTATAATTGAAACTAAAATTCAACTGTGAAATAGTATCGACATAATCAACATTATAGAAGTATAAGAGAGTATACATTGAATAAGTATAGGAAGCTCGAAGACTTGTTTAGTTCAACTAAATAAATAGATATAATATTAAATTAAATCATCTTACTTCATATTATTCAAAAATTGTTTACCTACTTATTTTCATAGAAAACAAATTAGATACAATCAATTCATTTCAAACACACAGTTCAAGAAATAAATAAGAATAGAGAAGGATGATTATATTTCATGGACACCACATTCATCCACCTATATATGCTGATACTATAATCCTAGTTCTCTAGTTATAGTTCCCATATTCAAGAACCAATTATATCATTTCATATAATCAAAATAATCATCATTAAATTGATTTGGATATATATTCTTCATTTTCACCATATTCAAATGATGATAATATAATCACGTATATTGACTATCATCTACCTTATTCAAAAAAATTGCCCACCCAAAGAGACACTCAAATCCAAAAAAAATGATGTAAATGATCATAGATTTATAACCACAAATCTGAAAAAATAGAATATGGAATCGTATACAATGGAATTGGTATGATATAATCAGTTTTACATTGATATATCTCACACTAGATCTCCTACCAATGTGGTAATACCAAAACCTCATCAAGAAAGATTGACGGATACTCTTCCAGATCCTTTGGAAACACTACATGTCTAACCTTCCACGAACGAAGCATCATCACATCCATTAAAGAATAAGTGGATAGAATATTACAATGACCCACCATAGGATCTCTCTAGGCAGTGAACATGGAATAATATTTATTGTAACAAAATAAAACAATCAACCTTCTGATGTAATCTACAATATCCAACATCAAATATAACTACTCCATTGTGAGTATGATTTCATATAATTTTATCTCAAAACATATGAAGTCTCCCTTAGAGTGGTATATTATTAATTTTTCTTCATGGTATCTATATAAATCATATATATAATTTCAATATCCGAAAAGAATATTCAACACCAAGGGGCCTGGTACCGTCACTTACTCATGTCCAAATGGATGAATTAGGGAAAATTATAGGAATTATTGTGTAGATATTATAACAAATAAAGCATGATCCCTGATACAAAATATGAATTGGGAACCTCAAACAACGTCCATCTCACAATGTACTAGTAACACTAAATCATGTATTAAGACGTGGTATTTCAAACCCTAATAAGGCCCCCTTCATGGACACACTCTTCATTCAAAGTATAATGGGCACGAAGAGGTCTTCTTATGTATTCTACATCTACCCTATGTTGTTCCAGTGCTAGGGAACCATGATACTATAGTGTCAACTGAATCTAAATCAAAATAAGGATCCTAAAGTGGAACACCTATTTTATACTCACTTCTTATAATGTGTGGGCTCCCGCATCACTAATGGACATGAAATCGACATAAAATAGTGCATATACTCATCTCTTTCTACACCCACAAGGTACAATGGAAAAATACAAGGGGGATATTGTACTAGAAATATAGATAAAAATATTATTTGAATAATCTATCATTGGACTCCTAATCAAGAAACAAGTCCAAAACATATTATATAAGGGTTTGGAAAGAGTTCCTAAAATAACATACTTTCCAGCTCCCATGTGGAATCATTTGAATCCCCTGTTGAATGGTCACATTTATAGTCAATGAAAGAAATTCTTCTCGGAAAAGTATCAAAACATATACCCTGAGATAGTAAACTCCACACCATCTAAATATAAAAATAAAGACCAAAAATTCTATTTCACCTAACATATCGTCACAACTAGAAAAATATGAGGCTCCTTCTGATCATGAATCATATAGAATTATATCTTCTTATCCTCCAACCAGTCCTCTATACAAAAATACAAAATAAATCCCTCATACATATGTATTCATTATTTTTGAAACAATCATAGCGGCCTCTTCTTAGTGACTCTATCATCATCCACAATCCTATATAGATCTAATAGAATAGATTGTATAACATCTTTCACATGAAACTAACAAATAAATAGAAATATATCCATGACATTAATAAGATAAAGGGTTATGGAATCATAAAATACAAATTTTTAATATTAATGATTTTTTTAATGCTTATAATAATATCATTTTCTCCCATTCAATCATACGAGGAAATAATAATGATACATGATCCTTTCCTAGGTACCTACCTCCAACCCTGTATCACGTCACGTAGTATTCCCCATAAATATGAAGGTTTTTCTAAAAGATCACATGTGTAAATGAATTCTTATTTATTATTTGGAATCCATTATTGAACTCACTTTATATGTTCATATGAAAATATTTCCTTACTAACCCATGAATCATCAGTTGTGCCTAACTCCTAGCTTCATCATATCCCTCAACTAGAACCTTTGATTCAATTCAGTCTCAAATCCAAATTTACACCAAAAGTACCCCTCCCTGGATAGTAATGAGGGAATGGATATAATGATTCTTGAATCTTTCATCAAATATGTCATTGAATTTCATCCAGAAACGAGGTCACATCATAAAAACAGTGGAAATAACCTGTACATACCAAACTATGTTGGGTGGGTAGTAAAATCATGATGGTGACACAAGAAATATAGTGGGTTCCCAATAGAGATCTATTGGATCCCAGAATATGTTTTATTTAATAATTTTGCTTGGTTAAATGATTAGGTTTTAAAAATATATATAATTTTCACATCATTCTCACCTGCGGGAGTATGCACCTCCACACTTCCATAATCATCATTCTTATCCTACAAAGTTTTACCGAATGCAGAAGTGAGAATATTGAAGTGTAGTATATCGTATTTGATAAAAATGGGAAGTTTAGTTATTATCTTACTTACATTATATGGATTCCTCACACATTCACCATGCATCACTGGTTATTCTATACCTTGGGTATTATTTATAGTTTTTTGATTTCTACAATTTTGGGATGAATCTATCATTAATAATTGATGAATATGACCATGGTGGCACATTGTAGGTGCTCCCATACATTCTTGTTATAAATTTACTCATTTATTATGATTTTAATTTAAAAATGGGCATTCGAAATTTTTTCCCTTAATTGTTTTTCAACTGGTTTCCATAAATTCATATAGTATGAATGAAACATAAAATGCCCTGATTGGACCATGTGATCTCAATATTTACACTATTAATTATATTTAAAAATTTGATATATGATTTTTTTTTTAATTTCACCTATGATGGGAGAAAATACACATGACCAACCTAGGGGATTATTATTTTTCCCTAATGTATTCACCTGTATTAGTTAGTTTGATTTCATCTAGGGCTAGTGATGAAATCTTCTAGCATTATGATATTAAAAAAATTTATGGTCTACGAGTATTGAAATTAATATGTTTAGTAATTGTATATATTTTAAATATATTTAGAAAAAATCAATCATTATAATTGGTTTTAGGTTTGATGTGGTATCTTATCACCAGGGATGAGTCAGTGATCCATCGTTTACTAGGAGGATCAAAAACATTTGGAACCACATCTATAAGGAGAATTAGTATTAGGGGAATATAAAATTCAGGGTGTTTCATATTATAGTATCAATGTTTTCTAATTTCTGTCATCATAGTGGTATATCATCCACTTGGGGATATGTTTTCATGAATTAAATCCCAAAAAGAGTTCATTTTAGTGGTATATTGACCTCATTAGATTGGATTACTATGGTACAACATCATCTTAGTGGACAATATTAGTGGTCTTCCATTGAATCATGGATGTTTTTCCAATGGTGTATCATCCACATTAATACATTTATTTTATTTATTTTTTCCACCTGCTTTATTATTGAACAAGTATAACTGCTATAGAGTTTATATTTCATGATATTTCAGTCACGCCCCAGCCGCAAACTACCCTAGAGCCAGTGCAGTTTCTATAAAACATGGTGTGTAATTTTTTTATAAAACAGAAGCTAAATAAATACACATCATGTACTACTAAAAAGGATATTTGTTTTAGGTCATTGAGAACCAGATAAAAATATTGCAATTCCTTCAATACTGAATTGAAAGGACTTCATAAGGCAGTCCCTAATTATTTTAAATCAAATCTACTTAACCTGTAATGGATAACACAATGAAATGCTGGGTGAGCTTATTAATGAACACTAGGGTGCTTTAAAAAAAATAATATATAAAATAAAACAATATGAAAACATTACTTTAAAATTATTCAAGAAAACATTTTTTAATGAAATATTTCAACACATGAATCACACCATTACATTTTGTCCACACATTACAAGTAAACATTTTAAGGAATATATAAAAAGTTACAATGAAACATGTTCCAATTATAATAATTCCTATATCAAAGATATTGTGTGAAACATATAAATGAAAAGTTATTCTAACTATAAAAAGTTTGGTAAGAGAAAGTCCAAGTACATTTATTACAAATTAAAGTAACAAATGATTAATTTTTCACATAAAATGATAACTTCAATTTCATTCCTTATTAACTATAAATCATAAATTGGTTATAAATTCTCCGGGTTCATAATAAATATTATAACGCGAACAATTAATTCTTTTGATACTCAGAAGTATAGGCGCTTAACCAAGTATATTCTACAAGTTGAATGTTTACATGGTTAATTAAATATCATAAACATGATGATGGAAGTGCATATGTAAGATTGTGTTGTGGCCTCATTCCAAGACCATAAACTCTCTGCCAATGCCTTTTTCCATGTCCCTTAATCATAATTGGGAAAAGACTCTTCCAATTCCATGTCTATTTATCTCATAAGATATACTAATCCATCTAGGGGATATAATGGGGCCCACCTATCACATACTAAGTCCAATGTATTCCTCATTTCATTAAATAAATGTGTCTCTTTCCATTTTGATTTATTAAATTACACATTACTCATTATTCAATGTGTCACATATGAACTGAAATATTTAATTTATCATTTCATATTATTCAATGTGTCCCACTCTACTTTGAATAATTTCGTTCCTTAATACATAAATGTCCATAAGAGAATGATTACATCATTTAGAAATTAGATATACAAAGTGATTCACACTTTAAGTGTCAACAATAAAACTAACAACTACATGGTTCTGGAAATTTAATAAATCGAAATTGTTTTAGGATGATTATAGAAAATATAATGATAACTAATTCACATAATTATAGGTTTTTTCACATAAAATGATTACCCTAAAATTTGAAAATATGTATTATGAATGTAAAAAATATTATATTCAAAATTGAATAATTTTAATTCATCGGGGATTTACTATATAATTAATTCAGTGGTAAACAAAATATTCCATGTGAGGTATTAAACATGTGGATATTTAAACCCCCATTACATTATTTATGTTTAAACATACTATAAGGGTGCTCCCAACTATTTAAACACAATGACATAGATTGAAATGCCTGAAAATATACCACACAAATATCTATCCAATGCCATCCACACTTATGAAAATAAGTTTGATATCTGTATAACCATAAAGTGATTAATAATGTGTTGTATTACTAAAAAAATCCAATTTATTTGATGAAAATTTTTCACACTTCAAAACACTTGTTATAACCTTTTATCAATACATTTTGAACTCATAATGTGAAACCATATTAAATACTTATAATATAAATATATATATCACCATATATACTTATTGTGTTTCATCAAATCTTAAGAACCCAATACATCATTTATGTATAGTAAAGACATAATTTAAACCAAGGTTATAAATTAAACCCACAAATGTAAAAATGATGGTATTGTATCAAATATATATATAAGTAAGAATATATATGTATTTATTATTTCATCAACTCAATACACGTCTAAACCTAACATGGTTTCTTTTCGTCTTGAATTCAATTTAGAGTTATATTTTTTCATTCATTAATTAAACAAATCGATATTGTTTTATTAAGAACACATATATATGTACGTGTATATATGTTTTGAAACCAAATTTAGGTATAAACATTAAACTCTAATGTGAATCGCTTGATAAATTTTTTTTTCAAGAACAAGAAATTATTTTTATAACATCATTCAATAAAAACAGGAGGTTTTAAAAAAACAACCCAATATAAATATATATATACATGTATGTATATAATATCATTAAAAAAATCAATAGAAGTAAATCCTAGGTGCCTTACCTGGTTCGAAGATACTGTAGAGGTCGAAAAAATATTTGTGGAGGTGCTGGAGGGTAAGAACACTCATAGGTTTCGAGTGAAATAACAAGTTATATATACAAACCATATATAATATATATATTTAAGGCAACATACAGAGGATCCATGGAACCTTGGTTTAAAATAATACCAAGTGTGTTCGATCTTTTGGGAAAAAAAGGGAATGGAGGGCCACCCAAGGTCCATATGTGTAATAAATGGAGAAATTAGAGACAGCTACTAGTGAGACGTGAAGTTGGAGAAAGAATAAGAAGAATGATATGTGAGAGGGTGTGGAAAATGATGAACAGATCTGATTAGATGAGACAAGATCAGACGTCTGTGAAAGATTTTATGATTTAAAAATAGATAACCACTCACGATTAAACTGAAAACCATCTAGGGGATGAAGTGAGTCAGGGGGTTTTAAAAGAGATGATCGGTTAAGATTAAATATCGAATTGATCAGATGGCTATGGAAGGATGAAAATTTTAAAATTTCTTTAACGTCTTGGGTTATATCCATAACGGATTGGGTGGATGATAAAAACGTGGTGTAAAATCCATGGTTGTGAGGATTCGATGGCCGAACCGATCGGATGGCTCAGATCATGTGTGACGATATCAGAGGGTCCAGATCTGATTTCCATTGAAATAGAAAATCCCAAATTGATAGGAAATGTGCTATATTATGGATTTATAATCCTAGATCTCTTGCAATAACCTAGAAATACCCTTCCCACATCCCTTGTACAACCCCATACAAGGTTTCTACGGGCACGCTATGGCGCCCAACCCTACATTCATGCCGCCACTCACTGTGGTATGCTCTGGAAACCTTTCACACACATCCCATGCGCACACAGTACCTAATATGAACTCTTGTTCCCAAGAATTATCACTCACCATGCTTTCAAAACCCTAGTCTATTTTCCAAGGGATGTGAGTGAGATGCCCACCACAACATTGAGTGGCTTGGCCTTCTAGGTCTCCCTTGGGTAGGTGGGGGACTCACCAAAAAGTTTTAAAATAAAAATCAATTTTTTTTAATCACAATAAAAGGTTTATATATATAAAACTGTTATAAATAAGATAATATAAATTCTATATTACTATAAAATAAAATCCTAAAAAACAATATTTTTATTATTTTATATTCGTTTAAGATCTCAGAACATCAAAGTTCAAAATCTATAAAAAAATACCATATTAATTTTATATTTAAAATCAAAAACATATTTTCAATTAAAACATTAATATTTATTCATCCAAGATGAAAACATCTATAAAAATATATTAAATAAATTTGATGTACTTAAATACTTAATTCGATAATTATAGTTAAAATATTAAATACATAACTATTTATTAATTCCTTTTTTACAAGGAAAAATTTCAAACTCCCAAAAAAATTTATTTGCACCAAAACCAAATAGCATCAAATATGTGCATCTCTTTCTATTTATTTTAAAACGGAATGTTTATGATTCAAAACCATATTAAAAATTAAATCAGTATCCATTTAAAATATATAAAAAGTGTTTATTGTAAAGGTGTTTATAGTTATAACTTCAATGCACACTTTAAACACATGAAAGAATAATTATACCTAGATACTTTAAATTAAACCACCAAAATACCCAACATCTATAAGGTGTTTTATCCAATGTAGACTTAACGGTCACCTAAAGGAGGAGACTATTGGATTATTTTTATGCCCTTATAAAAACATGAATTAGGGTGTTCCAATTTATGAAAACTTGGGGAATATGGTTCTCATCATTCCTATGATTCTTAGCACGGTTGTTGTGGTTCTGTTTATACTGATGTTCATCGTGATAGATCCGAAGGACCCCCACTATTTTCATTGGATTTTTTTATATTGGGTGGTCTCCTTGTGATTATAATAGTTCTCTTAGTAGGTATTTTTGGTTTGATGGAATCTCTTATCCTTAAAGTAATGTAATCATTTCAGTGTTTAATTAAATAAAACAAGCCTTGTATTTATTTTGAAAAATTTATTTGGATAATATGAAAATTATATGATGTAAACCCATAAAATATTGATATTACAAAATAAATATGTTAGGGCATCATTGTAAACATCCTTCAAAGAATTGCATCTACTAACTTCTTAAATTACCCACACACATCCACTAGTAAATCTAGACAGAAGTCACTTCCAACATCTCGTCACAAAGATAGCCAACATGGATGATTTGTCGATTATATATAAGTGGTTCCCTAGATTAGTCTCTAGTTATTCAACTTCCTTGGTCAAAATTCACTTTGAGTAGTTAGTATAACCTATATGCATAAAGCATTTGGTTTTCTAGAGGTAGGCTCATGCGGTGTGAAGATCAAATATTTGATAGTGGACTAGTTCTTTATAGATCCCTCGAACTACGTCATTATTGAAAACATCATAGTCATAGAGTATCTCATACATTGTAAAACTAAGGACTTGGAACATATAAACCGCTCGATGGTCACCCTCAAATATAGATCCCTGAGACATTCCCAAATAATTATAGTTCTCTGAAAAGGTGAAATAAAGGAAGATACCTTCAAGGTACTTCCCCCTCTTCTTATACACTTAACTTAATCATTTTCAATACAGTGATTGGTGTAGCTCTCACCTTTGTAGTAATGGATGATATTTGAGCTAAGTGACACTTTGAAAAGGTGTTTTTAGGTTAGGCGCGAGTTCTCAAATGGCTGGTCTATCTATGAAAATTACTCAACAATTACGGATTCTAGTAATTCTGTAGGGAGTGATAAGAGGATGGTTGGAGAACTCATGTCTCCCATCCGAAAATTTCAAGAGATAGGTTTTACTCAATATGGAATAACCATATTAAAATAGAGACATTATTTTGTAAAATCATGTTAATGTAAAAAAATATTAAATATTATATTTATTCATTTAAACAAGTATCACAAAACTCTAAGTGTTACATAATCTTTACCTCCCTCTCACAACTAAAGAGTATGGATTTCCTGACATTCATTGTGATGTCTCATCACAGGTACCACTGGTGTTGGTGATTTCCACAATTTCTAGTTAAGAGGATCCCCCAAGTGGTTCCAAATTCATCAATAACTTTGGTCTAGATGCAACATGAGCAATTAGGATAAAACACATGTGCACATATAATGATCATTTTGAGAGAATCATGATGTGTATCATGTTTAGTGACATCATTATGAACTTGACGTTAATAAAAGAAATAATTAGAATCATTCCCAAATATTTCAATGTCCATAATCTGACCACGCAAACCGTAGGTCAATATTTGAAATAGGTACTCTGCACGGAGGTCACCCTCTGGGGTAGCCTCTTGGAATTCCTCCCGATATAAAGCATTCCATTCTAGGGTAAAACATTTAAATAAACCCTCAATGTATTTTCTTACTCATGCATAGAACAGGAATGTAAAGAACCTGAATTTCATTGTAATATTTTTTAAATTAATGGGAATTTTACATGTCCATGAAATCTGACATCGCACGATTCTAAGGCCCGGAGTGCCTGGAATGATTCGTCGATGATTTTTTATGCTTAAGTTAACGTGTGCAAGAAGTTTTTATGAAAAGGTGGAATAAAAATTTAACAGTTACTCGAATTGGAAATCTGATGTCACTGTTACACTCAGGATGGCGGGTTTACCCTAGGCGCGACATAAGATTAGTCGGTGCGAGCCTCCTATGAGAAAACACAAAAATGGCATAAATCGTTAATAAATTTATTAAATAAATTAATTTATTTTTCAAATTCTTATAACTCACAAATGGAAACATAGATTAAAAATCTGATTCCACTGATGATCTTATAAGCGTATGTTTTCTTTATGAAGATACAAACATTGGCCATCATGGGCCACCATAGAACGTTAGATTTTGGCAGCAGATAAAACAATTAAGTGACAATTATTTTATTATAAAATTGATAACATCCAAACAGAAACATGGATTGAAATTACGAGACTATAGTTGGGTTTTTTGGGGTGTGTTTCACCTAACCAGAGCCTAAAATCTACTAGAGCGGGTCAAGGGTGACTGATAATAATTTTCTGGACTTTTTTTAGGGTACATTCAATAAATACACGAGCGATGTTTTGTAACTTTTGAACCGTTGCTCAGAATTGAAATATAAAGGCACCATTGAACTCACATCACCAGTATTCGATTCAGGATACATTCAACTCGACTATATATAGTAGAGGGTAAAAGTTAGTTTTTGGGTTTTTCGTGGAAATAATAAAATAAAATAAACTTCATTTAATTTTATATTGAACTTCGATGAGGATATTTCAGGTGGGGCCCACAGGAACTAATCCTCCATGTGGAATTTGGATGTGTGGACCACCAGACCTTATCCTCCTATGAGGGGTTATGGTGGTGGGGACCACCTGAACCATAACCTCCCATGAGAGGTTATGGTGGTGGGGACCACACGGGATGAAACCCCCTTTAATTGGGATAAACCCTCAATTCCCACAATTAAAAAGGGAGATACTCTTGACCTCCTCCACCTTAATTATGCCATCTCACATACCATTAATCTTTCTAACACACCTCTTTAATTGTGTGATTTTTTTTCTTTCCACTTATTAAATTAAGTAACAGTGTCGTTGAAATTAAGAAATTTCCTAAAAAACGAACAGTCATAAATTCCAATGATCATTACCTACCTTCCCCCTATCCAATATATATGAAGCTTGGGAGGATGATTTGGGACGACTTCACCAAGCGACGAAGTGCTGGTAAATTGACGCGATCCCTAACACTTGGTGGATTACACTCTCCAATGAAGAACGTGTTCTTCCACGAAGAATGCTCTAACGACAAAGAACGCTGACTCCATTCGACCTTCTTCCTTGAGACTTCTTCAGATGTAGGATGTGTTCATCCTCAACAAAACGACGTCCGCCTTATCGCACCAACGTTAACCAGCAACAATAAACTAGGGGTTTTAATTAAGTTTTATTTTATTCCCTTGCTTATTTCCTTCTAAAAACAAAGAATTCAAATCAACTTATTATCATGTTGATCCGCGGATGTTTTCTTTGCGGGATGGGAATAGGTTTTTTTCAGAATTTGTTGGGATTTTTATTTGTATATGATAGTATTACCTAGATTCTTTCCTTCGAAAACAATGAACGTGGATTAAATTCCATCTAGATGATCCGCATATGTTTACCTCTTGCGGTTTTGGGGATTAATCATTGCGGAAGGGTTTGTTGTGCTTCATTCTACTATGCCAAATTCTACAACCCTAAATGTGGAGGGTGTGGATCAAACCAACATGGCCCGACCCCTCCATTGTTCTCTTTTTTGGTGTTATTCTAAATTTAGGAAGGTGACAACAGCGATGAAGGCGATGAAGGCAACGACCGCGCCACTAGCGACCTCCACGACCCGCACCACACTCGCGGCGTTCCGTCCCCCGCCGGCCGAACCGGTCGCGCCCCCTCGCGGTGCCCTAGAAGTACTTCCTCTGCAGTCTTCTCCCTTCCAGCCGAGTCACCCTGGGCTGTGACGAGCCACTCTAGGCACACCATCCGCCAGCCGAACCGGCCCCAGCATCCCCAGCCTCGCAGCGCCCCAGACGAGCAGGCCTATCGCGCTCCTCGCGGCGTCCCGATGGAGCCGGCCTCCTACTCCCTCACGGCGCCCTAACCGAGTCGGCCTCCTGCACTACTTGTGATGCCCCAGCCGAACCGGCTTGTTCCCTAACGGCGCCCTCCGGGATATGCCTCCCACGCAGTGCCCTCTGGGCCGAACCACCCTCACACTGACCAGCGGCCGGTCCACGCACTCGCGACTGGTCTGTGCCATCATAGCCCACTGGGCGGGGCCCAACATGCTGGGATGAACCTAAAGGGCTGGCCTACTCGACGTGTCGGCCCAGACCCAACGGGTCATAAAGTGTCGACCTTGACCGGGTCGGACCGGACTCGGGCCTACTATGACCCTTTAATTTCTTTTCGCCATATCATTGGCACCGGGTGTCTATTTGACGAACCATCTGTGGTCGTGGTAATCTTGGAGCATGAATGTCCCTTTGAGTATACCCCACTAGAGTTTTGGGTATAGTTGAGATATGGTTAGGTTGGATTATGCACGAATCCAATGGGGCCCCTGAGACTAAAAGGCTAATAACTCACATACCGGGCATCCGATTGATGCGTCGTCTATTGAGTTGAGGCCCCCTTGATGTGGCACACCTTTGAGATACTTATTCATGGGACTTCATGAAAGTGGGAGTATCGAACAGTCGCTCGTAGAGGGGATCCTTCCAGTGATGAGTGAGCAGAGTGTAGAGACCTAGTAGCTGGCTGAGACCTGATGACGGGTGACCGTTTGACTCGGAGAGACTCTACTAGCCTAGTGGGGAGTGCCTTGATATGGCGTCAGTCCCACAGTGGAGGTGCCCAATCTCTGTGACACGGAAGACCCATAGTACACGACATGAGGAGTACCTATACAGGCTACGAGGGGGAACACATGGGTGTGGCGACAAACCCACGACGGGGAACACCTCTGTGTGACGCAGCAGACCCACCGTACTTGACTGGAGGGGTACCTCAGCAGTCCAAGGTTACTCGGAATCACGCATGGTGTTGGGGTGGGCCCACTATACTCGAGAGAGTAGGAGTCCTCCAATAGTAGAGGATTTGATAATGTGAATAAAATCCTAGTTGAGCTGAGTCATTACATTTGTGTTTTCTCATTTTTGAGATGGATCACTTAATAAAATAGGTATATGTTTGGGTATATATGTACATAAGTTTATCTATTGATTTCTAACAATTTTGTTTGTCCTTATTGGATTTTGTGAGGCGTTGAGGGTCTCATGGTCCCTACTGAGTATTGTTATACTCACCCCTACACAGGCTATGCCCACACCTTATTGTGTTGGTTGTAGATGATGAACAATGCTGAATGAGGCTAAGAGTACCAGGACTAGACAGTACCCAGAGGTGGACCTTATTACGAGTCCGTATGCTGAGGAGACTGACAGAAGTGGAGTGCGGAGGATCTTATCTGTACCTACCCATCTGGTAGGAATTCCGTAGGACGACCCAAAATCTCTTTTCTATTCTTCAGTTGTACTTGTACTTCCAGTTCCTTGTAATTTATAGTTGGGCTTGTGTTTCCGACCCCTTTTACTTTTCAGAACTCTTTTGTTATACTATTTACATAGTGTTTTGTATTTAGCGGTGTGCTCTGTTGTGTGTCTTTATAGATTATAAAGGCAATGTATTCCCATTTTTAGGGAATTACGCTTTCAGTTCTAGTCTCAGGACCTTGCCTATGGAAGGAGGGATTGGGGGTAGTCACGGCACGGGCCCCGGGGGACGGGTCATGACAATTGGTATCAGAGGAGTCGTTTCTACTTAAGAACATAGGACTCTGATCATTATTTTCTGTGAAGAAATAGTTTTTATTGTAGTGAGTTTGGTTTTCAGTTTAGTGAGTCCAGTGTTTGTGTGGCGGCCGACGTATCCATACATCAGGACCCTAACTTCTGATTTCGAACTCAGTGCATGAAAACACCAATTGTGTGTGTTTTCAAAAGTTTTCATTACATCAGCTCGACCAGGTCATCTAATTATGTATAACCATTAAATTTATCGCACCTGTTTATTTTTAGGATTCCTCCACGACGAAAAATAGTTATAGCTCTGAGATTTTTACGCACTCAGAGCCCTCCGAGTGATGAGGCTCGGGTGGAGGGCCATCTTACTATGTTGGCAACTTCAGGTGGTGTACCAGCAGCAGCACCACCTAATGGGAAGTAGACATCACAATTCACAGTTGTAGACGTTGCACCCCAACTGAGCCCATTTCATGAGTTCCATCAGCATATGCCTCTAAGGTTTCGAGGCAAGACAGATTCCCGCGTAGCTGATTTCTAGATGGAGGTGATTACTATAGTTTCCCCACCATGTTTAGACACTAGTAGAGCATACTGTGATCTTAGATGCTATTATTTTTCAACGAGTGACCATGAAGATGGTCCTCTTAGTGATGAGGCTTTGGTAAGGGGACAGTTGCCTGAGATAGTACCTTTGGGTAGTGTTCCAGCTATATCACTACCCGTTTGTCAGCAGTTACAACTTGTGGTACCGGTAGAGGACACATGTAGGTTTAGTGCCTCACACGTGTTTCAGCGTCAGATACTCCTCAGGTTCCGAGGTGATCCTGACTCATAGGTGGCTGAGGACTAACTTGAGGAGGTGGCATAGTGTTCTCTAGAACTTCTACAGTTTCGGCAGGACAACATGTCGGTAGCTGAGTATTCATCGAGGCGTATCAATCTTTCCTCGAAATCGATGAATAAGATATGATCAGTGCTTTTGGGCTTGAACATCAGATCAAGGTGTGTTTATAGGAAATACGAGACAAGAATATTTTTATATACATTCCAACTTATTATATGGTGATAGAGAGAACCTTTGTGGTTACATGTTCTTTAGCTGAGCGGATACATCCAGTGAATGTTAGCAGTGGAAAAGCAGGTAACTGGTGCTAGTATCTGAGACTTGGGCATGTAAATATTTCAGTAAGAAGAAGTGTTATGGACAGATGAGTCTGTAGGGAAGCAGAGGTGGAAGGAGAGCTAGGAGAGCAGCATGAGGTGGTGTACTTTTCGACATGTTACAACCACCCCCCTTTTTTGTGGACCCTGCCAGGCTCAGGGAGTTGGAGGACATGGGAAGATATTTGTTGCATACGGTCAAGGAATGTGACCCAAGAGATCTAGGAATGAATCGAGGTATAGTATTTGTCTACTACTAGATGTGGTATTAATAGACATAGGTACCAATCAGTCCTTCGTTCAACGAATCTTGTCCAGGACCAATAGTTTTCGGTTAAAACGATGAATTGACCCTCACGTCTAGAGACACATTTGGGAGGATACTTGATAATCACACTTACGCCAACAGTGTGATATAACCCTTGAGGTGAGATTTTCAGTTGGAACCTCTTGGTGGAAGCATCGAGGATTTACGATGTCAGTTTGGGTTTGGACCTGGCAGCCACAGTACACACTCAGAATGACTGTATTAAGCAAAGAGGTTGTGGTTTATCTACATTGTTTGGATGGGGTTTTCCCAGGTCAGTGAAAAAGTAATCACTGGAAGCACAAGATAATCTCATGATTATGAGGGTGCAGTGAATCACTCGTGAGTTGGCCATCCTCACCATCATGGCAGTGGATGTAGACTTTGAGATATTCTATACTCCTAGGAAGGGGGACATGGTAGCAGACGCACTAAACAGGAGGTCTGGCCTGCATCTGTTGAGTGAGGCGGCATAGAAGCTAGCTGCTTTTAAGATATCCATTGTAGATAGAGAAGGATAAGATTTTCTTCAATCTCTTACAGTCACTCCCACACTCCTTAAGCGAGTCACGGAGGTGCAGCATGGAGACGTTGACTGCGAGACATGACGTGCTCAGATATCCACAGGAAAGGTAGATAATGTATTTTCTGATGGTGGGGAGCACATCATTCTCTTCATGAGACTTACTACAGTCCCAGTTTCACCATAGGAGGAATTTATGAGGGACCTCCACACATCCCCTCTAGAGGTACATCCACGATTGGGGAAGATGTACCAGGATCTCCGACGACAGCACTGGTGGCCAGGAATGAAGAAAGCCATTGCAGAGTTTGTCTTTTGCTGCCTCACATGTAAGCTAGTGAAGGCCGAGTTTCAGGTACCCACGGGATTGGTTAAGAATTTATAGGTCCTAGAGTGGAAGTGGGATGGGATATGTATGGATTTCGTGACAAGACTTTCACGTAAATCCAGAGGCCATGACTTGATTTGGGTGATCATTAACATACTCACCATGTCGGACCACTTCCTATTGATCAAAAAATAGGGGTTAATAGAGATCTTCGGACGCATCTATGTGTAGGAGATTTTGCGGTTACATGGAGTACCCTAGAAGATAATTTCCAATCGTGATGCTCGTTTTACGTCTCAACTATGGAAGGGGTTATAGGAGGATTTTGGGAAACAACTTCATTTGAGCACCACCTTCCACCCTCAGATGGATGGACAGACTGAGCAGACCATTCAGACGCTTGAGGACGTGTAGCGTTCTCATTTCCATGACTTCGGTCGTAGCAGGGAGGATCACATACCATTGGTGGATTTTGCATACAACAACAAGTATCACTTCACCATTGGGATGACACCTTTCGAGGCATTGTATGGGGGACCTTACAGGTCACCTTTGTGGTGGATAGACCTTGGGGAGTCAGCACTGGTGGGACCAGAGATGGATTGGGCTACCACATAGAAGGTGCAGATTATCCAAGAGTAGATGGAGACTACATAGATCAGGCATAAGTCATATGATAATAGGAGACAGAGACCTCTGGAGTTCGAGGACGGCGACCACGTCTTTCTTCGGGTCTCACCTCTATGAGGTTTGTGGAGATTTGACCGAGGTAGAAAATTATCTCTAAGGTTCATCAGACTTTTTTAGGTTCTTAGCAGAGTAGGCGAGGTGGATTACCACTTAGGTCTTCCACATCATTTGCATCGGGTGCATGACGTCTTCCATGTATCCCAGCTGAGGAGATAGGTGCATGACCCTTCCCACTTCATAGACCTTGGCGAGATGGATGTCGATGATGGAGCAACTTTTACAGTGGTTTCTATAGAGATTGAGGATCAACAGGAGTGGGTCATTTGTGGACGTTTGATATTTATGGTGCAAGTTCACCGGCATCACTAGAACCTCTAGGAGAGCACATGGGAGAGGGAGGATCAGATGCATGATTAGTACCCCCACTTGTTCCCATAGATTGAGTTGTGGATTATGGGACATAAATCCTTAGGTGGGGAGAATGTAAAGACCCATAATTTCCATGTAATTTTTATAAAATACATGGTAATTTTACAAGTCCGCAAAATCGGACGGCGTGCGATTCCACGGCCTAGAGTGCCTGAAATGATCCGTCGATGTTTTGTTAAGATTAAGTTAATCTGCGTAAGAAGTTTTCCTGAAAGAGTGTAATAACTATTAAATGGTAACTCGGATAAAAAATATGAGGGAACCGTTGTGCTCAGGATGGTGGGTTTACCCTAGGTGCGACTGATGATTAGTCAGCGCGGGCCTCGTGTGAGAGATCCCAAAAATGGCCTAATAGTAAATAAAATAATTAAATAAATTATTTTATTTTTCAAATGCATATAACTCACAAACGGTAAGCCAAATTAAAAATCCAATACCACCGCTGAACTCATGAGGGTATGCTTTCTTTATGCAGATAGTAACATGGGCCGGTGCGGGTCACCCTAGAATGTTATTTTTAGCCGCAAATTAAATAATTAAGTTTCAATTATTTTATAATAAAATTCATAACATCCAAATGGAATCTCTTATTAAGAATCTGAGAGTACCATTGGGTTTTTCAGGCATTTTTCTCATAGGAAGAGCCTAACTTCGTTCGGAGCGGGTTGTGGGTGACTGATAATAATTTACGGAAAAAAAAATTAGGTACTTTCAGTAAACACACGAGCAACGTTTTGTATCTTTTCAACCATTGCTCGGAATTGAAATTTGAGAGCACCATTGAACTCGCAGTGCCGATATTTTCTTATGAAGACATTCACCTCAATAGTAGATGGGGGAGGGGGAAAGTTAGTATTTTGGATTTTCGTGGAAATAATAAAATAAAATAAAATTCATTTTATTTTATTTTGAACATCCATGTGGATATTTCAGGTGGGTCCCACAAGAACAAAACCTCCATGATGAAGTTGGAAGTGGGGACCACCAGACCATAACCACCCATGAGGTGTTTAGGTGGTGGGGACCACACAAACCATAACCTCCCATGAGAGGTTATAGTGGTGTGCACAACCAGGGATGAAACTCCCCTTTAATTGGGAGAATCCCTCAACCCCCATAATTAATAAGGGAGAGTCTCTGGACCTCCTCCACCTTAATTGTGCCAGTGCACATACGATTAATCATCCCATCACACCTCTTCAGTTGTGCTGGATTTTTTTGTCTTGACCCGTTATTAAATTAAGTAACAGTGTCGTTGGAATTTTGGAAGGTTCCTAATAAATGAAGCGTCATAAATTCCAACAATCGTTACCTACCTTCCCCCTCTCATATATATATGGAGCTTGGGAGGGGGATTTGGGACATCATAACCAAGCGACGAAGCGCTGGTAAAGTGATGTGATGCCCAAAACATGGAGGATTACCCTCTCCAACGATGAAAATGTTCTTCCACGAAGAATTATCCACCGACGAAGAATGCCAACTCCCTTCGACATTCCCTGGGACATCCTCAGACGTAGGACGTGTCCGCTGCAACGAATCAATGTCTGAATTATCGTTCCAACGTCAACCATCAATGATCAAGGGAGGGTTTTTAATTTAGTTTGATTTTATTCCCTTTATGAATTCCTTCTAAAAACAATGAATTCGGATCAACTTATTGACCAGTTGATTCATGGACATTTTCTTTACAGGATGGGAATAAGATGTTATGGGATGTTGTAGGGATTTTTTTGTATATGTTATTATTCTTTTGATTCTTTCTCTCTAAAACAATGAACTCGGATAAACTTATAACTAGTTGATCCACATATGTTTACCCTTTGTAGTTTTTGGGTTTGATCATTGTGGAATGGTTTGTTGTTCTTCATTTTTGTGAGCCCAATGCTACCACCCAAAACGCGGAGGTTGCAGACAAAACCAACATGGCCCAACCTCTACGATCTTCTCTTTTGAGGTGTTCTTCGAAACGATGGAAGGTGACAACATAGACAAAGGCGATGAAGGAAACGGCCACACCACCCACGACCCATGCGACCCGCACCGCCCCCACGTTGTTCTGTGCCGCCGCCGACCGAACGGGCCGCGACCCCTCGCAGTGCCCTGACCGAACCGCCCACACGGTCTCCGCGCTTCCGGCCGAGCCCCCCCAAGCCGGGCCACGCCGCCCTGGCCACACCGTCCAATGGTTGAACCGAGCTCAGCCACCCTGGCCTCGCGGCTCCCCGGCTGAGCCGGCCTCCCACGCTCCATGCGGCGCCCTGGTCGCGCCGACCTCTCGCGCTATAACGGCGCCCCAGCCGTGCCGGCCTCTTGCACCCTCACGTCACCCCCATAGATCTGACCACCTGCGCCCCTCTCGGCGCCCCAGCAGAACCGTCCCACGCATCCTGGTGCCCTTTGGGCTGATAGGACCACGCGGTGCCCACTAGGATGAACCGACCACTTGCCGACCCACGGCCGGTCCACGCCCTTGCGACCGGTCCGCAACCTTGCGGCCCTCCACGACCCCTCGTAACCTTCTGGGCTGGTCCCAGTGGGTCAGTCCTAACCTAAAGGGGTGGCCTACTGGGTCAGGCTGGGTCGACCTAGGTTGGGTGGCCCAGATGGGGTCTGGATGGGTCGGTCCGACCAGGTGGGACATGACCCAGGCCCAGTACGACCGTTTAATTTTTTTGGCCATATCATTTGTATCGGGCGTCCGTTTGACGAACCCTCATCAGCCCTATTAATCATGGAGCATGACTATCCCTTTGAGTATACCCCATTGGTGTTTGGTGTATAGTTGAGTTATGGTCATAATGATTCGTGCATGAATCCAACCAGACCCCCATGACTAAAAGGTTAATAAATCACAGACCGGACGTCTGATTAACGTGCCATCTATTGTGTTGAGACCCCTATGACCTGGCTGAGCTTTGAGATACTTCTTCATTGGACTTTGTGGAAGTTGGATTATCGACTAGTTACTCGTGAAGCGGAACCTTCCAGTGACTATCGAGCAGAGTGAAAATACCTAGTTGCAGACTCAGACCCGACGACTGCTGGTCGTCTGACTCGTAGAGACTCTACTAGCCCAGGGGAGAGTTCCTGGTTGTGGCGGTAGACCCACGGTGTTGGAGCATGGTCTATGTGGCAAGGCCGACCCATGGTACTCTATAAGAGGACTACCTTTACAGGATATGAGGGTGAGCGCCTGGGTGTAGTGGAAAACCCGCGGTGGAGAGCGTCTTTGTGTGACGCAATAGGCCCACGATACTCGACATGAGGAGTACCTCATCAGTCCAAGGTTAGTTGGAAGCATGCTAAGTGTCATAGCATGCCCAATGTACTCGATAGAGGAGGAGTTATCCAACAACTGAGGATTTGATAATGTCTATAAAATCCTGATTGAGTTGAGTCAAAACTTTTATGTTTTCCTCATGACTGAGATAAATCACTACATAACATAGGAAAATTAATGGGAATATACCTAAGTAAGGTTATATTTTGATTTCATACTTTGTGGTTTATCTTTGTTGAAATTTGTGTGTCCTTAAGGGTCTTGGGGTCCATATTGAGTATCGTTATACTCACCGCGGCATGGGCCATGCCTGCACCTTGTTATGCTGGTTGTAGACGATGGAAAACACTGAATGAGGCTGAGAGTACGAAGACTGGATGGCACCTGAAGGTGGACCTTACGATGAGTCGGTATGCAGAGGATACTGACGGACGTGGAGTGCTGAGGAGGCTATCTGCACTTGCCCTTCAGGTAGTAATTCCAGAGGACGACCCATCAGCTGTTTCATCCATTCTTCAGTTGTACTTGTACTTCTAGTTCCTTTTACTTTGCTGTTGGGCTTTTATTTTTGGCGCCTTTTACTTTTCAGCAATATTTAGTTATACTGTTTTCTTAGTGTTTTCTATCCTTCTATGTGCTCTGTATTGTGCGTTTATAGGTTATAAAGGCAATTAATTCCCATTTTTAGGGAATTACACCCTTGGTGATAGTCTCCATCCCCTGGCCATGGAAGGAGAGCTTGGGGTAGTCATTGTACAGGCCCTGGGGGACAGATGGTGATAGGGAATTGAGTGTTCATCATTAAAAAATATTTGAAACATCCTCCTCAGTGAAGTTAGAGTACATGAAGAGAATTTTATATACGGTAGGTGTTTTTTAATGTCAAATGACGGTTTTAAAAAATCCAATAGCCTTCTAAACATTATTTTCCCACAATAGTTTCTTATACATCCTTTGGAAGACACATAATGCTCAATTAGTCTTCCATCTAAAAACTTCAAGAAAACTTCTACTTAGTAAGATATAATCATGTTTTTTTGTTGTTCTAATTTTACAGGGTTCTATAAATCAATCCTTTGATACCAACTGTCACACCTCGGCCCCAGAATGCCCAGGAGTTGGTGTGGTTTTAATAAAAAATGGTGTATAATTTGTTTATAAATTGAAGATGAAGAATAACACATCACGTTCCACTAAAGAGGATCTTTTCAGTTTAGGTCCTAGAGAACCAGATACAAATATTACAACTACTTCAATACTGAATAGAAAGGACTTCATAAAGTAGTCAGAAATTAGTATAACTAAAATCTAATAAACCTGTAAAAGAAAACAGATTGAAACATAGGCTGAGCATACGACTGTCCAATAAGGGGGTTTTTAAAATAAAATAATATTTGAAATAAAACAATTTGTAAATATTCTTTTAATATTATTCATAAAACATTATCTTAAGAAAATATTTCAATACATGATGGACACCATAATTTTTTATCCAAAATTACAACTGAACATTTCATATAATATTTATAGAGTGGCAATGAAACTTGTTCCTATTATATGTTTGTCTATAAAAATTATATTGTGTACAACATATAAAGAAATACTTATTCTATCTATAATAAGTGTAACAAGTGAATGTGCAAGTATAGATTTAAAAAATGAATATAATAAATGATCAGAGTTTCCCATTAAATGATAACTTCAATTTCATTCCTTACTAACTGCAAATCTTAAATTGGATGATAAATATATGAGTGATGAATAATCATTATTCCACGAGCATTTACTTCTTATGATACTCATAAGTACGTGCTCTTAATCAAGTGTATTCTACTAGTCAAATATTTACATGGTTAATTAAAAATCATAAAAATAATGAGGGAAGTGCATATACCGGACTGTGTTGAGGCCTCATGCCATGACCATAAATTATCTATCAATTCCTTGTTCCAAGACCATTAATCAGAATTTGGAATGGCCTTGGCCAATTACACACCTATTGGTCTCTAGAGACATACCAATGCATCAAGGGGCTATAGCAGGCCCAACCCAACACATACTAAGTCTAATGTATTCTTCATTTCATTAAATACAAGTGAATCATTCCACTTTTATTTATTAAATTATTAATTGCTCATTTTTCAAAATGTCACATATTACTTGAAATATATAATTTCTCATTTCATATTATTCAAAGTCTCCCATACCACATTGAATAATTTAGTTCCTTAATCCATAAATGGTTATAAGAGTTTAATTACATTATTTATCATTTACATATTCATAGTGAGTCATACATTATGTGAAAACGCCAAAACTTACAACTTCATGGTTATGAAAATTTAATAAATTGAAAGTATTGAATGAAAATTATAGAACATGTAATGATAACTAATGAATATAATTATAGGTTTTTCATATAAAATGATAACCCTGAAATTCCAAAATCCTTATTATAAATGTAAACATATTATATTTCAAATTTCATAATGGCAATTCATCATGGATTGACTTCCTAATTAATTAAATGGTAAACAAAATATTCCATGTGAGGTATTGAACACATGGTCATTTAAACCCCCATTAATTTGATTACATATAAACATACTAAAAGGGTTCTCCAACATATTTAAACACAATGTTATGGATTGAAAATAATGTATAGAATCCACACAAATTTTTAACCAATAACATCAAGTCTTATGAAAATAAGTGTGCAATTTGTATACACAGAATGTGATAAATAAAGGGTTGTATTACTAAACAAATACCATGTTAATTCTTGAAAAAATTTCACACGTCAAAACAAAGGTTATAATCATTTATCAATCCATTGTGAATTCATAATGTGAACCCATATTAAATACATAATATATATATATATATCACTATATGTACTTAAGGGTGTTTCATTAAATCTGATGAACCCAATATATAATTAACCTATAGTAAAAACCTAATTTAAACCGAGGTTCAAAATTAATATCCATGATGTAAAACCAAGGGAATATTTTTATAATTAAATAAATAAATATATATATATAAGTAAGAATAAATATTTATTTATAATATCATCAACATAATACACCTCTAAATCTATAATGGTTTCTATTCATTATGAATTCCATTTAGAGTAGGAGTTATTATTTCATTAATTAAAAAAATTGATATGGTTTTATTAAGAACACATATATATGTATATGTATATACATTTTGAAACCAAATATAGGTACCAACATAGAACCCCATTATGAATTACATGACAAATACATTTTTCCAAAATAGGAAAACATTTTTATAAGATCATTTATGAAAAATAGGAGGTTATAAAAATAATGTATATAATTATATAAATATTTATACATGTATATATTTATATATCATCTGTGAAATAAAACAATGGAAGGTAATCCATGGTTCCTAAACATGTTTGAAGAAGGGGAATAGGTCTATAGGAGCATGATGAAGTCACTGTAGATAAAGAACGCCCACAGAGTTTGAGTGACAAATGAGTTTTATATATAATCCATATAATATATATATATATATATATATATATATATTTAAGGAAAATGGTATAGGATCCGAGGAACCTTGGTATAAAATAATACCATGTGTGTTTGGTCTTGTGGAAAACAAGGGAAAGGAGGGCCACCTAAGGTCACGAGTATGGAATAAATGAAGAATGTAGTGAGAGCTGTTGGTGCGGAATGAAGGTGGAGAAAGAAGAAGAATAAGGTGACTGGAGAGGGTGTGGAAAAGGATGAACAACTCTGATATTACGAGATGAGATAAGACGACTAAGAAAGATTCGACGATTTAAAAACAAATTACCGGTCACAATTAATTCAAAAATGATCAGGCAGTTGAAGTGCGTCAGCATGTGTTTAAAGAGATGATCGGTCGATATTAAATCTCAACTTGACGGGATGGCTATGGTGTGATGAAAATTTTAAAATGGCTTGAACTGTCAAGATTATATCCAAATTGGATCAGAAAGCTTTTAAAAAGATAGTTTGAAATCTGTATCTATGAGAATTTATTGGATGAACCGATCGGATGGCTCGGATCTCACGCGGTGAGATCAGATAGTACAAATTTGATTCCCACTAAAAATGATCTACCCATATTGAAACCTGGTGTGATATAGTATAGAATCATAATCTTGAAGTTCCCCTTATAACCCAGATATCCCCTCCCCCTCCCAATTACTGCCCCGTACTAGGTTTCTGTGGGTGCACTACTCTTCCCACCCATGTCCTCTTGCCACCCCGCATGGTGAAGTGATCTAGAACACTTTCACACTTATGCCCATGTGCAATTAGGGACTAATATACACTCCTACGCGTGTAGCATATCACACATCATGTGAGAAAATCCCTGAACCATTTTCTAGGGGATGTGAGTTAGATTCCCACCAAGGCCTTGAGTAGTGGGGCATTCTAGGTCTCCCTCGGCTAGGAGGGGGACTCACCAAAATTTTTCACAGTAAAATTCATTTTTTTAATCATAAGAATAAGTGTATATATATAAGTGTCTTAAATCAAGGAATATTAATTCTATATTATGGTTAAACAAAATAAAAAAAACTATTATATTCTTTAGTATATAATCATTTAGGTTCTCAAAACATCAATGTTCAAAATCTATAATAAAAATCCCATACTTGTTTTATATTTAAAATCCAATACATATTTTCAAATAAAACAATGTTTTTATTCATCCAGGATGAAAAAATTTATAAAAATATTATTAAGACATTTTAAATACATAAATACTTCATTCACTATGTATAGTTACAATATTAAAAACAATAATACTTATTAATTTCATTTTTCCCAATGGTAGTATTTCAAAATAAAAAAATATGTTTCTTTGTACCGAAACCAAGTAGTATAAAATTTGTGATTCTATATCTATTTTTTTAAAACACAGTGGTTAGTATTGAAAACCATTTTAAAAATTAAATCATTATCCTTCTAAAATAAATAAAAAGTGTTTATTACAAACATGTTTATTGTTATAAATTCCATAAACACGTCAAACACATTGAAGACTCGTTATATGTTGATATTTTAATATAAACAACAAAAATACCCCATGACTATAAGGTCTATTAGATGTTAGATATTCAACACTCGCCTAAATGAGGCAACAATCATATAATTTTTAAGGACATATTAAAACACGAATTAGGCTGTTCCAATTGAAGTCATCTTGGGGATGATGGTGATCATAATTCCGCTAATGCTTATCACGGTTGATGTGGTTCTTGATATATTGTTATCCATCATGAATGATATGAGGGACCCCCAATATCATATTGGGATTTTTGTCTTCTTGGTTGGTCTCCCTGTGAATTTAATAGGTCACTTAGTAAGTAATTTTGTTTAGTTGGATTCCCTTAACCTTAAAAAAATGTAATCATTTTAGTGTTTAATTAAACAAAACAACCCCTGTTTTTATATTGAAAACATTATATGGATAGAAAGGAAATTAAATGAACTAAAATCATAAAATATTATTATTACATAAGATATAATTTCACGGCATCCCAATTTCATTGTCAACTTTAACAATTAAATAATGAAACATCATCAACTTATGCATGTGTAGTAGTGGTATGTCCCACTATTATGTTAAGGAATTTCTTGTTTATTGGGAGATTCCTTTATCATTTTTATACTAGTTTAGTGATAAATAATTCTTCTATATGTCTTATAATGATGATGGATTATTTAATTATTGATGTTTTGTGTTTATATCTAATTCACCATGATCATTATACAGGGAGTGATATATCATTCCACGTGGAGATGTGTTTGTAGCATGGGAATATCATCTCATTCCCAAAATGGTTGATGTAGTTATATTCACACATGGTTTTTCAGGATTTTCCTATGATGTAACTTGTTACTTATTTATTTTTGATTTATTTTCCTTTCATAGCAATCATGTACATGAATGTATTGGACATTTTTGGGAAATTATTGGTTTTGGACAACGTTGTTGTACTGACACCCTAATCAAGCATCATGGCACCGAAGACGAATTTATGTTTCTCAATCTCGGATAACAAAAGGGACACACTACATATAGTTATTGATAAGGAATATTTTGGTGTTTAAAATTGAGAATGAGACACGAATTGGGACTAGTTGGTTAAAATCTACTTAATTTTCTTTATTCGTTGACCATAGTTTATATTTTCTATCAACATTATATTATATGTTTCTATGTATTTTGGGTAATGTAAAATTTTTCATTACCATATATTATGATATCTATATTGACTATTTTCATGATGGTTTTTGAATTTCATACTACATTTTTATTGAAATAAATCATTTACATTACATGTTAACCTATTTTTTCATTTCTATATATAAATGTGATTATAATTTCAATTTATATACATATATACTTGCATTGGTATTTGGTAACCTCTAGAAAATGAGGAGGCAGAGTGGATGGAAAAGCATCTATTATTAAGTTGTGACATATGGGTTCTAGATTATAAATATTATAGTTACAATTTATTTCTTTCAATATCTAATTGGAATAGATATTAGATATCTAAGAAGATAGTAAATCAATATACAAGATACAAAGTCTTATATAAGATTCCATAATTCAAATGGACTATAGTGTATCGATTTTATCTACCCCTAAACATATACCAATACCTGATATATTTCACATACCAAATATGGGGAAGTACATATAAGATCTATACTGATACTAACCAGATGGGTTTTCTAACAGAAACATTCTCTTATGAGTATCGTCAAGTATATAAATTTGATTATAGATATAATGTACTATAAAAACGGCCAATCATGTCATATATTTAAAGAGAACCCATAATTTATATGAAAAAATATGTGGATTAAAATAAGTAAAGAGTGAAAGTATTCCACACATAGTCCCAATCAACCTTATATGTGGGTAAATTATGAAATTTAATTCTCCTTTCTTTCCCTGAAAAATGATCTACATGTTAGTAAGAACACATAGAATATATAAAATCATTAATCACACAAAATATCTGGGTATTTAATTGATATACAAATACCTCATAATTTAACAATGTTAATCTCAGAGGGACAGTCTAAATAACAACCGTAAATAGTGTTTCAACGGACTAGGAAATAAAACAATGCACTAATTTTCACTTAAGTTTTTCCTTTAGTACTTTATCTTTTAAGAATCTTCCCTCTATAATCCCCATTATCTATATCTATTTGATTTATTCAATGAAATTATATTGTAAATGTTTTTACCATTTATATAATTGGGAATCATCTCTCTATAAAAATCCCCATTATAATTCCACTTATTGAAACTAAATGGGTTATTCAACCACCCATTAAAATCCTATTAAGTAAACAAACTTTGATAAATTGTTATATCTCATGAATCCCATTGAATTTTTTTGTTTAACCACACTCATTATTTTTTTGTCCAATATTAGATAAATATTAAAAGATATTTAATGGCTTTGTGTGGTTTCATTCAACCAATAATGATCCCATTAAATCGACTAGATCCAAATTTATTATCTTAAAAACCATATTATTTTCTATTTATTTACCAGATTTATTATCTAAACCCATTTTAATCTATAATCCTTACACAACAAGACACTCCAAAAATTAGCATGATCCATAGATCTAATATTAAACAAACATGGGCTAAACATTCAAATTTCATGCTATTTTGTAATTAGTAGATAGATCATTGGGATTATATCTAAAATTAATTGCACCCAAAAGAGTGAGGGAATAACTCTTATTTTTTTAGAGTGACTACATACAACATAATAAATACAATAATATCATTATTTTTTCTAATAAGATCTTCAAACAGAATGTCCACCCTTCAAAAAATGGAAATATCAGTATTTATTGTACTACAAAATTTTCTAGATTCTTATCCATGACACATCCATCATTCCCATAGTGTCCAAATATCATTTTCATTTTAATATAAACCTTTTACTTCATCACGGTAGATGAATCATGGAATGGTTGATTTGAAAAAATGGGAATGACTCTTGCATTTAAAATCATTTAGTAAGTAACTACTAATTACCAATGTAATGAAATATATGTTTCACATGCAATCGAAAATTAATCATTTTTACACAAATTTAATTAATCAAATTTTTAATGAAAATATATTAATGAAATACCCCATGCAATCACAGTGTGACTTGGGATATTTTTTATTATTATTATCCATGCCTTAATAATTACTAATTATTTCAAATTACATGAAATTGTAAGAAAATTCAAAAACATTTATCCATATATCAATTGACTATACATAAAACAATTACAACACATGGTTTAAATAATATCCAGCTTTATATTTTATTTTAAATCTTCAATAACTATCATTTTCACCAGGATACCATGACATCATTATCTCCCTATAAAAAATTCTTCTTCTAAGATAAGTATCCCCATTCGATAAAAAAATTAAAAAAAATTATGTAAATCAATATCTGATTGATAAATGCATTGATTTTACATTTTAGAGAATAAAGTCATTTAAAATTTCATTATATAATCATTGATTCATTCACATTGACTAAAATTATTGACTGTTTCTATTTTTACCATGCGTTATTAAAACCTAGATCCTTGCACTAGAATAGTTCTAATTTTCTCATAGATACACTCTCACATTTCTTCATATACTCATTTTATATTATGAGTGTTAATAAGAAACAATTTTAGGAATTTATAATTATATAATTTGGGGAATTGAGAGTTTATAATCTTATTCAATCTGATTTAGATAGGCTAATAACATGGTTTGAATGAATATTTTCATATACCAGAATAATGAATTATTTATGTGAATATTTCATCTTTATATTGATTAGATCCCACATGTTTCAAGAAAGCAATTCCTTTTTCTACCATTTAATCAATGAAATTTTTATGAATATCAATATTATTTATTATTTATTATTTTACATGATTAATTTTCTATATTATCATACTTTAGTAATCATAATGGACTACCATATGAATACTTAGTTATTTTTAATATGTTATAGTAGCAATTTATTAAATTTTCATTGTGTTTAACATATTTTAATGAAATTATGTAAATACCCCAACACCAGTAGCACAGAGTTAGTGCCTCAAAATATTAAATTAGAATGGATAGCATACTCGAATCCCAACTGACTTATATAACAATCATTTTTGGAAACATGATTATGTATATGACTTGTACATTTAAAATTAACATATAAAATAGAACATATATAATCCTTTGATAACACCATTATAACCCTCTATTAACCCACCATATCAGTCATAATATACATCTAGGAATCATGGAGAAAATAAAACATAATAATGGGGTGAGCATAGATACTTTGTAAGGGTAAGCTTATAATATAAGGTATTATGAAAAAATAATTATAAACATTATGGAAAGGTGTATAACTGAAATTCAATTCATTTAAATAAAAATCATAAGAATAATATGTATTGGGAGAATGTAAATAAAATAATTACACATAAATAATCTCATTGATATTATACTAGTCAAATAATCACATAGAATACCAACAACTAATCTCATAATGAAGGAATGAATAATTTTTTACATAATTAACATACCGTCTAGTAATCAACTCTCACAATATATAGAAATGAGTATGGTCTCAACCCATACCCAAAATAGATTTTCTCATGATACCTACAGATTCATCAAGGGGATATAGTGGTCCCCTTATATAAATTACTAATTACAATGAATTCCACATGATAAAAAGGTGAACCATACATAACATAACCACTCATATTGAAATACCAGCATACAAAATGTGAATAATTTAATAATAAACCCAGAATGGTATCAAAATAGAACATCTATAGTAAAAATGATCATAAAAACTTAAATAAATTATATTATATGGTATCGTAATATATAAGTAACAATCAATTAAAATATCCTAAAATTTATTTTAAAATTGATGAAAATACTATCATAAAATCCTTACAAATTACTCAAGAAAAATACCATATCTACATTAAAATAATTTATTTAAAAGATTTTAATTTATAAAATAAATCATATTATTTGAAAACTACATTGTAAATATATAAAAGATTCTTAAAAACAATAATTCATCCTTTGTATAGAAAATGTTTCTCATGTCTTTAAAAAAAAACCTTCTATAATTTTTTTCATAAAAACTCATAAATTACCATATTCGAAAAATGAAAAAAACAATCCTTAAAACCCATTTAGTAAAAAGTAAAACATATGTAAAATGAATGTAAAATTTTTCATTATTATAGGGAAATCAAATTTTATTTATTTTAGAAAATCTAAATGATTAAGTGAAATTTACCCGAGTGGTGACTTAAACTTAATCAATATCAAACAATAACGGGATCATGAAATAACCCTTACTGTGTAATTTACATTAGTTTAAAATGAATTAAACAATTTTATATTGGTTTAAAACGTGTTTTTTATTACATAACCAAATCAATATATTTAATTACATATATGATCTTCCTATATAATTGTCTTAATAATATTTTGTTATTACCCTTGTTTTAGGTGTTAACTACTTCATTTTCCAATGCATGTTTTGTCATAAAATACATGTTTCTTACAGATAATATATATTTATTTCATATAAAAAATGATATTAGGTTTAATTATTTTATATTTACTCATTATATGCATTTTTATAATCATTAATGATAGGATAAAAAGGAAAAAAATCATATCACATTGTAAATATGGTAGGCCGTATGTACAAATGAGTGACAATATTATTCCCTTAATGGGGAAAGAGTAAATAAATGGATAGTATATTAATTATAAATAATGAATATATTTTTTATTTATTACTTATATACATTATATCTATAATTATACAAATACCAATAATGTAGTAATGACAAAATTTACACCATGGACTGTAGATGGAAGGTCGTATGTATGTACATGTGATACATTCTTTATTCATATAATGGATTAAAGGTGGAATATGGTTGTCTCATAATTATAAAAAAAATATCATAATATAAATATATAACTGATAAAAGAGTTCTTCTATTATTTTACAAACAACAGATGAATTAAAATTTTAAGAATAAATGATGTTGAATAGGTTCGTAAAACACCTTCCTCTTCTTCGATGTGCTTCCATTGGTTCTCCTCATAATGGTTCTAGAGATGGGATTTTAAGAAGACCACTGGCTACAAAACCGGGATAATGTTCTTAGGAGGGGTATTAATCATGTTTTTGTCAATATATATGGATCTGTGTGGTTTGAATAATTGAGGGAGGATATTCTCTTTTATAACTGAAGTGATTTTGACTTTTGGAATCTGTCAAAATATTAAATTATGATAAATTAATTTCAAATTTCAAATTGATGAAAAGTGACCTATTTTGAATCTAATTTGAGTATGGGTCTATATAATCACAACCAATAATTATTATCCATGTTTAGGACAAATTCTTAGCCTTATCATTTCTCATTAACCCTCATTTAATCTCTTTAACTCTTATTGTGACAACATGTGTTTTTACTAATTAAGGGTCAATATAGTTAAAATAAAAGGTAAAAAAATTAAAAAATAGACCACGTATTAAATTTTAAACCTTATTCCAACCATTTTGTTAAATTTTACAATTTTATAAATTTTATATCATTTAATAAAATATTATTTATTTTAATATAACATTAATGCCCATTTTGACAATATTCATTACATTGACTTGTAAAAAATATAAATATATAAGATAAATTAGATAAAAATATTTTAATGAATATTAATATTTGAATAACATCTATAATGTTACCGGATGACAGTAATTATGTCAAATTCTATTTTTTGATCATTGTCAATATTTTGAATTTTATATTTTTATTAATTACTCAATTACTTTATAATCATTGTGTAATCCATTAAGGATGTAATATATTTCCTAAAAATTAAAAAAAATTACCATGATAAATAAAATGACATAAATTTTCAAATTAGAATTCATATTCAATTATACCATCAATATAACTTCTTAAAAATGATACAGTTATTAAAATCATGAATAGGAAATCTTTGACGTTTTCTTATTTAAAATATTATAAGGGTCATAATAACCTCTTAGTAGAAAAATTGGTCATATATCATAAACATACTAATTATGGATGAATGTAACTTATCCAATAAAATTATATATAGTCTTAGGGTCAATTTATTTTCATTTTAATTATTATTTATACCCACAAATACCTGATTTACCCTTAACCATGGAAATTACAATTACTAATATTACTATTAATATTTTACAAAAAATAAAAGGTAAAGAATATATAATATTTTAATTTATGATTACAAATATAGGAAAAAAAATTAATAATTCAATTTAAAAAATATTAAGAAATTAATTTAAAATTAATCATGTAGAAGGGATGGAACAACCAGTTTTTAATAAAATAATGTGAAAAATATTGAAATATTTTCATTAATAATTTCAATGCGAAATTGAATATAATAACCAAAATTGAATTAAATAATTAAAATTTGAACAATTTATAAATTAAAAAAAATAGAAAATAGAATTTTACATTATAAATAAATTATAATAAAATACATTTTTGGTTAAAATATGGTATTTTCACTATTTAAATATTCAAAACATATCAGAAAGATACCGAAAATTCAACCAATGTAAATACTAATATTAATATTTCATAAATAATTTCTATTTTTTCAAATATAATTTTTTAGTGTCTCAAATTTAAGTTCTAAAATAATTTTTGAAAAAATGGAGGTGAAAAAACCTTTAAAAATATATCCTTTATATGCATAACAGTGGATTCATTCTTATGTTATGACTATAAAAAATTTTGTATGAAATTAAAAACATTAAATTTATAAATTTTATATTTTGGTTAATATAATTTATTCCTGTTATTTAAATTATTAGGTTATAAAAATCCCTCATTAAATGGATCATTTTTTGTTTTAACTCAGTGTCGCATGCAACACTAGCTATTAATTATATTTAAAAAGAAAAAATACCATAAAATATTAGGGTGTAAAAATCTACCTACATTTAAAAAACTCTTTTCCTTGATATTATAATTATATGATATCATTAAATGATTTTGGTAGTTATTCATTATAATATCCTTTGTATCCCACATCGCCTATACTATTTTATGATTTTTCTATAATTACTTTTCTAGCCAAGACTTATAATTCCTCAACATTATCTATATAGTGTCAAAAATATTTATTGCCTCTTTAAAATAAGATAAATCATGTTCTAATTATATTTTTTTCGTATGTGTCAGCATGTGTTGGGACTTGCATGCACTTCTTTAGAAAATAGATATGGCACACATCATATACATTATAAAGGCTAGGTGGTATTTTTAAACAATAATCTGTACTTGCAATTGGTTAAATAATTGCAACAGTTCTGATATACCTGGTACTCTGTTTCCCTTTCATAAAAATCGTATAACATCCTCCGATGGAGATAACTTTATGAAAAGATTATATCCCTCTTGAAATTATTAATCATTCCTTCTCTTATCAATATATATCCTTTTCCGACTTTTAGCTAATTTGATATGGGTTTGAATTCTATTTACTTTTGTCATTGTTTCCTCCAAAAATCATTATCCTATAAGATTCATTTCATCAACATTATACAAAAAAGTTTGTGTAAGACATCTCTTTCAAAATAAAACATCACATTGTGCCATTTGAGTACTTTAATGGAACCTATTTCTACAAGAAAATTATAGAAAAGAAATTTTTTTATCCAATATTTCTCAAAAGTCATGTGAGGTGGACCTAAACATGTATTCTATTGTTTTTATTTTCCTTTATTATTTCTAATCAATTCTATGGTGACATGTGTTCTCAAATGAATTTTGGTATCGAGGGCCTTCAGTATACATTTTTAGAATTTTTATGTAAATTACGGATCATAATTATAATGAATATAAATAGGTTCACCATTAATTCTTAAATATTCTTTAATATATAGTCATTCATGATTGTACCGTTTAAAATATCTCCTAATGGAAATGAAATGTATAGATTTGTTAAGGATATCAACAATAACCCATATCATGCAATTTTTTCTATAATTCATTGGTAATCTAGTGACAATGTCCATAGTAATTTCATCACATTTCCATGTCGATATTGGTAGAGGATGTGTGAACCCTATATGATGTTGTCTATCAGCCTCTACTACTTAAAAAACTAAATATCTTGACACATAATCAAAAATTTCATTCATTATATTGTCACAAAAAAATATTACTACAAATATATATACATCTTGGTTCTACTAGGGTGTACAGAGAAATTTGATCTATTAGCATAATCCAATAATTTTATTTCATTATTTGTATAGAGATTACAAAAATAATTTCCAAATTTAAAAACATAATTTCCATATTACAAATCAATTAATTTACCATCATTCACATAATTAATTTTCTTTTTTAAATTCTCACAATCAGACTGAGAGCTATTAATATTTTCCAATTATTATTGTATTTATGCAATTTGATAGAGGAGTGGTGTTCCCCGTCTTTAATAATCCACATATGCCTATTTATTATATTAATGAACAAATGATTCCTTTTAGTCAACATTTTATTAATAACTCTATGATATTTCATGTTCGATGCAGCTCCTATATTATTTTCATTATGTTGTTGGTTGTGCGTTGAGAAATCAAAGTTCATGAATACCTCAAACAATCTCATTTTCCACATTTTGAGTTATTTCTATGAAAATATATATTTCAAACTATTTTGGTTTGTGTATATCTCACAACATTCATAGTAGAGATAGTTTCTCCATATCATTAAAGAAAATATTACAGTTGCTAACTAAATATCATCATTTTCATAGTTCTGGTCAAAAACATTTAGCGACATTGATGAATATAAATAATCATTATCATTTTTTCATTAATAAATAACCACATTCTTTCCATTATGCATCACTATAATCCAAAAATTCACCATTTTCTAATGGAAAAGTCAATATCAGAGAACTAAATAATCTTCTTTAAATACATTAAAAAATTATTCACAATATTTTTTCTATAAAACATTATTCCCAATATGTGTGAGTTTGGTTAACCTATTACAAAATTGGGAAAAAGTATTAACAAAACACTAATAGGAATCTATTAAACAAATGAAACTACATGCTTCTATTATGATCATTGAGGTAGGCCATTCTCGAATTTCATTATTCATTATATGATCAATAGAGATTCCATTCGTGGAGACAATATGGCCAATAAAAGTGCTTTCCTCAAGACATAATTTATATTTTCAAAATTTACTATATAACACTTCACTTATATGATTTTCATAAATAATCTACATGTGTTTATAATGTCCATCATAGACTTTATAATACACCAGAAAATCATCATTGGATATCACAAAAAAATCATCATGACATTCCTTGAATTCTTTATTCACAAGGTCCATAAAAACTAAGGGTGAATTATTCAATCCAAATGGAATTACTATAAACTCATAAGTTCCATACCTAATCAAAAAAATATGTCTTCTTATAGTCTTGTAGGATCAAAATTGTATATATTGATGCACAATTACAAGTGGGGGTGAATTTTATGATTAAAAACATTATTTTTAAACCATAAGGGAAACTATGTTCAAAAAAGTTAAACACGGTAAATTTAAAAACACTAAAGTACGTATATGAGACATACATGCTTAGGTTCTAGGAATATGGTTCCGGAAATAAAACCTAAGATAAGTTTATTTATAAAAAAATTTATACCCTAAAGCATATAGAACCTTAATTATCAGAGAAAATAAAATTATAAAATGTATTAGGGATCTATAATTTATTCCTTCATCAAAATACAATGTGAATAAAACATGAAAAAAAACATGTAACAAGTAGAAATACATTCACCCAAATTGTAGGGTATCCAACATACTAGGATAAAGGTCCCTTGATTTATAATTTCAAGAAATTCTATCTTATCCGCAATAGGTTAAACCATTATTAGGAATATCAAAATCTATCTATTTATCCCCAAAATCCGTGGATATTTAAGGTAGTTGGCACCTCTATCTTTTTATCCCTAGAAGACCTAAAATTTTAAGTTAGTTGGTAGCTATGTCTTCCAATCCTAGGAATCCTTAAATAGTACTCAGCAAAAATTGGAGTTGCACAAAGCAAGATGAACTAGATGTTCAGAACACACAAATCATGAGAGTCTCTCCCTAGATACCATGTTACATCATGTAATATCTTGATTGATGGAAGTGTTATGAGATCATTCAAATGAATTGTATTTATTGGAAAACCCCCAATAGTTTGCTCCCTCCTACAATGGTAATATTTTTACTTAAATCTCGGAGGGACATGTATACGTGTCACTCAACCAACAGTTGGTTAGAAATAGATTGCACGACATAGTTACATAATAATAACATGTGTATGGAAAAAGAAGTTACATAGCCAGATATGAATTTTTGTAGTCTATAGAAAAAATGCAATTTGAAGTGTAATCTTATAAAGAATAAAAATCTAAAAGACGTGGATAGTCATATATTCTTTCACAATTAATTTAGAATCTAAATTCAATAGATTCTGGAGTATGAATTCTAATCAAATTGGATTCTGAATTATGAGGAATTAGGAGTGTAAATTATGAGAATTCAGAGTCTGAATTCTGAGAATCTTGAGTCTGGATTTTAGAGAATTTAGAGTAGGAATTTCAAAGAATATGGAGTCTAAATTTCATAGATTTCTAAATATACATTTTAGAGAATTATGAATCTTAATTTTAGAGAATTATGAATATTAATTTAAGAGAATTTGGAATCTGAATTTCAGAAAATTCGGAATCTTAATTTCAGTGATTTTAGAATCTGAAATTCAGAATATTAGGATTCTAAATTTTAGGGAATTCAGAATTTAAATTTTAGAGAATTTAGAGTCTTAAAAAACAATCTATATCTAGGAAACTATACTATTCTAAGGTTTTAAATATGAATCTGAATTATTGAAATAATAATAAAATGATTTTTATTTTGAAAAATTAAAAATGAGACAATGAAAGTAAAGGTAATGATAAAAATTTCCTTAGATATGGGAAATTTTCGATAAGAAAATAGTTTTTACTGAAAGTTAATTTTTTTAAGATAAAGTCTTTGTGATTTTAAAAATATAGAAGAATGAAAAATTTTAAAGGAAACCTTATTGTCTCAAAAATCTCTCCCTTTTTGGAATTCATAAACATCCTTTCAAAAAATAATATAAGGACTATGAATTTTCATTATAATATTTAAAAGAAAAACATATCTCTATTTACATATGAGTCATGATTAATATGGCTCAGTCCCACTGAGGTTTTTAAATCCCTGAGGATCATATTCCTGACTTCCTTAGAGTGATTTTACTTTTTTTCATATAAAAGTCTTATATATGTATGCTCCCCCTTAGTTAAACTCCCCCTTGCATAATGAATTCTCTAATTTATACTTATTATTATTTTTATCATTATTTTCTCCCCCTTATTTATTTTCAAAAGGGAAGAATGAAAATGAAAAAATGGTACATGAATGATTAGAACAATACACAACCAAATAAATAAAAGACGACATGATTTTCCATTAAGATTGGAAAATTGAAACATAGTTTTACAGTAAAATATCCGAGTAGATAGAAAAATTTATTCATTATTCATTTCCATTGGCATGATCTTCATCACAATAGTCTTAAAAATTTTATGCTTCATATGGTCTTCCTAAAACCATTTAAGAAAATATTTATGATCCTGATTTTTCTTTTCCGAAGCCTTGATTTTCTCTTCCTCAGAAATAAGGATTTCTTCCTGAGACATTAGAATATGTTATTGCTGATTTTACTTTTAATCAAAATATATTCTGTGATCCCTTTCCCTCTTCAAATTTACAGAAACTGAATCCATCTTCCCATTCAAATCATTATCTTCTTACTTCTGGGATACTTGTTCATAGTTTAGCTTCTCTATGAAACTTTTTGTATGGTTTGTTATCCAGTGATCTTACTTATTAAAGGAATATTCACTAAGTCTTGAATGTCATCAAGGATTATCATGTCTTCAATCATTCTTTTGGACCACTTTGTAATTTTATTAAATATCTTATTTAAGCATCATAAAAGATATAAAAGGTTTTAAAATCAACCTCAAGCTCGATGAAAGTCTCCATGAGCATGCTTACAAATTCCGACTTCGGATTAATATTTTGTTGAAGTGTCTGAAACCTCAAGTCAATACTCAGAAACAGGGGAATGGTTTCTACTAATTTATTTGGATACTTCCCAAAAATTTCCTCACTCATGTATGATGATTCAGAATTTTATTCCCTTGCAGGTGAAGATTCATTTTCTAGATCTATAGGTTTCCTCTTAGATGATCCACCATTATCCTTCACAACCACCACAAATTTCTTAGGGGTTACAAAAATAACTTTTTTTCCTTTGATACTTTGGAAATAGTATCTAGAGTATTTTGAGATTAATGTTCACTATCAGATACTTGAACAATTTTAGCTTTTTCTACCATTTCTGTATTAGCATCACTCACAAGATCATCAGGTTGAATTTAGTCATGATTTCTCCATTCCTCACCAGAAGTTTTATTATCCTCTTCCTAACCCTCATACTCTTTTTCCAGAGAAATTATTTGTGTTGATTCATCCTGGAATGTCTGAATTGAAAGTTGTTCTGAAGTCTTTTTCTTCCCATGATATTTATCGACATGACTTATAACATCATCACACTAATCTCTCTCTTCCTATTCTTATTCTTCTACTTCCTCTTGAACATATCCATTAAGGAAAAAACACTTCACATCCATTGGAAAAAGTTTGAAATTAAATAATGTACAAAGGAAGGTAAAGTGAGAATAGATTCAAGAATATATACTAGAGCATAGGTTCCTTCACAGTCAATTCCCTCTTGTAGAATATAGACATCAATAAATAATATTGATTTAGGTCATAATATGAATCCATTTTAATGACACTTATTTCTGTAGACCAATTTTATTGAAATTAAAAAATATCCTTAGGTCATTAAACTATGGTCTAGACTTTATACCTTTTGAATTCATTTATCTTATCTTGCATGGAATTAATCCAATAATCATCACCTAAATCTTCATCAATGATTTCTAGATGTAATTGGGAATGAAAATTCTAGATGTTATATTTAATTTTACAAGGAACATATAGTCCATACAGGTTGATTTTCATCCCCGATGATACTATTATTAGGATGATTTTTATGAAACAACTTATTTGGGTTTTGGAAAACTTTTCATCAACATATGATAGCAAATATTCTGGGGTAAATTCATCATAAATATTTTCATGAACATTTTCCTTATCAAAAGTGTCTTATATCAAAGGTTAATAATCAATTTAAGAAAAAACACCCAAGGATATTAGTTGGGTTTGTTTAAAAACAATATGATCATATTTTTCAAATTTAAATGCACTTTTTCTTTAATAGGACAAGTATTTTTATTAAAAACTCTACAGGACTAAGTTGTTATGAAATAACCTAGGAAAATTTCTTCATCAGATTGGGGTAAAATTTTACATAAGTTATCTATTGTATTTAGGAAGAATACATTTCCACCAAATACATTAAATTAATATATTTTAGGTTTTCAACTAGTCAAAATATCGTAAGGGGTTCTGTTATGAAAAGATCTGATTAAAACTCGATTTATAGTATAATAAGCAGTAGTAAAAACATCCGCCCTAAAATGTTTAGTAATAGAATATTCACTAACCATTGTTCTTGTTATGTCTTGATGAATTCAATTTATTCTTTCAACAACCCTATTTTGTTGAGGATTTCTTGGAGATGGGAAATTATGAGTAATTCCTTTCTTACAAAAAATGTTTCAAAATATGAATTTTTAAATTCTTTTCCACGATCACTATGAATAGTTATCAATGGATGGTTTTTTAATTTTTAACTAGGGCTCTAAAAGTTCTGAAATAAGAAAAAGTTTCTTATTTATTTTATATAAAATAGAAAATCAAAAATATAGTTTCATCATCAACTAAGAAAAATGCATAATATTAGCCACCAATAAATCAAGTTTGTGTTGGCCCAAAAAGATCAATATGTACTAACTATAATGCATCGGATGTTGAGACTTCACCGATTGTTTTTAAACATTATTTATGTTACATTCCATATTAACAAGGAACAAAAACTATTGAATAATAACATCTATGCTCTGTAGGATACTTATCAAGGCTTTTCATTTAGAGTTTTCCTATGTTCCTAAGATTACATTTTCCTAACCTTCTATTCTATAACAAAGATTGATCTTCAATTGAACTAATGCAAAGAAGGCCTTGGCTCCTATAGTCTTTCATGTTTAGTGTGTATACATTTTCTTGCCTACATGAAAAAATAATAAACACATCCTTGGAATTGTGTACTAATGATTTATAATTCTTAAAATTCATAAGGTAACCTTAATCACATAATTGTATTATTCAAATGATTTTGTGATTATGTCCTTTAAAAAATAAAACATTTTAAATTAATGTTTTTTCATGAAGGAAAATGTTACTTATACCAACAATTTCTCCCTAAGAATTTTCATAAGATGTTACATTACCTTCTTCCCACTTGATAATATTTTCGAAGAACTTTTTGTTACCAGCCAGATGGTGGGAACATCCACTATCCATGTACCTTGTATTATTGTTGGTACTTTCATTATTTTCCAAAAAATAAGGGAGATATACTTTATGAATCAAAACTTTCATGGGTTTGGAAATTTTAGAAAGTAAAAATTTAGGAATACAAATTATCTTAAAAATAATAAACATTATAAAAACATGAAGATTAGGTTTTATTTAAAGAAGAATTTATTTCCCAATGTCCACAACACTGACATTTGGTGAAAAATGGATTACTTTGGGGAACAAAATAATTATTACTAAAAACGTGTTTGGAGCGAGTATAACCAATTCCAAAACAATTCCTTAGATGAAAATTTGAAAATAAATTTTTTCAAATTGTTTCATTCCTGAATAAAAATTTGTTAAAATATTCATTTAGGAAAAAAAATTTGATTTTAGTTTAATGAATAAATTTTAATGCTCAAGGGCATTAATTTTAAAAATTGATTTATTCTCTAAAACAATTTTCCTAGAAATAACAATTTCAAGATCCTTTGAAGGTTTATCCTTCTCAGTATTAAATTTCACAAGGTTTTTATAAATATTTTTAAAATAAAAAGTCTTTCCATCAAGATCGTCATAACTAACTGATACATCTATCGGTAAAATAGAAATTATGTAATTTTCTATCTCTATATTTTTTTAGATTAGAATTCTCAATTTCAAGAATTTTTTAAATTCTAGAAACTTATTCATAAGAAGGTAAAGTGTTATCTTCATCGGAAGAACATTATTCATATGAAGAATTATAATTTTTAACATAAGTATAATTTTCAATCAATGATACATTAGTAATAGATTCATAATTGTATACCATGTACATTAGAAAACTTTTTTAAATGTGTTGTTTGGATGGTAGACCAATATTATATTGACTAGAAGATTTATACTCTGAGGATTCATTAGATGAGTCACAACAAATTGAACTCCGGGTATCTTTAGCCCTCAAGAATTTCGATCCTTGGCCTTTTAATACTTATTTCTTTTTCTCTCAGAAAACATTTGTTTTCTATATTTTCTTTAGATCCTGGGGAAATGTGTATGGATGTGTCCTGTTCTTTTTCATTCATATCAAGTGACTTATAAATCTCTATTATCTTGTCTTTCTATATTTTTATATCTATAATGAAAGTCTTTTTACCCAATTTATTTGGTTATCCATCGAGAAAGAATAGATAACTCATTTGAAAAGTGTTCACATTCACTAGAATGTGATAGAATAGTGACTTTCTTATCCATAGATCTTGTAACCCTTTCCGAATTCCAGAAATTTGTTGTAGTAAAAGATACACTTTCATTTACATTCTTTATAATATTCATATCGAAATCTCTTTTCAATTTATTTTCATGTTACATGAGTGTACCAAATAGCACATCAAGAGTAATTTGAGTAATATTACTATTTTCATCAACAATTATTCTCTTTGATTTCCACTCATTTGGCATCATATCAATTATATTGTCTACAAAAGCATTATCTGCAAGATCATTCTCTCACATAGATTTATGATTGTTTAGGATGGTTATAAATCATTATTGTACATTGAAAATAGGTTCTCCATTGGGAAATAAGAATCTATGAAATTTATCACTCAACATTAATCTTTATGTTTTTATCCCTTTGGACATCCCAAAATGTGTAACATCATGTTTCTTCTAGACGAAGTCGGAAACATTAAGAGAATATATTTGACCATATATATTCCTGGTCATAGAACAGAAAAAATATATTGTGTACCTCATTATTTAGATGATATTATGATTTTTCTTGGTTGGTGAAGGTTTTTACTTCCTTGTCTAGGATTATTTAGTCAGTAGTATGTATCAAAAAGTTATCCACTCCACTGTTGAAAACAAAAGTCTTTATTCTATCTCTCCATTACTCATAATCAATACCATAGAAAATTGGTCGTCTGGTAGGAATAAGGTAATCCATTGAACCAACATTCATTCCTTCCATTTCATAAGATAATGCTCCTTCAAAAAACATAATAATTGTTAAAAAATTATAAAAAAATATTAAAATATCTATGAAAAATTAGAACATGAAACTATAAGCAATAAGAATTTAGAATTATGAAAAATTTGAGCAAGAAAACTTATAGGTGAGTATATGTATTTCAAATACCACCTCTGATACCAATTGTAGGATCGAAATAGAATATATAGATGCTCAATTACAAGAGGAGGTGGGTGAATTGTATTTTTAGAAACATTCAATTGTAACCTTATGGAAAACTATGTTTAAAAATGTTAATCAATGTAAATTCAAAAGCCCTAAAATAGTTCTATGAGACAAAAAAGCATAGGTTATGGAAATATGGTTCTAAAAAGGAAACATAAAAAACAATAATTAGGAAAGTATTCTACCTTAAAGCATATAGAATCATAAAAATAAGAGTAAATAAAAAAATAATAAAGTATAAGAAATTTATATATTCATATTTTATATAAATTCTATGCAAATTAAACATGAGTCAAAACAACTAACATGTAGGAAATAATTTTCACCCAAAGAGTAGTGTATCCAACAACCTTGGATAAAGGTCCCATAATTTATACATTAAATACCGTTTTTCTTACCTGCACTAGGGTAATCCCTCGATAAGAATATCAGAATCTATCTTGCAATCCCTACAATACCTTGATCATTACAATAGTTGGAACCTCTAAATTCATATTTTCGAAATTCCTCTAACATTAAGGTAGTCAGCTCCTCTATCTTACTAACCTTGAAATCCCTCGATTTCACTCAACAATAATCAAAGTCACACGAAGCAAGGAGAAAAATATGTTCAGAATGCATAATGCATGGGAGTCTCTCTCAAGAAATCACTTCACAACAGGTAATCTTTAGATCAATGGAACAGTTATGAGATCATTCAAATGAGCTCATATTTCTAGAAAAAACCACAATGGTCACCTCCCTCCTCCAACATTCATATTTTTCATTGAATATTTTAGGGACCTATACACATGTCACTCAACCAACGATTGGTTAGAAATCGATTTCATGACATTGTTTCATAATAATAACATGTGTATGGGAAAAAAATTTATCCAAATCGAAAATTATGGAATCTAAGGAATAACCTAATTCAGAGTAAAATCATATAAATAATCAAAATCTATAACACATGGATATTGAGATATTTTTTTACAATGAATTCGGAATATGAATTCTATTTAATTATGTGGAATTTGTAGTGGTAATTTCAACGAATTTGGAATCTGAATTTCAAATATTTCGGAGCCTGAATTTCAGATAATTCAGTGTCTAGTTTATAGAGAATTTAGAGTATAAATTTCAACGAAATTGGAAATTTAATTTCCATGAATTAGGAATCATAATTTCATAGAATTCAATATCTAAATTTTAGAGAATTTAGAATATGAATTTCAGAGAATAAGGATTAAAAATTTCAGAGATTTGAGAATTTGAATTGCAGAGAATTCAGAATCTGAATTTATGAGAATTCAAGCCCATAAAACTGAACACTGAATATCCAAAGAACTATATGATTCTGATGTTTATGATATGAATCCAAATTTTTTACTTCGTAAAAAAATTAGTTTTATTATGTATCATTATAAAATTATAGGCCGAAAATAAATCTAAGGATAAATACTTCCTTAGAAAAGTGAAATTTCACTTATGAAAATAGTTCATAGGGAAAGTTAATTTGCCTTATGATAATGTTTTTGTGATTTTAAAAACATAGAAGTATGTGAAACTCATAAGAAAACCTTATTGACTCAACATGTCTTCTTTCTTTACTCAAAATTTACGATATGAATAACATTGATCAATGTTGAAAAACAATTATGCCCTGTAATGTTGATCAAATAAATCAATAATTTGAGTTAGATGATACTTTTTATTTTTTTAATATAAATTATTTCCATATAATCAATATTCAACCTCATGGATCCATCTTCATTCTTAAAAAACAAACAGGGATCCCCATAAAGATACTCTGTGGAGAATAAATTACTCTTTTTTTAACTCCTCTAATTGTTTCTTCATCCTATAAAATTCCACATTATCATTTCTATAGGGATTCATTTATATTGGTCCTTCATCATGTATTAAATCAATATAATTCTCAATATCTTTCACTGTACGATGGGGGTGTATTGGATATTCATTATAAAATAAACCAATTTATTCCTTTATAATAGGTATATGATCATATTGAATATTAATTTCTTTATCCCAATATGTTTTTTACTCTTACTCCCCGCAAATTTAATTTAGTGGAGCTATAGGGGGGTGTATATATATATAATTAGATAATCAGTTTTCTTATCTAGATATAAAAAAATTAATCTTCTTCATCTCAAATTGTAATTCACTTCTTCTTTAAATAGAATTTCACATAATATTTTAAAAATTATATTTACCAAGGATTATATTAACTTAAACAAATTTTATGATCACAGTGTCATACGAAAAGCATCTTTATGTATCATAAAGGCGACTATGCAACAAATATTTATTGAAATGATACTTCCTTGATGATTTTTTCATGAAAAATCCTTTATTAAATCAATACGGAAATTATTATTTTATTAGAAAACTATGTGGATTTAAAATATTGTGATGACCCATAATCAAATAATGAAATATCTATCTACTTGGATATGATGAGTGTATCATCCACCACATTATAAGGAACTTCAACCTCATCATTTTTTATCATATAAGTATAATCTTTCCCCCTTATAATTTTCTGAGAAATGTTTAATTGATGAATATGACAATAATTCCCATAGTGTTTCATCTTCTTATTGAAAAAACACTACATATTTCCGACTTCTTTCTTTCCTTTTAAATCATGGTCTTGGTGTAATTTTCCTCCCCACATGTAAAAAATATCATATTCAATAGGCTTGTTTCGTGATTTTTCATTCTACATTTATTTCATGATGTAAAGTCAACTCTTCCCTTCTTCCCATTTTACATATTTCTATTTATGGAGTGTTTAACATCCCTCTCCTTCAATATATTTTCCATAAAGTCAAAAGACATATAGAATTATTTCTCTATCTTGATAACTTGTGGTACTATAGATTTGTATGATAAGATTGTTTGGGAGATGAGTTCCCTTCATAGGAATGTTTTAATCCCACAAAATAATCTATCAATCTTTATATTTAGACTACTTACATAATCTGTAGTATTCCATTCTATGCTTGTATTGTGGTATTAAACCATAACAAAATTTTCATTCTCCTTTTTCCTTAGACCAAGAAATTTTCTGTTTTTATCTTGTCATTGTTTATGAGGAATATATATTTTTAAGAATGGTTCCATAAAATACTTCAATTCCAAATTTTATATTTATTACTCCACCTTATTATTATGAATCAATGACAACCATTGATCCAAATATTCTTAATGATAATAAATTTCCATGAATAACGTCTCACTTTCTTTACTTACCAAAGATAGAAATATCATCACTATAGAACATATCAATTTCGTAACTAAAAATGGATTTGTTGTCCCATTAGATTACTGAGGTTTTTTTATCATTATGCATTCTGTAATTATTACTTCACATTGTGGATCATGATGCTTCATACAAGTATGGTTAATTTTCAGAACATGAGTCTATTATCACAGTATAGTTACAATTTTTTACCACCTGCTCAGCTCTAGCTCCAACATCATTATCTTTCATATGAGGGAAAACCCTACATGGATTATGCGTATTGATATAGTTTACATTCCTTTCCCTATGATTTATTTATAAATAATGTAATACACAACATTAGGTTATGAATCATAATTTTTAATTTTTAATACATTAAAAAATAAAAAAATTGGATATTTATGGTTATCTAATCTCAATATCATAGTTTTAGATAAATTGGGAATATTATCAAATTAAATTATATAGTTACCTTTCCCTAATCTATATTTTGCTAAATATTGTTTCCCTGGTTTCTAAAAAACTTCTTATGATAACAAATATAAATACCACATCCCCAATAGGTCAGAGCTGGTTCAACACTTTTATATATTACCATAGATATATGATTTGAATCCCAAAGGACATATCATTTTAGTTGTTTTGGAAACTATATTTGAAAACATAATGTTACCAGACTATTTAAAATATAAAATAAAATATAGATAATTCTTTGATAACAAAATTATTCTCCTAGATTAACCCTTCATATATGTCGTTATATACATCATGTTTTCCTAGATAAATTTCAACATAAAAAGGGGTGATCCGAGATTCTTAGTATGGTTAAGCATACATGGAAGAATAATATGAATAAAAAATCATAAAAATTATATAAATATGTATAATTACAACATAATCAATTTAACTATATTTGTGATCATAAAATTCTACGAAGAAATCGAAAACATATATTCCCATATAAAAAATCACATAGATACTCAACAAATGAAAGAATCACATGTAATACCAACAAACAATCTCATAATGAGGGAATTTATAATGTCAGACATCATAATCATACCGTCAAGGATTCAACTAGGAATCCATATATAAACAGGTAAGGCCTTGGACAATACCAAAAGTAGTTTGTCTCATGAGACCTACTGATGAATCGTGAGGGTATATAATTCCCCTACTGATACATAATAATTTCAATTCATTACTCACCTGAAATGGGTGATGAATAAATAATACAAACACTCATGTTTAAAATCATGCATATGAAATATTAATACATTATCCATAAACCATGAATGGAATCAAAATATCAGATCCACGGTCAAATTATCATAATAACTTCAATAAAATATTGTTTATGGTATCAGAAGATATCAACCTTAATCTGTCATAAGATACTCTTAAGGATATTTACATAGTTCAATATACATTAATAAAATAATTAAAAATTTGTTGATATAAATACACTCTCTACATAAAAATAATTTATTTTTTAATCCTCAAATTTTTAAAAAAAAATTCTATGAAAATAACCTTGTAAACATTTAACGTAAGTATAAAAAAATTATGGTTTAATGATGCTGGAAAAATCCTCTAATTCCATATAATTTAAAAAAACATTCCTTACATATTTTGTAGAAAAAAATCAAAAGAAACATGTGTCAAAAATAAAAAAAGGTTATCATAAAACCAATTTTAAAAAATTTAAAACACGTTTAAGAATAAATTAACTATTTAATGATAATAGAAAAAATATTATTGAGAAAATAGTTCAAAACATGGACATCGAAGAATGATTTTCTTCATTCAAGACTTAAACTAAATCAATATTGATTAATAATGAGATTATGAGATGGTCATTAACACGTAATTTCATTTAGTTTAATGTTTACTAAAATATATTATAATGGTTTAAATAATGTTATTATATTACACTAGAACAATATAAATATTTATGATCACATATATGATCTTTTTATATCATCATGTTAATAATATTTTATTAATAAACATGTATAAGGTGTTGAATGCTTCATTTTCGTACGCATGTTTTGTCATGTAAGTCAATATTTTATTAATAGTATATATTTAATTCATATTAATAATAATATTTCTATCATCGTTATTATATTAACTAATTATGTACATTTTTATAATCATTCATTTATGGTTAGGATGGAAAATGAATCATATTGCTTCATTGAGACTGTAGGTCGTACATACGCATGAGTGACAATATCATTACCTATGTGGTAAAAGTGTAAAGAATTGGATTGTATAATAATTATGAATAATAAATATAATTTCATATTTATATTTTATATCCATTATATCTATCATCATACCCATCCAAATAATGTGATTAAGAGAAAAAAAATTACACCACAATGTAGAGATAGTAGGTCGTACGTACACACACGCAATGCTTTCATTTTTCAAAGGATGATACAAGGTGGAATATGGATGAACATATCCATTACAAAATACTAGAATATATATGATATTTTATTTAATTATTTATTAGGGAAACAACATGTGATGATAAATAATAAGAATAAATGATCGTGAATGAGTTGTTAAAACAATTATCTCTTCTTTGATGGACTTCTATTAGATCTCTTTTTAAGGGAATTAAAATAAATTTTCATTGATTAGTAGGAACTCAAAAACATGGATATATATGTTTTTTTTGTACTAAAGGACTTGGTTTTTTAAATATATAATTCTCAATGTCATGTTAACATGAGATGGAGGACATAGACATTTATAATTGAGGCGAGGGTCACTTTTGGAAACTCTCCAAATATTAAATTCATATAAATTAATTTACAATTAAAAATTTCATCAAAGGGTGTTATCTAGAATCTAGTTTGAGTATGGGTCAATAAAATCTCAACCAATAACATTTTTATAATGTTTGGTCACATTCTCACCCTTATCATTTGTCTTTAACCATAGTTTATCCTTTTTAACTCATACCATGACATCTTGTGTTTTTACTCTTTAAGGTACAATATAATTATAATAATATTATAAATAACATAGGAATGGACCATTTATTTTCTTTAAAACCTTATATAAATCAGTTGGATGAATGTTACGTTTTTATAAATTATATATTATTTAATAAACTACTGTTTATTTTAATATTACATTAATGTCATTTTAGACACTATTGATTCCATTGACTTTTAAAAAATATCAATACACTAGATAACTTTGATCAAAATATTTTAATGAACCCCTAATATATAATTTAAATCATTAATATTCAGTGTTTTTATAAATAACGTAAACATATATATTTCAAAATTATTTTTAATATTATTTGTTTAATATTTCCTTTAATTAAACAGTTAGTTATTCATCATTGGGAAAGACTTTATGGTGAGTATTTATTTCTGAAAAATTAAAAAAAATTATCATGAAAAATATAATTATTTTATATTTTTGATTAATATTTATATTCAATGGTAAATTCATGATAACAGTGTAAGAAATGTTATAGTTTCTAAAATCTTGAGTGTGACTACTTTGACTTTTCATTGAATAAAATATTATAAGGGTCATAAACACATCCTAATGGAAAAAAATTCTAATATATATAAACATTAAATTATTATAGACAAATATAAATCGTAAAATAAAGTTATTTCAAGTGTTATGGTAAAAGAGTTTCCTTTATAATTTTATTTTTAGCTATAAATACCTGATTTACCTTTAACCTTGTTAATTAAATTTAGTTTCTTTATTATTAATTTTGTCAAAATATAAATGAGAACTATTTTGTACATTTATAAAATATTATTCAAAATATGGAAACCATTTTTTATTATTAATATCATATAAATTCAATAAATTAATATAAATTTAATCATGTAGACGGGATTAAAAAAAGGGGTTTTAATGTTGAAACGTTTAGAAGAATGAAATGATTTTATATTTACCTTCAATATGAAATTGATTAAAATAAAACATGTTGAATTAAATTATGTATAATTAAATTGATTATACATTAAACCCAATTTATTATTATATTTAACAATATAATTAAATTAGATGAAAATTTAATTTTCAATTAAGATGTCGCATTTTTTTGACTATTCATAAAATTATGAAACATATCAGAAAAATTCCAAAAATTTATCCAAAAAAATATAGATTGTAAAATTAGTTTAAATTTCCTTATTTTTCAAATTTAATTTTAAAAAGTTTATTAATTTAGTTTTAGAAGAAGTGTTCCATTAAAAGGTTGTAAAATTTCCTTTATAAAACATATCATTTTAATATGTAAAATTTGATTCATTCTTGTGTTAAGGATATAAAATATTCTAGATGAAAGAGAAAACATTAAATATATAAATAAAAAAATTTGGTTAATCATAATCACTCCATCTATTTAAATGGATATGTTATAATAAAAACATACTAAATATATCATGATTTTTTTGAACTTCGTGTTGAGTGAAATGAAAGCGATTAAGTTTATTTATAAATAAAAAGTAATATTAAATATTGAGGGGTTACAAAGTAATTAAAATTAACTTATAATAAATTAAATATTCCATTTATTAATTTTTATCCTTCTATTATTCTTTATTCCAATGAAAATATTTCATCCTATTTTGGATTTTCTATGCAAAATATCTCCATCACAATCTCAATCATAATCATCTGACTTGTTGTAGTATTTCCCTGCCAAATATACCTATGTATATTAAATTGAATTAAAAATATATCAAATAATTAATTTTAAAATAAAAATATTCACTTCTATGGGAAATCATTTACGGTTGGAATGTACATATGCATAAAAAAATATCATATCTGATTATGTTGAGATACAGAATGCTTCAAATCATTTTCTAGTAAATTGTTTGTTCAACTCCCCATCCATACTCATGATTACTAAGCTTCATTCCAAACATTATTGGATTTGAAACCATTATTATATTAAAAATAATAACCATTTTTAGTTAAAAATAATAACCATTTTCAGCAAATATTGTTTCTAGGAGATAAATAATAACCATTTTCAGCAAATATTGTTTCTTGGAGATAAATGTATATTTGATTTTTTGGATGACATAAAATCTAAAAATATTAATTATTTGATCATTGACATCACAAATTATGTTATCATCATCAGTTAAAATTTCCCAACTAAATTAAATTTAATGATTGTAATATTATGTCTAAAATTTAGGAAATCACTATAAATTTCGTTTCTATGAATTATTTCACAGATTTATTATGATCATCTCTTCTCATTCATAATTCTAGTTTTTTTAGAAAATTCACAATCCCACCATGTTCATGGTACTTGTTTCTACCCATGTGGATTTTTTTCCATTAATATATAATATATTCATCATATATAATTATTAATCTTTTATTTAATTAAATTAATTCATCTTTATTGATAATAAAATTAAAACATTCTATCTAGAAATCCATTTCAAAGGTTCTAAATTTTCTATAGGCGACGAAGACACGAATGAGTCATATCGACTATTATCTCAGCACATATCTAAAGTATTATTCAATATAAAAAACATATACTTCTCCATATCCCTTAAATAATAATATTTCTTTTTTTGATATAACATTTAAATTCTCTTTATGATTATTTATAAAAAAAACATCTTTCATATGATATTATGATTTGTTGGATTATTTGTGAGCTCCGAGGTCTAATTTTTATCAATATTTTTTAACTAATAATTCATAGACATGACCCATGAATCATAATTCAATTCCTCATTAAATTGTTGTTGTTATACTTTTGATAATATGTATATTTGATTTACTTACATAATTATTCATGTTTGTGTAGTTTTATATTTTTTCACCAATGATATTTAACTCATTGTCCTCAGCTCTATTAATTATTTTTAGAGGAACTGGTTGACTCCACACATAAGATTTCTAATAATAAAATTTAACATTAGAATCATATATTTATTAAATTTTACACTAAATCTTAATATTGTTAATATCTTTTTATTTTCCTTCATCAGAAAACTCTCCCAGGTTTAGAATTTAATGCTTATTTCTAGATTCATTTTTTGTAATTATAATATCATTTAATTCAATAATATTATTCATCCACTTTTTGTAAATTTTTTAAGAATTTATCTTCATATATTATCCTAAAATTTTTCATCCATCCATTATATCTCCATATTTTTCTTTTATTCAATCATTTTTAATTGCATAACCCTTAATGAAAAACACTCCAATATGCTTCAACAGTTGATTTCCTCTATGCCACATCTCATATGGTGTATTCCTATCAAAAGGCTTATTAATTTCGGATTCAATGTGAATAAAATACTTTATCAGTTTCCTTGGAATATTTATGAAAGACTCCACTTTATTTCAGTAACATTTTCCCAATTTTTTTAACTATTCAATTTATCCATTACTCTACACTATTACGTCGTGGTGTTCTTACTCATGATACTTAATTTATACAATCATACTTCTCCTAGTAGTTAGCTTCCCCATTAATTTTATATTATATTCCATTTTTAGCTTGAGAACCTTGACCATTCTCTTGCAATCATTAAAATCACACCATAAAAATATATTAAGGCACTAAATCACTCCATTTTGTGCCTACAAAAACCTAATCCATCCTGTTATACTATATTAATCAATAAAAATAATTTTATACCACTCACCATATGTTTTTGTAATCATTATATTTAAACACACATTGTTTAGGATTAGAGTAAATATATTTTTATCCATATTCTTATTTTGGGGTAAGTATTGTTGAAGGTATCCCCTTTTAGAGAATCATAAAAAATCATTTTTATTATTATATCATGGATTTGTAATGTTATTTGTAGCATTAAATAATTAATTTTTTCATTTATTTAGTAATTATGTATCAAATACCTTGATTGCAGAGGCTTTTTAATCATCTTCTATTAAAAGGAAGATGAAATCCATAATATTCATCTTATAGTGATTATCGTTCATTATTCATCCCATAATAAGAGATTTTTTAGTATTTGGCATTATAATATTAACATGATGATTTACTGTAACCTCAACTAAATTGTCACACAATTCACTCATTCTCATCAGGTTTTAAGAAAGATCATAAATATAAATAGCACATGTATTCATCGGCTTATAACTTCCCAGCCTTAAATTTCCAAGTAAATTTATTTCCCAATAACTATAATTTTAAAAAATATTTGTTCCATCAAAATAATGCTTCATATCATTTTTAATATTTATTTATTTAATTATATAGGATGAACAGCCACTATATGTTATCAACACGAGGATAATTTTTTGCAAACCCTTCTCTATATTATATATCAATTGATGATTTTTTACATAACAGTATACATAATAAAACCCAAAATAATGAGAACTATACTGAATTTGGGTATTAGGTTCATTACATAGCAATATAAAACACGGAATACATCATCTTCATTAAAAACTCCTCAATATGCTATTAATATTCCTTTATACTTAAAACTATGTGGGATAACCTGTGGACATAAATAAGAAAAGGGGTGAGTTATAAAGCCTAATAAGAAAAGAAAAATATTATAAAATGAAAAAAAAGACATGTTATCCAATAGAAATATAAATGGGGGTATAAAAGGTGTGAGATTCCTAAAATTGAATAATGAGTCAATTTATAGAATAATACTCATAATAGAAACATGGGAAATGTTTAAAGAACATGAAAAACAACACCATAGAGATAAGTTAAGGGTAAATTCCAAGACAATATGATAGCAAATTTTCTTTTATATATCGGGTTCACTCAATATCCCCTTTAATGAAGTCCCATGATACATAAACTTTTAAAAATACATTGAAATGTTATATTATTCTCGGATCATGTGTCACATTCATTTCATTCTCATGTTTATGTGTTAATTAAAGATCATAAAACATGGATCAATAATCATCAAAAAAATATCCTTGATAAATGAAACTACAATTCATACAATTATATTCCTAATAAATTAAATATAGATATATTAATGTTAACACCCTTGATAAGAAATTATAATGACTATTTACTGCATAATGTTTTGTCATTGAAAAATCACAACGAGATTGCGGCTGCATGACGGGGGAATATAAATGATAATGGATGTGATTAATGGGATCGAAAGGGGTATATCATATTTTATACATCAAATGGATAGTAATGAGGATATTGATGAATATATAACATCATTAGATGTTGGAGAAAAAGATATAATATAATGATGAGTCATGAATAAAGATGGAAGAGAGAGGATCCATTACATTGAGAGGGTGATTCCAAATGCTTGGGGGTGATTCTTGAGAGATGGGGGACATTAGGACGAATATATATATTATAGATTTTGTTAGAGACATTAATAAATGTTTTTTGTGAAGACATATTCGAGCATGTGTAACACCCCAAGCTTCCACGGTACGTTTCCTTTTGAATAATGCAATAGCCTGCATTGTTCGCAACTTCGAGATTCTAACACATTGTGACCAATCAAACTAGCAGTTATGAATAGTAAGACCCACTTTTTAAAATTTTATAAATTTTATCTTTCAAAATGGAATTAATTTTTGGATTCGGAATATTGAAATTATCCTAGGGTGAAATTTTGGTATTTTTCTGCTAACTTTAATATTTTGATAAATAGTGAAAATTACTAAATTTTAATTAAAAACAAAATTATTAATAAAAATAATTAATAGTGATAAATTATGATCTTTAGTGGTTTTAATGTATATTTAGAATATATTTTTACCATTTAATACAATTTTGGTCATTGGACATAATTTCACATTTAAACCGGAAATAAACAAGCGTCAATCTTTGGATAGTTAATATTTATTAAAAACACGCTTTTTGTTTTGACAACGAGAATTAATTTTAAATTAATTTCTAACACTTATGTGTTTTGAATTTAGAAAAATGGATACCATATTTAAAATCAGGATTTATAAATTATGTTAATAGGTAACTTTTATTTTTAGGCATTTTGAATAATTACATCGGTAAATATTTTATTTACCATTGTTAAATTGTAAATCTAGTGATTAAGGGTAAAGAAATAATATTATTATAATATTAATTTACCATAAAAAGTGTCATAACCGTATTTTTTTATACATTTCCGACCATGGGTATCTTTGGGTACATTTTGGGACCCCATAGAGCCACTTGTAAGTGATATTGCCACTTCATATTAATTATGTTAAAGTAAATACAAAAATGACATAAATATATATCTTTTAGAAATTTTTTTACATAGGGTAATATATGTTATATTTTAAGACTATAAATATTAATTGCAAATATAAAAATATTTCTTACATAATGGTATTTTATTTATAATTTTTAGACATTAAATAATTAAATTTATTTATGACACAATAATGATGGAGTATTTTCCTTATTAAAGAATGATTAAGATAATTGATATTCTAAATACCCAAATAAATGAAATTTGAGACTTTTTATGAATTAGAACAATTTTATTGATTAATATGACATATTAGGATTGTTTATATGAATTTTTATATTAGTAATAATGATGTTCTGAATATATCAAACACAAAATACCCAATAGTGTCAAAATTGACATAAAAGAGATTTTTAAAAAAATACTATATTATTCATTGATATTATATTACTAAAAATATAGCGATCTGCCAATGGACCTATATCATGATATATTTATCATTAATGGACCATTTGGGGGTCTATTAAATGTTTATAGTATGTTTTTTAACCATACAGTATAAAAATACAAAGAGACATGGTAAATGTCAAACTAATAAATTAAGAGTTAAAACTAAAATATAAGGTTAATAAAGTGAACCGAACCTTTATAAAACCTATTAGATGAGTGGATTTCGACCGATCCCAACCATAGACTCAAAATAAATCAATCAGGAGCTATTATAAAGAAAATATTAATTTATTATAAATTAATATTTTATGTTGTTTCTAAGATGCCTCTCACCCCTCTTATAAAAGGGCAACCCACTTCTCTCAAATTCAAACATTCAAAGCCTTTGACTTTGGCCATCCCCTACCCAAATATTCTCTCAACATTTCCCACTTAATCATAGAGGCCATAGTCTGATCAGAAAGTCAACCTAAAGATCCGTTTTGATCAAATCAAAAGGAAGAACCTGAAGAAGAGGTAATGTATTCACCACCCACATTCAAGTTTCATTCTTCTTCCACTTCTTAATTCTTTTTTATTTCCATTCTAAAATAATAACTCCAGTATATTCAATATAATGTGATGTTATTATAAATTTATTACAACCATATTTAGTACGCTATCCATCCTTTGAATGACATGTCACCATACCTGCATACGTACGGCTTACCGTCTCAACATCATGGTGTAATTGTTATTCAAAACATTATTATTTGGATGGGTATGTTAATGATGTTTAATTAAAGTAAATAATAAATATAAAATTATTATTATTATTTATATATGATATAACATCCAATTATAGATGATTTTAATATCAAAAGAATGAAATTGTCGCTCGTGCGTATGTACGGACTACCGTATCTACGAAAGCGATAAGATTCATTCCTCATCATATCCATTCAAGACAAATTTTCGTTTGATGATTAAAAATAAATTTAAAAGACTTTTTATCATTCTGGATATGAATAAGATACAATCTATGGATGAAAATCATGGATAATGTAACAAAACATATAAATGAAAATGAGTAAGTTAACACCCAAAACAATGATAATGCTGAGATATTTTTAAAAAAATACGTTAAAAGATCTTATATGATATAATAATAATTTATAAGATTCATGAATAATTTAATAAAAATTATTTAACCATTATACAGGAGGTTAACCTACCCTCTACTAAGGAAAAGTACAAGGTGAGGGTTTATTTCACAATCTATTCATTATTCGAGGTTGTTTATACGTAATTATCTTCTGGGACATCCTTATCATCCACATCCATGATTCTTAAAAATGTATTTCAAATAATTATTAATATTTTACAGACTATGGGTTAAAGTCATTTATAAATTTTTTTTTACTTTTTATATGATGTTCATAAAGGACTCTTTCCATAGTTTTCAAAGCAAGGTCCTTTTGAACCTTTTAGACAAAATTTAGGTAAGAATGACTTTTTTATACAGCGGGTGTGGCTATTTTCCACCATTATAAAATTGTGGATGCTTCCCTTACAAGATTATATGAATATTTTCCAAGTAAATGTTTTTATTTATAAATATCTGACTCTTAAATGATTTCAAAAAAGTGATATTTCTCTCATATAGTTTTGATTTCATCTATATCAACATTATTTTAAATGTTGTAAAGATTTATTTTTCAAAACCATTTTCATTAATGTCCATGTTTCCAAAATGGTTTTAAGGATTTATTTAAATGGAAAATACTATTTTAAAATGATAATTACATTAAAAATATTCAATGTGGTATGGGACACTTTGATTCAAAAATGTCTTTAAATGTCTTCCTTTACAAATTGTGTGAATTTTAAATGTTTTCATGAATGGTATATTTCAAAAAAAGAGTTTTACAAATCATTTTCATCTATTTTAACATCCATTGATGGATTTTAAGTTTATTTGAAGTTTATTTATTATGATACAAAACTTCCATATTATATTGAAGGTTTTGTGATATGTTTGACTATGGATGTGCTAGTTTATACAATTCATGGTTTATGGTTCAAGTATTGACATTTCTTATGCTAGTTTAATATTAATGTTTATGAGATGTTTAAACCATTTCATATGAGGAATGTGTTGGACTTTGTAAGTGATGGGTGGAGCCAGATATTGCTCCTCGATTCATCAGTAGGTCTCATGAGACAACTAGATGTGTAATTTGCTGAGGCCATTTCCGAATTTAATTTATGGTTTTGGACGAGGCCTTAATAATATTTAGACGTCATGGATGAGGCCTTGAAAAAATGTTTTTGAATGTCTGTCATTATATATTCCCTCATTATTTAAATAATATAGATGGTCCATGTGGTCATTCGACTAGTACAATACCCATGATTATGTTTTATTATGGCATTATTTACTCAGCTCATATTATTTCCATAAAAGTATTCATGTTTATTATTAGTAAAGGCATGAGGTTTCAATTATTCACCATGATTAATATTTATTTAATTTTTTGTTTTATTTCTTACCCTTACTGGTTGTTTGATCTCACCCATTTCTATGTATTATTTTTTCCAGGATTCCAAGAAGTGTATTTTGATTGACATACAATGTTAAATTAAGGGAATAATGGCATTCATAAAGGATTACTGATGTTGTTTTGTATGCTATAAATTGTAATGTTACATTTATGTGTGTAATCTATTTTCCAAGACTGCTAAACCGATTGGTCCTTTGGGACTTGATTCCTTGTAATCATTCCAATGTATTAAAATAATGCACCGACTCTGGGTAACTGGGGTCGTGGCGTTACAGTTGGTATCAGAGGAAGTTTAGCAATAACATTGGAAATTAGATTTAGATAAACTCTAAATAGAGCACATATCCCTAAGATAGACTTTGAGGATTAGTATAGAAGAACTTCCTAGAATTTTGATATTGTAGAGATATTTTGAGTTTTCTAAGCAATATATCCTTGTCGGGATACGAGCATGTAGAGGCGGCTCTGGCACAGATGTACCTAGGGGTAGAATCTGAAAACACAAATTTGAGCTTGACTCGAACGAGAACAGTTGAATGACCACATGTCTTGTTGCACTTTTGGTTTCGACTCTCTCGGGGGATATGATTAGGATAATTATCATTTTCTTTACAAACCATTATGAAGGGTTTATAAGTATATAATTCCTCAACGAAAATATTTTTATGATTATGGATTATATCCGTAAACTATTCAATTTACATTAGGTATTTTACAAGTTTGGAATTATTCATTGCAATTCATAAACTGACCTAGTTTATGCTATTGTATAGAAATGGTGCCCAGTAGAAGGAATGTGAACTCCAGCAACACATATGATACAAAGAGTAAAAAGGATCATATCTTCTATGTTATTAATGCAATATTTATAAGGGAAATAGTCTCTCATGTTTTCTCAACATATGAATAAATAATATCATGTGTTAATAATATAAGTAAATAATTTTCTGAGTCCTATGGCTTTGAAGGGGAGGAAGAGAAGAAAATGATGGAAGAGAGAAATATGGATAAAGGGAAGAGGGAAAAGAAAAAGTTTCCCATATGTGATAACTGTGGGAAGAAACACCATGGAACTTGCATGAAGGGAATGGGCGTTTGTTATAATTGTGGAGAAAAATGAAACCATGTACGTGACTACAAGGGTAAGAGAATGGTTTCAAATGTATAATGCTTCATCTGTAAGGATTTGGGACACTATGCGAACCAATGTCCAAACCATCAGAGTATGCCCCAAATGATGCTATTGGATAATAATCAAGTTATGATACAACCTCAAATGATGAAGAATGACTGGTGTTCATATGTTGTTATTGTAGGATTATTTCATTTGATTATTGTATCAATAATATACTGGTTATATGAAATATGGAGATGAATAAGGATTGTACTGCCGTACTATTTCATTGAGGATTTGAGATTATATAGTACTAAGAAAAGTGACTCTATAGCGAGTAAAAGATTTTGTAAATTACATGGTTGAAGGAAATATAAACCTTAATATGGTCCTAATATTAAGGTATTAATTTTTAAATAAGAGATGGTTGATTTGGGTAAATTATATTGGATGATCTTGACTGCCTTGACACTGATTAAAGATTTGTATATTTCATCATTGTTTGAGTTTAAAACATATTTGGATGGATGATGTATATCCATTATTCTATAAGGAATAAGGGAGCATGCATGTAATCAATAAGGTTTTATGGTAATTTAGCATTTTTAGTGTTTTAAAATAATACATGATGAAGGTATTCACATGTTATTACGTGGTAAAAAGTATCTACATTATGTTTACCTTCCATATAAGTTTTGGACTGAGAGTTTACAGAAGTATTTTGGATATGTAAAAAGGTCGGAATGTATTATATTTTACATTGTATACTATTGTTATGGTTATTTTTGGATATTTTTTAAAAGGAAAACACGAAGACCGTGTGACAACTCGTCGCATCGGACAAAGATACGGGAATCGAACCTACAAACATAGTGTAATTGGGATTTATCGCCCACCACAAAACTACGTGAATTCCCTAGATTGTATAATGTAGTTTTATTTTTTTATATTTATTGATAGATGAATTATAAATTTATTTTTGGAACCCGATACGGTTAGGATAAATAGAATATTTTTGAGTTCTATTACCTTTTGGTGTGAAAGATGGGTTTGTGGTAAAAAATTATTAATGAATAAAAGTCTATATGAAAAGTAAGTATATATCCTTATGTTCTTAGTAAATATCATAAATATATTCCTCAACATTATGAAAGGTTACTTAAAACTAAAATGTTTTCATTTAACATTTCCTACCGGGGAATCAAAGATCGTTTAACCAATCACAAGTTTCTGATTTTCTTGTAGTTAAATTTCTCTTAATCATGTTTTCCACAACTCTCCATCAGCCCATGATGGTTTTTTTCTCCTATATAACTATGTTTTCATAGAATCCTAGTATGGGCTATCTCTGGTGACCTTTTTACTTCTCTTTCTTTCTTTTAATGTTATATTTTTATTAACCCTATATCCGATATGGGTTTTCCACACAAGTATCATCTATTTTCAACCTTTTATTTTAGAATAACATTTTCTAATTCTAAGGATGCAATTTATTTATGTAGGGGAGAATTTAACACCCCAATCTTCTTATGGTATGTTTCCCTTTGAATAATGAAATAGCTTTCATTGTACGCAACTTCAAGATTCAAACACATCGTGACCAATCAAACTAGTCATTATGAAAATTAATACCAACTTTTTGAAATTTTATAAATTTAATCATTCAAAATGGACTTCATTTTTGGATTCGTAATATCGAAATTACCCTAGGGTGAAATTTTGGTATTTTTCTGATAACTTTTATATTTTGATGAATAGTGAAAATTAATAAATTTTAATTAAACACAACATTTTAATCGAAATAATTAATAGTGATAAATTATGAAATCTACTGGTGTTAAATTTTATTTAGAATATATTTTTACCATTTATTAAAATGTTGGTCATTAGACATAATTTCACATTTAAACCGGATATAAACAAGTGTCAATCTTTTGATAGTTATTATTTCTTAAAAACAAGATTTTTTGTTTTGACAGTGGGAATTATTTTTAAAATAATTTCTTCCACTTTTGTGTTTTGAATTTGGAAAAATTTATTCCCTATTTGGAATTAGTATTTCCAAATTTTGTAAATAGGTAAATTTTATTTTTAGACATTTAGAATAATTACATCGGTAAATATTTTATTTACCATGGTTAAATGGTAAATCCGGTAAATAAGCATAAAAAAATAATATTATAATAATAATAATTTACCATAAAACGTGTCCTGTCCCTATTTTTTGATACATCTACGACCAGGGGAATCATCGGGTCGATTTTGGGACCCCATGGAGCCACTTGTAAGTGATAAGGACACATTATATTAATTAAGTTAAAGTAAATACAAAAATGACATAAGCATATACCTTTTAGAAAAACAATTTTTACATAGGGTTATATAGGTTATATTTTCAACTAGAAATATTAATTAGAAAGATAGAAATATTTCTTATATAATGGTATTTTATTTATAATTTTTAGACAATCAATAGTAAAATTTATTTATTACACAATAATGATGAAGTATTTTCCTTATTATTGAATGATTAAGATAATTGATATTATAAATACACAAATAAATGTGATTTGAGACTTATTATGAATTCCAATAATTTTAAAGGTTAATATGACATATTATTATTAGTTATATGAATTTTTTAAGAAGTAATAATGATTTTATGAATTTATCAAAAACAAAATACCCAATAGTGTCAAAATTGACATAAAAGAGTTTTTATAACAAATACTATATTATTAATTGGTATTATTTTCTTAAGAATATAAGGTTCAGCCAAAGGACTTGTATCATGATAGGTTTAACATTAATGGAACACATGGGGGTCTATTATAAGTTTATAGTAATTTTATTAACCATATAATATAAAAATACAAAGAGACATGGTAAATGTCAAACTAATTAATTAAGAGTTGAAACTAAAAGATAAGGGTAATAAAGTGACCAAAACCTGTATAAACCCTATTGGCTGAGTGTATTGCAACCAATAACCACCATATCCTCGAAATATATAAATTTGTAGGGATTATTAACCGAATATGAATTTATTATAAAATAATATTTTATGTTTTTCCTAAGGTCCTCTCACCCCTCTTATAAAAAGGCACTCTCCCTTCTCTCAAATTCATACCTTTAAATCCTTTTGGCTCAGCCAAACCCTACCCAAATATTCTCTCAACATACATCACTTCAACATAGAGGCCTTATTTTGATCATAAGGCCAACATAATGATCCCTTTTGATCAAATAAAAATGATGAACACGAAGAAGAGGTAATGTTTTCATCACCCTCTTTCAAGTTCCTTTCTTCTTCCACTTCTTCTTTCTTTATTATTTCCATTATAAAATAATAACAACAGTATCTTTAATATAAGTTTATTTTATTATAAATTGGGTACCACTATATTTAGTATTCTATCCATCCTTTGAATGACATGTCACCATATGTGCGTATGTATGGCTTACCATCTCCACGTCGTGGTGTAATTGTTATTCAAAACATTATTATTTGGATGGGTATGATAATGATGTTTAATTGAAATAAATAATAAATATAACATTATAATTATTCTTTATATATGATATAACATCCAATTATATACGATTTCAATACCAAAATAATGAAATTGTCGCTCGTGCGTACGTACGGACTACCGTCTCCACGAACGCGATAAGATTTATTCCCCATCGTATCCATTAAAGAATAATTTTCATTTGATGATTAAAAATAATGTATAAGGACTTTATATCATTCTGGATATAAATAAGATAAAATCTATGGATAACAAACATGGCTTATATAACAAAACATATAAAAGGAAAGGAGTAAGTTAACACCTAAAATGACGATAATACTAAGATAGTATTTACAAAGCAATGTTAAAAGATCATATATTATGTCATATTAATTTATAGGGTTATTTTATAATTTAATAACAATTATTTCACCATTATACAGGAGGTTAAACTACCCACGAGCATGGAAGAGTATAAGGTAAGGGTTTATTTCACAATCCCTTCATTATCATTGGTTTTTTATACGTAATTATCTACTGGGACCTCTTTATCATCAACATCCATGATTCTTAAAAATGTATTTCAAATCATTCATAATATTTTACAGAATATGGGTAAAAGTCATTTATACCCTTGTTAGAATTTTTAAAAGATGTTTATAAAGGATTCTTTTCATCGTTTTCCAAATAAGGTCATTTTTAACCTTTTCAAAAAAATTAAGGTAAGAATGCCTTTTTTATACGGCTTGTGTGGCTATTTTACACCATTATAAAATCGTCAAATCATCCCTTACAATCTTATAATAATATTTTCAATGTATATGTTTTCTTTTATAATTATGTGACTCTTAAATGATTTCAAAAAAGATATATTTATCTCAAATATTTCTGATTTCATCTATGTCAGCATCATTTTAAATGTTTTAAGGATTTATTCCTCTAAACCATTGTCAATAATGTCCATGTTTGAAAAATGGTTTTAAGTATTTATTTAAATGTAAATGAATGTTTAAAAATTTTAATTACTTTATAAAGTTTCAAAGTGTTATGGGACACTTTGATTCAAAAATTTCATTAAATTTCTACCTTTCCAAATTGTGTGACGTTTAAATGTTTTCATGAAAAGGGATATTTCAATAAAAGAGTTTTACAAAAAAATTTCATCTATGTCAACATCCTTCGATATATTTTAAGTTTATTTGATGTTGATTTATTATGATACAAAACATCCATATTGTATTGAAGTTTTTCTGATATATTTGACAGTGGATGAGCTATTTTTATACTATTCACGGTTTATGGTTAATGTATTTTCAATTTTAATGCTAGTTTTAATACGAATGATTATGATATGATTAATCATTTTTCATATAATGAATGTATTGGACATATTAAGTGATGGGTGGAACCCGCTATAGCTTTTCGATCCATTAGTAGGTCTCATGAGACAACTAGAAGAGGAATTGGATGACGTTGTTTCTCAATTTGATTTATGGTTTTGACCGAGGCCTTAATAATTTTTAGAAATCTTGGTTGAGGCCTTAAAAAAAAGTTTTAGAATGTCTTGAATTATACATTCCCTCATTATGGAAATAATATTGATTTTTCATGTGGTTATTAGACTATTAGAATACCCATGATTATGTTTTATTATGGCATTATTTACTCGGCTCATATTCTTGCCATAAAAGTATTCATGTTTATTATTGGTAAATGAATGTGGTTTCAATTATTCACAATGCTTAATATTTATGTTATTTTCTAATGTATTTCTTACCCTTACTGAGCATTGGAGATCACCCGTTTCTATGTCTTATTTTTTCCAGGATTCCAAGTATTGTATTGTGATTGATATGTAGGGTTACGCTCGGTGAATAATTTTGTTCATTAAGGATTACTTATGTTGTGTTGTATGTTATAAAGTTTAATGTAAAATTTATGTATGTAATCTATTTTCCAATACTTCTAAACTGATCGGTCCTTTAGGACATGATTCATTGTAATCATGCCAATGTATTAAAATAATGCACCGACTCTAGGTAACTGGGGTCGGGGCGTTACAGCTTGGGTGGGTTTTTATTGGAAAAGAGATTGAAGTTCATTATTATTTCATAAACATAGGTTTTGGACATTATATAATAATGTAATATAAACCAAAAACATTCCCTTGGGTTTTACAATGTTTTCTACTAAAGATGGGTGTTTCTCATTATTATATAATTTTAATGGATGAATATATTATAATAATATCCTTACTTAGGTGGAATTCAGTCTTGTCCTTAAATAAATGATTTTAAAACATGAAAATATATTATACGATTTTGAGGGTTCATAAAAGATTTATAAATTTGATAAAATAAAATAAAAATCACATTATCTAAAATTAAATACATAAATTTGTTCATAGATACAATTTATTGTATTCATTACATAAAATTTGAGGCATTATGATGTCATAATTGACACTATATAATCATACCATATTAAAATTTTTACCCGAAAATTAATCTATCTCAAAAAATTATGAAAAACTAACCATTAGATATTTTAAGATTTATTATTCCAATAAATTATCCATTTTATCTTAATATGTTTTAAAAAATTTAAATTTTTACTTTTAAACTAAGTTTCGACATTTATTGAGAAATGATGAATTTTTTACAATAAGAGTTATCAAACCCTTATAAAAATTAAATATGACATTCTAAAAATTATATGATCTTATCTATTTAATAAATATTAGTTAATAAAAATATATCTATAAAATATTTATTGAAATAATCCATTAATTTATCCAAATAAACTCTTTAATTAAATATTAATATTACCGATAATTAATATATATTTAATTCAAAATAAAAATAATTTTTAATGTTTAAATAATATGATGAAAATATGATCATTATTCTATATTGTATAAATATTGTTATTATATGGTTCTTCAAACATGTCCCACTAACATACCATAGAATTCCCAGAGAGAAAGGTGCACTACAGCGATACTTTCATTTGATGGTTCGACTTACATGGTTTGGGTCTTGATCACAATGAGATTTTAATTCTCCCATAAATGATTTCAATCAAGATTGGGTTGTTGGATCTGAAAATGGAATTATTAAAGGGAACATTTTAGGGATTCTATCTCCCTTAGAATAACTAATATATTTGTTTCATAGGGGATGATCCTACCTGTTGAGGTCATGAGTTCCATTGTATGTTTCAATTGGATATCATAAGACCATATATTTATACTAGTCATATGATCAATGTTCAATTTCCATATTATCATTTGTAATGATGTTTTATGGTATATTAAATATTATAGGTTATAATAATACCAAATAAATAAATGTTTTTTCTATATCCATAATATATAACAATGCATTTGATTTAATTGGGAGTTGATTTTTTTTATAAAAGTTTGTGTCATTAAAACCATCCCCTCTTTAGAAATATTTCCCTCAAAAGTTTTAATTCAAACACTAAAGAAGAATAGGGAAATTATGTTTGATCACCCCATATTTACTACATCAGTTCTTAAAACATGTGGTTTCTCTACAACACTTTCACCAAGTGTAATGTATAATTTAATATAACACTATCATTAGGATATAATTTTTCCATCGATTACCACTCATATTAAGGATCATTCCCCAATGGTAATATATATATATATTCACTGCATGTGATAGTTTTTTAAATATATCCAAAAAAGGGCTATGTAGAACACATCATGTACTTGGGATATCTTAGGTCGGAGTACTAGTTGATAGTCCATCACTCCAAGGTGATCAATGATATCAAAATTACACATGTATCATGGACTGAACTTTCACTCCTTCCAAAATCTCATGAATTTATTCCATAGATATATGTGGTGGAATACCATGTATTCAATAGCAAACACTTGTGTTGTTAATGATTGTCATCATATCTCTTTTTATTACTATGATCAGCCTTGATGTGTAGGTGAATAATCATGAACGTTTTCACCATTTCTTCAACCATTTTAGGACCGACTGGTTTTCATTCCCCACCTCATCCAACAAATTAGGTGTTTTCACCACTTTCCATAAAGGGATTCATAGGGATCCATTTCAAATCTATAGTGGAAATAATTTCTATATGATAAATCAACCAGAGGAGATGTTGACCACATCCAACATTGAATTTCGTTGAAAATCCTCTAATTATGACATCGAGTTTTATGTTTTTTTATCATATTAGCAATCAGTTTGGGGGTGAAAATTCATTTTAATGTTCAACATAGTATTAAGAGCATGTTGTATATTCTTTTAGATCATTGAAGTAAATCTTGGGTATCAATCAGATATAATCAATAGAGGTATCCCATAAAATCTTACCACTTCTATATTGTATATCCTTTTGAGTTGATCGAGTGATATGTCCTCTTAAATTAAAATGAAGTGATAATTCATTATATGACGATGCACCAAAACCCATATAGAATTATTTCCTCATGATTTATTCAGAATAACATTAATAATTTCATTGATTATTTTCTCCCATTATCTATATAGTTATGGGTAATGGTTTCATCATACTCTAATATTTGTTCCTTTCCACCATCAATTTCTAAAATACAAAACTTCATGATGTATATTCTTTGATGTTATTCATTATATTATCCCACCTATTGTGATATCAAAGATCTAGATACATTTATGTGCTTCTATATCGATGGATAATGTCTAACATTGTGCATTATCTAATAGATCCTTCTTTAACTTTGGATTTTGTGGCATAAATTATCTTAACTCAATTCTCATAACTACATCTTCCTTAACAATTAAATCCATGGTTTTTCATTTTCTTGTAGCTTATATTGTATTATGAAAGAAAAATCATATATTTTACCATTATTTATCTTTTACAAAAGAGACAGTTGAGCAACAATATTTGAATGGATTAAATATGACCATTCTTATATGAATCTCATGTCTGTCCTTTTCAAATATAAGAAGATCAGATCCTTCTCAGTTCTCAAGAGTGACAAAATTGATGGACCCCTACTATTATGAGTGTCTTCCACATTATTTTCCCTCATAGAATGATATTGGACTGAGTAGTCATACTCTTTGATCAAATCTATCCATATTCAATGGTTCATATTTATCTCTTTAGGGTTGAATAAATATTAAAGGATTTTGTTATCTGTGTATATTTTACACTTCTCAACAAAGGTATAATTATGCTATATTTTCAATGTGAAGATCACTATAGAAACATATAGATCAGGTTTTTGGAATTATATTCTTGAACATTAAATTTCCTTAAGGAATAGGCTATAACATTGTAATTATTCATTAACACACAACCCAATTCCTTCTTTAAATAATCACTCAATACCATGAAAACATCTCCACATGTGGGTAGTGTGAGAATATGTGAAATGATTAGACTCTCTATAACTCCATGAATCTCTCTTCACATTATTTTTTTGAAGAAAACATGACAAACATTAATGTTATATTCTTTAGAATGTTTAACAATCAATATTAATGTATCACAAATCAACGATATTACACAGTTATTCAGTGGAAAATATGGATATTAGTCAAAGATGTTCTCCTTATCTATCCTTAAATGTCTTATTTATTTTAGGGGTCTATATATATCTCATTTATTGTGATAAAATCCCCCATAAATGAAACACCCTTTTATAAGAAATCACATCAATTTACTTTTCATAAATATTTTCCTTCTATAAGGACTTTATCCCAATTCTCAGAGGCTCCACGTGCTCCTCCTTATATTTTAATTATGTAAGAATATCACCAATAAAGTCTACTATAAATTTGTCAAAGTAATCTCAAAAGAGAATAGTCATGATGTCCATGACTATTTATAGAATATTAGTAAGTACAAATGTAATTAATATGAACTCATAGATCTTATACCTTGCATGGAAGAGGTCTTCAGGATAATATCCTTCTTTCCCATTACATGATAATATATCAACTGATGATCCACCATGGAGATGTATTGTGCTCAACATAGCTGATTTAACAATTAATCAAACCAAGGTATAGGATATGTTTACATTATCTGGATTTATTTATATTGTGATAATCCGTGTAGAGGAATATTGACACATCCTTCATCATGACAAAGAGGATTGGTGCACCCCAAGGTAAGTCACATGGGTGTGTGAAACATTTTTCCTGATTATCTTGTAGTCATTTCTTCAGATCCTCGCATTAAAAAATAACAATCAATAAATTTTCGTGGATAATTTAAAACCACTTGTATAATATTGATTAAAAATACAACATCTTTGTGTGCAGGAAAACCATGAAATTAATCCGGAAACACCTTAGGGTATTCCATCAAAATGGAATGTCTTCAAGGATGATTCTTTCTTGATACTAATTCATTAAAGTGTTTTATAAGTTTTCATAAAGAAATAATAGACATTCATGAGATGATGGTAATACAAAATATTCACCAACCTCCTCACACGTGTATCAAAATGGGGGTCAAATCATGATAAATATTGTGATATCCTTCTCATAGAAATTTATTTTGGCTCTAAATCGGGAAATAAAATAAATACATATGATTTCCTCAATTTAAACTAAAGTGAGTATCATAATGTTTGATGATATATTCAAACCAAAAATATTGATTGTGGATGATTTATATACTAGGGATTCAATAATTTCCCAATTTTTCATTTTAAATAACAACTCTAATTATATGATTTGTGGTGGTGTTTGAATAGTTTTACTACATGTGTTTGATATTAATGATGGCATAAAACCAAAATAAAAAAAGTAAATTCTCTATATTTTAATGATTAAATTGTGTACCTATTATCAATTCATTATCAGGATCCACCATAATGGTTTTGATGGAAATATTTATCCCTTAATTCCCTAGAGTTTTTTGGTTGTCTATAAAAACCCTTGTCTTATTGAATTGGATTAAAAAGTGTCCTAGTTTGTTATAATTAAAGGAATAATCAATGAAGATAGGGTTGAATAGAGAATTAATTTCCTCCATCGCATTATTGGGCTTCTCATATCCAAAATCCTTAACTGGTTTTCCTTTCCCCTCGCACCTAATTCATTTCCCTATCTCCCTTAAGTAATTTACCAGGTGCTAATTTCCAATATTTTTACAAGTGAAATGATGAAATTTCATAGCACATTTTGATATAAACATTGGACCCCCTAAATTAAACTCCATGTTTAGCTTCTTATCCCCATGTTACCCTTGATATTTTCTATTCATTATTTCATCATTGAGGTATCTTTAGAAAATTTCCCCATAGCAATCAATGTCTCAAATCATTAGGAATCTTAATATACTATCATTTATCCAACCCAATAAGTATTTAACTTTTTATTTGGGGGAAATAAATAATTCAAATGTTTATTATACATGACTTTGGACATTTTCCTCATATAACCTAGTATATTCATCATTTGTTTTCTTTAGGGAAAAGAAATTTGTTTCCATTTTATTCTAGAGAGTACGTGGAAAAATATTATTGGAAAACATTTTCAGAAATTCTATCCACACTAAGGCTTCAATATTTTAATCAGGCATCATACTCTTGACAAATGTCAACCACTGATTAGATTATCCATCATTATGACAAACAACAGGTAAAACCATAAATTTCATGTGAGATATAATGATGGAGGATATCAAATTAGTAGAGTTGGTCAATTTTTCTACGATTATTGAATAATATGATCCTTGGAAATTTGGGGGATTTTTCTCATAAAGGCCATAATTGATTATTCATCATTATTAGGCACATCTGAGTTCTCTTATCGATCTAGGATACTATTTAAAACATGGTTCATTTGTGAGAGTATCATCATAATGTTCGCTATTCTTGTTCCCATCAGGTTGGGCCTCTCATTTTGGATATAATATTATTTCACTTTGAAGTGATTTTTACCTATTTATTTCTATTTTTATTAATTATCAAGAATAAATTGAAAATTAGGTATTATTTATTTAAAAAATATTAAACGTATAAATGGGAATTCAAAAACATTAATGGGATAACATATAATTGAAATTTAGTTCTTAACTTAAGAATTTCTAGGATTATATCAATATTATCCTTGATATATTTCCAATCATATACTCTGATGGTATTTTTTCACACTTTATAATTTTTTTAATGATCGTACAAATTTACTATGGAATATACCCTAAGAGTATCAATCCAGGTGTGCAGTAAGGCCTGTTGATTTTCACCAATTGTTGGTCGAGCCCAGCTCAACATGAAATTTTCAGTTTTTACCCCAATGTTAATTTATTCTAGATCTAAATACACTTATAGTATATAGACGAAGATTTATTTTCTAGATAAAAAAATTACTCTATAAATTTACCAAATTTAGTTATGTATTCCTATGTTTATACTTATATTTAAATATTTTTCTTCAGTTTTTAGTCCTCATCCCAACAATAAAAAGACATTTCTTTTAATATCAATTATGTTGACCCTTATATTTACTACATATTAATTAAATATTTATTACATTAGATTAAACATAATACAAACCGAATGATAATAATGTCTACGGTCTTTGGAAAATACGTATATTACACAAAATATTAAAATAGGAAATACATCATCATTATTGAAAGCTTCCTTAACATGCTCAAATTATTCCTTCATAATTAAAACCATATGGAACACCTGGGGGGAATAAATAAGGAAAAAGGTAAGCTATAAATTATTTTAAGGGAATAAAAATTGTGTAAAATCAATAAATAAAAACATGTTAGACAATATTCATACCATTCTGTCATAAAATTACTGAAAATCATAAACCTAGACAATGAAGTATTACCTAACATGACAATCATACACCCAACATGGGAAATGTGGAAACAACTTAAAACCCTTCATCATAAACATTGTTCATGGGTTAACACCTAGTCATCGTAATTGTAAAAATACAATGATGTATTAGTTTCACTCCCTAATCCCTTTCACGAAGTCTCATGAGACTAAATCATTACCCAATGCATTAGAAAAATAAATAATTTTATGTGAACATGTCATGATCATTTCATTCTTATCTTTATGTGTCACATAGAGATCATAAAACATAGATTGATTCATCATCTTATTTTATTCCACAATCACGGTGTTTGGAATAAATAAATTTACCTTACCAAACAAATAAGTATTTGTTCAGAAAGGTGAACTTATATCATATGTGTAATGGGTATGGTTATTCACTACACAACTGTTTGGAAGGGAATAATCATTGTGAAATTCTAGTAGTATAACGAGGAAGAACAGATAATCATGGAAGGGATTAATAATATTAAAAAGGGTCTCCCATCATTTAGACATAATATGGAAAATAATGACGATATTGAATAACATATCCCATCATTTGGAGTTTGATATTATAGACATAAGAAAACGAGGATACATGAATAGAGGACAAAGAGAGGATCCATTACCTTGATTGGGTGGTTCTAAATTCTTGGGATGATCTTCATGAGAGATTGGGGAACCATTTGATGATAATTGAGAGAGGAGGTTAAAGTAAATACATGATCAATGGTTTTTGAGTGAAGAAAAATGGTATCTTCACTGGGTTTATATATGAAAATAGGGGAGTGCTCTTTATTATTTGTCAAACCATGGTTTTTTTCTTTATAATAATGTAATAGAACCCAAAAATATTCCATGGTTTCTTCCAAATAGATTTGGTTGTCATTATTTTATAAGAATAGATGTATAACTTATTAATATAATACCCTTGTTGTTGTGGGTGTGAGTCGTGTCCTTAATGAAATTATTTTAAAACCATTATATATATTATAGGTTTTTTCGGATGCAAAATGGATTTATAGAATAAATAATATAAATTTAAAATAAATATATTTTAAAAGGAAACTTATATTTGTTATTGGATACCATTTATAGTATTTATTACATGAAAATTTGGTTATTCAGTTTTCATAATACATAATGTAAATTTATATTGAATTAAATTTTTACCTACATAATTGTATCTAAAAAACATTGAAAAATTAACCATTTGATAATTTCAAAAAAATGATTAATAACATATTAATAAGTTTATGTAAATAATTTATTTAATATTTGAATATTTAGTTTATCAATAATAATCGACAATTATAAATAATTGTTTTGTTTTTTGACAATAATAATTTTTAAACCCTAATAAAAAATTAATTTAACTGCATAACAATCACATTATAATTTAAATTTTAATAATATTATTTAGTAAATATATTTAAAAAAATTTAGTTATTTAAAAAATCCATTAGTTAATAAAAATAACCTCCTTTAATAAATTTAAATATTTCTAAAAAATACAATTTGTGATTTATTATATCAAAATTAGAATCATTTATAAAGTAAACAATAATAGGATGAATATGTATTATTTATTTTATAAAATATTAATAATCATATTTAAAGAGTATTGATAAATATCGATTTATTAAACTAGAATATGCATTAAGATTATGGTTCAAGTTGGCGATAGTTTTATGGTCCGGTTCAACATACATCGATTGGCCAATGAACACAATGATTTTGAACGTATCCCGAAAGAAGGCTCCTTGATAAATAAGTTGTTGGATATCAACTTTGTATTTGTCATGGGAAAATATTAGTAATTATATCGTCCTTGAAGGCTCTGATAAATGGTAATTATGTGGAATGATCCAATAGGATGATTCCATCAAATCTATGGACAATGTAAATTGGATATGAAAAAGCCCTATATTTGTACTAATGATATGATTAGTATTCAATGGTTATATTATCAATAGTAATGATTCCTAATAGTATTTTAAATCTAATAATATATAATAAAACAAATAATGTCCATTTCATTTTTATATACATAACATATAAAAATTCATACAATTAAATTTATAGTTGAATTTTATTAATAAAATTTCAGGTCATTTCAATTTTTGGATTAGTGAATAGAAAATCCAACCAAGATATCCATCCCATAATTCTCATTTACATCTAAAATATTTTTAGTTTAATGGAGACAGAATGTGTACATTTAATATATCCCTTATCATAATCTATGAGTTCATATTTATCTTCCTCTAAGTGATAAAAACTTAGTTTCCATTGGACCTCATAAATATTTTCAAAAATCAATCTCTCTTGGTTTCCATTGGATTAGGCTTTCCTTCACTATTGATCACAATTTATAGATTTATTATTAATATTTATTAATTTTATAAAAATATCAATAATGATTATTATGTATTTAAATTTTCAGGAAAGTTATCATAATTCCTTACCGACACATAGGAACCAAATAGTTTATATAGATATATTATTCTATGCACAATGTAATTAAATGATGGTGATTTAAAAAAATCCAATTTCATTTGGGAAATAATCATACAATTACTTCAACTCCACATATTTCAATTTAATTACTTCTCTATAATTTTATTATGTTCCTAGTTTCTAGAACAATTATCTATTTTTAGTTCTTTAATTATCAATCAAAACCACTTTTATCATTAATATCATGGAATTTAAATTGAGAAAACTCATTCTAAAATAATGGGGTTCTTATATTTATAATTATATTTACCATTATCATAAATATTCATTATGTTTCAATAATGTTTTTATAGAATAAAGTTTGAAATGAAAATAATTTATCTTATAATCATATTTTACTTCATTATCATGATTTATTCAATAATAAAAATATTATTCTACTATAGATTCAAATCTATTATTTATTTCATTCAATATGGTGTTATAATATTTATTATGTTTTTATTTCTAATTTATATAAATCGTGAAATAATAAATTTTTTAAAATGTATATTGATAACATAGAATCACTTCCATAACATTCTATAACCATGAAATTTAATTATTATATTGACTAACAAATACTAGTCATAATATAATCATTCTTATATTCATTCAGTTCTTCTTCCACTAAATTTTCAATTATTTAAGAACTAATTCATGATCGACTTTTAGATGAACAACTAATTTGAGTTGGATTTATTCCTTTATTTGTTATTTTTTCTTTACATTTTTTTCAATAATAAAATTATTTATATATTAAATAAATTAAACCTCATAATCTCCAAAAAAACCATCAATCATTTTTGTCGACATCTCTAGAAAATTTTATATTGGAAGATAATTCTTGTTAGGTTTTCTGATTTAATGGTCCTCTTCAGGGGAAAAAATCATTTTTACAATGGTATTATACTATCTTAAACTAAATTTTTAGCATTCCATGAAGATATTAATACAAAAGTTTTATGCTTAAACTATCATATTATTATAATTTTTTCTTCCCTTATAACCTCCCATTGGGTCACTAAAATTTGTATGAAACAAGTGAATGAAATTAAACTTTTATATCAATAAAAATCCATCTTACCTCATGAATATCAATATTATATATCGATCTGAAGGCCATTTTGATACATTATTTGGTGGATGTAATTTATAGTTTCACCAAATTTCAAACATAACATCATAATTTGAATATCATAAAAGAATTATTCAATAACATTTTGTTCCCCAACAGACATTATCTTATAATTCTATAACAGTAGTAATCTTATTGTGATTTTATTTATAATATAAGTATTTTTAATCAAATAACTTTGAAAACTATGGGATCCTACTACATAAATAATAAAATGGAATAAAACATCAATATTCTAATTTGGTCTCATTTTCAGATTATAATTCTTGTTATCCAGAACTTATAGATTAGTTTGTTTCACTATGCCATCCCCATTGAAAATATTTACTGATTTGTCAATCTGATTTTTCTAATATATATCTCTCCACCTTCATTTGAATTTGTTTGAAAACCTAAAAAAATTTTATTTTATGTGTTTTCATTTGTTTTACAAGTTTCTCTATCACCTATAGTCATCAAAAATTGTTTATCATTATTTATTTATTCCATGTATTTTAGTAGGAAAAACACCAACTCTAATATATCTCTAATTATATCACATTTAACATTCTTATATTAGGAAATTACAACAATAAAAAAGGGAACTCAATGTTCATTCACTAAAATTTTCATAGTCAATATCATATATAACAATATTCATTATGGAATAATATCATGTCTTTGATACAACATGTTACACCCTAAAATCCCAACACACCATAAGAGGTGGTCAATTAGGGTGTCGAACTCTTATATATTATTCTGGACTATGTTCTTGTGTTAGAAAGAGAATATTGATCCAATAATAACCTCATTAAAATTTAAATACCATACTGGATAATTTTATGATATAGATATATTTATTTTCATATTTAATATTGTAGTGTTTATATGATGTGTATAGTCTGATGGTTCATGGGTGTACTAGGGTTAACATTTCCATTATAGGAGTTACGAATGTTTGTGAAATATACTATATTAATCTAAAGGGAACTAAAACTCGTTTAATCTTTCAAAAGTTATTCTAGATATGTAATACAAATTTAATTAATATTTTGGTAACTTGTAATGAATCTGAACAAAAAAACACCACACTAAAGATAATCTAATCATGTGATTCTATAATTCCTTCAATTATAGATCTTCAATTATTCATCCCTCTAAAGTAACCATTCACTCTATATTCCATATTTTATTAGGGTTATTCTCTACTAAATTTTTTTAAGTCAGTAATTATAAAAAATAATGATTCATCCCTCTATAAAATATTTACTAGTATATTGAAGAATATTCCGACATAATTGGTCTCCAAAATCACATTCTATTTCCTAATTAATCAACCATGTTCCACAAATTATGATAATGTTAAAGATATTAGAAAATTATTATTTTACATAAGATATAATGAGACCTTATCAGTCAAGAAATTAATAATATAATAAAATCATAGGTCATGGTGTAGTTCTATATAACATAGTGTGTTCACAAGTAATTAACAATATCCATATTTTATAGATAAAAATTCAAATTTATTTTTTAAAACATTTTTAAATTAATCATTAAAAAATTCATGATCTATTAAAAATTCATAGAGTATAGATATTTTTTATTGTGTCAGTCACATATTATGTATGAAGTATCACTAGGAAAAATATTCATAGCTCCAACTTCTTTTCCACGACAAGATGATGTGGCGTGAAACATTCAAAGTAACTCACGACTCAAAAATGTCATTGACTGTCAATTATATTATAGGTGTAACCTGATTATCCTAATAAATTCAGTACTATGATTATTATTCCCTATATTATCTTCACACAATATGACCATCCTTAATGGAATGGACATCTTCATTTTATTAGTATTATAAAACATGTTTGATTCTTTTTCGTGACATCACTATCCTTCAAATAATATGAGAATTAATTACGTATTTAGATAGATAAAATATATTTTATCATAGAATGTGAATTATTTAATGGTTTATTTTTCATATGATGATTGAATATGATAATAATGAACTGTTTAAAAGTTAAATTTATATACTAATGTGATGACCCATACATGTCACTAGCATTTTCAATTTCACAATTTACTCAATAAGGGAATTTCTATTTTTAATCTCTAAAATATGAAGTTTTTTCAACTAGAGATGGGTGACTTGCATGGCACATGTAATCATGTTGTTGGTTGTGATTCATTTAGAATATTTATCCAAGAATATAAACTTCTTTATATTTCTAAACATCATTAAATTGACATCAAATCCAATATGAAAAAAATTAGGATTTAAATCTGCAAAAAATAATCAAGAAATTACAACCTATTTTTTGGAACATAAATTAAAATACATCTGTTATTTTGTGTAATGATGTTTTTAGGGTTATTTATTCTAATGTTGGGAAATTGTGACAACCAAAATTTTCTATTGTAAATTTCATTAATATGATTTTTTTTTATTCACCAACATGTCTTACATGGAACACTGAATTGAGATAAATAATTCATTATTAAATTAAGGTACAAAATTATAATATAATTTATATTTCAGGATAGTTAAACAAATAATATTTAAGAAAATTATAATGGAATGAAATACCATTTCAGTAATTCAAGAAAATTGAAATTTCCATTGTCAAAATTTCCCATAAAGATCATACCACTAAAGAAATCATTGAAATGAATCATAACGTAAAAATATAATGAAATATTAAGATATAAATAATGGAATAAGGAAAATGATTTTAGGTAATAATTCATGGTTTTATATAAGAATATGAATGGGTCATATACTAGTTATGGTCTTAGGTTATAAGGAAGATCGATATATGGTCCTTGGATATACATATTAGAATGGGTATATTAATGTTATTTAATAATCATATAGAGAAGATAGTAAGATATTAAAAATAAAATGTTTCATACCTAATTACCATGTAATAAATAATTATTAAAACAACTATAATAATTAAATTTTATAAATATTTCATATTATACTATATTGTATTTTTATATGTAAATTTATTTTAACACATTTAAAAAATTATTTTAATTTAATATATTCATTAAAAATATTATAAAAAAATATTAAAATTTTCTAAGGAATATTACTTTTATAAATAATAAATTAGGTCAATGATAAATAAAATAAATATTTCTTAAAAATTTCCATTTAATATTTTTATTTTACATTTAAGTTTAATGAATTTTATAAATTAAATTTGAAAGAATGGAATCTAAATTTGGGATCTTCTCACAAAAAATATGTGGTTATATAAATTATTTTATAGAATAATTAATTATCATGCTTTATAAATAATAAATTAAATTTACATAAAATGAAATAAAATAAAATGTATATATTGTTTACTAAATAATGTAATTTTAACTCATTTTAGAAGAATTGGGATATTATTGGAAGTCGGTTCTAATATTCCATCAAACATTCTCATAGTTACGTGTCCCAACTGACTCATATTTGATTCGTTACCCTTCATTTAAAAAATGATTCTGGTGATATGTCCCTCATTTTCATCATTAGAAGGACCCAAAATATTCCAATATAATATAAATTAGTCTCTTTATATGTATCTTGAAAAAGTTCCTAAATTTTATAACGTAATTTCTTCTCTTGCATTCAGTATCTTCTAGACATAATAATGATTCATAAATACGTAATTATGAAGGAATTTGTTTAAACAATTATTTTTTCCAAATATATATGTAATGAGTACTTCTTCAACTCTTTAATATATATTTTCATATTCTATATTAAATTAAATACCATCAATTGGAATTATATATTCTTAAAAACAATTATTCTATATAAATTCATTCAAAACTATATATACGCATACACTTACTAATTCATTATTATGACATTTTTTTGTTTGAGATGGAATTACCACCTTCGGGATAACAGTATAAAAATTCAATCAAGTATGATTATAAAATTACTATAAAATGTGTTATTATTGAAACAATTATGTATTTCATAATTTAATTTTGATAAAAGTTATAAATATATTATTTAAAAAATTAAATGTTTTAGTTAAAATCAATAAAAATGTGTTTTTTAAAAATTCTTTATAAATTTTTACTATAACATTAATGAAAAATATCATCGTGATATTAAAATAAACAAATTCTGTCTAGAATATCTGGATTAAAATTATGTTATAAGGTTACATTGTATTTATAGATGATGAAAACAATCATCATATTGAAGAAAACTAGTAATGAATAGAACAATAGACACATATAAGATTATTTTATGCATGGATGATTAATAATATAAATAAAAATAAAATAAATAAATTATAATGTTAAATATATATATATATATATAACATATTGATTAATAAGAATAAAAAATTTGCTTATATAGAAAGTTAGATCGCATCTAACCATTTTGTATTTGAATAATCAATTGTGTTATATCTATTTCCTTTTATTGAGACAAATTTCATATTTTTCCACTGTTTAATTTTATGTGGAATATATACTACCACAGATACACATTTTATAAGAATTATACTTTTATTCATGATATTTACAATGTTATTTCATGTTCACTCTTCGATTTCCAATTGATTGATACATTACCAATGTTGAAGGGTTTTTCCCTTCTCGGTATATCTTCTTTGATACATGTTTAAATCAATAAACCTAATTTAATTAATATAATGAATACACAACAATATATAAATTAATTAAAATGATATTAATTTACTTCATGAGATTTAAAATTATATTCACTCATTCATTCACTAATGATGAATTCATTCCCAATATCATCTGGGGTTTTCTTGACTTAATCTCCATTTAATTAGGTCAAACTCATTAATATTGTGAAAATTTATTTATAATTTTCTATATTATATCCCTTATATAAATTTTATTTTATTTAACATTTAATTCTGGTGAAAAAATGATTCTCTAAAAAAATACCCTTTTGATTATTTCTTAATTTAAAATGATATTTCATTATAAAAGAATACCTCAGATTTTTTATTTTTTTTATGTTTATTCCATATCCATATTTTTTCATAATATAAGCCAGTGATATCATATTTTATAAGATAAATATTAATTCACTTCTTAAAATAAAATATTTCATTTTGAAAATATTTTAAATAAAATTGTGTAACCCTTTTATTATAGTTTTTTTAATTTAATAATAAAAATTATTAATAAGATATTTCATTCAATAGTCGTATATATAATATCATTAACATACAATTAAAAAATTTTTACCATAATTTAAATCAATTTTATCGTTATTTTTTTTCTACAAATAATGAATCAATTATATTTGATTTATATTTTGAAAATAAATTGAACTTAAAGTATATCAGTATTTTTCTAGAATTTCCAAAAAACTGTGAAAAATATATTCATCATGTAAATTCAGTTTTCATTTAATTATCATTAATAACCATCATTGATAACTCTTTAATATGTTTCACACATCACCCACTGAAATATAAAATGTAATTTTTCTCTTGTGTGGGCACATTTATTTGTATTATCGTATCCATTTATTCTATTTTTATTATCACACCTTGTGATAGATTTTTTTTAACCCATAATAGTTACATGGAATAAAAAATTAATGATGTATTATTGGTATCATATATCCCATATATTTATATGTTTTTATTTGATAGGTGGGATCATAATTATATATCCTTCCAATGAATGTGTACATCAATTTATCTTAGGATATTATTTTGGAATTTCGGATGTGATACATGATCCACGATGTTAAAGGATTCCGGTAGTGATACCAACTCTAATATGTTATTGGGATGGGTTAGTAATTCCAAATCCTCCACATTTTGAAATATTGAATAAAATTCTAGGCCCACAATTTTATAGGATGCAACATGTTTTTCCTGGATGTTGTTTTTTGTTATTCATCTTTTGAATTTTATGTGTCAATAACTCATTATTATGTTCTTATGATTTGAATTTAATATGTGATATGAAAGATACAGTTTTCCCATGAAGATTTCATGAATCAATATTTACATTTTATAACATACAAACTTGTTATAATGACTTTTGATATCTTCTTGTACTTATAAGATTTTATTTCATTAATTGGTTATTTCTTTCAACACCATGTTTTTTTATATGTTTAGGATTTATTGATAAATTCTTTGTAACTCACTAATATTATTTCTACCTTACTAAATAAATGTGATCACCCTTATCCAATGTCATATAGTTCCTTAACCACAAATATAAAAGATAATTTCATGGAGGGAATTATATTTGGATAATTGTTTTGAGATATCAAAGAATTATTATATTCTATGATTATTATAAAACTAATCATTAATGAAATTATACTATTTTTTTTCTGTGAGTGAATTTTTATTTGGGATTTCTAATTTTTAATTATTGGAATCTATTGATAGGTTATGTTTCAATGTTTGTGTTTTTATAATTTTCTATCATTTCAGATTTAAATTTATATAATATTAATGTTATTTTTATAATATTTAAAAATCATATATGTATTAATTTCATAAAAATTACATGAATTTAGGTATCAAAATTAGAGAGATAATGGTACAACTAGAATTAAAAAATGAACATTAAAAATTGAATTATTATTTTACTGTAATTCAATAAATCAATTTTATGATCTAAATTTTTGAAAATAAACCATGTATAATACACCATTAATTATTTACCAATACTCATCAGTTTTATAAAAATGATTGGAGAAAAATTTGTAGTCTCAAAATTCATTCAAAATTGTATCCATATTCATATTAAACAACATCCCATTATTATATTTAGTTATGTGATGTAGAACTAATAGTATAAATTAATAATTAATCACACCTAATCTTAAATAGGTTTTATTATAATTTCTACACCTCTTATAAGGAAGGCCAAGAATTATATTGAAATATTATTTCAACATAATAAATATAGTATGTATTTATTTTTAATATGAAATTGTGGATGAATTAAAATATATTAAATTATTTATAAAAATTTAATAAATCAATCATAATCCGTAACTAATCGTTAGAATAGTAATAAATATTTTATTATATATTTTTGGGAAAATTCAAATCACCAAGGCCCAAATCTAACAATGTTCCAAAGATTAACATCACAATATAGCCGAGAAAATAATGTATTAATCACAAAATTTAAAAATAAAATATATTAACCTATATAATATTGATCTATAAATTGTAAACGTTTTATACGACTCCAATGACAACTAAAATTATTTATTTGTCCTCGAATATGAATGTTTTACAACGTGTTCTGCACAATATTTTATATAATTTTTTGTTATACGAAATAGTTGTATTTATAAGTGGATAATATGAAAATCAACCATTTTATTTTTTATCTCTTACCCATAAAACTTTAAACAACCAATATAATTAAAAAACTCACTTTTCGTTTTTGGCATTACAATTTGGTAAAAATTGTTAGAAATTTTGGATCCAATATAAAAAAAATACTTAAAATGATGAGAGGGAAGCATATTTAATTATATAATATAGATAATATTCCTATATATTAATATGAAACTCATTAAAGTATTGATCACTATCATTTTGATTTAAACAATGGTGACTATATATACATGAGAATGACTTTGGTTGAATAACCGTTTAATGAGATTTAATTTCATTAAATTTAAAATAATTATGACTCTTCATCAGTATTGTTCAAGAAAATATATTATTATTTTTATTAATATTAACCATGAATTGATTCAAAGCAATTTGATGCCTCTCATAATTTCTTTTATGAATTGATATTAGTAGTTGAATAATTCATTGAAAATTTCATTCAACATCTCTTGAAAATGTTTCTGTTTCCATTCAATATTTTTTGTTCTAAATTTTTTATTAATATATATATATATATATATATATTTCTAGATTAAATTAGTTAAATTTTCATAATTAGTAATATCATCATATTTGATCAAAATATTTATGACATAGACATTTATTTAAGTATTTTACCGAAATAATTATGATTAAAAGTGATATTTATAATTTTGAAGACAAATAAGGATTTACAATTAGTTATTGTCAGATTTTTTCATATAAATATTTTTATTTGCTCTTTATTTTTTAAATAGTTCATTTTATTGAATATGATTCTAAATTAAGGAGTTGTGGTAAAATATACTTAAATGTAAGAAAAGTATGTATATTAATTGATAAGCTAATAGTTTTTTAAAAAGAAAATGGATATTAATTTATTTCTATTTCTCAGAAGAAAATATTTTAATATAAATTTTCTCATCATTTAATGGTTCTCTCTTATAAACATAATCACATAAATGATGATAAATTTTTCGTACTTTTAATGATATATTTGAGATTTATTGATCATTATAATTTCAATTATCATAGATTCCTTATTACCAGTCTTTCAAATTAGACATTGTATATATCTACTTAAAAGATACCAAATAAGTTTTATAGTTAATTATATATTTTTAATTTTGAAGATAAATTAATTAAAAAACATTTGAAATCTTAATTTCTAAATTTATGGGGTATATTTATAATTATAGTTTATGAAATTATTATTTATGAGTTTAATATACATAATTATTTAAGAACTAATGAATTAAATTTCCATTATTCTTTTATCTTCTAAAATCATAACAAAATATTTTTATTTAATGAAAATATATATATATGTTTTTTATAGAATAATTTATTTAAAAGTAATATTTTCTATCAATATTGATTTATATGGGATTTTGTTATATGTATTAATTTATTTATCGTTTATTAAAATATATGTATTTACTTGTCAAAACATGTGAAGAAACCTTGACAATATTATTATAAAGTATATAGAATATTTCATTTTTTTTATTATTTTATCCATTAATATTGTGATTTAAAACATATATAATTTTATATTGGTTTATTTTTTAAATTAGATAATATAGATTTTTTAGATTACTTTCTCATTTCAATGAATAATATGTTTTGGGAATGCAGTTGGTTTTAGATGATATTTACACTACTAATTAAACTTTTAAATTGAGATTTCTATTAAAAATATTTTCATCATTTAATGTAGCTTATAGAGGGTTTAAATGTGATTTTTTAGCATTCAAATACTATCATCAGTTTATAATTTATTTAAAATAGTTTAATAATAAAAATTTCACAGTGTCGAAATTTTTAATTATATTTGGTGTTATCTAATTATATTATTTTTTGAAAACATTGTTTTTAGTGTAAAAAAAGAATTACTAGAACAATCCATTTTATATTTTTTTTAAGAAGACACTTTTTTGGAATAGTCGGAACTATACAAAAAACTCAAAATGTACCTGCACATCCCACTTAGATGATCACCATAACATAAAAAATTCAAAATTCGAAATCCACACTAGGAAAACCCTTCTGCCACTACAGCGATCAAAAAATACATGAAATTGAAAATTCAAATTCAAGGCATAATGATCCATCATGAAAATCAAGTTGTCTCATCATGCTTCGCCTCGAGTCTCGCACCATTCCTCGAGTCACACACCCAACGCGATAGCTACCCAGTCTGCATCAAACCAGATCGCTAGTTAACACCATCGGTATCTGTCGTCGCCATCGAAGAAACCTTTATCGTCTCCGCCATACTCAAACATCACGCCACTATCTAAACCACTCATAAAAATACACCGTCGTAGAAAGAACACACAGATCTTCATCATTACTACAAATGGATCGACTTTAATCGATTAATAAAAATATTATTTATATAAATTTGATCTACATAGATATTGTAATTTATCTAATTTCAGCTAAGTATGTTGATATTCATCGTATGATGTTATTTAACATAATTATATATTATTAGTTATTATATATAATGGATTTATTTATTATTTTGATAGCAATAGAGTTCTTATGTTGGGAATGGGATAATTATTTTATTTTATAGAATGGGAACTTTCCCAGTTTATTTTATATGGTTTTGAAAAAAATGTTTTGATAATTCTTTTTTAAGTCATCTATATGATTTACATTTTACTATTCCTAATTAACAGTTTGGCACACTATACCATGAGGTATGGAGTATTTTAATGAATTGTTTTTATAATAGTATGTATTTATTATTGTTTTCAGTATATGTATTTATATTTTGTTTTGAATGATTTCTATTATAAATTAGTATTTTAACGATATCATTTATGATGAAGGATTTTTTAATTTTTCATATATTTACCATGTTTATAATTAAACATTGATTATAGGATGATTTTGGATTATATAATTTTTAGTAAAAGTTATAGTTTTGATTTTTTTTTTAAATTTTTGATCTATATAGTTGAATTTTAATATTATATAGATTAAATACATTTAATTAAATTTTAACCAATTATGATATTCATATATATGAATATTGTTAATTTTATTTACTGTTTGATATATATTATAAATTTGGTGTGTTAACTTCTTTAATATCTTATTAATTTATTGGATTTTTAAAATTAAGTAAATATTAAAGTGATATAATGGGTTAATCTTAATGAGATGCTTTTTAATCCAAGAAACAACTATAATATATATGTTTCAATGTTTAATGTGTATCAGGAATTTTTTGGGTAAAAATAATGAAATGTAGTTTCCAACTATGAATCTATGAGAAATGAATGATTTGTGGAAGAATGAAAGTGTGGGAAAAAATATATAAAAATTACCAAAAAATTGAAATTTTATTCTATTTAAATATTCATGGTCATTTTATTATATAGGAAATAATGAATCATAATATTTAATGACCAAATATTTTCCAAAACATATTTCATTGTTGAAGTATATTTTAAAATTCATGAATAATTGTGATGGAATTTTGATTGTGTGATTAAATTTCCCTTTTATATACCTTTAATAACATTAAACACTTTTATGACCTTATTTTTATCCTTATACATGACAATTTGTCTATGGTAAGTTGAAAATATTAATTCAACAACAATATTTCATATATTTTTTTATGGGGGTGACTATTTAGGATTTATAGCCTGTCATATTTATGATGAAAAAGAAATCTAGGTTGTTTAAAATATGTGGTCCTTGTAAAATGATTTTTTATTATTAATAGTAATATGAAAGACCTCTAAAATTTAGTTTTAATTAAGGATCCCAATCATTCATTTCTCTATTTTTTTTAAAAAAATTATATGTGTGATTTAGTATGGAATTGTATTATTTTTATTCAAATTTATTTTATTTTATAACCATCATATTTGTAAGAAAATTATTTTTTCCAATAATATATAATCCATAAAAATGCATCTATCGATATAGATATTTTATTTTGATAAAAATTAGATCTAATTTAATAAATCGGTGATTAATGATAAATTATTGAATTGGGTGAAAAATCTTTTACATTGAGTTGAAAAATTATATAGTATTTCATAATAGTGGAAAGAACATACATGGTAATACAATCATAGTGGTAGTATTTTTATTTTTTGTGTTATATAATAGAAAATACCACATAATTATGTTTCAAATAATTTATATATTAATTATTTATAATTAATTAAACATAAACAAATTATTTATAATGATTTCACCAATAGGGGATACCCAAGAGTGAAAGGTACTATGATGTGGGGAATCGTGAAACACCACTTTATCCATTTTTAATTTAATTTGTAATAATTGTAATATTTGGAATGAAAAAACTATCAATAAAAACATACAAAATTTATTATTAATATATTTTTTATCCATAGTTGGGTTAACTTATGTTGCAACCATTCAGGTCAATAATTTAAAGTGATGAATAAATGGTTAGTTAAATGATTCCAAAACCATTTATAGTAAAATTGTATATAAAATACATGACTGAAAAGTAAATTTTTAATTTATAAACATTGGCTGAATTTTATATTTACATTTTTGGAATATTATAATTATTTTCTTGACTATTTATTAGGATTATAAAAAATAATTTTTTATTTTAGTATTCGTGTTCTATATTTATAAAATATTTTTTGGAAATGATATTTCATGTTTATTGGATTATTTTTGTTCATTTTATATATTTTTTTGAGATTAGAGAGTGATAGGGAATAAAAATTTGTTATTTGATATATTACTATTTTTTAGTTGTTGTGATTGATGTTATTTTTATATTTTATTTTATTGAAGAATCAAAAATTTTATGATATTATTATTATTATTAAATCATTTTATAATTATTGGTTTGGGTAAATATGAAAAGTGGAAAATAAACCCATTGTCCCCTCCACATTAGGCTAATAGTTTGAGGAATAAATTGGAAAATACCTTCTCATTAAACATATATCATTATATGATGGTTTAATAATGTTTTCATAATGTTATATTTGGGTTAAGATAATTCTCATTATTTTTATGATTCTACTTCAACAATTTTTCACATTGAATCCTCATACAGCAATGGAAGGCCAATTTCTTGATTATGGTTCACTAATAATGGAGATTCTTGATTTGAAATTTGTGAGAAAATTATTATTAGCCTCAATTTATAATTATTTACTAAACATGTTGTGGTTTCAATAATTTTTTATAGGTTATTCTATCTATCTTTACTTTATTTATAAATCTATTAGTGGTTGTGTGTCTCATTGTTATTTTATAATGAAAAAATGTTAGTATAAATTAGATACTATAGTTTTATCAGAGGATTCCTTAATCAATGTTATATTTCATTTAATGTCATACATGGTTTCATGTTAATGTTCCTATTTTATACTCATGTACTTAAAAAACAAATCTATTTTAATAAAATATTAATGGGTAAGATCTTAAGAAAAATGAATCCAATATTGAGGAAATTTGTTTTAATTTACATTAAAAAGATAATATAATGTTTTTAATTGATATGAATGTGCCTATTTTTTTCTCATATTGAAATTATATAGTCATTTTTATGTTATATATCAACACTAATATTTTACTATTGAAGAATTTTATATTTAATGTTAAATGGGATGATCT